>CM060393.1:25182819-26382819 GCA_030545235.1 Helianthus tuberosus
CACTAACCGTTATGCATGTTATACATGGCTCATGACTGCTTGTTTGTTATGTTTACACATGGAATGCTGTCTACCTGCCTTAGCAACGATAGTACTATAGTTTGGACTCAGCACCCGTTCGCGGGGGTTGTTAAGGATCATTACTTGCAGGGATTACGGTGGTAATCATGTATTGCGAACTGCCTCAGGCAGTCAACCCGCAGTCATTGGTATCGATGGATCTATGTCGATAACTAACGTGCTTCATTTCACTATGTGTACGTGCTGGTTACGCGTAAACGAATTCGAACTCTATATGCTATTATCAAACTTGTATGCTCACCTTTACATTTTATGTATTGACTTTAGTTTAACGTATGTGACAGGTGCTTAGGATGCACATGTGGTAGGAATTTGAAGCTAGAATAAAGCTTTAGAGCCCAACAAATAGTTGTCTGTAGATAACGAATCAGGGGTCTCTAGAAGCAGATAAACAATTGCTGTCTATTTAAATCTGAGTTGTCGGAACAGAATATTTGCCTTGATGTTTGTCTGTAATAATTATTTGACTGTTTGAGATACGGTATGGGACGTATTATTTAAATTGGATGGTTTTGATAATTGTTTTGAAAACTTCTGGACAATCTGTTTCGCTCAGTGCCATGCCCCGATGATTCCGCTATCGGTTGGGTTGTGACAGGTGAAGTCCTCCCGGAGTTTCACGTATGCATACACTACCTGTAACCTGCACAATTAACACACCCACGTAGCAAGGAAAAAGACAAAGTGCAAAAAAGAAACTAAACAATTTAAACAGATAATCACGCAAATTCAAACAATAATCCAAACACAAAGCGCACGCACTCCCCGACAACGGCGTCAAAATTTGATCGGAGTGTCGCACTCCGGTCAAAGATAATATTTATAGTCCCAAATTACCCGTAACAAATAGTTAGTGGTAGCAAGGGGTCGAACCACGAAGAGTCTGTGGTTTGCGAATGGACTTTGAATGAATTGTAAAAGATGTCACACTTATAAAGCTTGCTATGATATATTTTTGTATTTTTGTTTAATTGAAAGATGTGAATTAGAATTACTAAAATGATTGAATGGATTAACTACTAGTGATTAACAAATTGCAAGAATTAAAATTGATTGATTGAACAATGATAAGAAAACAAGGTTCACACCCGGTTTCAACTAATGCAAGACTTAGGGTTACTATGTGTTTTAATTAGCTTTATTTGAAATAATTCATTAACGGGTCGCAATCACAAAGCTTAGGTGTCAATCGCTATCAACGTCATAAACAATGGACCATGATACACTTCGTTACTTTGGACTAGCAAATCCTACCAAAAGACAAGGCATAAATACGTGTATTCATTTCACAAAGTCAAATTTAATCATTCACTCGACAGTTTGCAAATTCAATACCAACGTAGGACAATTGTCTAAGATTCAAATGCATTTCAAGTTGTCACAAAACAATTATCAAAACATAATAAACCCTAAATCTTACAAAAGTCTACACCGGGGTGAAACCTCCAAGAAATTAGCCGTGCATGATCGAAAGAGCTTGATCACCGGATGTTGAGAGCTCGAAGTTCAACATCTTGAAGCCTTGAGGATGATGGATGATGAGGTTTAGGGTTTGGGTAGGTAATGATGATGAACGGATGAATCGATGGATGGAGCTGGGGTTTGGAATCAAGAATGTGATGCTGTTCTTGATTCGGGTTGTTAGAGATGATGCTTGATGGAATGGTAGGTTGGTAGATGATCGGTATGGCTCCAAAGATGAATTCAAAACTCAAAATAACTGTAACTCCCAACAATAATGGCCAACAACCCTCTTTGACTCGTTCCCGTAACTAAACAAGTGAAAATTTTGCGACGGCAACATAGAGAGGCCGTCGCCGACGACATGCAGCCCCGTCGGCGACGGTCGGTGGTTATTTGATTCTTGCCGACGTCTTATCTTGCTGCTTACGGACGAAACAGGCGACGGACGTTTACACGGGGCGTCGCCGACGGACCCTTTGGCCGTCGGCGACGGTGCTTCAAATCCTCATTTCCTGTTTTTTCGCGTTTCTTGCTCCCAGTTGACCCGTTTCGCATCCCGGTGGCTCGTTTTTCGTCCCGGTGGTCCGTTTAGCTCCCAATTAGCTCCTTAAACTTCACAAGACCTGCAAAACACAAATCCTTTTACAAGTAGGCTATTCGGGATAAAAAAGTTAAGTAAAAACATGAACTTAGACATAAACGAACACCGGTTTTCGACCACGTATCACTTGGACATATGGTTAGTGAGCGTGGTATCCAGGTGGATCCCGCTAAGATTGAAGCTATCATGAATTGGCAAGATCCGAAGACGCCTACAGAGATTCGCAGCTTCTTAGGTTTGCCAGGATATTACAGGCGTTTCATTGAAAATTTCTCAAGGATTGCAGCACCCCTAACTTCGTTGACTAGGAAGAATATTAAGTTTGATTGGGGTACTAAGCAACAAGAATCCTTCGATATTCTTAAACAGAAGTTAAGCAATGCTCCTGTGTTGACATTGCCTGAAGGAATTGAAGAATTTGTGGTTTACTGCGACGCATCGCACACTGGCATGGGATGTGTGCTAATGCAGAAAGGTAAAGTTATTGCATATGCTTCCCGAAAATTAAAAGTGCACGAGAAGAATTACACCACCCACGATTTGGAGTTGGGTGCCGTTGTGTTTGCACTAAAACTTTGGAGGCATTATTTATATGGTACCAAGTGTGTGATCTATTCTGATCACAAGAGCCTTCAACATCTGTTTAATCAGAAGGATCTGAACATGAGGCAGCGACGATGGATGGAGACACTGAATGATTATGATTGTGAAATCCGATACCATCCAGGTAAAGCAAATGTGGTCGCCGATGCCTTAAGTAGGAAGGAAAGGGTTAAGCCCATTAGAATCAATGCCAAGAGCATTGAATTGAAGAACAGCTTGAATGAAAGAGTGCTAGCCAGTCAGAAAGAAGCTGTATTAGAAGCCAACAACCCGAATGAGAAGTTGGTAGTAACTGCTGAACAGTTATCATATGGCAAGGATGGAATCCTAAGATTGAATGGACGAATATGGGTTCCGATCTATGGAGGACTACGGGATGTTATCCTCCAAGAAGCCCACAGTTCTAAGTATTCCGTTCATCCTGGAAGTGACAAGATGTACCAGGATTTGAAGGCAAATTATTGGTGGATAGGCTTGAAGAAGTCTATAGCTGCTTATGTAGCCAAATGTTTGACGTGCGTGCAAGTTAAGGCTGAACACCAGAAGCCGTCAGGTCTGCTACAACAGCCTGAACTTCCCACCTGGAAGTGGGAAATGGTGACTATGGATTTTATCACCAAGTTGCCAAAGACGAAGAGAGGAAATGATACTATTTGGGTTATAGTGGATAGACTGACTAAGTCAGCTCACTTCTTACCTATTAAGGAAACACACAGCTCAGATAAGTTAGCTCAGCTATACGTGGATGAGATTGTAGCTCTACACGGAGTGCCAGTATCTATCATCTCTGATAGGGATACGAGGTATACATCGCATTTCTGGAAAAGCTTCCAGCAATCCCTAGGCACTCGGTTAAATTTCAGCACTGCATATCATCCTCAGACGGATGGTCAAAGTGAGCGTACTATTCAAACACTGGAAGATATGTTAAGAGCTTGTGTTATAGACTTAGGAGGAAGTTGGGATGATCATCTTCCATTGATTGAATTTTCGTACAATAATAGTTATCATTCCAGTATTCAAGCTGCACCTTTTGAAGCTTTGTATGGAAGAAAGTGCAGAACGCCCGTTTGTTGGGCAGAAGTTGGAGATGTCCAACTAACAGGACCTGATATAGTCCTGGAGACGACATATAAGATTGTACAGATACGTGATCGTCTCAAAGCTGCCAGGGATAGGCAGAAAAGCTACGCAGATAAAAGGCGTAAACCTCTAAAGTTCGAGGTTGGTGACAAAGTGTTACTGAAAGTATCGCCCTGGAAAGGGGTAATGCGATTTGGCTACAAAGGCAAGTTAAGCCCAAGATATATAGGACCATTCGAGATCATCGAATGTGTCGGAACAGTGGCTTATAAGTTAAACTTGCCGGAAGAACTCAGTGGTATTCATAACGTATTCCACATCTGCAATCTGAAGAAATGTCTAGCTGATGAATCACTAGTCATACCACATACGGATGTGCACATAGATGAGAGCCTGAAATTTGTTGAGAAACCTTTGTCGATTGAGGATCGACAGGTTAAGAAGCTTCGAAGGAAGCAAGTACCAATTGTGAAGGTTAAATGGGATGCCCGTAGAGGTCCCGAGTACACGTGGGAGGTAGAGTCCACAATGAAAGAGAAGTACCCTCATTTATTTCAGTAAATATCGAGGTCGATATTTCTTTTAAGGTGGTGAGGATGTAACACCTCGTAAAATCATGTCCAATATAGTATCGACACGTGTCATGGACTTTAAACGTGTTACAAGTTGAATATGAGGGACTAAAGTTGACAAACGAAGAAAGTATATGTATATAAGGATACAAAGTGTCAACATTTGATAATTATGCCTTTCAACAACCCTACACGATGTTTATACCCTTAAAACGAATGTATCATGAAGCATATGAAACCGTTTGTGGAAGAAAGTGAAAGTTTACAAGACGCGAGGGTTAAATGTGTCAACATGTTTAAGTTATACCTCTGAGTGACCTTTTAGCTAACTCGGAGCCTTGTAACGATTAATTATACTCCCAAGAACGAGTGATAAAAATTTCACAAGATTTCGATATCGTATGAGAAAGATACGCTAACTTTCGTAATTAAGGGGTTAAAAGCGTCAACGAGGCAAAACTTGTGTTTTCGGTTATCGTTTAATGAAACCGGACCTAACGATGTTTAGTTATATCTCATGGATCATAGAAATATAAATTTCATGGGTTAAAAGTGCTTAAAATGGAAGAAATTACGCAATACAAGGTCCAGGGGGTGAAAATGACATTGTTTGAAACTTGTTGATCAGACCAGCCACATGCTGGCGTCGCGCCACCAGTGAGGCACTCCTCCGTCGCGCGGCGAGATGGACTGCCAGCTCAAAAAAGTTTGTTTTAACGTGGCAGCTTGCATGTTTGCTATATTCCGCGAGTTTGCCACCCTCTAGCTGCTTGAAACACATCCCTAGACACTTGTTTTCGCCTCTGGAGTTGCCATAACACCTGGATCAATCTCCATGACTCTTCCTTGGCTATAAATAGATCCATTGTTGCAACTTGTGAACTTACATTTGAGCACTTCACTTGAAAACTTTCAAACACTTGTTTTGGAGATTTCTGGAGCTCAAGACCACTTTATAAGGATCACTAGTCGTGCATAGGACTTCAGTAAGTGTCCTTAACCTTTCATAATTCAGTTTTATTAGTTTAATGGCCTAAAGTCAAACCCGTCGTAATTAAGGTTTGACTTAGTGATTAATCACTAATGGTCCAGTCAATTCTCGAATTAAAAGTAGCTTTGAGTTGGTAATTATGTGGGTAATAAACCCTTAAAGGGGCACCCTCTGATTCCCATTTTAACTAGGTCAATTGTCGGGTCAAACTTGATTATAAAAAGTCATCAGAAAGCTAATTTTCGCATAAACACATAATTAACAATGTAGAAGCTATGAAACCCGTTTTATCACTTGTATAACTTGGTAATTAATGTAAGAACATGTCTTAGCATGTTCAACCCGACAATTTTCAGTATAAGCTCGGTTCGGAACCGAAAGTCGCATAAGTGGACTTTTGCTTTGACTTTCAGTTCTGACCCATTAGAGCATATTTTAGAAATGCCTTAGAGCTCAATTAGGACCAGGTTATAGATTAGTGTAACCCTCTGAGATTATACAACTTGGTTCATTAATTATCCGATTCATATGCATGTTTCCGTTATATGCCTAAATGTTGACCAGTATGCCATTTTGACCTTAAAACAATAATTTTGAAAATGTGAGAGGACAATTATCTTTATTACTGATTTATTAACATGTCCCTAAATTTTCACATCAGTTTGAGGTCTAGATTAAGAGTTATGCTCAATAGCGTAATTAGAAAGCTTTTTATTAATTAAACGGCGTAATTAGCATAAAGCCTATCTAAACCCAATTTTTGATACCAAACTTTTTACCAACTGATGTAAAATAATATTTTGGGATTTTTGAAGATTTTTATTTATTTTTAGGCTGAGCATAACATAGGGTTATAGCTTTGATTCGATAATTGTCGGTTTTGCCCTTTTGGCCTATAAAATGAGTTTTACATAATATTTTGATACCAAACCTTTTGCTACTGATTTCATATAATAAATAAAATATTTTGAGTCTTTTGGAATGATAAAAATATCAGCTTTTCTTTAAAAAACCGGAGATCGCTTAAAACCGTCTTTTTACGCGTTTAAAACGCATAGTATGTATTAAAACCATTTTTCTCATATAAGACTTAATACCTACTGATGTTTTAAGTAAATTTTTATAATTAAACAGTAAGCAAAAGTTTTGAACTCAGAAGTGTAGTTTTGACCTTTAAAGCTTATGTGAAATTACCAAAATGCCCCTACGGTGCATAGTTTGGTTATAAAAGATAAATTTCACATATATGCAATACCCTACTGTCATGACTTATAAAAATAAATATTTTTACTAATTATATCAGACCTGAAACTCAGATTAGTATTTAAACTCTTTTATAACCTTTAAAATGACCAAAATACCCCTACGGGGCATAATTTGAGTTTAATTCCATTTTGGGCATAATGGAAGGTATCTTACTGATATCACAACATATTTAAGGCATATTAACTTAGGAAACCTGTTCATGACTCTTTTGGTTACCCGTTACGCATTATTCGCGTTCGGTGCGATTTATGTAACTAGTTTGCATAAATTAGCCGAAACGGGTCAAACCTTATCATTTTTATCTCAAGATCCAGAATGCGTTTAGTTTACCCATATTATACAAGTATACAAACTTGTCGGGTCTAAACCACATTCTAATCCGGTCTTCGCTTAATCGTGCGTTTTGAACCGTATATCTTCCTTTAAAACTAACCGGTCTAAGTTTAGACTTAATTAAGACCCGTTAGGAATCTAATAGATTATTAAAACCTTCGTTCCAGATTAGGAGCCCAGTAAAAGCTACTTGCACTCGCTGATTTTGATATATACTTGCTCAGGTAAATATTTTTAACTTATTTTCCCTTATACGGGCTTGGGGTACGGTATATAAAATACCGCTTGGTCGGGCATTGAATTTTTAATCATATAAAGGTTAATTTATTGAGATGACCCGTTTAAACTGTTATGTTTGCTTAAAGCCTTTGGGGGTTAATGACCATGTCCGAAAGATATCCTTGGCATCATTCATTGAAATGGCCACGACCTAAGCATGGGGTGTAGGCATACACCTGACGGTGCATATATATATATATATATATATGTAAAAAGGTATAACCGACGAAATTGAGAATAACTCGCCGTGGGATTATATCATGTGGTGTGTCTATTAATCTTTAACCCGGTATTCAACCTGGGCTACTGAACGTATAACGAACATGTAATTCTCTTACAAGTTTATATATAAATAATTATCCCAAGTTATAAAAGAATATTTGTGCCATGTGCATTCAAATCAATTTTCTTAAACACTTTCAAAATGAGTCGGTTAATTGTATTTACCAGTGTAAACTGACGTATTTTCCAAAAAGGCTAAGTGCAGGTACTACACGGAATAGGCTGGCTACTCCTAGCTTCAATAAAGAGTATTGCAAGCTTAGAAGTTAAATTTGTTGAACAATGAACTTTTGAACTTTGATCCGCCTGTGGATCCTTACAACCGTTTTGTAATACATTTGATATTACTTTTTATTCGGTTTGTAATAATTTTATCTTTCGACTTCCGCTGTGTATATAAACTGTGATAAATTGTCTATGATGATATCAACTACGTCACGATACTCCCCACCGGGCCCACCGGTAATACGTGGAAATATCGGGGTGTGACACTAAAATAAAATATTTTAGTGATTACAAAATTTATGGATGTCCGGATATGGTCAGAAAGCAAGATATGCACGTAAATGCAAACTTACGCAGTTTTTGACGCTTTTAGTACCTGTGATCAAATAAGCAATTTTCACATACCAAACCCCTCAAAGCTTATTTCTAAGCTATGTTAAGGTTATTTATGGTATGTTTAGCTTATGATCATGTTCCGGAATTTTCGTCGCTATGCGAATCGGCAGATTTTCGTAGTTTGTAGAAAATGGTCCTTGTACTTGTATAAACATGTTTTTGTCATCCCTAGCCCTTCGAAACCTATTTCTAAGTTATGTAAAAGGTATTTAGGGTACGTGTAGCTCGTGTCCTCGTCCTGGTGTGTACGTTGCGTTAAACGGATTACGTTTAAGCATCGGTTATCGAGTTGCTTTCAAAGAAAAAGTTTTTTGAAAGTCCAAAATTTTGCACAAGGGTTACAGGTAAGAACAATTCTAGTTCATTGATCTTAGATTTGGGAATGGTAAGAAGGATTCTAGTCCATTGATCTTAGATTTGGAGGGTTGGGATTAGTTTTAGGGAATCTCTCCACTTGCAAGGCACATGCCAATTCCCCCATCAAATTTAAAACATCCATGACTTTTTCATACGACATTCGTTTTTTTTTTAAATTCACCATAATAACGAGCGGTTTTTTTATCTTTAATATGAGTATGATATTACTATATAAAAATAAAATAAAAATTTTCACTTTTACTTTTTTTTTGTATTATGTCTTTCAACGGGGTTTTGGTCCTTATATTTTTACTAAGGTTTCTATACATTGTGTTATTATCAAAACTTATAACACCATGTTAATTTGGGTTCAGTTCATTGCATTTTATCAGAACCTATAACACAATGTATGACACAATGAAGATGATGTTATATTTGGGTACTCTATGCATTGTGTTATAGGTTCTGGTCATTGTGTTTATTCTGCTATCCATTGTGTTTTAATATGTTGTTCATTGTGTATTAGTCCGCTGTCGATTGTGTTTTGGTATGTTATCCACTGTGTTATTTATCTGTCGTCATCAATTGTGTTTTAGTCTATTTTCCATTGTGTTTTTAGTTTGCTACTCATTGTGTTTTACGTTATACCCATTGTGTCTTTTATCTGTTGTCATCGATTGTGTTTTTAGTCTACTTTTCATTGTGTTTTTAGTTGATACTCATTGTGTTTTACGTTATGTCCATTGTGTCTTTTATCTGTTGTCATCGATTGTGTTTTTGGTCTACTTTCTATTGTGTTTTATGTTATGTTCATTGTGTAAGACGCAACTGGATTTTCTCGTTATGTTTTACGTTATGTCTATTGTGTGATAAGCAACTGGGTTTTCGAAAGTTCTTTTCTAAATATAACAATATGGTACTCATATTAAATATAAAAAGACGCTTGATTTTATGGTATAATTTTTTTTTAAAACAAATGACGTATAAAAAGTTATGGACGTGTAAAAAATAGGGGGATATAGAATGTGACTTGCATGTACATAATCTTTTTATTCTCTTTGACAAAATTACCCTCCTGCCCCACTTGATTTCTTTTGGGACACTTGTCATTTTATAGTGACTTCTTACACTTCTTATTTTTATACTCCTTTGTAGAATAACTCAACCCATTACACTTCTTATTTTTATACTACTTCATAGAATAACTCAACCCATTACACTTCTTATTTTTATACTATATAGAATAACTCAAATGGCACCAATGTCACACCACTGTTAGCGACCCCAACATTGGAAAAGTCCGTAAAAATAAAATAAATAAAAAAGGAAAAGAATAACACCAAATGAAAAGCAGACGTAAAATCGTTGAACCACGCACGCCCGTTGCGGTGCGTTAATGCGAAGAATTAGACCAAAACATAAAACATAGAAAAGAATAACTAAGTTGAACGGGGAAAAATAAACGTGTTACGACGGACCTGTCAAATGGGAAAAGATATACAAAAAAATGGTGAACCCCAAACGCACGTTGCGGCGTGTCTTACAAAATTTAGAACGAAACGTAAAACGAATAACTTGTGAAAGATAAAAATTATGAGGGTCCAAAGATGAAAATAAAAAAACATTAAGATTAAATTGCAAAAAGATGAAAAGAATTGGGTTAGAAATAAAAAATCAATGTTTATTTTTTTTTTTTTTGAAAAACTCCGCATACATGAGGTACAAGTTCATAAAGCAACATATAGTTGCCAATTTTAAGTTTATAATGTTATTTTCGTCCTAAACGTTTGCGAGTTTCATCCATGATGTGCCACTTTCTTCCAAAAAGTTAGAATTTGTGTCACTTTCATCTCCGAGGGCTAAATTTCAAGGGACGAAGTCGCAAAGAATTGCCAAACTCAAGGATGAAAATGACAATAAAACGCAATCCTGAATGACTCATGTGCACAAAAAAAAATCAATTTGGATAGAACAAGCAAAAATAACTAAACCTTAGGAACGATTTTGACAGTTTACTCTTTAATAACACTTAGAGTCTTATCATCATTATTTTTATTTTTTATGTTTTATAGACATAAATAATAAGATGGTTATGGCGACTCAAGAGAAGGGTGCAAATTTAGAAAATTATATTTGCAATGTTGGATACGTAACTTTTCATTTTGTTTCCTATCTTGTGTAATAAGTCATTTCACTATTTCACTAATAAGGATTGTATACAAATTTTCGATTTATATTTTGTTTCGATATTCAAACCGCGTAATACACGGGGTTATAAACGAGTATAGTGTATTATATGTCTATGGTTTAGTTTTATTAAGTAGGCTGTGAGCCTGTGAGTTTATTTAAATGTTTGGTTTGTGAAACAGGTTCAAACTTCAGTTCAAAGGTGTGGCCTTTTGAATATGTAACCAGGCCTGGATAGAAAGCCCAAGAAACAGGGCCCAGTCTAAGTTCATAATTTAACCACTTCTGATTTGTTATGTTGTATCTAAATTCTAAAGTTTTTATACTGTCTGCTAATATGCTTATACTTATTAATTTGATTAAAAGTATGCCAATTATGCTAATTAAAATATAGAACTTGATATGATTATTTAATAACAATACATGACTTGTAGAAAATTCTAAACGATTTGTAAAAAATAACTTATATTGATGTTTTTTTATTGATATGAAAATTGGTTATACTATAGGCGGTTCAAGTGGTCGTTTACTTAGAAATTTTACCCAATAAATTATCATCACTAAAGTAATTTAAACTTTTGGGATCAGCTTCTTGTTGGTTTCGTCTTTCCTATTTTATATAGATCACCACAATTAAACGATAAAATAAAATAAGGGTTATGAATATATGATCTTTTTCTTGAGAATTGATTTAGGTGTTGTTTGTTTTTTCAAAGGTAAAACGTCTGCAGTCTGCGGACCACATCTGCAGACATCTGTAGCTGAAGATGTGGACCAAACTTTTGCAGTCTGCAAGAAGAAGAGTGTTTTTTTTTTAACTTTTGCAAGTTGCTGAAATAAACTAAAATATAAATAATAGTTATACAAATAGTCAATAATTAATCTAATCTAATGATGTAAAAAAACAAAATTAGTATACCATTAAGATAAGAAAAGAAATGCGTTTACCTCCTCTTGAAAACTGATATAGATTTGATGAGATGAACAGCTAAAATAGTATTAATAATAATTATTATACCCAACTATGACCAACTAAAATAGTATTTTCTCAATTAAATAACACGTATAACTTAATAATTAGACCGTTGTAAAATCAAAACATATCAGTTTTCAAGATGAGGAGGAGGGAAGAGGCGCCGGCGGGGAGGGGGAAGGCGGCGCCGGCTGGGGTGGAGGAGAGGTGGTGGAGGAGAGGTGGTGGAGGAGAAGGAGAAAGAGGTGTGCTAGGGTTTGTGTGTTTTTGTGATATTAGGCAAAAAAGAAAGACAAGAAGAGGTAAGAAGAGCCTTTCTCACATCCGGACCAAAAAGAGGACGCGTAGAGGTTTTTTAATGAAAGGTCTTCGAGAAAACAAACAGTCTTCAGACCCAAACGTCTGCCCGTGGCTTGCGCGACGCAGACATAAGAGGTCAGAAAGCTCTTCTCTGAAAAAACAAACAGCACCTTAGATGGTGACACGTTAGGGTGGAGAAATTTGTGAAAAAATGTATTATAATAGAAATTAATGAGACATAAGGACTTTGGTCTAATCATGCTTCAACTTTGGGACCATTAGATAGCAACTAATGACCCAGTGATCGATTTGGACATCTATACTAATGATCATTTGACCCGGTGTGCAGAGTCCGTGTCCTACATACATCATTTGTGGTATTCATATGTCAATAATAAATAAAAATTAATGATTGTGAAGTGGCATGCCATATCTCGATCGATAAAATTTTGGTACCATGGAATTTGCTTACGATCTTGGGGGAGCATACTAAATTGCATAGCGAGAAAATGCAAAAATATGTATTTTTAGAGATAATAGCAGCGTTTTCAGACCCGGACCGGCTGGTCGGACCGGGAACCGTAGATTGGGCAAGTCCGGGTCAAGGTATCGGACCGGAATAACATTGAACCGGCGGTTGGACCGGGAAACCAAATGGGCTTGGTTTAGAGCTATTGGGCCTTCTAGGCCTAGTTTGGAAGCAGTGCAACTCGAGAGACTTGAGCACCTTGTTGTTGACTTCTTCATTACATCTCTAATTGTCAAGATCTATGGATTTGTCTTGTCTAGTGGATCTTCATACATCTCTAATTGTCAAGACCTATGGATTTGTCTCGTCTACTGGATATGATTTAAGGAATGACTTGGTCAAAGCTAACCTAAAGTTCATACATATTAGAGCACCTTCACTTCGCTTCCGGATGTTCTAGAGTCCAAAGATGCCTAGTTGGGGGGGGGGGGAAGGAAATATCTGTGGCCACCCATTCCATCACCCATCACACTCTATCACATTTCACTCATCACACTTGCAACACCTGTCACATTCAGTCACTAACTTTTTTTTTGTCTTTAAATAAAATATAAAATAAAAAAAACCAACATTTTCAAAATACATTAATATAAAAAACTACTCTTTGTCGAATTTGGATAATTGGATTTTAAACCACAAACGTGTTCCGTTAGATTATATCATAGTCGAAAATGAGTGTCTTCGTTTCGCAACTCCAATTGAATATACTCGCTAACGGGTACAGTGTCAGATGTTCCATAATGTAGTCTGGTGATATTGCACGACCCTCATCTTTTATGATCATATTGTGCAATATGATACACACGTACACCACGCTCCTTATTTTTGGTGGTCTAACTGTACGCCCCAATCGATCAATTATACCCCATTTACCTTTAGAAACACCAAATGTTCGCTCAACGTCTTTTCTCATCGATTCTTGTAACTTCTTGAACACTTTTCTTTGGCGTCGGTTGAAAACGAATACGCCTTTACAAAAACAGATCAAGTCGGGTAAATACCATCAACGAGATAGAAGTCGCGTCTATAATGTCTCTCGTTGACCGCAAACGGACACAACGGTGCGGTTCCTTGTAACTTGGCACTGAATAGCGCTGATTGATGTAGAACATTAATGTCGTTGTTTGATCCGGGGGCAGTAAGCATGCCAAATCCATAAATCATTCCACGCCACTACTTCAGGCATGGCCATCAGTTTTTTGTGGTCACCTCTCATAAACTGTCCTCGCAAACTCGTCGCGCAACTTCTCCAAATGATGTGGGTATAGTCGAGGCTACGAAGCATCCCCGGAAAGAGCCATCTAGCTTCATGTGTGGCGTAAAAACGTGATATGTCGTGTCTAGTCGGCCTTCGTAAAAAAATTTTAGCGTATAACTTAATAACGTTGCAAAAAAAATTCAAGAGATTCACTAGAAGTCCTGGATGACATAGCTAAATATTCATCATATTCGTCAGGAACATTACGAGTTGCAAGTTGACGAACCGTGAACGTGTATTTTTGTATTGCCGTCAAACTCTTTTTCACCCTAGCGTCTTCTTGAAACCATTCAAATTCAACATCTCACACAATCTTAAAAAATAATTCTTCAGACATACAGAACCTCACTTTAAATATCTCGGCATTATACTTTTGGTTTTCAACAAAGTAATTATTCATTATCAGTGGCGGAGCTTGATCAAAAGTTTCTAGGGGGCGTAAAGTCATGGGACCCATTTTTTTTCTATCGTTATGTTGTGGGTCGGGCCGGCTATTCGATTCGGGTCGAGTCAAATAATAATAGTTCCAAATAAAACTAAAAATATTTCATTCATTCAAAGGACCGTTCTTACATATAAAAAAACTAATTATTGTTTAATAAACAAAAGACCAATATATATATATAGGGTCGGAATTTAGAGAAAACGGTAGAAAGTGTGAGAACGCTTAACGATCGTCCGATCAAAACAATCTATGGACTAGATTGGCGTGGTGGCATTTTCGTAAATAACATCAATTTTATTACGTGGACGCGCTACATTAAGGGTAAAAACGTCTTTTGACTACTCCAAACAAAACGCCAAAACAAAAATCAAATAGCATCTGCTAAAAACGCCATTAGATATAAAACGCCAAACTTAATTATAGTAAAATCCCGCCTAAAAAAACCGCAAAAAAAATCCTATATATACAACAACTCAGACCTTCAATTAAAAACACAAAGCAAAAACCCCAAACGCCATATTTAATATATACAATTCGACTGATAAACGCCAGAAAACCCAAACATCAAATATATTGCTCTCAATAAAGTGTAGTTGTATGGTGTGGACAACATTGTCAATTATCTTTCTTAACTGAGGATTAATAATGTTATCCAACACCATACAGCAACACTTTATTGATTTTAGCGTGATCAAATTTACAGTTTTAAGATGGTTTATTTTGTGGCGTTCTTTTTCTCGGAAAAACGCCAAAAAAGATAACATTTTCGCTGAAAGGGTGTAAACTCAATAAAATTTTGCTGCATGATATGGACAAAAATTATAGAAAAAGAGGCTGATTTCAAACGAAAGTCGAAACAGACAGTGAAGATGCTTCATAAGAAGAAGAGACTGGTGACAGTGAAGATTTGAAGATCAATATTTATTTTGTTTAATTTTCTTTTTCAGTTTATTGTTATTTAATAAAAAACGTCATATCTAATAAAAACGCCAAAAAGGCAAATGTCTTACACCTTTGGCGTTTATCAAACCATCATAAAATTACTTTGAACAAGTATTATAAAAAAACTTTTTTTATGTATTTTTTTTCCTTTTCAGTTGATTGTTGAAATAATAAAAACGCCATATATAATAAAAACGCCAAAACAGCCAAAATGGTTGTTTAAACGATATCATCCCGTTAAACGCCACCAAAAACTCCCAACTATAATAAAATTAGTTTAAAAAGTATTATAAAAAACCCAAAAAAATAAAAAAAAATAAAAAACAAACTTGAAAATGTAACTAGAAAACAATAAATTCAAATCAGAAAAACTGAAGATAGGGGAAATTTATTATATTAGAATCTAAAATGCCAAACTTGAAAGATGGGATGCGTTACAGACTTCAGAGATAAAGCTTGTCAAAAATAATAATTACAAACAGTAACTGAAAAGACAAATACTTTATTATAATAACGCACCGCCTAACTTAGGCGCCAAAAAGAGATCCTATAAAATGATACATCTCAGCAACTTCCATTTGATCAAAAAAAAAAAAAAACAAACGCCAATACTACTAAAATACCACACACTGTAAAACACCAAAAAAAATTGTTAGGAGAGGCGAGTAACTCAGTAAGATTTTGCTGCATGAGATAGACAAAAATTCAAGAAAAAAATACTAATGCTAGTCATATGGCATTTTGTATTTTTTTGTTCTTGAAGAAGGCTTGGATGAGGAGAAGAGATCAATGACACTGAAGAGTGAGATGATGATAAAGATGGAGATCAACATGAAGAAAAAGCGAAAAACTCACCCACACGTCATAGATCCATGTCCCAAAACATCCACAAAAAAACAACTTCAACAGACGAGCAGGCAAAATAATCAAACCGATGGGTTTGTTAAGTTTTACATAAAACGCCATATTTTGGTGTCAGTTCTTGTAGTATTAAATTACAGAGAGACTGATGACAGTGAATATTGTGAAGAGAGATCCGATTAGGATTTTTAATTTATTTTCTTCGTTGGTTTTTTTTTTACTGTGGCTGAAATATAATCCAACAATTGTAAAACGCCAAGATAACCAAACGCCAAAATGTTTATAAAAAATAATAGAACAATGGGCCATCTTGTTTAAAACCCCTTGAAAAACGCCATTCATATAGATTTCCTGCCCCCTGGGTTCCAATGGCATACGATGTGAATAAACGCCATAAACGCCAAAATGTTGATACAATGAAACTATTAAAACGCCATTAATTATTGAATTTGGTAAACGCCAAAAATCTTAAAAACCAAAAATTAAAACAACATTTGGAAAAAGCGGAACTGGAAAAGCGGAAGATGAGAGGACAAAAAAAGCCCCTCCGCCCTTTTCTAAGCGGCGGGACACGTGTTGGGCCAGGAAGCGTTCTCACCGTTCTCACACTTTTAAGCGTTTTCTCCAGATCCCGTTTATATATATATAATGGTACAAGATAAACGGAACCTGGACGAAGAATTACAACTCAGCCCAACGACCTTTAAGATTTAAAGTGGTAACAAACTTTACTTTGATTTATATATTGTATAAATATTTAGGCAAAATAATTGAAGGGGCGATCCTATATAATTTTAAAATTTTCGGACCAAAAATAAAAAAATTATACACTTCTAACCGAAACATTGGAGGGGACGGGTGCACCCCCGGGCACCTACTAACCTACGCCCCTGTTCCTTAGAATCAGAACTTCATTTGCCGCTACCCGATCGCAAAACATAATTTTTTTTCTTTGATCGTCCCGTATCTTCAACCTCTGCGTGCTTACAAATATTTAAAAAAAATCCATATTACCACTCAAAGAGTCGGATGAACTAGATGAATCGGTTGAAAATGTACTTGGGTACTCCATATTCCCCATTGGTATTATTCAAAAACTATAAAAATAGAGATTTTTTATAGAATTGAGAGAATTAAATAAAGAACTTTTATAAAATTGAAAGGTAATTTGTAAGGCATAAATCGGTAAAGGTTGGGTGTATTTATAGAATATTAAATAGCCATTTTCAAAGACTATTTTCTTCGAACAAAGAACAACATCACGTCGCAACAACCATCACATTTCCCCTCTATCACCACGTTAATGCGTGATACACCCACTTACTTACGGCGATGTATCACGCCATCACAGATGTGATGGAGGTGTATCACAGGACCACCCCGAGTCCCCTTAAAGAAACAAAGCCCATCTCTAACTAAGGTGGTTTCATCAATGAAATCGGAGCATTAACAATGATTCGATGAAGATGCTCCTAAAGAAACAAAGCCCATCTCTTCATATAATGTTTGGTCGCTAAAGAGGGGTGGAAGTCAAATTTATAAATATTTGGAACTACGAACAATGCTATAGAAATTTCACCGACTATATCTATTATTATCTTTATAATTTAACAAATCTCACTTTTATCTTTACAATTTAACAAATTTCACTCTTATCTCTAAAACTTGTTCATTACATCTTATCCAGTCATTCCCCATTTTATCTTAGAGTTAATTGCCCTGATGGTTCTTGTGGTTTCACGTTTTTTCATGTTTAGTCCCCATATTTCAGAAATAGCAGGTATGCTCCCTATGGTTTGTCATTTTGTTACTCGGATAGTCCCCTGACATTTACTCAGGGGACTATCCGAGTAACAAAATGCAAACCATAGGGAGCATACCTACTATTTCCAAACTAACTGACATCTACTCAGGGGACTATCCGAGTAACAAAATAACAAACCATAGGGAGCATACCTGCTATTTTCAAAATGTGGGGACTAAACGTGAAAAAACGTGAAACCACAGGGACTAGGGGTGCAAACGAGCTGAGCCGAGCCCGAGCTCGACCAGGCTCGAGCTCGATTAACTTATGAAAGCTTGGGCTCGAGCTCGGCTCGTTGGTATTTTCTCAAGCTCGAGCTCGGCTCGGGCTCGGCTTGTTTATTATCTATTAATTAATATATTAACTAAAAATAATATAAATAGTAGACTTTTTAGGCTCGCGAGCTCGATAAGTGAAGCTCGGGCTCGTTTACTAAATAAGCTTATTTTTAGGTTCGAGGTCTGCTTGTAAACAAGTTTATATAAGCTCGGCTCGACTCGGCTCGTTTACACTAAGGCTCGATAAGGCTCGACGAGCCTAACGAGCTTCACATGCGAGGCTCGAGTTCGGGCTCGATAAACAAACGAGCTTTATTTTAGGCTCAAGCTCGGCTCGGGATCGATAAGGCTCGGCTCGTTTCAAGCTTTTTCTCAAGCCGATCTCGAGTAGCTCGTTTGCACCCCTAACATGGACCATCAGGGCAATTAACTCTTTATCTTATATAACAAAATAACCTTTTTTGTCCTTTTTTCGTTCTGTTTTCTTTATCTTGCACTCACAAAGTTATGGGAAAACGGATAGGATCTATATAAGAGGAATAGTATATGATTCCTAAAATTCATGCATATTTTAGGGGTATGAAAGTTCTTTATTTGTCTTAACCAGACTTATACTGGCTTTCGAGTTTGGCTTTAGCGTTCCCCGGGAAACCATATTCACAAAAGCTGAACACTCTATGGTATAACACATGGTGGGACGAAAACCCGGGTGGACTCAGGATTGAACTTACGCCTTCATTAAAGAATCCAAGTCTCCGTATCACTAGGCCACAAGTGGTGGTCCACCAAAACAAATTTTTAGTCTTCAACGTCCTTCAAATTTAATGATTTTATTTTTTTAACATAATCACCCTTGGTAATGGAAATTATCTTTCTAGAAAATGAAACAAATGAAGAAAAATAAGAGAAGTTAGGAAATTTACCATTACCGAAGATATATGCTTAGGCAACTTACCATTCATTTATATGTTGACGAGTTCAATATGAGATACTTTGTAAGGTCATAACGCAATCAATCTTAAGCCAAAGGATGGTTGACTTTAGGAAAAAGGTTTAAAACCTCATTTAATGAGGTTGCCTTCTTTATGATTATGACCATATTTATTTTCATACTACTTTAATGATGTTGCCTTTATATGACAAAGGACATCTTAAATTTATCTTAATGATGTTGATTATATCGTTACACATGGGTCTAAAACATATCTTACGCAATCACAATAAAGCGTTCTTCCGTCTTCCCAATATCTTTGTTCTTTTTGTCACAGACCCACTTCACTCGTCCAATCCCTATTCTGGGTTTCACACTTTCACTGTTCTTCCGTTATCAGTATTTCTTTCGGACTCAGCTTTCTCATAATAATCCCTCTCTAGTATATCATCGGTCGCCGGTTGTGCTCGACGAGGGTGAACCCATCGGAATAGTGAGTGAGGAAGTATCGGCTGTGTGCCTTGAGTCTTCCTTTCTACCTATTTGGGTCAGTTCCGATTCCATTCGCCGTCCGGGGCCGGTGGTCTCTTCTTTTTCTTCTGTGCGGCGTTCGTGTGGCATCTTGTCTTTGTTATCCTAACTTCGTTCCGGCGGCTCGACGAGGACGGTAAGGTCGGATTAGCGTGGGAAGTTCTGTCGTTCTGGCCGATTGGGTTCATTCCTTGACGCTACTTCTTTCTCTAATCAGATTTATCTAATCCATTCGCTGTCGGTTGTGGTTATGGAGGGATCGTCGGGTGTAGGAGGCGTTAAGGGGAAGGGTGTTGGGGCCGGAGTCCCTCAGATAACGAAGCTCTTTGTTTCTAATCTGCCGGAAGGAAGTACACCATGGGAGTTAACTTGTTTCATGCAAAGGTTCGGTGATGTTTGGGTGGCCAAGAAAAGAGACAAAGCTGGCAATAGGTTTGGTTTTATCTCTTTCAAGTATGTTAACGACTGGAAGGAGTTGGTAAAAAAGATCAATGGGGTCAATATGGGAGGTTATAAGCTGAAAGTAAACCTAGCCAGATTTGCGGTCGAGAACAATGGTATCGATAGGGAGCCGGAGAGGAGAATGAACAGTGATGGGGAGTCGGAGAGGTTGAAAACGACCGAGGGCCAAGGTGTTGGTTCCTTTCGTCAGGATGGGCCGAAGTCCTTTGGTTTGGGGGGGGGGTAGGTCGTATAGGGATGTGGTCGGACATGGTTCGTCGGCGTCGGAGATCAGAACGGAAGGCAGTTCGTCGGAAAGGGTGGTGGTGGTTCCCGAAGTGGTTAGTGGGTGTGTGGAATTACATCGTAGAGCAGTTGTTGGCCGTACGGTGGATTTGGACACGCTCGTTTATTTTGATCGCCTTTTGAGGATTGGTAAAGTGTAACACCTCGCAAAATCATGTTCAATATAGTAACAACACGTGTCATGGACTTTAAATGTGTAATGAATTGATTACGGGGGACTAAAATTGTCAAACAATGTAAAGACGTGTGTGTGGAAGGACTAAAAGTGTCAACATGCCAAACTCGTGCCTCTGAATGACCTCATAAGATGTTCGTATTCATGAGTGAATAAATTGACGGACATAGAAAGTCGTTTGTGCTTAAAATGAGAATTTTACAAAGCATAGGGGTTAAAGTGTCAACATGTTAAAAGTTACCTCTGAGTGACCTTTTAACGATCCCAAAAGCATTGTAATATTTGTATATTTTGCCCTCAAGGATATTGGATAGTAATCTCATGGAGTTTTGATGAAAACAAGACTTTTCGGGTGATCTCACAACTAACCGGGAGCTTAACGGAGTTAATATGTGACCCAAGACACTTGTTAGTTAACTATGAGGGTCAATAGTGCAATAAAAGAAAGTTAAATAAACTTAAAATGGACCAGGGACTGAAAATGCAAAGTTCTCAAACTTTTTACCGGAGATACCCATTGTCGCGGGCCGCATAGGCCACCTCCATTTCTTATGCGGGGCGCGTAAAAGTGCCAGCGACTGAAAAAGTGGACAGCTGCATGTTGCAGCTCTTACACCGCCATTGCATGAGTTCTGAGCGATACCAGGGCTTGTAAATGGTTTTTACTGCCCTAGGGACACCTGTGAACATCTGGTAACAGCATAGGGACAAATGGATTGATCTTGGAACATCAAACTTCCTATATAAGGCCCTTGTTTTGTTCTTGTTCTTTCACACATTTGAAGTTTACTCTCTAACTCACTTCTCTGGAGCCTCCTGGTGTTCAATGAAGTTTTCTAAAGTTCAAAATTCATGCTAAGGACTATAGTAAGTGTTCTTAGCTTCCTTAGTTAAAGTTTTATTAGCTTAATGACCGAAAGTCAAAGGCATCGTAATTAAGCTTTGACTTGGTGATTAATCATTAACGGTCTAGCCAGTATTCGAATTGAAAGTGGCTATGTGTTGGTAATTATGTAGGTAATAAACCCTTAAAAGGGCACCTTCTAATTATCACATTATCTCAGTTTCAATTGTCGGGTCAAACTTCTTAATAAAAAGTCAAACGAGTCAGTTTTTACAAAATCATTCATAACTAATAATGCAGAGGTTATGGAACATGTTTTAACACTAAAATAACTTGGTAAATAATATAAGAACATGTTTAGGCATGTTCAACACGACAATTCTGAGTTTAGGCTCGGTTCGCAACCGAAAGTCGCAAAAGTAGACTTTTGCTTTGACTTTCAGTTATGACCCGATTTAGCTTAGTTTAGATATGCCTTAGGGTTCCTTTAGGATCATATTACATGTTAGTATAACCCTCTGAGATTATACTATATGGTTCCTTTGAAATCTGAATCATTTGCATGTTTCCGTTAAATGCTTAAAAGTTGACCATTATGCCCTTTTGATATAAAAACGAGATTTTTGAAAATGTGAGAGAACAAAAACCTTTATTACTGATTTATAAGCATGTCTTAAAAATTTGACATCAGTTCATGGTCTAAAATAGAAGTTATGCACGATATCGTAAAATAAAAGCTTTTTATTAATTAAATGGCATTTTTAGTATAAATCATATTTAAACCCAAATTTTGGCACCAAACTTTCTACCCATTGATATAATATAATATTTAGGGATTTTTGAAAATTTTTGTCAAATTTTATACTGATTATATTATAGAGTTCTAGTGTAAATTCGGTATTGACCAAAATTGCCCTTTTCATTGATAAAATGAGCTTTACACGACATTTTGATACCAAAACTTTTCCTACTGATTTCATATGTTAAATAAAATATTTTAAGTTTTAGAGACTGATCAAAACTTCAAAATTTTATAAACATTTCAAATATCGTCAAATACCGACTTTTACGCTTATTAAGTACATAGTATGGTTTAAAACCATATTTGACGCCTAAGACTCATTACCTACTGATATTATAAGAAAATTTTTATACTTTAACAGTAGGTATAAGTCTTGAACTCAGATTTCCAAATTTGACCCTTAAGCACATGTGAAATGACCAAAATGCCCCTACGGTGCATAGTTTGGCCATAAATGATAAAATTCACATATGCATGATATCTTACTAATATAACTTGTTAAAATAAATATTTTTACTGTTTGTTTTAGACCATAACCTCAGATTACCATTTAACCTCTTTTATAAACTTTAAAATGACCAAAATACCCCTACGGGGCTTAAATTGATTCTAAATTCGTTTTGGGCATAATGGAAGATATCCTACTGATATCATAACATATTTAAAGCATATTAACTTGTGGAACTTGTTCATGACTCTTTTGGTTACCCGTTATGCATATACACGTTCGGTACAGTTTATTTAACTAGTTTGCATAAATTAACCGAAACGGGTCAAACCTGATCATTTTTACTTCAAAATCCAGAATGTATTTAGTTTACCCATTTTATACAAGTCCTCATACTTGTTGGGTCTAAATCACATTCTAATCCGGTCTTCGCTTAATCTCGCGTTTTGAACCGTATACCTTTCTTTAAACTAACCGGTCTAAGTTATAACTTAAATAAGACCCGTTAGGAATCTAATAGGTTATTAAAACCTTCGTTCCAGATTAGGAGCGAGGTAAAAGCTACTATACTTGCTGATTTGATATACGCCTGAGATTAAATTTATATTTTAGCTCAAGTAAATACTTTTAACTTACTTTCCGTTATACGGGCTTGGGATACGGTATTATAATAATACCGCTTGGTCGGGTATTGAATGTTTAATCGATTAGTGGTTAAACCATTGAAATAACCCGTTTTAATCTGTCTTGTTTGATGCAATGCCTTTGGGGGGTTAATGACCATGTCCTGGATATCCTCGGCTCATTAATTAGAAATGGCCACGGCTTAAGCACGGGGTGTAGGCATACACCTGACAGTTGCGTATGTATAAACGGTATCTCACTCTCTTGTGGGCCTATACTTGTGGTGTGCCTATTAATCTAATCCGGCTTTTCTAACCGAGTCCCGAATGGACGACAAACATGTAAAACTGTATACAAGATTATTTAAATAATTCTCCCAAGTTATAAAAGAACTTTTGTGCCTTGTGCTATTAAATCAATTTTATAAACACTTTTCAAAAAGGTTAAGTGCAGGTGCTTGTTGATGCACTTTGTGTGGACGCGACTCGGCTCGGTTCGACTCGGCCTTGAAGACTTGAAGACACGAAGATCGAGACAAAGCTACAGCCAAGGGGGAGTTTGTTGGTGCACTTGTGTCTGTACTTTGTCTGTATTTCGTCATGATACAAAACGATGTCTTATGTTAGTCTGGGCTACGTCTTAGTTTGTTACAATGTGCGTTCGATGTAAGTTTGACCAAGTCAACCATCCTCCTGGTTTGACCTGGCCAAACAGTTAGCACATTGGTTGAAAGATGGCTGTGTCGAAGGATGGTCATCGAAGGATTACTTATATCCTTCGATGATGATGAGCTCGAAAGATATCCTCGAAGGATAGACCACGAAGGATATCATCCTTCGTGGTCGACAGATGATCTTTCGATGGCCTTCTGGTCGACAGATGATCTGTCGATCAATCTGTCTGATCCTTCGACCAGACCTGCTGTGTCGGGTATAAATACCCATGTGTTGTGTTCAGTTAGACAGGTTAGACAGAAAGAGAGTTCAGGCGAGAGAAACAGAGAGAGCATTCTGTTGAGAGCACACACACACTTTGAGAGTTTATAGAACATATCTGTAAACATTGAGCTTGTAACCGGACCTTTCATACGCATTAATACAAGTGGTGTTAATCGTTGAATGTTGTGTGCTGTGTTTGTGCTTGTTCTCGTCTAAATTCTCGGTTGCATGCTAGCTTGGATTCCGCACTCGCTAGTGTGTTTGATATAACAAGGAAAAGGTTTCGATCTCATCCTCGGATAGGGACCTACAAGTGGTATCAGAGCTTTGGCTCTTTTCCTTGTTAAAAACCGAGATTTTGGAGTGTTTTGGACAAAAACTCACTTGGTCTTGCATACGTTTTTACTGATTTTCTCGCTGTTCTTGTTGATTGAAACGTGTTATAAACTTACCGGGTGTGTTTTTGATCGAGTTGGGTAACTTAGAAACTTTTTTAAGTATTTTGGTGTTTTCCGGCCAAGATTTCCGGCTTATCCGGTGACCGGTTTCTGGATAAGAAGTTTCTGTTTTTGGGCATTATTTTATTGGTTCAAATCTGCTTTGGCAGAAAAGTATGGTCTGAACATACCTTCTGCCGAAAGATTTCACCAACCCATCACCTTTTTCACCAACCCGTCTCACTTTGTCAACTGTGTCAGACAAGATCGATAGATATCCTTCGAAGTCGAAAGTTCATCTTTCGATCAAGGGAGGTTCGATAGATAATCATCTTTCGAACCAAGGAATCTTTTCGAAACATACATCTTTCGGTCTTCTGTTCTTTTTCGAAAGACTAGGATCCTTCGACTGGGGAGTCTTTCGAAATCATCTTTCGTGTTCATCTTTCGGTCTACAGTCCTTTTTCGAAAGATAAGGATCTTTCGTTTGGGAGAATCTTTCGAAAACAATTGTTCGAAACTCAACAGTGATCTTTCGAACACTGTTGATCCTTCGAACAGGTGTTTGATCTTTCGATCATTAGTCTGTTTAAGTTTAACAGTTTGTGCTTTTCAGGTCTTTCGATTCTTGATCTTTCGGCTGGTTGTTACCCTTCGAAATTTTAACATAGTTTGTGAAAATTAAATTTTTAAAGAGAACTTGTGTTCAAATTTTAAATCTATTTTCACTTAATATATTAATTTTCATAAAATGGGAACAAACGGTCAGTGGGATCCAAGCGCGTGGACTCTAACTCCACAATCAGCAGCTACGCAATCATCAGCTACACAATCTGCGTCAGATTTCAACAAAGCATGGATGCAGGCTATTGTCCCACCTCAAGCAGCAATGATAACTGCAAATCAATGGGCATTGGTCACAAATCAAAGCAACAGCATTCAATCTATGATGCAGAACGACAGTGAAACTGGTACAAGCACGAAACCGCCAAAGCTAAATCATATCAATGATTGGGGATGGTGGAAAGAAAGGCTGAGAACTTATGTTCAGGGGCAAGGTCAAGATCTATGGATGTGCTTCTTCACTGCATTTGATAGTGATTTGGAAGTTGCAGGATCTAATCCAGAAACTTACAGCACTATGTCTGATGATGATAAGAAGAAATTTGAGTTAGAAAAGAAGGCATTCATGATCCTCACACAAGCTCTTCATAAAGACATTTACCACCAGTTTGTTTACTGCACGACTACTAAAAGCTTGTGGGATATGCTTACGTTACGGTGTGAAGGAAATGCTCAATCTAGAAAGATCAAGCAAGAATTACTGAAGAAAGAATTTGAAGGTTTCACGTGCATGGAAAATGAGACTTTGGCAGAGTTATCTACAAGATTCCATCACTTGTTGAGCGAGATGTTTGGTTTTAGAGTCACTGCGACTCCACAAGAAATGGTGAAGAGATTCGCTGATAGCTTACCAGCAAAGTGGAGCAGTTATCTTGAAATCCTTAAAGAAAATGGTGTTCTAGACACAATCAACGTTTATGAGTTGATTCAAAAACTGGAGAACAAGGATGTAGAAGAAAAACTGAAGGCAAAAAGAACACAAACTCCTCAAAATCCAGAAATGTACTTTGGGATTGCAGGAGGTATCAGTGGAGAAAGACCAGCTTCTCAACATGCGAAGCTTCAAACAGCCTTTGTCTCTAACACCGGACCTTCAACAACAGATCAGTTTGATCCTTCATCTTACACGATGTTTTCTAGACCGAATGTGCAACCGAAAGCTCAGCAGCAACAACCGCAACATCAAGGGTTTTATGGAAGCTCCTCAAACTTTCAAGCCACTTCCAATCCTAACACAGTCAGACTAGACACTTCCAACTTTTCCAAAGTCAGTGTCGAAGTAGCCAAGGAGCATATGGAGATGTTGAACACCTTGGTTAGTGCTTATTGTGGATTGATCGCAGGTCAGATTGGGAATGTCAATCTCACCAATGAAGATTATCAGCAAGTGGATAAAGAAGAGTTTGAAATGATGGATATAAAATGGGCCCTTGCTAGTGCAATTCGAAGAGCAAAAGAGTTTATGGAAAGGACGGGGAGAACCAACTTGGAAAGCAAGAAAGACACCAAGTATGGGTTCGACAAGCAAGCTGTAACGTGCTTTAACTGTGGTGAACGGGGTCATTTTAAAAGGGAATGCACAAGACCAGCTCAGCATGGAAACCAAAACCCCTTCAGAAATCAAGGCAACCAGCAGAACCAGAACAGGAACAATGTTCGTACGATGATACCTGTCAACAATCAAGGCCAAGCAGGGTCATCAAATGCCAACCGGGGGCTGGTAGTTCAAATAGATGAGGGTTGTGATTGGTCACTTCAGCTTGGAGAAGGAGGAAATGGTGGAACAGCATGTTTTGCTGAAGTAGTAACGGATTTAAAGCACGCCAGTGGTGGAGAATCTTCCACCAATGGTGTTGCATCTTCTGGAGATGAAGACAGTTCTGGTTATAGTGGAAGCTCAGATGAAGAATCCTCCACTTCAGGAAATGATCATGTGGATGAGACATCAAGAGCGTCAGTCGATGCAGATATTGATGAGCTTTTGGAAGAAGCTGTAGCAGGAACTGAAAGAAGATCTAATTTGGTGGATCAAGCTGCTTACTCTTCGTCTTCTATCCATTCAGCCCTTATGGCTAATGTCGACAGCTCATCAGGTCAGGTATGTGTCGATGAACCCACTGTAGTTAGCTGTGAAAGGTGTGATAGTTTAAATGTTAAATATGCTGAACAGGAAAGTCAGATTGAAATCCTATCCAAACACAATCAAGAATTGATTGTAAACCTTTCTAAAGCAGCTGAAGCTAACGTGTTTTTAACCAGAAATGAAAAGGAATTTAAAACAACAATTGCGTCATTAAGACATGATGTTTCAGAATTACAAAAAGCTGTTTTGCGTAAACAACATGCTAACAATGATCTTATAGACACAATTGAAAAGCAGATGGTAGAATTGGCAACCGCTCGATGTGAATGTGAAACAATCAAGCACAAATTGGAAAGTTATTCCAATTCCCGCTATGTATTGGATCACATTATTGATGTTCAAAAGAAAAAGGGGGATAAGAAGGGTAATGGATTCAAATCATGTCCTCCCCCAATGAATCACAATTACTCCAAATTGCCTGATGACGAGGATATGCCCCGTTTTGAACCTACTGTGCCACTCGGTCTAGATGACTTTGCAGCAGGCCTCGGGTTCACAACTGGTACATCATCCTCAGGTCAATCTGAATCTGAATCTGAGAATGTGACAGATTCATCATGTGTTAAGGAACAGAGTCCTCCCACTGTTGAGGATGCTGATTCTTCGGATGATGAATCTGATGTAATTGTGAACCAACAGTCTAACTCGGTTACACCAGATATTCCTATCGAGAATCACATCCTGTGTGATCCACCAGTGAAACCGAGTAAGACTGAAATGTTAAAACCAATGGAGTCCCTTGTTTCTACAAGTGAAGAGAATAACTTGTTGTACACGCTCAAAGGAGATGATAAAATTTACTCTAACAAAGATTTTCCAATTAAAAATGTAAATCAAGATTTAATTGAGCAAATTTTTGAAGGATGTACTGACAAGTTTTTGGGAAACAAAAGTGGCAAAGTTACCGTCACTCAATGTGATCCAATTCCGTGTGAACAAATTAGAAAACAATACGGAAACCAAAAACCAACAGTTGAGCGAAAACAACAAGTCAACTCCGGAAAAGGTAAGGGACAGGGAAAGAAGACTCAGAACAAGAATGTTCAAGCACCTAAGGTTCAACAACAATGGGTGCAAAACAAAAGAGCTCCTGTTAAGAAAAGAGAACCGAAAGTGAACTTTGTTGGATCCACGGGTTCAGACAAACTTGAAACATTTCAGGATAAATCTAACCTTGATTTTATAAAACAAGTTAGAATTTTGAAACGAAATGAACAGAATAATTACACCCAACACACCAACGGATGTGATTTAGGTCCAAGCACGTCTAGATCACAAAGTTCATGGTCTGGTTCTTCGTCTGGTCATCAACATGTTTCTCCGAGGTTTGTAGAGCGGAGAATGTGTTTTGAGTGTGGCACCATTGGGCATATTGTAACATACTGCCCATACCTGCAAAAGTTAAAGCCAACAATGAGTGCTCCCCAAGAAACCAATTACCAAAAACGTTCATTTTCCCCGAAACAGGATCCACGTGTCTTGAAAGAAAAGGAAAAGAAGTTAAAACAAAAGAATCAAAAGGTAATTGAGAAGGCCTTAAAATCAGAGGTCAAAGAAGAAAAACCTGTTCAAGCAAAACCTAAAACTGTAAAACCAGTAAATGCTAAAACAATTAATGCAAATACTGGTAAAGATCAAACAGCTTGGAAACAAAAACAGGTAATTCAGTCAGGGGGAGCACCGCAGGTTCTTTTTCCTAATCATCGAGTGATTGAAATCACTTACCTTGATGATCAAGGACGACCCAAGTCCACAAAGGCTTGGGTCCCTCTCTCCAACTAATTTTTGAGTAAGTGTGTAGGATATTCCAGGAGGAACTTTCGATAGTCGTAAGATTGTTGATAGTGGAGCATCCTTGCACAAGTTAGGCGACAGAAGAAATTGTTGCCTTTGATGGAGAGGAGGAGAAAAGGGAAACAGAAATGTCTGTTGAAAGAGATTGAAAAGCTTCGACAAAATGAAAATCATTTCAAAATGTGAATGTTCAAGGCTTTGATCGGGTCCCCGGGATAGATTCAAATCAAAATGTACGCACCTGCAGCACGTCTGAAGTTCAACAATCTACAAGATGAACGTGCAGTGTACATTTCTTAGTGGTGTGATTGAAGAAAATGTGTTTGTTGAACAAACCAACCAGGTGTGCGGACGCCTTGGCATGGGTTGAACAACCGCACACTACTTCTGAAAGAGAAAGACAAAGACCTTCGCTGGCGCAATGTGGACGACCAGCCGGACCCAAAGGTTTCTGATCTTGTTGCTGTCAAGAGATTTCTAAGTAGCTGCAAAGAATCGACTTTGAAATCCACACCGGGTGGATATCCAGTTTGGGAGAGCACTCAGTTTCCTGTCAATGCATGAAGCAGTTGAAGGATACGGTTTTAAATTTCTAATCTCTCTTTTACTTGTCGATTATTAAGCTGCTTTGTGAATTATTATCTCGTACAGCACTCTTTGGCCAGACAATGTTGTCATGGTCCGCACCGCTTACCGACATGCCAACTGATTTTTCCAAAATTCGCTAAATCATTTCTGATTAAAACTTAATTTTGGTAAACGGCATTGAGGTAAAACATGAGTTAACCAACATCGGAAAATCATTTTTGTAAATACCTTTGTGTCTTTTAAATTTGTCTTAGTTTTATTGATTTTAGGGGGAGTAGATCCAACTTTGAAAAATCCAAAAACATCGAAAAATTTCAAAAACACAAAAACAATAGAAAAGTAAAAATGAGTTTCCTGGCGAGAAAAAGAGAAAATGATAGTACATCAGTGGTCTGTCTAAACCTTTTTAAACCTTAAATGAAAAACGATAAGCAGCTCTATATAAGATGTATCGGTAGGCTCACAATCATTTTAAAGTGTGCAGGGTGATATAAACTTAAATCGACTGAAGACTGGGTGGGAACCATTCATTGGCATATGGTCTTAGTACCGAAATTTCGTTTGAGAGATTGCCGAGGTTCTGAGATATTCGGTCTTTATGCTGCTTATCATCTGGGTATCATGGTTGTATCTTTTACCGAAAAATAACGGGGACGCAAGTCTAGATCTTCCATGATACTATACATACGTGTACATATTGCATACGACCTCAATAAGTGATCAACAATCACATGTCCCAACAAATAAGTGATAATATATCACAAATTCTTTCCGGGAGTCAAGTTCGTCTCTCTGCTGTACGAAAGTACTGACCTGTTCACGGACTTGCTCCTGTGCCCTCATGCATCGAAAATCAAGTTCCTCATCAATAAGTGATTATATCACACAGGGCTTGTTTTCAATCAAAATAAGTGAGAATCTCACATCATATACGGTCAAACAGATGATAATCGGTATACTCACCGGTAAGATGAACCCTCGTGCATACCTTGATACGGGAATGTGTCGTGATGTGGATGAACACCGGTCCGTAAGTATAAATTATACCTTAACGTATCCCCTCGCCATGATTACAAATGATAAGCTGAGCTTAAGTGGACAACAATACCGATAATTGTTATAGGATGCTTATCTTAATGTTAACTAAAAGAACAACAAGAGCGTTTTGGCATGACCGTACACTGATATGATTCTCTTACCCTCGAAACTCGCAAAAAGAATGTCTGTAAATATTTATTTAATGCATCTTTGTATATATTTATTTATTGTTTTCCGTCTTTACTTTTGAAAAATGAAAATTTCAAAAAGATTTTAGGTGTGTTTTAATTTAAACTTTATAAAATCCAAAAAGATTTTTCTTCTAGTTTATGTTTTTGATTGACTGATGTTGGAACTCGGGTCTATCCTACTCAAAATCCTGATCGTAAGCTGGAAAACAATTGCATCTTCATAAACAGTCGAAGTTAACGAGTTTTGAAAGTTAAAGGATTAAAATGAATATTTTTCTAAACTTTCAAACTGCTGTCGGTTGGTGGTTGATTGAGATTTGATCTCATACGTGTCGTTAGTTTAAATGTTAACTATATTCCAAGCGGTTGTTCTCATTATGCGTTTAGCTTTCTTGCATGTGCAGATGCTAAAGGCGAGGAGAACATGTTCGATGAAAAGCTTTGGAATGAAGACACGAAGTGGAGGCACTCAAAGGATAAAATGATCGAGTTGCCGCTGTCCCTTCATCAACACCACAAGGATCTGAAGAATTGTCAAGTCAACGATTCACGAGCATGACTCAATGGAGAGTTCAATCTAAGGGGGAGTTTGTCAACACACTTTCTACATTAAACGGGGAGTTTGTTGATACACTTTCTGCTTACAACGCGTGAAGACTTTGAAGATCCTCCGACATGAAAGACATAGAAGACGAACCATCACGAGTAGCGTCCAAGGGGGAGTTTGTTGATGCACTTTGTGTGGACGCGACTCGGCTCGGTTCGACTCGGCCTTGAAGACTTGAAGACACGAAGATCGAGACAAAGCTACAGCCAAGGGGGAGTTTGTTGGTGCACTTGTGTCTGTACTTTGTCTGTATTTCGTCATGATACAAAACGATGTCTTATGTTAGTCTGGGCTACGTCTTAGTTTGTTACAATGTGCGTTCGATGTAAGTTTGACCAAGTCAACCATCCTCCTGGTTTGACCTGGCCAAACAGTTAGCACATTGGTTGAAAGATGGCTGTGTCGAAGGATGGTCATCGAAGGATTACTTATATCCTTCGATGATGATGAGCTCGAAAGATATCCTCGAAGGATAGACCACGAAGGATATCATCCTTCGTGGTCGACAGATGATCTTTCGATGGCCTTCTGGTCGACAGATGATCTGTCGATCAATCTGTCTGATCCTTCGACCAGACCTGCTGTGTCGGGTATAAATACCCATGTGTTGTGTTCAGTTAGACAGGTTAGACAGAAAGAGAGTTCAGGCGAGAGAAACAGAGAGAGCATTCTGTTGAGAGCACACACACACTTTGAGAGTTTATAGAACATATCTGTAAACATTGAGCTTGTAACCGGACCTTTCATACGCATTAATACAAGTGGTGTTAATCGTTGAATGTTGTGTGCTGTGTTTGTGCTTGTTCTCGTCTAAATTCTCGGTTGCATGCTAGCTTGGATTCCGCACTCGCTAGTGTGTTTGATATAACAAGGAAAAGGTTTCGATCTCATCCTCGGATAGGGACCTACAGTGCTACGCGTAATTGGCTGGAAACTCCTGAGTGATTAAATAAAGAGTCTTGCAAGCTTTTATCACTTTAAGTCTGTTGAACAATATTTCTTTTGTTTTGATCCGCCTGTGGATCCAATTACAACCCGTTGTGTAATATTTTTATTATACTTTCGATTCGGTTTATATTATTATTACTTTAGACTTCCGCTGTGCAATGAACTGTGATTATTTGACTATGATAATATCAACTACGTCACTGTAACACCTGTGTCATTTCAACCATCAAACAAATGCCCAACCAGTGAAATATTGTATTTCATACTTGGGATTTGTAAAAATATGTGTATCGTTTACACATATCAATTCTTGTTCGATTTCAAACACTATATCGCTTTCTGGAAGGTTATACGCGCACTGATGCGTAAATATAACCAGTTTAATGCAACGAACACTCCGGAATAGTGAAATAGGCTTAACATACCTTAAATAACCTTTACATAACTTAGAAATAAGTTTTGAAGGCTTTGGTATGGCAAAAACATGTTAAATCGCTTACAGGGACTAAAGTTGACAAACTGCGAAAGTATGCCAATTTGAACTGTAACAGACATTCCGGAACATGACCATAAGTTAAACATACCATAAATATCCTTTACATAGCTTAGAAATAGGCTTTGAGGGGTTCGGTGTGCTAAAATAAACTTTTGTGTCATTCAGGGACTAAAAGTGTCAAAAAGTGCACAAGTTTGCATTTTCGCGCATAACTTACGTTCTGAATACATCTGGACATCCAAAAATTTATGTAAGCATGACTATATTATATTTTAGTGTTCGCCTTAAGAAAAATCCATTCGTCACGTCATTTGGATCGTTTTTCGCGCTTATGCGCATTCCGTCGTAATTAAGCGAACATCGCGTTCGTACGACCAAACAAACCAACATCCGGCATATTTTTGAGCATGTTTTGAGTTCCCTATACTTTAACTTCATTTTAGAGCCTTGAAATGAGGTTAACGGGGCTCAAACGCATCGAAAAAGGGCTTAAACACGTGCAGGGACTAAACCTGTCATTTTGAAACTTTTCTGAAACTGGGGGGTCAGTGGCGTAGCGCGACTGCCTAGGCCCCTACCCGTCGCGCTACGCGACTGCCTATTCTGGACCAGATTCAATGTTTAAACACAAGTTGCAGCTGATTAATTCTTAACCACATGTTTTAAGTTGATGTGTCACTAAGATAAGGAGCATATGTGGCTCCATAACCTTTCCGACAAGTGTACGCACGAGATTCGATCACGTTATTCAAGAAACGATCTTAACGGTTACCCGAAATCTATAAATACCCACCCCCTTTGGCTTAAAAACCCACAAATCTGATTGAAAAGACTCTAAGTTGGAACCTTCGTTTCATACCTGAGCTATTTTGATCTGGGTTAGCATTCGGGGACCCTGGGTAAGTATTCTTTCGTTCTTTTCCTTATTTTACTGCTTTTCGAGTCAGAAAGTCAAACTTTGTTTGACTTTCAGCATTGACCAGTAATGGTCAATGCGAAGTTCGTTTGAACTTCGCAACGTGATTGTAATCACGATGGTCATAGTCCCTTGGGACTATGCCTACTGATTACCACGTTGTCTAGGGTCGTAGGGTAAGCGATCTAATAAATCGCTTATACCTCGAACCCGACCCAGTTTGGTCGATCATTAGGATCCGACCAAACACATTAGGTGACCATAGTAGGTAGGGAATAACCTTCCGAGGTTATACCCTATGGTCACATCGTTTAAGTAGTTGTATGATAGGTAGTTTATATGCCTTAGGTAAATTACCAGAATACCCTTTTCATGTATAATTGGTAATTAAGCATATGTAACCTAAACCTTTGTCACATAACTGATTATGTAATATGTTTAGGCATATAACACTTGTCATAGGGCTAGTTAGGCGGTCCGAACGCGTTTCACGCGAACGACGCGTTAAAGTAGCATAAGCTACCTAAACGGGTCGTAATGGGTCGTAGACACTTAGGTTAAGTTTCATTTAGCATGTAGGCTTTGTTAAACCATATCACGTGAGTTCCGACACTCATTTGGTTTACAAACCCTAATGCTACCCAGTCTTCCGATCTAGGTCCGGTTTATTAACATAGTTACCTATACTAGGTGCCGTTTGATATCCGCGATCTCTAGCATTGTTTAGTTGTCACTCAAGGACTACTGAGCAATCTCAGGTGAGTACATAGACCCCTCTTTTACTGTTTTCCAAACTGTTTTGGGGTGGAACACATGTACCTACTTGTTACTTTCATGTTTTCCTGTTTTGACATCATATACTTACTATGTTCATTAGTACATTATAGTACATGATTTCATTACATTTTATGCTAGGTGTGCCCATTGTGTGCATTACTTAGTACATTGTTTTACATGACATTTCCTGCTAGGTGTGCCCATTGTGTGCATTACTTAGTACATTGTTTTACATGACATTTCCTGCTAGGTGTGCCCATTGTGTGCATTACTTAGTACATTGTTTTACATGACATTTCCTGCTAGGTGTGCCCATTGTGTGCATTACTTAGTACATTGTTTTACATGACATTTCCTGCTAGGTGTGCCCATTGTGTGCATTACTTAGTACATTGTTTTACATTGCATTTTGTTGCATATGCTCATCCAGCATGTGAACACATTATACTACATTTTGAACCGTTGTATCTATGAACCGTTTGTATCTGTGAACCGTTGTATCTATGAACCGTTTGTATCTGGGAACCGTTGTACCTGTGAACCGTTTGTATCTGTGAACCGTTGTATCTGTGAACCGTTTGTATCTGTGAACCGTGTGAACCGTATTTGACATAGACATTTCGGCATAGACATTTTAACATGATTGACATTTGATCATGCATTTCCCACAAAACATAACTTTGATTTAAACCAAGTTTTACTTCAATACTTTGTTTTTGTGTATATGGTTTAGTTGAGACATTTCACTTGCCATACATGATATTTGACATAGACATTTGACATGGATATTTGACATAGACATTTTGACATTGGTTTGGTTTGATTAAGTGATTAAGTAACGATGCGTGTGTAATATGATACAAGCATGGTGGATACGCCGCTGGTACTTCCTATATATAAGTGTTTGTATGGTATTACATATTGTAGCGTTATTTGAATCATTTCAGTTTGATACGTATAACATTTTATACAAATAACATACTTTTCACAAGACATTGTTTTACAAACAACTTATCTTATACAAATCCATTTTTCTATGGTTATTCATTTAACCATACATTATTCATTTTTTTATACATATCATCTGAACTCATTGTTTTTCAAATGATTTACAAAACAAAGCAAATTACAAGGTTCATGACTAAACATTTTCTCAAACATAAGTCATGGAACCTATTTTCACAAAACCTATGTATCTCACAGGCATTTTTATGCTGACGTACCTATTTTCACATGTGTTTTTCAGGAACTGTTGCATAAGATGATCAAGATACACATAGGCAGACTTGGGCTTTAGTGACAATAAAAGATGCATGACTAGTTAATTATGTTGTATTTCCTTGTTTGTTAAGACATTGTAACACTTTTAATCAATAAAACGAAACTTCAATTGCCATGGATTTGAAACAATTAATTCTGTTACAACACTCCCCGATGTTTCCGCCACGTTTCGTATGTTCTACGTGGTCGGGGTGTGACAGAAAAGATGGTATCAGAGCCAATGGTTATAGGGAATTAGGTTATTAGTAATGCTTTGACCTAGTCTATAACTTTCTTAGGACCCTAACGCGAGTTGACTTGCGTTTAGTCATAAAACAATACCGTCACCTATCCTTAGGCGACTACCACAACAAGAACATAAATTTCAAAGCCGCTTTGAAAACTAATCATCTGTTCTAGGATGATTTATTACAAGGTTTTGAACCCTCTATTGTAAGGTTTTGAACCCTCTGTAATATGGTTTTGAACCCCTTTGAATTTTCAAAATCTCGTCAAGGTTTTGGGTTTTAAATAATGTGAACACGTGCAAACTGGAAGGGTGAATGCCTGTATCCTGGGTTTTCTGTCTAGGCAAGCACTTCGTATACATCTCATCAGACGCGAGACCAGTTGTGCTTACCTGGGAATTCTTGGGATGAGTGTTCACTTATAGGCGAGCATGTCTTCGCGATACATTACTTTTGACCTATCTACTTTGATTAATCACTGAGGTCGTTTGTTGCTTTGTAGTAACAAACAAATGACCACTATCCATTGCTTTCATCAGATTTGTTTCATCTCATTCTTTTCGTCTAATCCTCTCACTCGTTTCATTTCATGTTTCCTCTTTTAGAATTCCTCCTCGACGCGAAAGCCAGATAGCGACTGCCGAATTGGCAGAAATCATTGCGCAGCAAATGGCTGCTCAATTCCCAAACCTCTTTGCTCAATGGAATCAAGCCAACAACAACAACAATGGTCCATGCAATTTCAAGAGTTTTAACTCGGCGAAACCACTCAAGTTTAGTGGTTCTGAGGGAGCGACTGGGCTTCTTCAATGGTTCGAGAGCATTGAGAATACTTTCCGCCATGTGCAGTGTCCTGACAATCGCAAGGTCGAGTTTGCTTCGAGTGTGTTCCAGAAGAGAGCCCTTACGTGGTGGAATGGGGTTATGAGAGATCGTGGTGCAGAAGTTGCTCTAGCACAGACATGGGCCGAACTTAGGGCTCTCATGATGAAGGAGTTTTGTCCTCGTCACGAGATCAGGGCTTTGGAAAGGGAATTTGATGATCTTAAGCAAGACAGCGGTGAGCATCGAGCCTACACGGACCGTTATGAGGAGTTAAGTCTGTTATGCCCAAACATGGTCACGCCTTTGGATAAGGCGATCGAAAAGTACATTGATGGCCTTCCCGACTCAATACAAGACATTTTGACTGGTAGCAACCCTACTACTGTTAGGCAGGCCATTGAGTTATCTGCAACCTTGACTGAATCGCAGATCAGGAAACGTAAGCTTTTCCGAAAGGGTGACAAGAAACTGGTCGAGGAATCGAAACCAATCGAGGAATCAAAGACCATGGATGAACAGACTGGATCCTCTAAGAAGTCAAAGAAGCGAAAGGCTTCTCAGAACTTCGCCGTGGTCGCTCACAATGATCAAGCCATCCCCAACCAACCAGCTCAACCCCCTGCCAGGAAACCCTACAAAGGAACTGCACCCTTGTGCAACCAATGTGGCCTACATCATCATGCTGGTGTGAAGTGCCGCACATGCCAAGTTTGCGGACTTATAGGTCATACAACGAGGGTTTGCCCAACAGCAGCAGCACCAAATCAGATTAACAACAATCCTGCTCAAGCTCGTTTCCCACTGGGATCTTGCTACAACTGTGGCGAGATGGGCCATTTTAGTAGAAATTGCCCAAGACTTGCTGATGCAAATCCAGCACAGGGATGAGTATCTGACCGACAGAAGATAACGCTGTTTAGAAAATAATCGAGCCTTGTGTATTATTTTCTTTTATCACAATCTATGAAACAGTTGTTGTTATTGTTGTTTATAAATAAATCTTTCATTTACATTTCAATATGTTTATGTGGTTGCATGTATAAACATATCCCATACAATACCGACAATCAAGGAACCGCATTCCTGGAAGAACAGACTACTTCCAAATTTCTTCCCTTGTATAATCTCTTGCGTTTCCACGAAAATCCTAAGTACCCGTTTCTTCCAAGAGAAACGATGTACGAGGCGCCAAGTTAATAGCAATCAATAACAAGAAAATAACAATTAAACAATTATGTGGTTATGTGCTTATGTGTTATCCTTTATGTGTCATGTGATCCAATTTATGTTATTCAAATCCTCGTAAAATCTTACATATCTTTGTGCAAGAGATTCATAGTAGGATACCCAAAGGTACTACTTAAATCCTTAATGGACTTCTACGTTGTAGTTAAAGTCCCTTGGATTATAATGTACTACTTCATAATTAGACCCCTTTAGAGGTCTAGTTAAACAGATTGATCCAAAAATCTGGTTAGGGATATCATGTGATGATATAGCTGAAAGGACTCCTTAGTGGCCTGATTAAGAAGATCCTCTGTGGATCTAATTAAAAGGACCCTATGGTAGTCTAGTCACTCTCATCTCAAGATTTATATCTTTCCCCATAACATTACAAAACAAACTGTGCGGACTGTGCAAGGAATTACGTAATTATGGATGCATACATAATTATGGAATTTAGTGCACAGAAATCACAGCAAGTTCTATCATGTATCAAGAGTTAACCCTATTCATTTCCAATTCTGATGAAGCATCCGTTGAGGAAAAATGAACTAGCTATTCATTTTTCACTTCTGAAGAATATCCGTTGAGGAAATGAATATCCGTTGTTTATCTTTTCATTTCCATTCTGAAGAATAACCGTTGAGGAAAATGAATTATCCATTCATTTTCGTTCTAAAGAATATCCATTGAGGAAATGAATATCCGTTGTTTATCTTTTCATTTCCATTCTGAAGAATAACCGTTGAGGAAAATGAATTATCCATTCATTTTCGTTCTAAAGAATATCCGTTGAGGAAATGAATATCCGTTGTTTATCTTTTCATTTCCATTCTGAAGAATAACCGTTGAGGAAAATGAATTATCCATTCATTTTCGTTCTAAAGAATATCCGTTGAGGAAATGAATATCCGTTGTGAAATCCTTCATTTCCAACTCTGAGGAAGCAACCGTTGAAAATGACTCCGTTAGTTCATTTTCGTTTCTGAAGATTTATCCGTTGAGGAAATGAATATCCGTTGTGTAATCCTTCATTTCCAACTCTGAGGAAATAACCGTTGAAAATGACTCCGTTAGTTCATTTTCGTTTCTGAAGATTTATCCGTTGAGGAAATGAATATCCGTTGATTTTTCTTTCATTTCAAATTCTGAAGAACAAACCGTTGAGGAAAATGACCCCGTTTGTTCATTTTCGTTCTGAAGAATATCCGTTGAGAGAAATGAATATCCGTTGATTTTTCTTTCATTTCAAATTCTGAAGAACAAACCGTTGAGGAAAATGACCCCGTTTGTTCATTTTCGTTCTGAAGAATATCCGTTGAGAGAAATGAATACCCGTTGATTTTTCTTTCATTTCAAATTCTGAAGAACAAACCGTTGAGGAAAATGACCCCGTTTGTTCATTTTCGTTCTGAAGAATATCCGTTGAGAGAAATGAATATCCGTGGATTATTCCTTCATTCCCATTTCTGACAAAGAATCCGTTGAGAAAGAATGAATCATCCATTCATTTTCACTTCTGAAGAATATCCGTTGAGGGAAATGTATATCCGTTTAGTTAATTCCTTTATTCTCCATTTCCGAAGAACCCGTTGAAGAAAATGACTCTGTTCGTTCATTTTCGCTTCTGAAAAATATCCGTTGAGGAAAATAATCAGATTATGCTTTACATATCTTTGATGACTATTTGAAACAAAGTCATAGACAGACTCCTACGAATTAATTTCGGGACGAAATTTCCTAAAGTAGGGGAGACTGTAACACCTGTGTCATTTCAACCATCAAACAAATGCCCAACCAGTGAAATATTGTATTTCATACTTGGGATTTGTAAAAATATGTGTATCGTTTACACATATCAATTCTTGTTCGATTTCAAACACTATATCGCTTTCTGGAAGGTTATACGCGCACTGATGCGTAAATATAACCAGTTTAATGCAACGAACACTCCGGAATAGTGAAATAGGCTTAACATACCTTAAATAACCTTTACATAACTTAGAAATAAGTTTTGAAGGCTTTGGTATGGCAAAAACATGTTAAATCGCTTACAGGGACTAAAGTTGACAAACTGCGAAAGTATGCCAATTTGAACTGTAACAGACATTCCGGAACATGACCATAAGTTAAACATACCATAAATATCCTTTACATAGCTTAGAAATAGGCTTTGAGGGGTTCGGTGTGCTAAAATAAACTTTTGTGTCATTCAGGGACTAAAAGTGTCAAAAAGTGCACAAGTTTGCATTTTCGCGCATAACTTACGTTCTGAATACATCTGGACATCCAAAAATTTATGTAAGCATGACTATATTATATTTTAGTGTTCTCCTTAAGAAAAATCCATTCGTCACGTCATTTGGATCGTTTTTCGCGCTTATGCGCATTCCGTCGTAATTAAGCGAACATCGCGTTCGTACGACCAAACAAACCAACATCCGGCATATTTTTGAGCATGTTTTGAGTTCCCTATACTTTAACTTCATTTTAGAGCCTTGAAATGAGGTTAACGGGGCTCAAACGCATCGAAAAAGGGCTTAAACACGTGCAGGGACTAAACCTGTCATTTTGAAACTTTTCTGAAAATGGGGGGTCAGTGGCGTAGCGCGACTGCCTAGGCCCCTACCCGTCGCGCTACGTGACTGCCTATTCTGGACCAGATTCAATGTTTAAACACAAGTTGCAGCTGATTAATTCTTAACCACATGTTTTAAGTTGATGTGTCACTAAGATAAGGAGCATATGTGGCTCCATAACCTTTCCGACAAGTGTACGCACGAGATTCGATCACGTTATTCAAGAAACGATCTTAACGGTTACCCGAAATCTATAAATACCCACCCCCCTTTGGCTTAAAAACCCACAAATCTGATTGAAAAGACTCTAAGTTGGAACCTTCGTTTCATACCTGAGCTATTTTGATCTGGGTTAGCATTCGGGGACCCTGGGTAAGTATTCTTTCGTTCTTTTCCTTATTTTACTGCTTTTCGAGTCAGAAAGTCAAACTTTGTTTGACTTTCAGCATTGACCAGTAATGGTCAATGCGAAGTTCGTTTGAACTTCGCAACGTGATTGTAATCACGATGGTCATAGTCCCTTGGGACTATGCCTACTGATTACCACGTTGTCTAGGGTCGTAGGGTAAGCGATCTAATAAATCGCTTATACCTCGAACCCGACCCAGTTTGGTCGATCATTAGGATCCGACCAAACACATTAGGTGACCATAGTAGGTAGGGAATAACCTTTCGAGGTTATACCCTATGGTCACATCGTTTAAGTAGTTGTATGATAGGTAGTTTATATGCCTTAGGTAAATTACCAGAATACCCTTTTCATGTATAATTGGTAATTAAGCATATGTAACCTAAACCTTTGTCACATAACTGATTATGTAATATGTTTAGGCATATAACACTTGTCATAGGGCTAGTTAGGCGGTCCGAACGCGTTTCACGCGAACGACGCGTTAAAGTAGCATAAGCTACCTAAACGGGTCGTAATGGGTCGTAGACACTTAGGTTAAGTTTCATTTAGCATGTAGGCTTTGTTAAACCATATCACGTGAGTTCCGACACTCATTTGGTTTACAAACCCTAATGCTACCCAGTCTTCCGATCTAGGTCCGGTTTATTAACATAGTTACCTATACTAGGTGCCGTTTGATATCCGCGATCTCTAGCATTGTTTAGTTGTCACTCAAGGACTACTGAGCAATCTCAGGTGAGTACATAGACCCCTCTTTTACTGTTTTCCAAACTGTTTTGGGGTGGAACACATGTGCCTACTTGTTACTTTCATGTTTTCCTGTTTTGACATCATATACTTACTATGTTCATTAGTACATTATAGTACATGATTTCATTACATTTTATGCTAGGTGTGCCCATTGTGTGCATTACTTAGTACATTGTTTTACATGACATTTCCTGCTAGGTGTGCCCATTGTGTGCATTACTTAGTACATTGTTTTACATGACATTTCCTGCTAGGTGTGCCCATTGTGTGCATTACTTAGTACATTGTTTTACATGACATTTCCTGCTAGGTGTGCCCATTGTGTGCATTACTTAGTACATTGTTTTACATGACATTTCCTGCTAGGTGTGCCCATTGTGTGCATTACTTAGTACATTGTTTTACATTGCATTTTGTTGCATATGCTCATCCAGCATGTGAACACATTATACTACATTTTGAACCGTTGTATCTATGAACCGTTTGTATCTGTGAACCGTTGTATCTATGAACCGTTTGTATCTGGGAACCGTTGTACCTGTGAACCGTTTGTATCTGTGAACCGTTGTATCTATGAACCGTTTGTATCTGTGAACCGTGTGAACCGTATTTGACATAGACATTTCGGCATAGACATTTTAACATGATTGACATTTGATCATGCATTTCCCACAAAACATAACTTTGATTTAAACCAAGTTTTACTTCAATACTTTGTTTTTGTGTATATGGTTTAGTTGAGACATTTCACTTGCCATACATGATATTTGACATAGACATTTGACATGGATATTTGACATAGACATTTTGACATTGGTTTGGTTTGATTAAGTGATTAAGTAACGATGCGTGTGTAATATGATACAAGCATGGTGGATACGCCGCTGGTACTTCCTATATATAAGTGTTTGTATGGTATTACATATTGTAGCGTTATTTGAATCATTTCAGTTTGATACGTATAACATTTTATACAAATAACATACTTTTCACAAGACATTGTTTTACAAACAACTTATCTTATACAAATCCATTTTTCTATGGTTATTCATTTAACCATACATTATTCATTTTTTTATACATATCATCTGAACTCATTGTTTTTCAAATGATTTACAAAACAAAGCAAATTACAAGGTTCATGACTAAACATTTTCTCAAACATAAGTCATGGAACCTATTTTCACAAAACCTATGTATCTCACAGGCATTTTTATGCTGACGTACCTATTTTCACATGTGTTTTTCAGGAACTGTTGCATAAGATGATCAAGATACACATAGGCAGACTTGGGCTTTAGTGACAATAAAAGATGCATGACTAGTTAATTATGTTGTATTTCCTTGTTTGTTAAGACATTGTAACACTTTTAATCAATAAAACGAAACTTCAATTGCCATGGATTTGAAACAATTAATTCTGTTACAACACTCCCCGATGTTTCCGCCACGTTTCGTATGTTCTACGTGGTCGGGGTGTGACAGTCACGATACTCCCCACCGGTAATACGTGGAAATATCGGGGTGTGACATAAAGTGAAGTTCGTGAAAATTCAATACTTAGGTGGGTTGTCGATCATGGTGTCTTTCGAGAGCATGGAGGAAGCCGAGTCTTTTCTGCAGAATAACAAGCTCTGGGGACCTTGGTTGTAACAACCCTCAAAACACGCTAGAACGAACCCTAACCGGAACCCCAGACGCGTACGACGAAAACCGAAACGAGAAATCAAAAATTTTAATTTTTTGGTATTCTCGCGGGCCGCGACCAACGAAGAGAAATCTCTCGCGGGGCGCGAGAGACTCATCTCAATCCAGACACGTGTTACGCCACGTGTCCCTACACGTGTCGACCTGACGCTATAACTCAGCAACCCTAAACCGCCCTATGCTTCATCTCGGGCCGCGAAGCCCTGTCTTAATGTAACACCTCGAAAATTCACGTCCAATAATGTGTTGACACGTGTCACGTGGTTGAACGTGTGAAAGAATGTTCTGAAAGGACTAAAGTTGACAAACATGGAAAGTATGTGAATATACGTATTCTAAATGTCAACAGTGAATAAATATATTGTATATTAACCCTACATGATGCTCATACCTTCAAACGAATAAATCATGGATCATACGAAGCTAAAAGTGAGAGATTACAAACTACAGGGGCTAAATGTGTCAACATGTTTACGTTATACCTCTGAGTGAGCTTTTGACAAACCCGAAGCTTTGTAACGGTTAATTATGCTCACTAGAATACACATTTTAAATTTCATAAAGTTTCGTTATCGTATGAGAAAGTTATGATCAAATTCGTGTGCGAAGGGTTAAAACGTAAACGTTGAAAGTTAGGACTTTTCGGGTAACAATATAGTTAACCGGGGACTTAACAAAGTGGGTAAATGTCTTGAAGCCTTTAAACATCAATGTGGAGGGTTCAAGATGCAAGAAACAAGTGTCTAAACAAAGTTTGAAGAGCCAAGGATCAAAATGAAATAAATCAAAAATTCTGATTTGATCAGATTAGGCCTAGCACGACGCGAGGCCCTGGGTGGGGGGCTTAGCGTCACGCGAGGGGCTCCCAGCTCCGATTTCTTTGGGTTTTGCCTGCTGAGTGCAATCTGCTCGACTTTTATCCGATTTTCCTCATCTTGGACGACCCCTTGGCACCCCCTAAGCACTAGGAACACTTGTTAATCAGTTGTGGAGAGTTGTAGACCCAAGTGTCAACTTCTTATGGTGGATTAAACACTATAAAAGGCCATGAACTTACAAACATTCTTCACACCTTCCTTCAAGCTTTCTGATCATTCCTAGAGCTCAAGTCTTCTTCCAAGTGATCACTAAACAAGCTTAGGACTTCAGTAAGTTGCTAATCCTTTCTTTAATTGAGTTTAGCTTAGTTATTTACCTAAAAGTCAAACCGTCGTAATTACGGTTTGACTTCGAGATTAATTAATAATGGCTCAGTCAAATCTCGAATTAAAAGTAGTTATAAGTTGGTAATCATGTGGGTAATAAACCCTTAAAAGGGTCCCCCCTGATTACCACTCTAACCAGGTCAAAAGTCGGGTCAAACTTGCTAAGAAAAAGTCAACAGAATGTTTAAATTACAATTTATGCATAATTAGCAATGTAGATCATATACAACCTGTTTGATCATTGTTATAACTTGGTAATTAGTTTAAGAACATGTCTAAACAAGTTCAACCCGACAATTTCCTGTTTAGACCCGGTTCGGAACCGAAAGTCGCATAGTTTGACTTATACTTTGACTTTCAGTTCTGACCCGTTATGGCATGTTGTAGAAATGACTTAGAGCTTTATTTGGACCAGGTTACATGCTAGTATAACCCTCTGTGATTATACACCTTGGTTCATTAGTTATCCAATTAATATGCATGTTTCCGTTAATTGCTCATACGTTGACCATTATGCCCTTATTACCTTAAAACGTGATTTTTAGAAATGTAAAAGAGTAGAAACTTTAAATACTGATATATAAATTTGTATACAAAGTTTGACATCAGTTTGAAGTGTAGATTAAGAGTTATGCTCGTTAGCGTAAAATGAAAGCTTTATGTTAATAAAACGGCGTAATTAGCGTATAGACTAGTTAAGCCTACTTTTTGGTATCAAAATTAATACCCACTGATGTAATATATTATTTTGGGATTTTTGAAGATTTTTAATAATTTTTAGGCTGAGCATAACTAGTAGTCGTAGACTTAATCCGGTAATTGTCGGTTTTGCCCTTACGGGCCATAAAATGAGTTTTTCATATCTAAACGACTCCAAACCTTTTGCTACTGATTATATATGTTAAATAAATTATTTTAAGCCTCCTGGAAGTATAAAAATATCAGCTTTATGTATCGAACCCGTAAACGGCTTTTAATCGCCTTATTAAGCGTTTTTAACGCATAGTATGTATTAAAACTATATTGAACATACCCGGGTTGATACCTACCGATATTTTAGGCAAATTATAATATTCTAACAGTAAGCAAAGGTTGTTAAACTCAGACTTTAGTTTTGAGCTTTTCGGCTTATGTGAAATTACCAAAATACCCCTACGGGGCATGGTTTGGTTATAATTGATAAATTTCACATACCTACAATACCTTACTGTTATAAATCAGTAAACTAAGTATTTTTTATGATTACATCAGACCTGTAACTCAGGATACTACTTAAACTTTTTTACAACCTTTAAAATGACCAAACTACCCCTACGGGGCGTAGTTTATGTTTAAACTCGTTTCGGGCATAATAAAAGACCTCTTACTGATGTCACAACATATTTGAAGCATATTAACTTAGGAAACCTGTATATGGCTCTTACGGATACCCGTTACGCTTATTACGCGTTCGGTTCGGTTTATGTAACAAGTTTACATAAATTAGCCGAAACGGGTCAAACCTTATCGGTTTTATCTCAAAATCCAGAATGTGCATGAAGGACCCATATTAAGCAAGTCTCTGAACTTGTCGGGTCTAAATCACATTCTATCCGGTCTTCGCTTAATCGTGCGTACGAACCGTATCTTCGAAAACTAACCGGTCTAAGCTTAAGCTTAACTAAAGGCCCGTTAGGATTCTAATAGGTTATTATAAACCTTTGTTCCAGATTAGGAGAACCAGTAAAAGCTACTTGCAATTTGCTTATTGTGATTTATACATTGCTCAGGTAAATACTTTTAACTTATTTTCCCTATACGGGCTTGGGTTACGGTATATAGAATACCGCTTGATCGGGCATCAAATCCTCCATCGTTAGGTGGGTAATTGAATAATTTGATCGGCTCGTTTAAACAGTCTTGTTACTTAAAGCCTTTGGGGGGTTAATGACCATGTCCCGGATATCCTTGGCATCATTTTACGAAATGGCCACGACTTAAGCGCGGGGTGTAGGCGTACACCCGTCAGTGCATAAAAGAATAATGTGGTGTATCTATTGATCTTTAACCCGGACAAGATCCGGGCTACTGAACGCACAAGGAACATGTAATTCGTTCACAAGATTATAATATTAAATAATTCTCCCAAGTTAAATAAAATGTTTATGCCATGTGCATCCAAACCAATTTTCAATCATTTTTCCAAAATAAGTCAGTTGAATGTATTTACCAGTGTAAACTGACGTATTTTCCCAAAAAGATTAAATGCAGGTACTAAGGGAAATTGGCTGGGATTTCTCCTTAGCATCATTAGAAGTCTCGCAAGCTTAAGATGCCTGAAGTCTGTTGAACTATTGTCTCTATTTTATTTTCGATCCATCTGTGGATAAACTTCTGAATATTGTGACATTGATATTACAATATTAAATTCGGTTGTATTATATATTTTAAATTGCTTCCGCTGTGCATATTAAATATTGTGTTGTTTGACTATTATGTTGCCAACCACGTCACGATACTCCCCACCGGGCCCATCGGTGACACGTGGAAATCGGGGTGTGACAGGTTGGTATCAGAGCCAACACTGAGTGAATTAAACACTAGCCTTTTGTGTTTAATCTCAGTTACACAATTGCACATTCTAAACTTTCGAGTCTAGACATATAACATAGGACAATAGGAAACCCTAATTGAGACACCCAAGTAATTCTACACAAACCCTAAAAATTTCAGAATTTTCAGAATCAGGATTAGGGCCCCTAAAACTCAGGGGGGGTAAAACCCTAGTTACGATTATCCAAATAACTCTCTGTCAAATTCGAAATTTGAGAAATTGTTGACTCAGCAAGCCTACCCATGCACGTAGCTACCCTATGGTAGAATAGGAGGCCTCGCGTCACGCGAAGCATAGGGCCGGACCCCTCGCGTCACGCGAGGGGGGTCAAAAATTCATGTATAAATAGGGGTGTCTGGGACTTGAAATTGGGCACTGAAACGACGTAAAACTTCGAAATATACACCGAGTTACATTCTATTTACTATCACAACACACACGAATCTCGAATCGCTGCCGCAAAACAGGGTAATAACTCGATCGCTATTACGATTCATTGTCCGATCGATCAATATATCCAATGGATGTTTAAGTGCTGCCCACATTAGGGTTATCCTTTGTCATTCGTTGTGATTCCGACAGGATGTTGGAGTACTACCTGAACTCGGGGAATACTCTGTCAATTCGTTGTGAATCCGATGGATGTTTAAGTGATCGCACTTTGTCATTCGTTGTGAGGATTTGATCTCGTGAGTTATCGTAAATGTTGTATTGATTACTAACCCAGTTTTGTGTGCATTGTTATTTAAATTAGGTTAACAAGGCTAATCCATAAACTAGACTCTATTCGTGTTAAATCTGCAATGTGAGTCATTCTCTTTTTATCAAATTACTTTTGAAATCATGTTTATTTTCAAAGGTTATAATTATAGTGATTAAGTTTATGTAATCACCAAGTTACAGCCGGTATGTGGGGTTTTGTATACATTACTTGATAATCTTCACCATTGGGGCAGCCAAGGGGTGATATGACCATAATCACAGACACCATTGGACGAATGGGCCAATGGGTCGAGTAACAAAGTACTGTGGGTAGTTGGTTGATATCAGAAACATTGTAATCTTCCTTAATACTGTAAATTATAACAAACAGGTTGTTTTAGTAAATAGAATGATTCACTCAGTATTTCCCGCTGACAAAACCTTTTTCAAACATGTTTCAGGTGATCTGTTGTGATTCAGGAAAGGTGCTGTGGAGCACTGCAAGCTTAAGAAAGTGGCTCATTGTAAAATAAAGAAATATGTTTGTAAAATAAAGATTTCTCCGTGAAATCATAATATTGTAAATTACCGGGGTTTTATCCCGAATGGTGAAATAAAATAATTGGGAAAATTTTAGCTTTACAACGATCCTGATGATAAACTTCCGCTGTTAAACTCAATTAAATAAATACCACGGGATTTCTGTCCCGCGGCTCCTGAAACGGGTAAAACCGGGTCGGGGGCCGTGACAGAAAAATGTGGTATCAGAGCCACTGAGTTAAGCTAATTAAGTATTTAGAAATACTTAATTTTTCCTGATCACTATTATGTGATTATGTGTTTTATTAACTGACTATTTGTTAGTTACAGTATGGGTAAGCAAAAGCTTTCAAACATCTATCTTAAATTAGATAGGTCATCAAATGAAAAAGGAAGTTCATCCCAAACTCCTGAAGAAGGAATATTCGTTCGAAAAGCCCAATACGAGGAACCACTTTCTCCTGATAAAAGAAGCTTAATTATTAGAAAAAGTCAGGAGAAATTAAGGAAGTCCCGAGAAAAGAAAGTTAAAAAGGAAACACAGGAATTAATCAGTAAATTACCCTGGGAAGACAAGTTAGACGAAAAATGGGCAGATCTTTATATGTTAGCTACAGTAGCAGTAAATGCAGATCTTTAATAATTTATTTCAATTTTAGTAAACCATATCACCTACAAGCTAGAAAATCCATCCAGTAAATAAATAAATTTACAATAAAACATAGTGTGTTTTAAATTTCAGTTGTTTTGTAGTCATATGGTATGCAATAATATGTGAAGGTTATTTTTGAAAGTTGTTATAAAATTTTTAATTTATTTTAAACAGCATGAATGAGTTATCTGAAGCCCTAGAAAATCTCAACCTTTACCCCGTAAACATAGAAGTCTCTAAAGAATTTACTGGATACTTTCCTGATGTGGAACAACCAATAGAATTCAACGCTCCACCTCTGAAAAAGCCAAAACCAAAGAAAAGAAGGAGATACGTGTGGGGAAGTCGTCTACGTAAGAAAAAGCCAGCTAAAAGACTTCCTAAAATAAATAATCCCTTAGAAAAAGGAAAAGAAATTGAAACTGGGGAAAGTTCTAGACAACCGGAATTGGAGACTGAAGTCAGGGAATAATCTAGACAAATGGGAATACAATTTGAGGAATATTCTAAGGAAATAGAAACGGAGGTTGGAAAAGGTACTAGACAAACTCAGATGGAAATTGGAGAAAGCTCTAAAAGAAACCAGGAAATGACATTTCAGGAGGAAATAGATTTTATATTGGCAAGCTGTGATACTATTCAGCCTGTCAATACAAATGTTTTTACTCGTCCTATTGAAACCCAAATCCCTATAAATCTTGAACCAGCAATTTCAGACCCCATAATCCATACCCAACCTTTACGAATGGATGAATGGTGGACAAATGATTGGCAATTTCAAAACATTGTCAACAGTCCTTATTCCTTTCTTCCGCAATTTGATCCAGAACCATTACCAAATCCACCGATGAGTAACGAGAATATGGCTGAACTTCGCCATTTTGGTGAAGAGTTAATGGATGCGGGAAATAGAATCCGGGAGATAGGAGGACAAATTGCCTGGAAATATGATGAAAGGGAGCTTCGTTTTTAGGAAAACAAATGACGAGAGAGAAGTGGGTCATGAGTTTGTATTTGTATAATAACAGTGATACTAGTCAGTATGTGTGAAATAACCAATAAAACGGTTGTATATAGAAGCATGATAGAATCTATAAACAAATGGAAATTTTAGAAAACTTACAATTTTGTTTGTATATTCGTTTTCGTGATTATGTGCAATTAATTGTGACATTGGATTATTTATTTTATACTAATTATTTATCTATAAATTAATTATCAGATGGCAAACATTGGTAATGAACCAGTAAATGAAGTAAATCAATCTGAGCAAATTCAGGAAGAACAATTGTTAAATAGACAAGATATAGAGGATATCGTTGCACAAGGAATAGCCAATGCTATTCCAGCAATCGTTGCTGCTGTTCAAAAACCTGTTAAACCTCAATCAATCATTCCTAGTAAACGTACCCAAGGCGACAACTTTAGTAATAGCATAAACGGAGGCGGGAATCATGTTAATAACAATAATGATCTGCAAGCTCCAATTTTTAAGAAAATGAAAGCTGTAATACCTGGTTGCACTTACAAAGAATTCCTTGCCTGTAAACCAACCGAGTTTGCAGGTAATGAAGGGGCTATTGCAGCATTACGTTGGTTAGAGAAAACTGAGGCAGTAATTGCTATAAGTAAATGTGTTGAGGAAGATCAAGTTATGTATGCGTCAAATCTTTTTAAAGAAGGGGCGCTAGAATGGTGGAACACCGTATTACAAGCTAAAAGAAGGATTGTGGCCTATGCAATGAACTGGGAAGAATTTAAGAGTCTTGTAGAAAGAAAATTCTGTCCCGAGTATGAAAAAGATCAAATGGCAAATAAATTCCTAAACCATCGGATGGTTAATGTGGATTGTCGTGGTTATACTTCGACATTCTTCGAATATGCTAGAGTGGTACCAACACTGGCTTCGCCAGAGCCGGTACTCATTTCTCGCTATATTTGGGGATTAATTAGTGAAATCCGCAATATCGTTAAAGCTGCGAGACCTCGCACTATTGACGATGCAGTGGAATTAGCCAACACCCTAACTGATGAATTGGTACGCACAAGAGATGAAAACAGGAAAAAGGAACTGGCTCAGAAAATTACCCAAGGATTTCGTACGGGTAATAATAACAGCTTCAAGAGAAGAGGATTAGGGCAATCTCCAACTCCATCATACTGCAGGAAATGCAAAAAGAAACATTATGGGAGATGCGATATAACCTGCAATTTTTGCAAAACTGTAGGACATCGTGAAGAAAACTGCAGGAAGAAATCCACAATTTGTTATAATTGTGGAGAAGCCGGACATTTCAAAACAGAATGTCCTAAATTGGTCAAACCTACAGACAACAAAACCAAGGCGACCGACGGAGCTACTAAGAAGAATGTCAGAGCATTCCAGCTAACCACTCAAGAAGCAGAACTCATTCCAGATGTGATAGCTGGTACGTTCTTAGTTCACAACGTATACGCAAAAGTATTATTTGACTCTAGTGCAAACCAAAGTTTTATTAATACTTTATTCTGTCAAGCTCTTAAGTTACCTTTAATCAACATTAGGCAGATTTTTACAGTCGAAACCGCAGATGGGAATTCAGTTAAAATAGATCAGGTTTTGCAAAAAGTAGAAATAAAACTTTCAGGTCATAAATTTTCTGCAAATCTGTTACCTATGAAATTAGCTGAATTTGATATTGTGTTAGGAATGGATTGGTTAATAGCCAACCATGCTCGAATCCTTTGTGATAAGAATTCTGTAGAAATTCAGGCACCTACTGGAGAAGTAATCACGATTACAGGAGATAAACCACGTAAGCCCATGAAGTTCATATCAGTAATGAAAGTTGCTAGTTATGAACGAAAGCAAGGAATAGTATATATGATTTCGGTAATCATTAATACTAAGAACAAAGAACTTAAGGAGATCCCTGTAGTCTCAAGATACCCAGATATATTTCCAGAAGAGTTACCAGGATTACCACCAGACAGGGAAGTAGAATTTAGGATTCATCTAATTCCTGGAACTACACCGATAGCTAAGGCACCTTATCGGTTAGCTCCTACCGAAATGTTAGAACTGAAAACGCAATTAGATGAATTACTAAGTAAAGGATTCATACAACCTAGCTCATCCCCTTGGGGAGCTCCAGTGTTGTTTGTAAAGAAGAAGGATGGTTCAATGAGAATGTGTATAGATTATAGAGAATTGGATAAGGTTATAATTAAGAATCGATACCCATTACCTAGGATTGATGATCTATTTGATCAACTACAGGGAGCTAGATATTTTTCTAAGATAGATTTACGCTCCGGATATCATCAATTGAAGGTACAAGAAGAAGACATACCTAAGACTGCTTTCAGAACTAGGTATGGTCATTATGAGTTTACAGTCATGCCCTTCGGGTTAACGAATACACCTGCAGCATTCATGGACATGATGAATAGAATCTGTAAACCGTACTTGGATAAATTTGTAATTGTCTTCATAGACGATATACTTATTTATTCCAAAAGTCAGGACGAACATTGTCAGCACTTGCATATACTCTTAACTTTGTTAAGAAAAGAAAAGCTGTACGCCAAATTCTCGAAGTGTGAATTTTGGCTACAAGAAGTGCAATTCTTAGGACACATGGTGAATCATGAAGGTATTCATGTAGATCCTGCTAAAATAGAGGCAATTACCAATTGGAAGGTTCCGCAAACCGCAATGGAAATTAGAAGTTTTATAGGTTTAGCTGGGTATTATAGACGGTTTATTAAGGATTTTTCCAAGATAGCGGTACCATTAACAAGCTAACCTGTAAAGCCGTTAAGTTTGAATGGGGACCTAAACAAGAAGAAGCCTTTAGGATCTTGAAACAGAAATTAACCAATGCTCCAATCTTAGCTTTGCCAGAAGGAACTGAAGATTTTGAAGTATATTGTGATGCTTCAAAACTAGGATTAGGATGTGTGCTAATGCAACGCAAGAAAGTAATTGCGTATGCTTCAAGACAGTTGAAAAAGCACGAGGAAAATTATACAACTCATGACTTAGAATTAGGAGCTGTAATTTTTGCCCTTAAGATTTGGAGACATTATCTTTACGGAAGTAAATTTACTGTCTATACAGACCACAAAAGTTTAAAATATATTTTTGGGCAAAAAGAGTTAAACATGAGACAAAGAAGATGGATGGAAATCCTAAGTGATTACGACTGTGATATTCAGTATCACGAAGGAAAGGCAAATGTAGTTGCAGATGCCTTAAGTCGTAAGTATCATGACAAACAACGACGAGTTCGTGCTCTTAGGTTAAATCTACAATTAGATTTAATGGAACAACTGAAAAATGTTCAAGAAACAGCAATAGAGGATGTTGCTGAAGGAATGAAAGGACGAATAAAAGAATTAGCACAGGGAGATGATGGAATTTGGAGATTTCATAAGAAAAGGATTTGGGTGCCAAAGCAAGGAGAATTAAGAAATAAGATTTTAGAAGAAGCTCATAAATCTAGGTATACCATACACCCAGGAAACAATAAGATGTACCAAGATTTAAGAAACAATTTCTGGTGGATAGGCATGAAAAAGGATATAGGTAGATATGTTTCTAAGTGTCTTACTTCTTCACAAGTTAAGGCAGAACACCAGAAACCTTCAGGTCTATTACAACAATTAGAAATGCCTGTATGGAAATGGGAACTTATAACAATGGATTTTGTTACTAAATTACCCAAAACCAAAAAAGGTAATGACGCGATTTGGGTAATTGTGGATCGATTAACCAAATCTGCTCACTTTCTACCTATGAAAGAAACCTTTAGCATGGAAAGATTGACAAAGTTGTATGTAGATGAAGTCGTATCTCTACATGGAGTTCCACTCTCCATTGTATCAGATAGGGATAGTCGTTTCACTTCTCATTTCTGGAAAAGTTTCCAAGAAGCAATGGGAACTCGACTAAACCTAAGTACTGCATATCATCCTCAAACAGATGGGCAAAGTGAAAGGACAATCCAAACTCTGGAAGACATGCTCCGAGCATGTGTGATAGATTTTGGTGAAAATTGGGACGATCACTTACCATTAATTGAATGCTCCTATAACAATAGTTATCATTCAAGTATTAAAACTTCCCCATTTGAAGCATTGTATGGAAGAAAATGCAGAACTCCAGTTTGTTGGGCAGAAATAGGAGAAAGTCAATTATCAGGCCCAGAGATTGTACAAGAGACAACTGATAAGATCACACAAATCAAGGAAAGGCTGAAAACGGCTCGAGATCGCCAGAAAAGTTATGCAGACAATAGATGCAAGCCGTTAGAATTCCAAGTTGAAGACAGAGTATTGTTGAAAGTTTCCCCTTGGAAAGGAGTTGTTAGATTCGGTAAGAAAGGAAAGCTAAGTCCAAGATACGTAGGACCATTTCCAGTGATCCAACGTATAGGACCAGTTGCTTATCGTTTACAACTACCAGAGGAGTTAGCTGGAGTACATGATGTATTTCATGTATCTAATCTCAAGAAATGTCTATCAGACGAATCTCTGATAGTACCTCTACAAGATATAAAGGTAAACGGAAAGTTAAAATTTGTTGAGAAACCTCTTCAGATAGAAGACAGAAAAGTGAAGTTTCTCAAGCACAAACGATTAGTGCTAGTTAAAGTAAGGTGGGATTCAAAGAGAGGAGCTGAATACACTTGGGAGCTGGAATCTGAGATGAAGAAAAAGTATCCCTCTTTATTCCAGTAAATCTCGAGGACGAGATTTTTATTAAGGTAGGGAGAATATAACAACTCTCATCAAAAGTCATATTTATTAAGTTAAATTGTCCAATAGGAAACCCTAATTGAGACACCCAAGTAATTCTACACAAACCCTAAAAATTTCAGAATTTTCAGAATCAGGATTAGGGCCCCTAAAACTCAGGGGGGTAAAACCCTAGTTACGATTATCCAAATAACTCTCTGTCAAATTCGAAATTTGAGAAACTGTTGACTCAGCAAGCCTACCCATGCACGTAGCTACCCTATGGTAGAATAGGAGGCCTCGCGTCACGCGAAGCCCAGGGCCGGACCCCTCGCGTCACGCGAGGGGGGTCAAAAATTCATGTATAAATAGGGGTGTCTGGGACTTGAAATTGGGCACTGAAACGACGTAAAACTTCGAAATATACACCGAGTTACATTCTGTTTACTATCACAACACACACGAATCTCGAATCGCTGCCGCAAAACAGGGTAATAACTCGATCGCTATTACGATTCATTGTCCGATCGATCAATATATCCAATGGATGTTTAAGTGCTGCCCACATTAGGGTTATCCTTTGTCATTCGTTGTGATTCCGACAGGATGTTGGAGTACTACCCGAACTCGGGGAATACTCTGTCAATTCGTTGTGAATCCGATGGATGTTTAAGTGATCGCACTTTGTCATTCGTTGTGAGGATTTGATCTCGTGAGTTATCGTAAATGTTGTATTGATTACTAACCCAGTTTTGTGTGCATTGTTATTTAAATTAGGTTAACAAGGCTAATCCATAAACTAGACTCTATCCGTGTTAAATCTGCAATGTGAGTCATTCTCTTTTTATCAAATTACTTTTGAAATCATGTTTATTTTCAAAGGTTATAATTACAGTGATTAAGTTTATGTAATCACCAAGTTACAGCCGGTATGTGGGGTTTTGTATACATTACTTGATAATCTTCACCATTGGGGCAGCCAAGGGGTGATATGACCATAATCACAGACACCATTGGACGAATGGGCCAATGGGTCGAGTGACAAAGTACTGTGGGTAGTTGGTTGATATCAGAAACATTGTAATCTTCCTTAATACTGTAAATTATAACAAACAGGTTGTTTTAGTAAATAGAATGATTCACTCAGTATTTCCCGCTGACAAAACCTTTTTCAAACATGTTTCAGGTGATCTGTTGTGATTCAGGAAAGGTGCTGTGGAGCACTGCAAGCTTAAGAAAGTGGCTCATTGTAAAATAAAGAAATATGTTTGTAAAATAAAGATTTCTCCGTGAAATCATAATATTGTAAATTACCGGGGTTTTATCCCGAATGGTGAAATAAAATAATTGGGAAAAATTTAGCTTTACAACGATCCTGATGATAAACTTCCGCTGTTAAACTCAATTAAATAAATACCACGGGATTTCTGTCCCGTGGCTCTTGAAACGGGTAAAACCGGGTCGGGGGCCGTGACAGAAAAATGTGGTATCAGAGCCACTGAGTTAAGCTAATTAAGTATTTAGAAATACTTAATTTTTCCTGATCACTATTATGTGATTATGTGTTTTATTAACTGACTATTTGTTAGTTACAGTATGGGTAAGCAAAAGCTTTCAAACATCTATCTTAAATTAGATAGGTCATCAAATGAAAAAGGAAGTTCATCCCAAACTCCTGAAGAAGGAATATTCGTTCGAAAAGCTCAATACGAGGAACCACTTTCTCCTGATAAAAGAAGCTTAATTATTAGAAAAAGTCAGGAGAAATTAAGGAAGTCCCGAGAAAAGAAAGTTAAAAAGGAAACACAGGAATTAATCAGTAAATCACCCTGGGAAGACAAGTTAGACGAAAAATGGGCAGATCTTTATATGTTAGCTACAGTAGCAGTAAATGCAGATCTTTAATAATTTATTTCAATTTTAGTAAACCATATCACCTACAAGCTAGAAAATCCATCCAGTAAATAAATAAATTTACAATAAAACATAGTGTGTTTTAAATTTCAGTTGTTTTGTAGTCATATGGTATGCAATAATATGTGAAGGTTATTTTTGAAAGTTGTTATAAAATTTTTAATTTATTTTAAACAGCATGAATGAGTTATCTGAAGCCCTAGAAAATCTCAACCTTTACCCCGTAAACATAGAAGTCTCTAAAGAATTTACTGGATACTTTCCTGATGTGGAACAACCAATAGAATTCAACGCTCCACCTCTGAAAAAGCCAAAACCAAAGAAAAGAAGGAGATACGTGTGGGGAAGTCGTCTACGTAAGAAAAAGCCAGCTAAAAGACTTCCTAAAATAAATAATCCCTTAGAAAAAGGAAAAGAAATTGAAACTGGGGAAAGTTCTAAACAACCGGAATTGGAGACTGAAGTCAGGGAATAATCTAGACAAATGGGAATACAATTTGAGGAATATTCTAAGGAAATAGAAACGGAGGTTGGAAAAGGTACTAGACAAACTCAGATGGAAATTGGAGAAAGCTCTAAAAGAAACCAGGAAATGACATTTCAGGAGGAAATAGATTTTATATTGGCAAGCTGTGATACTATTCAGCCTGTCAATACAAATGTTTTTACTCGTCCTATTGAAACCCAAATCCCTATAAATCTTGAACCAGCAATTTCAGACCCCATAATCCATACCCAACCTTTACGAATGGATGAATGGTGGACAAATGATTGGCAATTTCAAAACATTGTCAACAGTCCTTATTCCTTTCTTCCGCAATTTGATCCAGAACCATTACCAAATCCACCGATGAGTAACGAGAATATGGCTGAACTTCGCCATTTTGGTGAAGAGTTAATGGATGCGGGAAATAGAATCCGGGAGATAGGAGGACAAATTGCCTGGAAATATGATGAAAGGGAGCTTCGTTTTTAGGAAAACAAATGAAGAGAGAGAAGTGGGTCATGAGTTTGTATTTGTATAATAACAGTGATACTAGTCAGTATGTGTGAAATAACCAATAAAACGGTTGTATATAGAAGCATGATAGAATCTATAAACAAATGGAAATTTTAGAAAACTTACAATTTTGTTTGTATATTCGTTTTCGTGATTATGTGCAATTAATTGTGACATTGGATTATTTATTTTATACTAATTATTTATCTATAAATTAATTATCAGATGGCAAACATTGGTAATGAACCAGTAAATGAAGTAAATCAATCTGAGCAAATTCAGGAAGAACAATTGTTAAATAGACAAGATATAGAGGATATCGTTGCACAAGGAATAGCCAATGCTATTCCAGCAATCGTTGCTGCTGTTCAAAAACCTGTTAAACCTCAATCAATCATTCCTAGTAAACGTACCCAAGGCGACAACTTTAGTAATAGCATAAACGGAGGCGGGAATCATGTTAATAACAATAATGATCTGCAAGCTCCAATTTTTAAGAAAATGAAAGCTGTAATACCTGGTTGCACTTACAAAGAATTCCTTGCCTGTAAACCAACCGAGTTTGCAGGTAATGAAGGGGCTATTGCAGCATTACGTTGGTTAGAGAAAACTGAGGCAGTAATTGCTATAAGTAAATGTGTTGAGGAAGATCAAGTTATGTATGCGTCAAATCTTTTTAAAGAAGGGGCGCTAGAATGGTGGAACACCGTATTACAAGCTAAAAGAAGGATTGTGGCCTATGCAATGAACTGGGAAGAATTTAAGAGTCTTGTAGAAAGAAAATTCTGTCCCGAGTATGAAAAAGATCAAATGGCAAATAAATTCCTAAACCATCGGATGGTTAATGTGGATTGTCGTGGTTATACTTCGACATTCTTCGAATATGCTAGAGTGGTACCAACACTGGCTTCGCCAGAGCCGGTACTCATTTCTCGCTATATTTGGGGATTAATTAGTGAAATCCGCAATATCGTTAAAGCTGCGAGACCTCGCACTATTGACGATGCAGTGGAATTAGCCAACACCCTAACTGATGAATTGGTACGCACAAGAGATGAAAACAGGAAAAAGGAACTGGCTCAGAAAATTACCCAAGGATTTCGTACGGGTAATAATAACAGCTTCAAGAGAAGAGGATTAGGGCAATCTCCAACTCCATCATACTGCAGGAAATGCAAAAAGAAACATTATGGGAGATGCGATATAACCTGCAATTTTTGCAAAACTGTAGGACATCGTGAAGAAAACTGCAGGAAGAAATCCACAATTTGTTATAATTGTGGAGAAGCCGGACATTTCAAAACAGAATGTCCTAAATTGGTCAAACCTACAGACAACAAAACCAAGGCGACCGACGGAGCTACTAAGAAGAATGTCAGAGCATTCCAGCTAACCACTCAAGAAGCAGAACTCATTCCAGATGTGATAGCTGGTACGTTCTTAGTTCACAACGTATACGCAAAAGTATTATTTGACTCTAGTGCAAACCAAAGTTTTATTAATACTTTATTCTGTCAAGCTCTTAAGTTACCTTTAATCAACATTAGGCAGATTTTTACAGTCGAAACCGCAGATGGGAATTCAGTTAAAATAGATCAGGTTTTGCAAAAAGTAGAAATAAAACTTTCAGGTCATAAATTTTCTGCAAATCTGTTACCTATGAAATTAGCTGAATTTGATATTGTGTTAGGAATGGATTGGTTAATAGCCAACCATGCTCGAATCCTTTGTGATAAGAATTCTGTAGAAATTCAGGCACCTACTGGAGAAGTAATCACGATTACAGGAGATAAACCACGTAAGCCCATGAAGTTCATATCAGTAATGAAAGTTGCTAGTTATGAACGAAAGCAAGGAATAGTATATATGATTTCGGTAATCATTAATACTAAGAACAAAGAACTTAAGGAGATCCCTGTAGTCTCAAGATACCCAGATATATTTCCAGAAGAGTTACCAGGATTACCACCAGACAGGGAAGTAGAATTTAGGATTCATCTAATTCCTGGAACTACACCGATAGCTAAGGCACCTTATCGGTTAGCTCCTACCGAAATGTTAGAACTGAAAACGCAATTAGATGAATTACTAAGTAAAGGATTCATACAACCTAGCTCATCCCCTTGGGGAGCTCCAGTGTTGTTTGTAAAGAAGAAGGATGGTTCAATGAGAATGTGTATAGATTATAGAGAATTGGATAAGGTTATAATTAAGAATCGATACCCATTACCTAGGATTGATGATCTATTTGATCAACTACAGGGAGCTAGATATTTTTCTAAGATAGATTTACGCTCCGGATATCATCAATTGAAGGTACAAGAAGAAGACATACCTAAGACTGCTTTCAGAACTAGGTATGGTCATTATGAGTTTACAGTCATGCCCTTCGGGTTAACGAATACACCTGCAGCATTCATGGACATGATGAATAGAATCTGTAAACCGTACTTGGATAAATTTGTAATTGTCTTCATAGACGATATACTTATTTATTCCAAAAGTCAGGACGAACATTGTCAGCACTTGCATATACTCTTAACTTTGTTAAGAAAAGAAAAGCTGTACGCCAAATTCTCGAAGTGTGAATTTTGGCTACAAGAAGTGCAATTCTTAGGACACATGGTGAATCATGAAGGTATTCATGTAGATCCTGCTAAAATAGAGGCAATTACCAATTGGAAGGTTCCGCAAACCGCAATGGAAATTAGAAGTTTTATAGGTTTAGCTGGGTATTATAGACGGTTTATTAAGGATTTTTCCAAGATAGCGGTACCATTAACAAGCTAACATGTAAAGCCGTTAAGTTTGAATGGGGACCTAAATAAGAAGAAGCCTTTAGGATCTTGAAACAGAAATTAACCAATGCTCCAATCTTAGCTTTGCCAGAAGGAACTGAAGATTTTGAAGTATATTGTGATGCTTCAAAACTAGGATTAGGATGTGTGCTAATGCAACGCAAGAAAGTAATTGCGTATGCTTCAAGACAGTTGAAAAAGCACGAGGAAAATTATACAACTCATGACTTAGAATTAGGAGCTGTAATTTTTGCCCTTAAGATTTGGAGACATTATCTTTACGGAAGTAAATTTACTGTCTATACAGACCACAAAAGTTTAAAATATATTTTTGGGCAAAAAGAGTTAAACATGAGACAAAGAAGATGGATGGAAATCCTAAGTGATTACGACTGTGATATTCAGTATCACGAAGGAAAGGCAAATGTAGTTGCAGATGCCTTAAGTCGCAAGTATCATGACAAACAACGACGAGTTCGTGCTCTTAGGTTAAATCTACAATTAGATTTAATGGAACAACTGAAAAATGTTCAAGAAACAGCAATAGAGGATGTTGCTGAAGGAATGAAAGGACGAATAAAAGAATTAGCACAGGGAGATGATGGAATTTGGAGATTTCATAAGAAAAGGATTTGGGTGCCAAAGCAAGGAGAATTAAGAAATAAGATTTTAGAAGAAGCTCATAAATCTAGGTATACCATACACCCAGGAAACAATAAGATGTACCAAGATTTAAGAAACAATTTCTGGTGGATAGGCATGAAAAAGGATATAGCTAGATATGTTTCTAAGTGTCTTACTTCTTCACAAGTTAAGGCAGAACACCAGAAACCTTCAGGTCTATTACAACAATTAGAAATGCCTGTATGGAAATGGGAACTTATAACAATGGATTTTGTTACTAAATTACCCAAAACCAAAAAAGGTAATGACGCGATTTGGGTAATTGTGGATCGATTAACCAAATCTGCTCACTTTCTACCTATGAAAGAAACCTTTAGCATGGAAAGATTGACAAAGTTGTATGTAGATGAAGTCGTATCTCTACATGGAGTTCCACTCTCCATTGTATCAGATAGGGATAGTCGTTTCACTTCTCATTTCTGGAAAAGTTTCCAAGAAGCAATGGGAACTCGACTAAACCTAAGTACTGCATATCATCCTCAAACAGATGGGCAAAGTGAAAGGACAATCCAAACTCTGGAAGACATGCTCCGAGCATGTGTGATAGATTTTGGTGAAAATTGGGACGATCACTTACCATTAATTGAATGCTCCTATAACAATAGTTATCATTCAAGTATTAAAACTTCCCCATTTGAAGCATTGTATGGAAGAAAATGCAGAACTCCAGTTTGTTGGGCAGAAATAGGAGAAAGTCAATTATCAGGCCCAGAGATTGTACAAGAGACAACTGATAAGATCACACAAATCAAGGAAAGGCTGAAAACGGCTCGAGATCGCCAGAAAAGTTATGCAGACAATAGATGCAAGCCGTTAGAATTCCAAGTTGAAGACAGAGTATTGTTGAAAGTTTCCCCTTGGAAAGGAGTTGTTAGATTCGGTAAGAAAGGAAAGCTAAGTCCAAGATACGTAGGACCATTTCCAGTGATCCAACGTATAGGACCAGTTGCTTATCGTTTACAACTACCAGAGGAGTTAGCTGGAGTACATGATGTATTTCATGTATCTAATCTCAAGAAATGTCTATCAGACGAATCTCTGATAGTACCTCTACAAGATATAAAGGTAAACGGAAAGTTAAAATTTGTTGAGAAACCTCTTCAGATAGAAGACAGAAAAGTGAAGTTTCTCAAGCACAAACGATTAGTGCTAGTTAAAGTAAGGTGGGATTCAAAGAGAGGAGCTGAATACACTTGGGAGCTGGAATCTGAGATGAAGAAAAAGTATCCCTCTTTATTCCAGTAAATCTCGAGGACGAGATTTTTATTAAGGTAGGGAGAATGTAACAACTCTCATCAAAAGTCATATTTATTAAGTTAAATTGTCCAATAGGAAACCCTAATTGAGACACCCAAGTAATTCTACACAAACCCTAAAAATTTCAGAATTTTCAGAATCAGGATTAGGGCCCCTAAAACTCAGGGGGGTAAAACCCTAGTTACGATTATCCAAATAACTCTCTGTCAAATTCGAAATTTGAGAAACTGTTGACTCAGCAAGCCTACCCATGCACGTAGCTACCCTATGGTAGAATAGGAGGCCTCGCGTCACGCGAAGCCCAGGGCCGGACCCCTCGCGTCACGCGAGGGGGGTCAAAAATTCATGTATAAATAGGGGTGTCTGGGACTTGAAATTGGGCACTGAAACGACGTAAAACTTCGAAATATACACCGAGTTACATTCTGTTTACTATCACAACACACACGAATCTCGAATCGCTGCCGCAAAACAGGGTAATAACTCGATCGCTATTACGATTCATTGTCCGATCGATCAATATATCCAATGGATGTTTAAGTGCTGCCCACATTAGGGTTATCCTTTGTCATTCGTTGTGATTCCGACAGGATGTTGGAGTACTACCCGAACTCGGGGAATACTCTGTCAATTCGTTGTGAATCCGATGGATGTTTAAGTGATCGCACTTTGTCATTCGTTGTGAGGATTTGATCTCGTGAGTTATCGTAAATGTTGTATTGATTACTAACCCAGTTTTGTGTGCATTGTTATTTAAATTAGGTTAACAAGGCTAATCCATAAACTAGACTCTATCCGTGTTAAATCTGCAATGTGAGTCATTCTCTTTTTATCAAATTACTTTTGAAATCATGTTTATTTTCAAAGGTTATAATTACAGTGATTAAGTTTATGTAATCACCAAGTTACAGCCGGTATGTGGGGTTTTGTATACATTACTTGATAATCTTCACCATTGGGGCAGCCAAGGGGTGATATGACCATAATCACAGACACCATTGGACGAATGGGCCAATGGGTCGAGTGACAAAGTACTGTGGGTAGTTGGTTGATATCAGAAACATTGTAATCTTCCTTAATACTGTAAATTATAACAAACAGGTTGTTTTAGTAAATAGAATGATTCACTCAGTATTTCCCGCTGACAAAACCTTTTTCAAACATGTTTCAGGTGATCTGTTGTGATTCAGGAAAGGTGCTGTGGAGCACTGCAAGCTTAAGAAAGTGGCTCATTGTAAAATAAAGAAATATGTTTGTAAAATAAAGATTTCTCCGTGAAATCATAATATTGTAAATTACCGGGGTTTTATCCCGAATGGTGAAATAAAATAATTGGGAAAAATTTAGCTTTACAACGATCCTGATGATAAACTTCCGCTGTTAAACTCAATTAAATAAATACCACGGGATTTCTGTCCCGTGGCTCTTGAAACGGGTAAAACCGGGTCGGGGGCCGTGACACCATACCCCAAGCCCGTATAGGGAAAATAAGTTAAAAGTATTTACCTTTGCAAGTATCAATCACAAATAGCAAGTGCGTGTAGCTTTTACCGGGTCTCCTATTCTGGAACAAAGGTTTATGATAACCTATTAGAATCCTAACGGGTCTTTAATTAAGTCTAAACTTAGACCGGTTAGTTTTAAGGAAAGATACGGTTCAAACGCACGATTAAGCGAAGACCGGAATAGAATGTGATTTAGACCCGACAAGTTTGAAGACTTGTATTATATGGGTAATCTAAACACATTCTGGATTTTGAGATAAAAATGATAAGGTTTGATCAGTTTCGGCTAGTTTATGCAAACTAGTCACATAAACCGAACCGAACGCGAATAACGCATAACGGGTACCCGAAAGAGTCCCTAACAGGTTTCCTAAGTTAATATGCCTTAAATATGTTGTGATATCAGTAGGATACCTTCCATTATGCCCAAAACGAGTTTAATCTTAATTTAAGCCCCGTAGGGGTATTTTGGTCATTTTAAAGGTTATAAAAGAGATTAAATGAAATTCTGAGATTCGGGTCCGAATACATCAGTAAAATAACTTATTTTAATAGGTCATATCAGTTGGTAATAAGTCTTATATGACAAAATGGTTTTAAATCCATACTAGGTGTTTAATACGCGTAAAAAGCCATTTTAAGCGATTTCCGGGTTATACAGGAAATCTGAGTTTTCTGAACAGGTTATAAAGTTCGAAATACTATTTTTATTATATAGAATCAGTAGCAAGTGTATTGGTGTCAAAATACTATGTAGAACTCATTTTATAAACAAAAAGGGTATACTCGGTATTTACCGAATCAACGCCATAACCTTAGGTTATGTGCAGGTTAAAAATAATAAAAAATCTTCAAAAATCCCAAAATATTATATTACATCAGTGGGTAAAAGGTTTGGTGTCAAAAATTGGGTTTAGAAAGGCTTTATGCTAATTGCGCCGTTTAATTAACAAAAAGCTTTTTAAGTGCGCTATTGAGCATAACTCCTAATCTAGACCTCTAACTGATATGAAATTTTAGGGACATGTTTATAAATCAGTAGCAAAGATTATTGTCCTCTCACATATCCAAAATTCTCGTTTTATGGTCAAAAGGGCATTATGGTCAACATTAAGCAATTAACGGAAACGTGTAAACGAAAGGGGCAATCAAGGAACCAACCACAGAGGGTTATACCATCATGTAGCCTGGTCCTAAAGAAGCTCTAAGGCATTTTTAAACTCTACTAAAACGGGTCAGAACTGAAGTCAAAGCAAAAGTCAAAGTTTTACGACTTTCGGTTCCGAACCGTGTCTAAACAGAAAATTGTCGGATCTAACAAGCTTAGTCCAGTTCTTATACTTATTACCAAGTTATATGAGTGATAAAATATCTTACATGCCTTCTACATTGCTAATTATGCGTTAATTCAAAAATTAAGCTTCTATTGACTTTTTATAAACAACTTTGACCCGACAAAAGTCCTAGTTAGAGTGGGAATCAGAGGGTGCCCTTTTAAGGGTTTATTACCCACATAAATACCAACTTATAACTACCTTCAATTCGACTACTCACTGGAACATTAATGATTAATCGCTAGGTCAAACGTTAATTACGACGGTTTGACTTTTAAGCTAATAACTAAGTAAAACTCAATTAAGGAAGGTCAAGGGTACTTACCAAAGTCCTATGCACGATTAGTGATGCTTGGGGACTGATCTTATGCACCAGGAAGCTCCACAAATGCAGATGGAAGGTATGATCAAAATGTTGCAACATGAGGGCCTTTTATAGTGCTTTTGATCTCCTTAGATCATGACAACCAATGCTACAACTGATCATGGATCATCCACAAGTGTCCCTAGTGCCTAGGAACTATTAGGGGTCGCCCATGGGAGTGAAAATATCTTTTTGAGTCGGTTACAAGGCTGAACAGGCTGCTGCCTGTATTTTTCTGTATCTGCGGATCGTACGCGGCCCGCGTAAGGTTCTGGTAAGCCTTACGCGGCCCGCCTGAGGCCTGCTGTCAGATTAAAAACTTTTTAGTTATTGCATCCTTGGCTCTTGGTCCTTCGAAAGGTCATTCCACCTTTATTTCTTGCATTATGAGCCCTCCAAATTTACTTATAAGAGCTTCAAGACTTATACCCACTTTGTTAAGTCCTTGGTGACTTTATGTTTACCCGAAAGGTCATAATTTTCAACGTTGACGCTTTAACCCCTCGTATACGAATTTGATCATAACTTTCTCATACGATAACGAAACTTTATGAAATTTTTATCCCACATTCTAGTGAGCATAATTTACTGTTACAAAGCTTCGGGTTTTGCTAAAAGGTCACTCAGAGGTATACTTTAAACATGTTGACACATTTAACCCCTGTAGTTTGTAATCTCTCACTTTCTTTCATATTTAGCTTCGTATGATCCATGATTCATTCGTTTAAGGGTATAGGCATCATGTAGGGTTATTGTAAAGTATATTTATCCATTGTTGACATTTTGAACCCTTATATTCACATACTTTCCATGTTTGTCAACTTTAGTCCCTCCGGAGTATTCTTTCACACGTTCAAGCTTATGACACGTGTCAATACATTATAGGACGTGAATTTTCGAGGTGTTACAATATGGTTTTACACTAAAACGTATTCCACTCTGTTAAACTATATGTTTAACTATCAGAAAATTCCAATCCATAACCTTACTATCAAACAAGATGTTTAATCATCAGAAGATTCAGAACTATAAAGTAGGTCCTTAGAATCAAGAGGCTTGTTTAATCAAGACTATATGCTAACAAGGTGAGTCATTCTCTTTTTATCAAAATTCTTTACAAAACCCAAAATATTTTCCAGTTATACTTTGCAGTGATTAAGTCTTTGCTAATCTTAAGTTACTGGCAGTAAGTGGGGTATTGTGCACATTACTGCTGTTATTATCACTTTAGGTGGGCGAGCCTAATTAGTGATATACACCACTATTGGGTGACAGGACCCAATAGTGGTATGACCACAGTCATAGATCCGGTCGAGTGACAACTGAACCAACTAATTATAAGATAGGGGCAAATGTGAAAACTCTTAATGCTGTGAATTAACAAATGTGTTTTTGTACAAAATGAATGAACTCACCAGTATTTCCTGCTGACCAAATCTTTTTAAAACGCGTTTCAGGTGATTACATTAGATTGGAATGAGAGTGGTGATACGGCACCGAAGAGCTTAAAGAAGTGGCTTATTTTATCAAATAAATTAAATTAAATTAAACGTTGTTTTATGTATTTGGGTTTATCCCATACTAAAGCTACCTTTGTAAAACATGGGTTTATTCCCATCTGTTTAATAAATAAAATCCGGTGTTAAAAACTCTGATATTTTTTCCTAACTCACGGTCCTGATGAACATTCCCGCTGTAATGTTTTTAAAATAACCACCGGTACCACTTGACTGCTCGCAGCTCCCATCTAGGGTGTGGTCGGGGGTCGTGACATTGGTTCTCCAAGCTCGATTTATGGGAGGGTCAGGTTTTAGCTGTGGAAAGGATTGCTTGGATCAGGGTTCAAGGCCTTCCTTTACATCTTGTTGATTCGGAGATTCTTAGGAAGATTGGGGATGAATATGGGAAAACTCTATATGTTCCTAAGGATGTGGGGGAGGATACAGACCTGTCGATCAATCGGGTGGCAGTTTTGGCAGGCAATGATACCTGAGTTAAGGAGTTTTTGTGCCTTAAGTGGAAAGATAAGTCTTTTAGGGTTTGGGTTATGGAAGAAGACGATATATGGTTGTCGGATTGCTTGAGTAGGTCGGAGTCGGATCTTGGGTCACCGGAGGTGGAGAAGGAGAATTCGGAATCGAACAGTCACGTAAAGGAAGTCGAAGAGGTGGAGGAGGTTATGGGCAACGACTCGGTTCCCGATAAGGTTGGGAACGAGACAAATGCAACTTTTTTTGGGGTTGGTGATTTGGATTTTAATTCTTCGGCGGCGGCGTCTCCCAAGTTCGTCAGCCACGGAACCAAGGTCAATCAGTCAAAGGATGGTGGGCCCAGATCCTTTAAAAGAAGTAAAGGTAAAAAGTGTCTTTCTCATATGGGCTCATCTCTTAACACAGACCCAGAAAGCGTTCCAGAGCCCAAATGGAGAAGAGTGAATTGTTTGGGTTTAATGATCTCATTAGTAAGGGCCCATATTAATTCCAAAAGGAGCCGCCCTTGGAGGTCCCAGTCGTGGATGTCAGTACCGCATCGGAGGGAGGGGTATCTTTGGATCTGAATAGGAGGGAATCGTGTTCTCAAGGGTAGCCGGCGTGTGAGGTTGTCATGGATCCAGTGGATTCAAATCAGGTTGATGAAGTTGTCTCGGGTCACAAACTGGTCGATGAAGTGGCAGCAACTTTAAAGGTGGGGGCGATGCTTGGTGTCGATCTCAATGAAAAAGAGCAGCTGGTCTCAGATTCCATCATTGGTGAAGGTATTAATGTTGTTCTCCAATGAATTTTATTTCTATAAACATGAGAGGTTTGGGGGGAGATGAGAAGGCTAGATGGTTGAGAGATATTCGTTCTAAATTCGGGGTCAATTTCATCGCTATTCAGGAGTCTAAATTGTCTGTTGTGGATGATTTGTCTCTTGCTAAGATCTGGGGGATAGGGGTTTCAAGTCGGATTATGTGGGATCGTCGGGTCAGTCTGGCGGTTTAGTCTGTTTATGGGATCCCTCTGTCTTCTCGGCTATTGGCTGTGTCAAGGATAGGAATTTTATGTTGATTGACGTGGTGTTGAAGGGCAGTGTTTTACCGTTCAGCTTCATTAATGTTTATGCCCCGCAAGGCATTTCAGCGAAAAAAATGCTATGGGACAAATTGGAGGGGATTGTGGCTGGTCTTTCTGGTTTATTTGTTTTAGCTGGGGATTTTAACGCGGTCAGATACCCGGAGGAATGGAAGAATTCTATGTTTAAACCCCGGTGCGCGAGTAATTTTAATTCTTTCATTTTTAACTCTGGCCTTATGGAATATAAGATGCAGGATAGACAATACACAAGATGGGTGGCCTTTGGGAGGAAAATGAGTAAGATAGACAGGTTCTTGGTCAGTGCTGATTTTTTCAACAAATGGACTGACGCTTACCTGCGGGCTCTCTCTAATCTGTTTTCTGATCATTGTCCTTTGTTGTTATCGATTAAAAGCTCTAATTTTGGTCCTAAGCCTTTTCGAGTATACAACTCTTGGATTGGTCGGGCAGGTTATGAGGATGTCGTTTGTAATGCGGCTGCGACATTTAGAGGGGAGGGGCCTCCTGATGTTTTGTTATGCAAAAAACTTAAATTTATCAGAGAACGTATCAAGGAGTGGAGAGATGATTTAAAGGAAAAGGAGGATGGTGAGATTGCTACGGCTAGGTATAAGCTGGAAGGGTTAGAGCAGATTTTAGAGGAAAGGGATTTAGACGAAGAGGAGGATTGGGCCATGTCCAAAGCCAAAAAAATTATAAGAGAATTTGAAGAACATAAGATGAAGGATTTAAAGCAAAGATCGCGTGATAGATGGATTAGGGATGGGGATGAGAACTCAAAGTATTTCCACTCGTTGGTCAATAGCAGGAAAGCAAGGAATGGTATTCTTGGGTTGATTATTAATGGTGCTTGGTGTGATAAGCCTAATCGAATCAAAAAGTTTGTCTTTGAGTTTTTTAGGGGTAAGTTCAAAGAAACGGTCACTGATAGACCTTCTTTCAGTTTGGATAGCGAGAGAAGATTGTCGGATTCTCTTGGGGCTCTTTTAATCGAGGAGTTTGGGAGTGGCGAAATAAAGAGGGTTGTGTTTGAGTGTGGGTCGGATAGGGCCCCTGGCCCCGATGGTTTTAATTTTCGATTCTTTAAGCATTTTTGGAGTAATTTTGAGTCGGATTTTCGGAAAATTTTGGATGAGTTTTATTCTTCAAGCAGGTTAAACCGTGGATGTGCGGGATCCTTTATAGCTCTTATTCCTAAGAAAAAAGACCCTAGCGGTTTAGGTGATTATCGGCCTATCAGTTTGGTGGGTGTTATTAACAAGGTGATATCTAAGATTTTAGTGAACATGATGAAACTGGTTCTTGGGAGTGTTATCTCGGACTCGCAGTCAGCCTTCCTCAAAAACAAGTTCATCCTGGATGGGCCTTTGGTGGTGAATGAGATCTACTCTTGGTTGAAAAAAGAGAAAAAGCCTGCGTTTGTTCTTAAGATTGATTTCGATAAGGCTTATGACAACGTGAATTGGAACTTCGTGGTTGGTGTCTTGGAGCAGCTGGGGTTTCCTTAGCGGTGGTGTGGATAGGTCCGTGGTGTTCTGTCTTCGGCTAGAGCTTCTGTTCTAGTTAATGGTGCTCCTACTTTTGATTTTCCTTGCTTTAAAGGGATGAGGCAAGGTGACCCATTGTCCCCATTTCTATTTTTGGTGGTCATGGAAGCGCTCTCTCTTTTTATTAATAAAGCGGTGGGGGCGGGCATTCTTAAAGGTATTTCTCTGCCTAAGGGTGGGCCGTGTGTTTCTCACCTTTTTTTATGCCGATGACGCCATTATTTTGGGTGAGCGGTCCGAAGAAAATGTCCTCGCAGTGGTTCGGATTTTAAGGTGCTTCTACATTTGCTCGGGGTTGAAGATGAATGTGAAAAAATCTAATATTTATGGAGTGGGGGTTGACGCTAGTGATTTGGATATGGTGGCGGAGCGGGTTGGGTGCAAAGTCGACGTTTTTCCTTTCAAATATCTTGGGATTACTGTGGGGGCAAATATGAATCAGATCTGCAATTGGAGGCCGGTCTTTGAAGTCTTTGAATCCAGATTATCGTTATGGAAAGTGTCGGTGTTGTCTTTAGGAGGTAGAGTGACTCTTATTAAAGCTGTTTTAGAGTCTTCCGAGCTACTTCTTTTCTCTCTATAAGGCCCCGGTTAAGGTGATTAAAGATCTTGAAAAAATTATTAAAAGATTTCTTTGGGCGGGTCTAGTGAGGGTTCAAAACTTCATTGGGTTGCTTGAGATCGTGTGGCTTCGCTGGTTCGTGTCGGAGGGCTGGGTTTATGTAGTCTCGACATCATTAATAAAGCCTTCTTGCCAAATGGGGATGGAGATTCAAGATTGAGAAGAACGGTTATTAGGTGAAGGTGATTAATGCCATTCATCGTCACCGCCGGTGTTGGGATTTTTTACCGATTTGGTCTTCTCTTTCCGGAGTTTGGCACAATATTCATAAGGTTTGTTCGAGCCAATTGGGGGATGGTGATTCTTTAAAAAGTCTCATGCGAGGAAAGGTTGGGGACGGGCAGGATATTTTGTTCTGGTTGGATCCATGGTTAGTTTCTAAGCCATTAAAGGAGGAGTTCCCCAATTTGTTTCGGCTGGAATTACACAAGTCGAGTAAGGTTAAGGATCGCATTGTGAGACCGTTGTCTAATCCCGGCGGAAGATGGGAATGGAGGTCGGCTCCAGATTCGAATATGGAGTTAGCGGAGTGGAGTCGCCTGTGCAATCTGCTTCGTTCTTTCTCGTTGTCCGACGGTAAATATGGTTGGAACTGGGAGGGTGTGGGTTCGGATGGGTTCTCGATTGGAGCGGTCAAAAGAACTTTCGAGTTAAGTAAGGATTTTAGTGCTCGGTTCGTATGGAATTGGAGTAGATGGCTTCCTAAGAAGTGCAACCTCTTTGCTTGGAGAGCTGAACATGATCGTATTCCAACTAGAGAGGCGCTTATTAGGAGGAACATATCGGTGGAGGATAGTAGCTGTCCGCTGTGTCATATGGGGGTGGAATCAGTGGACCATCTATTCACTTCTTGCGGTGTTTCGACGGTCATTTGGCAGAAGATTCAAGCTTGGTGTAAGATTCCTATGTTGGTCTTCTTCTCGTTCCGTGATGTCTTAAAGATGAATAATTGGGTTGGTTTGGACGGTAATAGCAAGGAAGCGTTTCACGGTATAGCTGTTCTTTCCTGCTGGAGTATTTGGAAGGCTAGGAATAATTTGATTTTTTCCGGAAAGCATTTTAACATCAATGAGGTGTTTAGTGAGGTTAGATCTTTGGGTTTTGTTTGGTATAAAAATAGGTCGAAAATAGAAATATAGTTTGGGGTGATTGGTGTAAATTTGTAAATATGTAATTTGGGGTTGCCGCTCGGTTTCGAGTGGTCCGTTTTTGTGAATGAAGTTATCTTTTCAAAAAAAAACATAAAATCTTGATCATGTTTGTCAAGCACATAATTATGAACATGAAATTATAGGCATTTGTAGGAATGGCTATCTTCGAAGACGATGATAATGAAGCCATGGTTCCCGTTATGATGCCCTTTTAGACCGTGGGGTATGGTGGGGCAGGGGTTTGGGGCATGGGTTGACACGTGGCTTGGGGGGGGGGCTTCGCTGGGCTGACCCACATTGAAGACGGTATGGTGGGGCGGGGGTTTGGGGCGTGGCCAGCCCAAATGGCTGTTTTATATTTTTTTTAAAACAAAAAATTTAAATTTTTTAATGTTTTTAAATAAAGAAAATTACATAAAAAAAATCCTAACGCTTATATTTTTTCTTTATCTCTTCTCTCGTCTCCAACATTAGTTCCAACTCTTCACCCTCTAGGTGATCAATGGGCTGAGCTAGAAATTTCATATCATCTCGTCTTTGTTTCAGGGCATCCCTAGCTTCTTTGCTCTTCCGAATTTCGGCCCTTTGTTGTTGGAATACGTTGAATGTATCTAACTTGGCTGTATACTCCCCTACGCGAGCCCGAACTCCCAACTGAAGGCGATGCCGTACCCGATCTTGATTTTTGAGCGCGCCTTTTTGCAGCATATCTTCCGTATTCACGCCTGTTTGGTGAATCATCCAAAAAGTCCTCCAACTCTTGATCTCGTGCATCAGATTGGGCTTGGGAAGAGGCCCTTGACCTTTTGGAAGACGTGTTAGTTTCGCTACCACTGGGGATATTCGCCCACTTTGGATGGAACTTACAAATCTCCCAACAATGCATTAAACGGAAGTCGCTCCCCACATTTGTTTTGAATGTAACCAATGCATTTGTCACAAATTCGGCTTCGGTTTCACCACTTTTTGGGTTTTGCTTTGCTTTATTTTAAAAAAAACACTAAATTTTGTAAGTTGGCCGCTTATCTCGCTCCACTTCGAGGATAAGCTATCGTTTTCACGATAAGTCTCCCTTTCCATTTCTTCATGGAATGCTTTACTAATCGCTTCCCACAAATGGCTTCGATGTTGAGAATTTCCTATTTTAATAAAAACAAATTTTAATATATTACAAAGTTATATAAAAAATAACCATAAATATTAAAATAAGTGCTACAAAATATTTAAAAATACCTAAAGTTGGATGTTGAGATTGTTGAAGCCAAGCCCTCGCCAATGCAAGTTTTCATTAACGACCCAAATATTAAAATAAGGGCTACAAAATATTTTTTTGTTTTGTAGAATGAGAATAAAGATGATTATAGAAGATGTGGAGTGTATTGTGGTTGAATGTGGTAAAAAAATGAATAGAAGTGTGAGTTTTATAGTGAAAAAATAAAAAAAAAATTAACATAGCCGTTGGCCAACGGCTAGTTTGGTTTGGCCAACGAGAACCCGCCATGTCATACTGATAGACCCGCCCCACGCCCGGCTTTAAACTCCCGCCCCTTGGACCACGCCCCAACCCAAGCCCACCCGGGGTGGTGGCTTGGGCGTTTTCAGCCAACCCACGCCCCAACTCAAGCCCCATACCCCACAGTCTTAGTGATCGAGACTAAGAGAGAATTCTTTATTTGGTGTTTTAAGAGTTTTAGGATTGTTTTTACTGAAATCATAATATGCCTTCTAGTGATGTATATCCACTAAAATTATGTAATCGTTTCTCCTCATCTGTTACGCTACTTTTTTTTTACCTTTCATCATTTCATGTACGATGCATAGATGATTATACGGTCATCCCATTTGTACGGTATAAAAGAATTAGAGGGTGTTTAGGGTTGAGTTTTGAAAATAGATTATGCATTTTGAATGATCAGAATCAGATAATTAACTGTAACAAAACATGATGTTGAAAGATAGTGTTTGGATTTGATTATTTGTTTGATATCACAATAATCAGATAATCAACTATTTGAGTGTTTGCCAAATATATATTATACTAGCTTAAGACCCCGTGTGTTACACGGGTGGCCTCAAAAAAAACATATTATTTAACGGTGTTTTCATAAATCTTTTAATGAAAGATTTGTTTCAGTATTAGTACTAAAGTAAATATAAAATTACACTTAATTAAAATAAATGAATATGAAATGTGACTTGGACGTTATGGCTTCGGCTCATCGGGTTTGTTTCTTTTTATGACCCATTACATGACAAAGCCCATTTACCACAGATCGGTGTCTATAGACCACGACCACCGTGGCTCGAAACCCATAATCCCACTGTACGTGTGTTATATACAATATGTGTACAAAGTAGACCAAACATGTACGCACGGTTTGATCACGACCCAAAATTACAACACAACGTTCATAGACTGCCGCAACAAAAGAAAAAAAGTTGACATTTAAATGATTCAAAACGATAACTCATCAAATGTAATTATAAATAGGTGTGATGAAAAAGAATAATTATAAATATAAATTTTAAAATGAAAAAAATGTTTCGCTATTTATGTAAATATTAAATTATAATGAACTGATAGTTATGTAAATTCAATCTTGACTTTGTTTATCAATAATTGATGTATAAAGGGGGTTGCCCAACTAACTTGTCAAGTAATTCATGCAAAGAAATATTTATAAATTCACATGAACTTTAGGGTCTTCAGAATCATTGGCCATTTGAACCAACAGAGAGGTTGCCCATCTATTTGTCTTCCAAAAAAATGTTTCAATGTTCTCCTAAGCACCCTGAATCGTGTTAGTTTTTCAAGGCTTCGGTTCTAAATCTACTAAACATTGGGACCTGAAACCATTGACAGTTACATGTTATGAAAAGCAAGAATTATGAGGGATATCCTCAGTTACATGTTAGCATTCTCACCTAACCATTGAGATTAATTGGTACTATCTGGGCCTCATCTGTCCCTCAAAAAATATATAAGAAAAAGAAACTCGTTTATATAATCAAGCATATTCTACTTGCTATTGTAATAATTTGTATTTAATTTATTAAATTTTTTTTTATTATGTGAAAAAAGGAATTACCTTTCGTCTTCAATTCAAATAAATACCTCACCTTCCGTAGACCTGATCGGAATATGCTACCTGACCCTCGGAGACCATATCTGACCATCAAAGAACCATGGTCATATCAACGATCCGTGCAGAGTACCCTCAATCGAATACCTGTTCTTTCGATGTGGTCAACATTTGACACTGTGGCAAACGACGGACACAACACCAAATCAGCAATGCTAGGAAATGGTGGCTGCAATTGGTCAAGAGTCCTATGTCAAAGAAAACATCTAGGAAATCCTAACAGGTTAATTACATATGATAAACGAATCAGTTATTGCTATCAAACAACAATTTCTAAGAAAACCTAACAGGTCAGGCCAATATGATAACTAAATAGATTCTTGATGTCAAAGGATCATCTTATGCTACCGAATAAGATATAAAGTATTGATAACTAAATAGATTCTTGATGTCAAAGGATCATCTTATGCTACCAAATAAGATACGAAGTATTAATGATTTTTTTCACATGACACTAAAGAAGCGTCTTAACAATAAAAAATGGTAAAAAGAAAAACTAAATCAATTAACTTAGATATTTGCCAATAAAAAATGGTAAAAAGAAAAACTAAATCAATTAACTTAGATATTTGCAACAGTTATCTTACATATTCTTAATCTTGAGACCCAATATGTCAACTCTCACTTGTTAGCACTTACAGACACTTCACACTTAACGACATATAAATGAAATTAATAAAAAGTGAAACTATAATTATAATTTACAAACCTATGAATATTTATGAATTATAAATAAGATTTGTTAAAAAAATAAGGTGGTGAAACGACTTTGGTACCTACTCTATTTAGTAAACCTATTTTGACCCGAGTCAAAATAATACTTTTTTTAAAATAGCTTATTTTGCCTGAATCCATTTTGTATGGTAAGTACTTGATTTTGAAAGTTTTTAAACAACTTTAGAAACCAAGTATTGACCTCCCATAAGCCTATTAAATATAAATATTATGCAACTCATCACAGTATGTGTGTTTACATAAAGAGGTTGTAGCTAGCTGTACCTGGGTTTTAACTTAAGGTAGGCCCTTGTGATTTGTGAAATGTCTTCAATAAGTTCTGCTAGTAAAAGTTAAAACACCATCTGTTAAACAAACTCCTTGCATATACAAAGTGTAGAATACTTACGTTTAGTGAATCAAGTATATAATTAACGGAATGCTTCAGAAGGCAACTCTTCAAAATATCGTTGCACATGTTAATGGAAATAAGATGCACCACATTTGAATCATTATAAATAAATACTTGGATGAAAGTTGGAAATAATATAAAAGAATACTTTCTCAAGAATGAATAAAATTACATTACTTCTCAGAGTTTGTAAGGAAAAACTTAAGTCTCACCATTATTGCTAAAAAACTTAAAGTAAATAGTAAATACTTAGTAATGAAAAAATATAAGATCCATGTACTAAGCTGATTAACACATGTTTTTTTTATTATTGACCATTCAGGTTATTTTCAAGGCATTTGACCCGTTTGACATGTTAAATATAACACATAACCTAATTTAATCTTTTTTTTGTATGATAATGAGTTAAAACATCACCAAGCCACTACTATCAACTCATAGCTAGAATCTAATGTAAGAATTAAAAAATATGATTTCTTTTGTTTAAGCCTTCAGTCTCATATAAATGTCAAACGTATTTGTTATAAATCATCATTTGTACTATACGCAATGAGAGTTGTAGATAAAACATAAAGAAAAGAAGACAAACCTTATTGGTTTTGAGAAGATCTAGAAGTTGACTTTTGTAGTCAATACAATTGGGAGGATTAATTTCACCTACAACATGAAGCAGTGTAGATGTGGTTAATATAACATACGAATCTTGAATCTTAAAACAAAAAAACACCAAAATGGAAACAAAAATTTAGAATTTATAAAAAAAGATATTAACTCAAAAATTAAAACGATTAACATTGACAGTTTTTAAATTAACTTCACTCTATAAGAGATATTTAATAGCAGATCAATCCACATCTCACATCACCAAAGAAGCTATTTGCATTCCCCATCACCAATAAAACTACTTTACTCAGTTAACTAAAAAAAAACTTTCTCATTTACTTTCATAAAGTGATTTAAGCAAACACGCCAAAAGAGTTGACCGATACTTTATTCTTTTACTTTAACAAACTGATTGATAAGTTTCTTCTGGCCAGCCAAAAGAGATTTTATTACCACACAAAACAACTAAGCTTTCTTAGCCAGGAGCTAAGACAACCAATACAGCAACCAAAAAGCAAAGAAACACAAAAAGCAAAGAAAGGGACACCAACAACAAAAGAGACGCAAAACAATAGCCAACAGCAGCCTAACCAATATCCATCCTACTAAACTTATTCCAGATTTTCAACCCGAGGCCTCCAATTCAGCATATTTTAGACATCCACCAGAATGACCCATCCTCCAATTATGCATCTTTGCGGCGGTATTAGTTATATAGAATGTAAGGCAAAACCTAGACAGCACACAACGGAGGCCTTAACAACCGAGAAATGCAAGTGTTAACAAAGTTAACACTTGACTAATCACAAACTTGAGGCGGTCAGGTCATCTGGTAAGCGAACGATTTTGGATCCTGATATTGTGTTCATCTATTGTTATGTCTCTAACCATTGCCTGCCCACCACAATTATTGCGGTCTGGGACACGAATCACTTCTTTCATAGCTATGTTTTCGATCCACAACTTGTCAAAGAATATAGTTATGAGGTACAAAAAATATATGTTTTCGATCTGCAACTTGTCAGTTATAGAAAACACATCCTGTTAGAATCAGGTACATATATACCCTTTTTCAAAATTTCATAATAAACACTAAAATTAGCCTATTTATCCATTCTTCAAGATATAAATTAAAAAAAAAAGTTACCTCACACCATTTTTGCTCGAGCTGTTTCACGTCACCGATATAAATTCGACAAAGTGTGCATTCGTTAGTTCATCTATATTGTGGGCTTCATTAGTAAACTGAACAAATGCACCATAATGTTTCTTCTTATCGCTCAAACGGTCATCATCTTGATTAAATGCATTGAAGGGTAAAAAACCTCATCGAACCAATTTCATGATCAAATGAGCGCCCGGACGTCAAGTTGTTGCATATCTCTAAGCTTCCAAACTGGCATATGAGAACCTTCTTCTGCCTCCGTAAGCTACATCGCCCACAAATAATGAACTGTGTGGATAGTATCCTGCAAAACCAAATCATTGACCAACAGGGTCAAAGTCAAAGACAATCAACCAACGAAAGCATGACCTTCTTGACACCGAAACTTGAAGCAATTTACCTTGCCTCCTTCTGTTATTTCACCAAGTCTATCTCGTACACAATACACCTGTTGTGTATGAAAATGTACAACCAAAGTTAGCCCAACTCAGTACAAACTTAATTACCTTTTTTTTTCTTTTTTAATCGATTTGAAAAAATTGCATACTCCGACAATAATTAAAGGACTGTCACCCATCATTTTGGTCTTTCTTACATCGACTTCAGATATATCTGATATCCGCATCATTAGAGCCATTAGCAAATTCCGCCACAGCTCTTAACTTAAAATCTACTGTATTTGTTCTTTGCTTTGTGGAATATATAAGTAATTAGCGACTAACCTTGTTGCCATAAAAAGTGCCCTGCATCTCACAAACTTGATGTTCGGCTTTACATCTCTCAATTATTTCAGGGGAATAAATGAACAATATTTCTCCAGTACCTCGGTTTCTCCTTTGATGTAGGCCTTGAGGACGGGTTTCACAATTTCTTGGACATCAGATACAAAGTCAGCACTAATGAAATCATTGCTATGGTCTTGACTCCTAAACACCAACATGAAACTAAAAAACTGAGCACATACAAACACTCTTGTTGGTTAATAATCAATCTTGAAGCTACATAAACATCTATATTAATGGTTTATCACTTGAAAATCACATGGTCAAAGTAAGTTTAATGACTAATAGTCGAATGAAAATATTATTATTGAATAATGACGAAACTAAGGGAACTATATAGAAAAATCAATGATTCAGTTGTACCATAATTTGTAATTGTGGCATTGTTTGTTTCACGCCTAACTGGCTTTTAAGTAGAATTGAGAAAATAATCACTTAGATAAACGACTTACACGTTCCAATATAATGAACGAACTTGAGTTGAGACTAATATCATCAATAACAACTCAATATAATCTTGAATTTCTAACTCAAACCCTACCAATCCCTAACTTCCTGTCAATCACATACATAATTAGATTCATTAACAACAGAAACCGAAATAAAAAAAATACAAAGAACCAATCCAGTTGGTATCAGCAAACAAATCAGGAGCCAGCTCCTGTTCACCGATCATGTCAGCATTAAGACTCTATGGGCTCATAAGAAATCATATAGTGGGTTAGATAAAAGCATTTGGACACTGGACCATCTGGTTGAATTACATTAGCAGATCCAAAATGCAACCAATAACCAGATTGTTTTCAACCTAATTTCTCCAGGCAATGTGCAAAGCTCCTACACCAAAAAGAAATGCATAATCCAACTCCTCTATAGATGCTTACTATAAAGTCTAGTAATATCTTTATTCTCCCACTCTGCCTCCAAAGCAAGAGCACACTCCTGCACCATTTGAACAATGACCCAGAAAAAGAAAAGGCCTACATGAAAATAAACAAAAAAAGCCTATAGAAAAAAGAACCCAACTCGTACTTGAAATATAATAAACAAAAAAGGGAAGCGTAGGATTCGAATCCTAGTCTTTTAACCGAGGGGTGAAGGTGTTAACTACTGCAATCATATATCATTCTTTTATTCAGCCACTCAAATTATATATAGGTGTCTTCGTCCTAAAATATACGATGTCACTCGACTGTCAGAAATAAACATTACACAAAAAATTTACCAGTACCTACAAGTAAGTCCACGGCCATGCCGGTATAGTTTTGCAAACCTCCAAAACCACATTCAAAAAAAAGTATACACTGACCTTCCAAACAAAGTTCTGTATGTAAATAACATTCTCTGGCGTTCCCGATCTCAGCCGCCGACCTACCATCATCAAAATTAACAATCAGCAAAAAGGCCCAGAACCAACCAAAAGAAATGTATATCAAGAATCTATACACCAACCAATATATGCATCTAATAATTTATCTGAATCTTAAGCTTACCCAATTGACCCTTTTATAAAATTAACCGTTTTCTACATCATATTGTCATTTATGCAATCCGACTCGTACCCGATTTTTATTTACTACATTAATTAGGTCCAAAAAAAGTAGGTAGATTTGATTTCTTGTAATCAACCATTTTTTAATTAAGAAAACATATCCAAATTTCAAGATTTTACAAACAAAACATAAAGTAAACAAAAATAGTAAAGTGGTAAGGTTGAGATGCAATTGTTCCCTTACACATAATGGGTGAAGAATAAGAAAAAAAGCACATGTTAGCATATACAAAACAGGAAAACAAATATTAAGTCCATTATTTAGGCTACTTTCTAAAGTAACAATGAGCATAAGAAACTCAATATCATCAAGAATTTACCATAAAACCTTATAAATTATGACGAAAAAAGTTTAAAGTTATAGTTGGCGATGTATGTGTTAGTCGCATTTTAAATATCCACCAGCTATAATCACAAAAATTATGCTATAGATGTAAACATGTGAAAAGGCTGCTAAGTTAGAAAACAAAAATTAGACGTTAGAACAGATAAATTTGACAAAAGAACCTAAAACAAAGGTTTGTTATTATCTAATCGTTGGTCAAGAATACCTTTACATCGTCTTGCTTCCAATCTCTTTAAGATCCTGAAATTTCAAAACCTGAAAATTCCCAAACAATAATCTTGCAATTTCAATTTTAAGCATAAAATCAAAACCCTTAACATAACCCAACAGATGCATAAACGTTTTTAATCTAAAATGAAAAAATAACAGACAACCAAAAGAAAATACACAAGGCCCTCTCTTATATGCAACACCCATAAGCAAACACACATACCCGTATATAACATGCAAACAAATCTCCAAAATCTGGAAGCAAGAGGATGATAAAAGTCTGGCTGAAAAGGAAATACAGAAATATAAGATATCCAAACAATCCATATACTTAAACTGAAACAAATTCAGTGAATATGGTAGAAATCACAAAGCAAACATAAAGAGGGACTTATAGTGATTTAAAAGGCACTGAGTTTGAAATTACACATGTGCTGCAATCGTCGGTGGCCAAGAAGACTACCACCGCTGGTGCTACATTTACCAAAAAACAGATTGTAATCCATAAAAATTAGGTAAAAATAAACCTAGATCTAATCTCTTTAATTAACACAACCAGCTCTAAAAAAATGAACGGAATAAACCTAATCTCTTTAACACAAATTCGTTGACCTAGAAATTGGACCAATTACCGTTATTTTTTCAACGATTGATAACATATAAACATAGATTAAAGACGAATCATGAAAGAGTGTTAGGTTTAGAGCAGTCTAGATCGAGAAACAACCTTACCTGTAAGTATATAAGATGCAGTGGATGAGATTTCTGAATCAGTGTAAACAGGTGCGATGCAATGGATGTGATTTCTGAAGAAGATTTTGGGTTTTCTCAATGGAACGATTGAAAGAGGCATCCATCTGATTGTTAGGGTTTGAGTCGTACGGCTGAAGGAAGGGGAAATAAGAAGGAGAAATAAGATTGAAACTTCATTAATGCAAATTGGAAAGAAGATTTGATTACCTGATGCTTCCATGAATCGATTGCTGCCAAATAAATTCCATTATAGTGCAATCGAAAATGTGAAATAAGAATCCCAGATTCTCAAAGAAAATCGATGTTTCTTTTGATTCAGAAAAATAAGTTTCAGAATTGATATAGAGGTGGTGATTGACGATGGAGATTTTATTAGGGTTTAGCAAAGAACGATGGAATATGAAAAGGGAAAGCAATCAGGAAAAAGGAAAGATGTATTTGATTGAAGAGAGAGGCGGGGTGAAGAAACGTATGTGAGAAGGTGAAATTGAAAAGAAAGGAGAATGAAGGAAATCATATTGCCGCCCATTGTGAATTATCAGCCTTTAGAGCATGTCCACATCATCAAAATGATTGGCTAAGAATAGCCCATGTGGCCTAAGAGAATTCATTTAGTATAATAGATAGATTTAAAAAAATAAACAAGTGAAAATCCTTTTCTAAACGCAAATAATCAATTTTTGGAAAACTGCGTTTTGTTGCATTAGGGGGGAGTTGCTTTTGGAAAACTGCGCTTTGTAACTTTCTAAACGCAAATAATCAATTTTTTAATTTTTTTTTACCCAAACACTCAAAACTGATTATTTACGATTTCAAAATTTAATAATCTAAAAATCTCCTTCAAAAGTCAACCCCAATCACCCTCTTAGTAGATATACATACACAACTGACCACTTTGAATAAAAATAAAACCTTCGTTATCACCACTCAGTTAAGGTTAGTCTACTTCTTCATAATTGAATAAATATAAACAGAATTGTATACTGTTAATAGAACTTAATGAATAGTAACTATATTTGTTTTAAAGGTTTTTTTATATGTGTTATTTAGTGGTTTTTTATATGTGTTATGTGGTTCTTTTATATATCTTATGTAACTTGTGTTTGTTTTTTTATTGATGTAATTCACGTGTGAGTATTTTTTGATCATATCAAGATTTTTTTTTGTTTTAAAGGTTTTTTATGTGTTATGTGGTTCTTTTATATATCTTATGTAACTTGCGTTTGTTTTTGATCGATGTAATTCACGTGTCAGTATTTTTTGATCATATAAAGATTTTTTTTTCTCTATGGGTTGCTGTGACGAGTGTAGGTGGCGTAACAAAACAAACCGATACCGATCATATTCCCGCCGTGTTGGTATATTTTTGGTCACATCATTATTTTTTCTCTCTATTGGTTGATACTGTTAATAGAACTTAATGAATAGTAACTATACTATTAATTAATAGAAGAAGCGAATGAATAGTAACTATATTTGTTTTAAAGGTTTTTTTATATGTGTTATTTAATGGTTTTTTTATATGTGTTATTTGGTTCTTTTATATATCTTATGTAACTTGCGTTTATTTTTTATCGATGTAATTCACGTGTCAGTATTTTTTGATCATATCAAGATTTTTTTTTTGTTTTAAAGGTTTTTTATTTGTGTTATGTAGTTCTTTTATGTATCTTATGTAACTTGCGTTTGTTTTTTATCGTTGTAATTCACGTGTCAGTATTTTTTGATCATATAAAGATTTTTTTTCTCTATGGGTTGCTGTAACGAGTGTAGGTGGCGTAACAAAACAAACCGATACCGATCAAATTCCCGCCGTGTTGATATATTTTTGGTCACATCATTATTTTTTCTCTATTGGTTGATACAACAAGTGTCAGTACCGTAGTTAAACAAACTGATACCTACCGCGCAACGCGCGGATTTAATAACACTAGTTCTAAAAAAACATATAGATGCATACATAAATGGAGACCAAATAAATTATCTTATTCCATTCCACTTGCTTGGAGTGTACCCATACAACCCAACACAAATTTGAACACATAGAATACCTTTTGACTTTTAATCCGCCACCACTCGTTTGACAAATCTAATTGCATTTTTACGGCTTGTGATTGTGATCAAACTTCGAAAAAGGAAACTCTTGCCGGTCAACAATATTGTTGGCAATATTAACTGATCGTGGGGCAGTGGCGGGATTGGTAGTATGCGGCCAAAGGGGGTGGGGGGATTGACGTAGGAATAGTAGCACTTTTCTAGTAGTGGCCGAAAAATTGTTTTCTGAGTTATGGATTTTATTTTCGTGGTTTTATGGCTAGTGACATCAAGTGTTTATCCCTATAAAAATAGTATGGCTTTAAGTCCTATAAAATAATCGATGGTTATTGGTTGGATTTAAGGGGTGTATATTCAAAAAAAAAGTTAGTAACATATTTTACATCCACTAAAATATAAATCTATCTTTAAAAATATATTTTACACCTTTATGTACAAGGATCCTATAGGAATGTTTAGTACATAACGAATTTTATACCGCATACACACTTATGTGCGTGTATTACTTTAAATATCATACATGCTTATTTTCCTGTATTCTTTAACTAAAATTGATTTATTGTATCCAGAAAAGGTTTCAGAAATAGTGTATTTTTTGAAAGGTATTCTTTTCATGCCTATAAAGTCATACACGAGCGCTATAGACACTTTTTTTTGTTAATCTAAACAGAATAACTTTTCTTAACTATTGAAACATGTACAATTCGCATAAGTTAAAATGGCAGATTATCGTTTGAGTTATTTGTTATAATATTTTTAATTGTTTGTTTATTTTGTTTCATGTGTTAGGGTATCCTTCATAATGCTATCATTTACAAATTTATGGAAACCTTCATCTAAGCATGAGAGCATGTTCTATCAGGTTTTATACCTCACTCAAAAACCCTCATTTTTCTCACAACACCAAACCTCTACAAACTTCTATTAATTATATCAATATAATATAATATAACATATAAAACCACTTATGTGAGAGGGAGATGAGAGTAGGGGCCACATCCACAAACCGGACCGGGTCCTTTTCTACGGGCTTGATGCTCAAATTCACAAACCGGACCACATTCACAATGACGAAAGTCCTTGGTAGGTTGGTCCTTGAATTCAGACTTTGCCACGTAAGCATGCATTGTGCATGCTCTGAATTAGAGCATGCACAGGTAGTACTGGTTGAATCGTTCGGTACAACAGGTTAAACCGTCGAGTACACTCGGTTAAACCGTTTCCAAGCTCAACCCGTACGGTAAAAAAAAGGATTTTTAAAACATTGGCTCTAATAAAGTTTGAGGGTTGATTATGTGTAAAGAAGAATCTACATGGACTAAGTGGGAGTAATATGGAAGCTAAAGGTTAGAGCTGTAAATGTGATTGATATATATACTGCTCAAATGATTGAAGAATAATATTGACATCAAATATATATATACAAAACAAGAAAGAGGGTGGTGATCTACCAAATGCGGCTGACCAACCCATTAACCATTTTAGGCCTTTGAGTTGCTACACCAAATGTAAATTGTTTATCATTAGTTGTTACTCTACTAATCATTTTCAATCAAAATATACTAATATCTTTTCCTAAAAAGAAATAATTCTCAAAGATGCATGACCATTAAAAATTTATTTTCTGTGTTTTATGTAGGTGTACATAAGCATATTGCATATATCTCTTGTTTATTAACACATGCATAGAAGAGACAAATCTTCATTTAATCAATATTTCTAGAGTCCACCTAAAAAGTTGTAGATTAAGTTTGTTTACATTGACAACTCACTTGCAACAAAATCAAATACTCAATGGTAATCGCTATGCTTTTAGACGAATTTTATTAAATCACTTAGTTTCCTATGGGTTAAGAATAAATCATCAATGATGACAGAGGGTGGCGGTGGTGGTGTTCAGCGATGTGGGTGGCGATAGTGGGTGGTGGCGGTGGCCCTGGGTGACAGCAGTAGTGGGTGGCGACGACAGTAGGTGATGGAGTCAGTGAGTGGCGGTGGTCGATGGTGGTGGCAGAATGTGGCAGCGTGGGGGTGGAGATTGTCGGTGTCGGTGATGAAGTGCGAGAGAAGAAATGGAATAAATCAACAAACAATGGGGATGAAATAAATTTAAAGGAATGAAATGGCTCATGTAATGGGTGATTACATTACTTTGACTAACCAAACACATATTCTTTTGTTTCCTCATAATAGTTCATTTTATGTCATCTTATTCCTGCATGCTAAACACTACCTACTTTTTTGAACGGCCTACGAATTCTTCAAATGGGCTACTGGCGAAATTCACCACATCGAGATACACTCGTCTCTGAACCGGGGAAAACCCTCACCTAGGGCTGAAGCCCGTGAACACTTGCCCGAAGGCACGACAGTGCGGTGAGGTAAAACTCGTTCAATTCAAGGATCGAACTAAGGATCTTGACCTATTTGCCTAGTCGCATAAAATAACGTGGAGGGCAGTAATCGAACTTGGGTTTCTTAGAATACCAGATCTTTCCTTTGCCACTCCACCACCACCTCATTGGCACAAAACAAAAGGAAAAAAAATCAAAAAATACAATCAGTTTTTTAAAACGCGCGTGAAGACAAAAAAAAATAAAGAAAAACCTCAATTGATATTCAATTTTAAAATGAGTGTGAAGAAAAAAAATAACTAATTGATTTTTTTTAATGGCTAATTTCTCTCGTCTGGTCTGTAGGACTTGAATCCAAGACTTTCTCTTCCCAATCTAGGTATTTTAAAGTTGTCTTTGCCAATGGACCACGATCCCATTGATAAAATAACCCATTGATTGACTCAACAATGTCTTTAAAGTCATAAAGGGTCTTGTTGACACATATGATACGTTGGAATGTTATACACGTGTTTGAACTTTATTAATTTGCGTGTCTGTATATTCTTTTTAACAACAAAAAACTCGAGACATTCGGGATGACCTTTACGACAAAAGTAGTAACGTGATGATCCGGCCCATTCATCTAAAGGAAAACTTACAGCTGAAAAACACTCTAGCTTAACCCGAAACAAATTTATGTGTTTAGGGTGTAGGGAGTGGTTAGATACTTGAAAGTGGTAAAGTTTAAAATCAACCAATGAGAGTGTGCCATGACATTCAATGAAAAGTGTTTAAATTATGCTCAAAAGTGTTGGCAATTGTTAGACACTTCATGAATTGGTAAACTATTAAAAAAAAATGTGATTGGTTGAGATGGCATGGACCCCACCACACACACCCCCTCTCTCTCCTTCCCTCCCTCTCCCCGATCGGCAACCCATCACCGCTTCCAAACCTTCACCGAGCGGCAAAACCCACCGGTGGCGGTGTTACCGCGCGGTAAACCGGCTTTGCCGAGTGGGTTTGCCTGCCCACTCCGTATAACCTTATATTAATTATACAAATTATTAATATTAGCTATACAAATATGGAACCTTGAGAATTTTCGGTCGTGAAAATCTTAGTGAAGATGCAACAAAAGGAGTTAAAAAATCTACTGTTACTTCAGGTGTCTTATATATTTCTTGTTTATAGATTTTATATGTTATAATTTATTATATAAGTTTTTAATCCAGGTTTGATTGAAATAAAATAAACACATCTAATTTAATCTAAATTAATCTAATAAAGAATTCAAGTTAATGTCCTATGACGTTCTCTTTTTCAACCTAAAATACATACTCATGTCTTATTTATTTTCTTAATTAGTTATTTTATTTTTTCCACTTATTAATAACCATTTAGTAGTACATCAAAGAAATCTTGACGACTCTATGTATCAACCGATTACATTATATTTATTCATTCAGTATAATGCACAAGTTTATTCAACCCATGTAATACTAGTATTTTTTTTAAGTTATAACATTTTATTAGTTAGTATATGTGTAAAACACAATAACACGGAGTTCTAATTTAGTTTTCTATAATAAACATTCACTTAAATATACTACAACTATGTCGAGCTCGGTTTGCTTAACTTACCAAGCTCGACTATTTTCAAGTTGTTTATCTAGCTTGATTATTTTTTTGTTCATTATTTATTTACATGTCACTATTTTTGTGTAATTATTATTTATTTATGTATACAAAGGGTAAGGTTATTGTAAAAAAGACCAAAAATGTGAGAAAGGTAAGAAAGAATCTCAGCCATTAGATCTTAATTAATTTAAAAGGGTAAACAAGTAATTTTATCATTAATTCAATTAATTAAAAACTTCCTATAACCGCCACCTTAATTATAGGAAATATATAACACCATTCAGCAAGTATATAACACCATTCAGCATTCAGCAAGTATATAACACCATTCAGTAAGTATATAAACCATTCAGCAAGTATATAACACCATTCAGCATTCAGCAAGTATATAACACCATTCATTGACTAAACATCTTATCGAAACATATTTTTTTCTCTATATAAGTATAGCAATATGGTACTCATATTAAAGATAAAAAACGCTCGTTATTATGGTGTAATTTTTTTTTAAAGTTACGTATAAAAAGTTATTGACGTTTAAAAAAGATGGGAGGAAGTTACATGTGCATTACCTAATTTCTAGTGGGTTTAAAATACTATATTGCCCCTAGATATTTCAAATCAGTCCAAATTAATGAAAATATTTTACAATTTGGTCCCTATTGATCTCAACCATTGGATCAAAAGATCTAATGGCTGAGATTCTTTCTTACCCTTCTCACACTTTAGGCCTTTTTTACAGGATCCTCTATCTGTTTATATATATATATATATATATGATTTAATTATTTTATTCGTGGACGCAATAAAATTCGGTACATAAACTCAAGACTTGTTCAAATCGAATTTGTGATAAGTGATCTCAAGGAACTGATCAGGAAGTCTCCGACCCCATGCATCGTACCATTATCATTATGGAATAATATTAAATATTATTTTGAACTGTAAATATAACAATCATTCCAGAGACTTTGGACTTATGTGTCAAGATTCATTCCAAGAAGTTCTAGACATTTTTGGTAGTTAATAAATATTTTATTTTAATTTTTGGAATTGTTTTTCAACATTATCATGCTATATACTTTTTAAAAAAAATTAAGATAAATGTAAAAGAAAAAGAAGATTGAAATCTTACAACGAAAAGTACCTAATAAAGTTGTAAAATATTGAAATCTTACAACGAAAAGTACCTAAATAAAGTTGTAACATATATAAATATTAAATAATTCTTGTGTTAGAATTAGTGCAATGATCAACGACCTTTTAGGGCATTTTGTGTATTTTGAACAGATATGTACGATCGGTGTACATGTATCTTTTAATAATGTAGGGTTGAGTTCATTTCAGAACTCTAAGGTGGTGTTTGTTTTTTCTGCAGGAAAAGGTCTGCAGTCTGCGGACCACATCTGCAGAGAAGAGGTGGACCAAATGTCTGCAGTCTGCAAGGAAAAGAGGGTTTGTTTTTTTTAAATAAAACCTCTTCACAACCAAACCTCTTCACAACCAAAACCTCTTCACAACAATGTCTGCAGTCTCCTCTCTCTTCTCTCTCTCTGCCATCTACCACCACCACCACAACCATCCGCCACCACCACGTCGGCCACCACCACCGCCATCAAAACCCACCACCACCCCCGATCTCTCTCTCTTCTTTCCCTCTCTCTCTCCTGCCGCCCCCTCTCTCTCTCTACGGTCTCTCTCTCTTCCTTCCACCACCGCCATCAAAACCCACCACCACCGCCGCCCCAACCATCCGCCACCACCACGTCGGCCATCACCACCGCCATCAAAACCCACCCCCACCCCTTTCTCCTTCAGATCTGTGAATCGAAGGCGGCTAGAGAGAGAAACAGCGAGAGAGAGAGAGAGAAACAACAGCTAGAGAGAGGAGTTCGACGGCGGTGGTGATGCTCGACGGCTGTGAATCGAAGTTCAGATCGAAGTTGCAGGTCTGTTTTGTTTGCGTTCGATGTTGATGATGATGAGGGTTTTCAATTTGGGGGTTTTGTTTGCGATTTGGAGGTGGTGGCGGAGCAAGGGTGGGCGGCGGAGCAGGGCTGGAGCGGCGGTTCTTGTGAAGATGGAGGTGGTGATTGTTGAAGGTGGAGGTGATGGGTGAGATGTGGTGGTGGAGGTGGTGGCTGAGATGTGGTGGTGGAGGTGGTGGCGGAGGTGGAGCCGTGGAGGTGGTGTCGGAGGTGGTGGCTGAGATGTGATGGTGGAGGTGGAGGTGGTGGCTGAGAGGTGGGTTTGAAGAGGGAGAAGAGGTCTGCAGAGGTTAGAAGACTTGTGGACAAGTCTGCTTGGGGAAGAGCTTCTGCAGACGTTTTTGGTCTGCAGATCTTCAAGAAAACAAACAAGCTGCAGGAACCTTATGTCTGCGCGCCTCTGCGCGACGCATACATAAGTGCTCAGAAGAGCTTCTGGAGAAAAAACAAACAGAACCTAAATAACTACAGAACTTTCAGAACTCCTAATTAACAATCATTTTATATATAAGTTTTTGTATTTAGGATCTTTTTATTATCTATTATATGTGTTTCTTTGATTATATACGTGTTAAAAGTAGTTTACATATGTTTAATTGCCAAAATTATATATATGTGTCATAACTAATTACATATATGTAAAAAAATTAGTTTACATATGTGTAATTATAAAATTACATATAAAAAATGATAAAATTACTCTTAACATGTATGTAATCGTAAAAATACACATATAAATGATAAAATTATTCTAAACATAAAAATATATAAATAAAAAGATTGTTTATTAGGAGTTTTGTAAGTTCTGTAAATATTTATGGTTCTGAAATGATCCTGGCCCTAATAATGTATATGTATGACAACATAAATATAATCATAAATTCAAATAAACATTATAGATATAAGTACGTAATTTCTTTTAGAGTAAATTACTTTTTGAGTATCTGCGTTTTAGTGGTTTTAACTATTTGAATCAAAAATCAAAAATTTTAACGTCCTGAGTCCCTAACTGCTCATTTTATAACGTTTTGAGTCCAATTTTAAACACTTGTACTTTTGATTTTGGACTCAAGTGGTTAAAATTACTAAAACACTGAGACTTAAGACGTTATAAAATGAGCGCTTAGGGACTCAGGGTGCCAAACTTTTTAATTTTGAATTCAAGTGATTAAAATCACTAAAACAAAGTTACTCAAAAATTAATTTTTTTTCTATTATGCACGCACCGGTATATATTTTGATGTAAAGCAAGAAAAAATATATTATATTATAATCATAGTACACAAAATAGAAATGAATAGGTATGAGTGTGAGAGTGTCAATGGTTACTCAACTTGAACCAAAAAATATTGTATATTGTATTGATTATGATGATTACGGTTTACTCCTGTATATAAAGAACAATGTTACATTTTAGTACCCTTTACTTTAATAATATGTCATTTCCTGTTTAATATTCCATCGCAAGCTAAGCGTGGGAGTGATTCTAGGCTGTAGTTTGAAATGTGACAATTGGTTTTTGTTATTCGATGAAATCCAACGGCCTACGACGAGTAGTGGACGAAACTCCGATGATAGATAAAAACATGTAGTTTCTGCTTGAGTTTCCAATTGTCTTCAGTGACGTGTTGTGACGGCTTTCCTCCAACTTTTGCATGCAATTTTCACACGAAAGTGTTAACTTTTGCATGCAACTCTTTCGCAATAGCATCTTTAGCGTTAATAGCAACTTTCGCATGCTGATTTTTGCGTGATTGCATCTTTTGCGTACACTGTTGTGTAATTGAACTTTTGCATGAATGTGTATCTTGTACACGAAACTTTCGTAACATAGATGTTGTGGAGTGGCACGATGGTCGTGAAAGAGGTGGTAGCATCGTGATTGTGGCGATTACGACTAGGGTTCTAAAGGCATGTTGTTTATGAGAACACTAGTTAGAGCATGTTAGGAAAACAAAGTGGTTAAGTCGGAGCGACGAATGCCTCAGATGGCGGCGATACTAGGTTTTAGTGGTGGTTGTTGTGACGAGTAGTAAACTTGTAAAGAGCATGAACATAGTTAGGGTTTTAGACAAAGAGGAGGCAGCACATCGTGTTAAACAGAAAAGCTTGTCAAAGGCAAAATTATAGGATCAGATCTGGTCTTCATTTCCAATCAAAGATTTGCTAGCTATTCGCCAGCCTGTTTCCAGCTCCAACCATTCAATATGTTTCCGTTTATAGATTATTGTTTTGCGTATAAATAGGCCTCTTGTTTTTCTTTGTAAAACACAACAATCAATACATGTATTTTCTCCAATAAAGTCTTCATGGTATCAGAGCAGTGTTTCTGATTCTTGAACACTTTGCTCATCATCTACAACCAATCCCAAACCAGAGAAACCCGTCTAGAAAATCAAACTCGAAAAAAAAATTACCTGTTCCGACAAACCTCAGATCTTGTTTCAGTTCCGGCGAATCAATATTCCATCAAACCTCAGATCTTGTTTCCTTTCCTGTTGGTTCAAGATCCAGCCGTCGCCACTCAAAAAAAACCCTAACCGCCACAACATCCAGCTGCTAATCACCGTGAACAGTAACAAGCCGCCTCAACCAACTCCACCAACCAAAACACCGCCGCTGCCGCCGCAAACCCCTACTCCGCCGCGGCCTCACCATCACCTCCATCTCAGCGATTTCAGGGTACAGCAGGGCGTTCAGGTTCAGCAATAGAGTCGCAAAGACGATTCCGGTCGTTTGCTCAGCTAATCAGCCTTCATATCACTGGCTTCTGCATTCTGTTTTAGCTGCCGTTGTGTTTGAGAAAAGAGGAATAAAGAAGGGGGTGTCAGTTGTATACTTCTTGTGGTTAGGGTTTGACTTTACTTGTGTCAAACAGGTATTAAATAGAGAGAGATGGGGTGTCTAGGAAAGAGGGAAGATAAACAAATGAAAAGGTGGGGAGTTGATGTAGAAACAGACGAAAGAAAAAGAAAAATGGGAAAGGCAAATGCGGGACAGAACTGTTATAAAAAAAATAAATCTTGGATTTTCGATTGTGGGGCAACCGATACCATGAAATATGAAATTTCTGATTTGGTATCAACATCCAAACCATAGAAAACTCATATTCAAACTGTGAACGGAGAGGTTATGCGTGCAGAATGGGGGGAACAATTGAAATTTCCCCAACATTAAAACTCTTAAATTGCCTTTATGTTCCATCTCTGTCACATAAATTACTATCAATCAGTCATGTGACAAAAGAACTAAATTGCATAGTGCTAATGCATCCCACTTTTTGTATCTTACAGGACATCAAGACGGGGACGATTATTGGACGTGGCACTGAGCATCAAGGGTTGTACTATGTGGATGAGGTGGCTCAACAAGGTACTGTAATGCTAGCTCATAGAACTACAAACCGGGAAGCATGGTTATGGCATAGGCGTCTCAGGCATCCATCTTCTGGGTATCTACATCTTTTATTCCCTAAACTTTTTTCTCCCCGTGATAAAATAAATTGTGAAACTTGTTTTCTTGCTAAAAGCCATCGACAACCTTTCAAACCAAATAATACAAGAGTTAATGTGCCTTTCTCATTAATTCATTCTAATGTATGGGGTCCGTCCCCTATTACGGGGAGACAAGGCTTTCGTTATTTCTTGCTATTCATAGATGATTGTACCCGTATGACGTGGGTCTATTTCTTGAAACACAAGTCTGAAGTTTTTGAAAAATTTACTATATTCCATACTATGATTCACACTCAATTTCAAAAAGAAATTCAAATTCTTCGGTCCGACAATGTGGGGGAATCCGTTAATGCATCCATAAAACAGTTTTGCCAAACCAAGGGGATAATTCACTAAACCAGCTGTCCACATACTCCTGAACAAAATGGAGTCGCCGAACGCAAAAACCGTATAATTCTTGAGATGACTCGGGCCTTCCTAATTGAATCTAAAGTCCCTAAATTCTTTTGGCCCGAAGCAGTTGCTTCTTCTGTATACCTTATAAATCAACTTCCTACAAAAATTCTTGAACTAAAAACCCCCCATACAAGCCCTAGAAAAATTTGCCAAGATCCTTCCTCCTCTTACTCTTGAACCACGAATTTTTGGCTGCTCAGCCTTTGTTCACATACCCAAAACCAATCGAACAAAACTTGACCCGTGTGCCGAGAAATGTGTGTTTGTAGGCTATGGATGTAACACCTCGAAAATTCACGTCCTATAATGTGTTGACACGTGTCATAAACTTTGAACGTGTGAAAGAATACTCCTGAGGGACTAAAGTTGACAAACATGGAAAGTATGTGAATATAAGGGTCCAAAATGTCAACAATGGATAAATATACTTTACAATAACCCTACATGACGCTTATATCCTTAAACGAATGAATCATGGATCATACGAAGCTAATTGTGAAAGAAAGTGAGAGATTACAAACTACAGGGGTTAAATGTGTCAACATGTTTAAGGCATACCTCTGAGTGACCTTTTAGCAAACCCGAAGCTTTGTAACGATTAATTATGCTCACTAGAATGCACGATAAAAATTTCACCAAGTTTCGTTATCATATGAGAAAGTTATGATAAAATTTGTACACGAGGGGTTAAAGCGTCAACGTTGAAAATTATGACTTTTCGGGTAAACATAAAGTGACCAAGGACTTAACAAAGTGGGTATAAGTCTTGAAGCCCTTATAAGTCAATTTGAAAGGCTCATAATGCAAGAAATAAAGGTGGAATGACCTTTCGAAGGACCAAGAGCCAAAGATGCAATAACTTAAAAGTTTTTAACCTGACATCAGGCCTCAGGCGGGCCGCGTAAGGCTTACCAGAACCTTACGCGGGCCGCGTGCGACTCCCAGATGCAGAAAACGCTGACAGCTACCTGTTCAGCCTTGTAACCGACTTAAAATGCCATTTTCCACTTCCATGGGCAACCCCTACATTCTTTTAGACCTTAGGGACACTTGTGGATGATCCATGATCAGTTGTAGCATGATTTGTCATGATCACAAGCCCTCAAATCCACTATAAAAGGCCCCTCATGTTGCAACATTTTGATCACACCTTCCATCTTCATTTGTGGAGCTTCCTAGAGCATAAGATCAGTCCCCAAGCATCTCTAATCGTGCATTAGACCTTGGTAAGTAACCTTGATCTTCCTTAATCGAGTTTTACTTAGTTATTAGCTTAAAAGTCAAACCGTCGTAATTAACGTTTGACTTAGTGATTAATCATTAATGGTCCAGTGATTAGTCGATTTGAAGGTAGTTATAAGTTGGTAATTATGTGGGCATTAAACCTTTAAAAGGGCACCCTCTGATTCCCTTCCTAACTTAGTTATTTGTCGGGTCAAAGTTGTTTATAAAAAGTCAACAGAAACTTAATTTGCGAATTAACATGTAATTAGCAATGTAGAAGGCGTGTAACCTATTTTATCACTCACATAACTTAGTAATAAATGTAAGAACATGTCTAAGCATGTTCGACCCGACAATTTTATGTTTAGACCCGGTTCGGAACCGAAAGTCGCAAAACTTTGACTTTTGCTTTGACTTCAGTTCTGACCCGATTTAGTATGATTTGGAAATGCCTTAGAGCTTCCTTAGGACCAGGTTACATGATAGTATAACCCTCCGTGGTTGGTTCGTTGATTGTCCGATTCGTTTACATATTTCCGTTAATTGCCTAATGTTGACCAATATGCCCTTTTGACCATAAAACGAGAATTTTGGATATGTGAGAGGACAATAATCTTTATTACTGATTTATAAATATGTCCCTAAATTTTCACATCAGTTTGAGGTCTAGATTAGGAGTTATGCTCAATGACGTAATTAGAACGCTTTTTAGTAATTTAACGGCGTCATTAGCATAAAGCCTATCTAAACCCAATTTTTGACACCAAACCTTTTACCCAGTGATGTAATATAATATTTTGGGATTTTTGAAGATTTTTAATTATTTTTAACCTGCTCATAACCTAAGGTTATGGCGTTGATTCGGTAAATACCGATTATACCCTTTTTGTGTATAAAATGAGTTTTACATAGTGTTTTGACACCAATCCAATTGCTACTGATTTTATATAATAAATGTAGTATTTTGAACTTTATAACCTGATCAGAAAACTCAGATTTCCTGTATAACCCGGAAATCGCTTAAAATGGCTTTTTACGCGTATTAAACACCTAGTATGGGTTTAAAACCATTTTGTCATATAAGACTTATCACCAACTGATATAACCTAATAAATTAATTTATTTTACCGATTTATTCAGACCCGAATCTCAGAATTACATTTAATCTCTTTTATAATCTTTAAAATGACCAAAATACCCCTACGGGGCTTAAATTAAGGTTAAACTCGTTTTGGGCATAATGGAAGGTATCCTACTGATATCACAACCTATTTAAGGAATATTAACTTAGGAAACATGTAAATGACTCTCATGGTTACCCTTACGCCTTTTGCGCGTTCGGTTCGGTTTATGTAACTAGTTTGCATAAATTAGCCGAAACGGGTCAAACCTTATCGTTTTATCTCAAAATCCAGAATGTGGTTAGATTACCCATATTATACAAGTCTTCAAACTTGTCGGGTCTAAAGCACGTTCTATTCCGGTATTCGCTTAATCACGTGTTCGAACCGTATCTTTCCTTAAAACTAACCGGTCTAAGTTTAGACTTAATTAAAGACCCGTTAGGATTCTAATAGGTTATTATAAACCTTCGTTCCAGAATAGGAGACCCGGTAAAAGCTACACGCACTTGCTAATTGTGATTGATACTTGCAAAGGTAAATACTTTTAACTTATTTTCCCTTATACGGGCTTGGGGTATGGTATATAAAATACCGCTTGGTCGGGCATTGAATCTTTAATCGAATAGAGGTTAAATCATTGATATGCTCCGTTTTGAAATGTTTTGTTTGCTTAAAGCCTTTGGGGGTTAATGACCATGTCCCGGATATCCTTGGCATCATCTTACGAGATGGCCACGACCTGAGCACGGGGTGTAGGCGTACACCCGTCAGTGCATAAATAAATAATGTGGTGTGTCTATTGATCTTTAACCCGGTCTACGGATCGGGCTACTGAACGCATAAGGAACATGTAATTCTTTTACAAGATTATATTCAAATAATTATCCCAAGTTATAAAAAGTTTGTGCCATGTGCATTCAAATCAATTTTTATTAAACTTTTCAAAATGAGTCGGTTGAATGTATTTACCAGTGTAAACTGACGTATTTTCCCAAAAAGGTTAAGTGCAGGTACTACGCGAACTAGGCTGGCTTTCTCCTAGCGTCCATAATAAGTCTCGCAAGCTTGGATGTCAAAGCTGTTGAACAATGTTTCCTATTTATTTTGATCCACCTGTGGATTATTTTCAACTATCTTGTGATACTCGATATTACAATTTGTTTGGTTGAAATATATCTATCTTTTGCTTCCGCTGTGCATTTAAATATTGTGTTGTTTGACTGTAATGTTACCAACCACGTCACGATACTCCCCACCGGGCCCACCGGTCAAACGTGGAAATATCGGGGTGTGACAATGGAGTTAATCAAAAAGGTTATCGTTGTTACAACCCAAAAACACGTCACACACATACTACTATGAACCTTAACTTTATTGAAACAGAATACTTCTATAACACCCAACCCAATGGTCAGGGGGAGAACGAACACATAGACACACTGGGTTGGCTGACTCGATTCCCATCTTCTGAGGAAGTCATAACCAGAGGAGATCACAGTACCAAAGGAGAATCTCCGCCTGACACAAACACACAACCAACTGAGCACAGTGTCACTGAAGAAAATCACTCCAACCTGATGCCCGAGGTAAGTAACAATGAGATTTCTGAAAATTCTGATGTTTCCCCTAATCATTATGAATGTGAGCACACAGAACAGGAGCAAGCTGAACGAAGTTCTCCTGCCTCCCCTAATCATAGTAATGGTGAACACATAGAACCGGTGACAACAGCAGAGCACATTGAACCAAGGGAAGCACCAGAACGGTATGTGTTGCCCCCAAGGGCAAATAGGGGAGTTCCTCCCAAACGATATTCCCCAGAAAAGGAATCTCGAAACTCAAATTATCCGGTAGCCAACATAGCCAGGGGAGCCTATCTCATGAAGCTAAGGCGTTTGCTTCCTCATTATATTCTGAACATACTCCATCCAATGTAAAACAAACCTTAGAATCTGAGAACTGGAAAAAAGCAATGAGAACAGAGATGGAGGCCCTGATGAAAAATGATACATGGGAAAAGTGTACTCTTCCACCAGGAAAGAAACCCGTGGGATGTCGCTGGGTTTTTACAGTGAAATACAAGTCAGATGGAACCATTGAGAGGTACAAAGCCCGACTGGTAGCTAAAGGATATACTCAAACATACGGGATCGACTACTTGGAAACTTTCTCACCAGTGGCCAAAATTAACACTATCAGAGTCCTCTTCTCAATATAATGAGGAAGCAAACGCCTTAGCTTCATGAGACAGGCTCCCCCTGGCTATGTTGGCTACCGGATAATTTGAGTTTCGAGATTCCTTTTCTGGGGAATATCGTTTAGGAGGAACTCCCCTATTTGCCCTTGGTGGCAACACATACCGTTCTCGTGCTTCCCTTGGTTCAATGTGCTAGCTGCAAACGAAAATTGGCCACTTAATCAATTTGACGTAAAGAACGCTTTTCTGCATGGAGAATTAACAGAAGAAGTTTACATGGAAGCTCCTCCTGGTTTTGCAACAGATTTCAAGACAGGTGAAGTATGTCGGTTAAAAAAATCCCTTTATAGTCTAAAGCAATCTCCTCGAGCGTGGTTTAGTAGATTTACACTCGCAATGAAAGGATATGGAGTCAAACAAAGCAACTCAGACCACACTTTGTTCATCAAACAAAGAGGAAGACAACATGTCTAATTGTATATGTTGATGATATGATCATTACGGGGAATGACAAGGAAGAGATGACAAAATTAAAAGAGAGCCTGTTCTGAGAATTCGAAATGAAAGACTTGGGAAGACTTAAGTATTTTATTGGAATTGAAGTACTAAGGTCCAAACGAGGAATCTTTATTTGCCAGAAAAAATACATCCTAGATATGTTAGCCGAAACGGGAATGATCGATTGCAAACTAGCAGATACACCAATGATGGTGAATCATAAACTTCAAATAGAGGAAGGAGCAAAACTAGTCGAAAAAAGAGAGGTATCAACGGCTAGTAGGAAAGCTGATATATTTGTCACACACACGACCTGACATAGCTTATGTAGTAAGTGTGGTTAGCCAGTTTATGCACCAGCCTCAAATAGCACACATGGAAGCAGTATGTAGAATCATGAGATATCTCAAAGGAGCAATTGGCCATGGAGTCCTCTTTAAATCAAACGGACATCTGAAAATTCAAGGGTACACTGAAGCAGACTGGGCTGGAGATAAAGGGGATCGAAGATCAACATCAGGGTACTTCACCCTAGTCGGAGGAAATCTAGTTACCTGGAGAAGCAAGAAGCAAAAGGTGGTTGCTCTATCCAGTGCAGCAGCTGAATTTCGAGGAATAGCACGAGGCTTGACAGAAATACTATGGATACGGAAGCTTCTAACTGAAGTCGGTTTTCCTCCGACAGAACCGACTAGAATCATGTGTGACAACAAAGCAGTTATTCAAATCTCAGAAAATCCGGTTCAGCATGATTGTACAAAGCATGTAGAAGTAGATATACACTTCATTAAAGAAAAGCTAGAATCAGGGATACTCGAACTGCCTTTTGTGCGGTCTGAAGATCAATTACCAGATATCCTAACAAAGGCGGTTAATGAGAAAATATTCAGCAAATGCCTAAGCAAGTTAAGTATTGGAGATCCCACTACTCAACTTGAGGGGGAGTGTTAAACAGAAAAGATTGTCAAAGGCAAAATTATAGGATCAGATCTGGTCATCATTTCCAATCAAAGATTTGCTAGCTATTCGCCAGCCTGTTTCCAGATCCAACCAATCAATATGTTTCCGTTTATAGATTATTGTTTTGTGTATAAATAGGCCTCTTGTTTTTCTTTGTAAAACACAAAAATCAATACAAGTATTTTCTCCAATAAAGTCTTCACATCGCCCCGTTTAGGGTTTTAAGCAAGGTTGTGAGCTATAGTTCTAATACTTAGAACCAAGAAGTATTGTAGGTTGTGAGCAATAGTTCTAATACTTAGAACCAAGAAGTATTGTATATTGTATTGATTGTGATGATTAAGAATTATAATAGTATTCTATATATAAAGTGCAATTTTACATGCTAGTAAGATCTACTCTAATACAATATCATTCTTGGTTTAATAACTTAACCTTCAAGGGATGATTTAATTTTGATTAAAAAAATACATTTTGATTTATTTTGGTTAAATAAATTAAATTTATTGTTCTAACTTCTAAAGCGTAAGGGTGCTCGATGTGGTTTCGGGGAGTCACATTCACCGATCGGTGAATGGAAGCTGACGAGGAATCGGGGAGCGGGGACCGGGTTACGCGGTGTGTACCCCGATGAAACAAGATGAAATATGGACCATTTTTTGATCGTTGCCATTTTTTTGACCGTTTGTAATGAATTTTTGATCGTTTGAATTGTGTATTTATTTAACTCACATTTTTTAACTCATTTTAACACACCACTCTTTCTAAACATCTGTAAGACCCGTCTCTATTAGTCAATATTATAATATTAAACACGCATTTTATACGAAAATGCAAGCTTACAAAACCTTTTCCAAGTTAACTTCTTACATAATTTAAAAACATTCCAAAATATAATTTCAAGTGTTTACAATATCCACTTTTTAAACTAGAACAAAATAAGATCGTTGCGGAAGCTTCAAGACATGGGTTCGGTTCTCCTTTCTTGCTTGATCCTCATCCGGAGTTCCATAAGACATTCCTAAAATCAAAACCAACATAAAAGTTAGTTTTGACAGTTTCACAACAAGTTATAAACATATTTCCATCCAATTCAAAATTCTTGTTTCCTTCGAATTCAAATTTCCGGTTCTTAAACCGAATTATTTGACCCGTTATGGGTATTTATGTCAAAACTATAATTTTATCAACTCTAAAAAAAACTCTTATTTCCTCCAACCATAATCCATATTATGGTTGGTACATGTACCCTTCACGAGAGTATCATTCCTTGTTCGTACCTGGCACGGGTAGGAGTGTTCAAAAAACTCGTGGCTCGAAGCTCGCTCGAAAAAAGCTCAAAGAAAGCTCGGCTCGAAATTGGCTCGGTTGTTAACGAGCCAGCTCGGCTCGGCTCGGCTCGGTTTGTAAACGAGCCGAGTTCGAGCTTGGTCTGGCTCGGCTCGTGAGCTGGCTCGATAACGTTTACATCTTTCATTTTTTTGTCCCACATCGCTTAGAAAACAAAATCTAAGGGAGTGTTTCCCCTATAAAACAAGGTAAAGACAATCTACAAAGTGAATTAACTATTTATCCTTGCATATTTAGCCATATAGTTAAATTAAATGGCAATTATGGCCCTTGCTCTATGAAGAAATTCATTTTAAGGGGCTTTTTAAGAGGTAAATTTTGCGGTTTTTTGTTAGTTCGAGCTAGATCGAGCCGAGCCGAGCTAGCTCGAATTCTAATCGAGTCGAGCTCGAGCCTCAAATCTCAGCTCGATTTGAAATTCGAGCTCGAGCCGAGCTCGAGCTGGGTCTAGCTCGGCTCGACTCGGCTCGACTCGGCTCGTTTACAGCCCTAGGCACGGGTCAACATTGACTCGTTTTTAATACATTGCATTACCTTTCGCCAACCTTGGCAAAACATGCTCATACATTCCGCTTGCCTGTATTTGTAACACTTAACAATACATAATATTACCAATCATCATTTATATTATTATACAACTTCTGACCAAGTATTGAGTCAAAACTAAGTGTGTAAGACCCCGAAACAATTTCTACAAGTACGGACCTGCTTGCTGTCAACAACTATTTTGTTGACAAAACGTCCGCGAAAACCACGTTAAACAACTTCCGAAAAGTTTACAAAAATTACCAATCATCATTTATATTATTATACCACTTCTGACCAAATATTGAGTCAAAACTAAGTGTTTAAGGCCTCAAAACAATTTCTGCAAATACGGACCTGCTTGCTGTCAACAACTATTTTGTTAACAAAACGTCCGCGAAAACCATGTCCATTTTATTATTCACAATGCTATCCATTATACAAGTAAGTATTCTATTCTAGAAGGTGTAAGCTTTACTTGCCTTGCATCCGGTTATGCTTTTTTCCTTCTCATACTTGATTCATTTGACCCGCTTTCTCCCCTTGCTTCCACCTAGCTTGTTAAGCGCCAAACTATTATTCAATATTCACAAGGTGGTTAGATTAACCATAATTTAAAACGATTATTCCACCTTACACATTTCATATCACATTATCATTCATCGTATTGGAGGTCAGTTTGACTTTTAAAAGTCAAACGCCCATTAGCTTATAAATGCACATTCAAGCTCGACAACTAGTTTAGGCATTTCATTAATTATCCGGTATGCATTATTTTAGGCCACCGTTTTAACTAAAGTTCTAACCAAGTCCATTGCATTTTCAACACTTCAACTAGTTCAAACGATTATCAAAACTAATTTATTCACTCATTTTTCAAGAGCTAAGGGTTATCATCTATAAGTGAGACCCGTTTCATCATATCACTAGCATTCATCCGAACACCTAATATATTCAAATTCTTCATATAAACTAGTGCATAACACGATTTCATTCATCTATTTACATGATTTGAAATTACCGATTTCATGATAACATACAAAACCCATTTCAATTCTTGTATGAACATACACTCAACTAATAATTTGATCAAGTATCTTGCTTCTACTATTCAATATGATGATTCTAAGAATACATATATCATCATCATCATCATAATTTCGAACCCCACTTATCTAAGTGTGGTAAATCATCTAGACATTCAAATCTTGACAACACATGTATAATTTACACTTAGGGTTTTGTTCCTAAGCAAGTTTACATCATAGTTCAGCCATAACTTCTATGATTAACACAAAATTCGCAGATTATGATGTTTCTTCAAATTTTCCAACTTCACGAATGTCAAGAATTCGACATACCTTATGATCCCCTAGCTTGAGTGATCGTTAATCCGCGTTCATTCATGAATTTGAGCCCCGATTAGCCCTTCAATTTGATGTTATTCGATGAACTAGGGTTTGGCACCCTTTGCTTCTCCTGGTCGTTCATTCCAGAACACACACTTAGTGTGTGTTTTGTTTTGTTTCTTTTTTTTTTTAATAACTAAACTTCCAAGTTTTCCATTTTGGTCCCTTATGTTTAGTTAGTTATTAAGTAGGCCACAACTTACTTATTTTCAATAATATTTACCCCTTTTTAACTAGGTTAAACATTCCTAGTTTACTTAGCGGATTCGGGGGAGATACTACTTTGTTTTGTTTTAAGTCCCGTTAAATCGGGCCTCTTATAATCTTTATTTCCTCAAAAGCTTTTAATCACTTTTTATTTAATATTAAGTTTATTTATTAAATTCCTAATATTCACCGGGTTTACTTTTACCACTAACGATATTTTACCTGTTCATTATTATTAACATGTTTTAATTACCAAATTCCCGATTTCGGGGTGTTACAACATCTCTCTTTTTACACCCACAAACACCATGAATAAACAAAACAAATGTGAACCCATGAAAAAAGCTTCCGCTAGCCGAGGATCAGATTCAAGAAAAAAGGTTTCGCAAACGAGACGAGGTGATTCTAGAGGTCCGAGTGCACCGGTTCAAACCTCCTATGGATATTCACCAAACTCTCAACCTACTTTTTTACCCCCAACCTTCACAACCGACTTTTTATAACACCCAACCTAATTTTCCACCACAAATATTTTCACACCTAAGCTTCCCAACCGACTTCGATCCATTTGCATTTAGGAGCCCGCCAATTCAATCATCAAGAGAGACTGTCGAGCACGCACTTCCTATCTACGTTGATGTAGATAGTGGCGAGGACGAAGAAGAATATGAGGTTAAATGTACTTTTCTTTTGTTTAAAATATGTTTTATTTATTTATGCATAATTTCTAGAAATAATATATATATAAGAAATAGTTCAACCATGTGTTTGACCATTGCCAGTGATTGAGTGCAAAATGGGGAGTAGAATAGAGACATGACATGATATTATTAGTTAGAGAATAACCCAAACACTCAATAGTGATTGACCACTCCCTCCACCCTAATATCATAAACCAGTTGATTTGCTTCGATTTAAATAGTTCGATTAGTTTCTATATACACCCTAACTCAAATTATATTATATAAGACCCCCGTGGGGCCTTTTTTAAAAAAAAATTCAAAAAAACCGCTGAAAAACGCCCCCTCCCCATTACATATAGGCGTTGTTTGGCTTTTTTTTGAAAAAAAATGAGTTGGCATTTTATATAAAACGCTGAATATGTGCATTGGGGCAAGAGGTGACCGTTGCCAACGGTCATTTCTTTAATATATTTTTTTTAAATTCCAAAATTGACCCACTATATATACTTCCCACTTTTTCCTATTTTTTATAAAAAAACTCACACTTTCTCTCCTACTTCTTCTATATTTTATACAAACATGCATCCATTCCGACCCCCCTTTGGTGTACCCGCAAGACCCATGAACCCGAACACAACCCAACCGCAACACCCGTTTAACCTTCAAGACATGGACCCGAGCATGTTAACGTACGCGGCTTACTTGAGTGGCGCCACTCCGTTCGTGCCTCCCACCTTCGGCTTTGGTCAAGCCGGCGGGTCGCAACCTTCACAACAACAAGCCGAACCCGATGTCGATGTCGTGCCGGAGACGCAACCCGAACCGGTGCCAGAGGAATCGAAACGCGGCAGAAGGTCGCATAAGAAGAAGGAAAAGGACGAACCTCGACGTAAAAATACTCACCTTAGATGGACGAAGGAGGAGGAATTCACGTTGGCTCGGGCGTGGCTCGACGTTTCAAAGGACCACGAAATTGGTAACTTTTATATTTTTTTTACTTATTTTTTACTTATATTTTTAACATACAACTTATATTTTACTTTTATTTTTTCAATTTGTAGCAAACTTTCAAACGGGCCCCGTTTTTTGGGATAGGGTTCGTGCACTCTCTTATAGCACGTGGGGTCAAGGCGAGCATCGGGACAAAGATTCCATTTCTAGCAAATGGACCGACATCAACAACAAGTGTCATGCCTTGCAAGAAGTGTACCAACGTAACTACGATAATCGCCCGAGCGGTGAAGGTGACGTCGGGGTTTTAACGAAGACTTTGGAAGAGTACGAGAAAACGAAATGCCCTTTCCCGTACTATAAGTATTGGGATCTACTACGAAAAAGTCCAAAGTGGGCGCTTGTAGGTACCATGACGTCTAGTAGTAGACGTCGAAAATTATGGACTCTAGATCATCTTCTTTTTTTTAACTTTATTTTTTTTCGGTTTTTTTGTATTCTGTTTTTTTTCGGTTTTTTTTTTTTTAATTTCAAGTAGTGTAATTTTTATTTTAAACTAATGAAGATTTTTATGTTTTAAATTAAAAAAATAATAATTGTGAAATGATTGCATGGGCGTTATTGGGCATTATTCCCACTACAGCACTTTTGCAATAACCCTCAATAATGTCCCATGCTGACTGAACTGCCACGTGTCGCAAAACGCCCCATGGTGGGGGCATTATTGAGCTAAACCACTACACATGGTCTAACGAATAAAAAGTTAAAGGCGTTATAAATAGTTAAATACCATTCCATTCAAAACCATTGTTTATTATTAACAAATCAATCAATAGTAGGGGTGTAAACAAGCCCAGAGGCTCGAGAGCTACTCGTGATCGGCTCGGTTAAAAGCTCGAACGAGTCGAGCCTTAACGAGCCCGAGCCCGAGCTCGAGCCTGAAATAGAGCTCGTTTAGTTATCGAGCCCGAACTCGAGCCTGAAATACAAAGCTCGTTTAGGCTCGCGAGCCCAAACGAGCCTAAACAAAATTTTAGTTTTTTATATATATAATATAATAATGATGATGATAACATTGGTGAGCCGAGCTCGAGCTGAGCTTTGGCTCGCTTAATCGCTGTTGAAACGAGCTCGAGCCGAGCTTCTAGCTCATTTGAGGTTTTTCTCGAAATAGCTCGAGCCGAGTCGAGCCGAGCTCGAGCTTTGGGTTTTACTCGCGAGCCGAGCTCGAGTTCAGAGAAGTAGGCTCGAACCGAGCCGAGCTCGAGCTCGAGCTTCATAAAAACATAACGAGCCGAGCTCAAGCCTAGTCGGGCTCGGGCTCGGCTCGGCTCGTTTACACCCCTAATCAATAGTAATGAAAACTTGATTTGAATAATTCGTTAAAGATTCACTTTCCTAAATACCCATGGAGGCTGCTTGAACTTCTCCTATTTCACACACAAGAAACAATCAACCCTCAAGTCAACCGTCAACACGCATAAACCATGCAGCGTCCATTCTACGGAGTACAAAAAACCAAACAACCACCAACTAAAAATAAACATCATTAATTCTCCAAAAATTCTCATAAAATCTCTTATAAATAAGAAAACCCCCTTAAAACTTCACACAATTATGGCACCCATAAACCTTCCACCACCAATCTTATTCTATTTCTGTTTCTGTTTCATCTGTTTACAACACGACGTCGTATCATCCGACATCGCTGCCGACAGAGCCGCCCTGTTACGACTCAGTTCCGCCGTCGCCGGAAACACACGCCGCTGGAATGTTTCCGATCCGACACCGTGCAACTGGACCGGAGTCACCTGCAACAACGTCACCAACCGTGTCACGGAGCTCCGACTCCCCGGCGACGGACTCATCGGAGAAATTCCGGTGAACACCATCGGAAACTTAACCGCACTTCAGATACTCAGTCTTCGTAACAACCGTCTCTTTGGTTCGATTCCGGCAGACATTGATTCATGCTCTGATCTCCAGCAACTTAATTTCCGAAACAATCAGTTTTCCGGCGAGTTACCGGCGGCTCTGTTTCGGTTGTCTAATATAAACAATTTAGACATCTCCGTCAACGGTTTTTCCGGTGAAATATCACCGGATTTTAGTAATTTAACAAGTTTGACACATCTTTTCTTGGAAAACAACCAGTTCACCGATCAATTTCCTGAATTAAACAATTCTTTCACTCAGTTTAATGTCTCTATGAACCGATTAAACGGAACAATCCCGGAAAGTTTATCCCGTTTTCCGGCATCTTCATTCACCGGCAACAGTTTATGTGGGCCCCCTTTAAATTCTTGTCCAAGTGAAAGTGGAAACGGAAGTAGTAAACTTTCCGGCGGAGCGATCGCCGGAATAGTAGTCGGGTCGGTTATCGGGTCGGTTTTGATAGTGGGAATCATCTTTTTCCTATGTAGAAAGTATATGAATTCGAAAAACTCGAGACAAGCGGTTCAACACGCGGCGACGCCTATTCCGGCTTCACCGGAGAAGCCGCCGGAGCTGAATTTTCGGAGTCCTGATCATATTATGGCTAGTGAGAATACCGGGTCGGAAGAAGGGCATTCGGGTCACCCGGATAGTAATGAGGAGTTGACATTTTTTAGGGAAGGGGGGTTCTTGTTGGATGATTTGTTAAGGGCTTCAGCTGAGGTTTTAGGTAAGGGGATTGTGGGGACAACTTATAAGGCTTATTTGGATCATGGTAGTGAGGTGATTGTTAAGAGGCTTAAGAATGTGTGTGTTTCTAAAAGGGAGTTTACTAAGAGGATTGTGAGCATTGGTGAGTTGGATCATGACAATTTGTTGCCTATTAAAGGGTATTATTATGGGAAAGAAGAAAAGCTTATTGTTTTTGACTTCATTCCTATGGGGAGCTTGTCTTCAATCTTGCATGGTATGTTTCATTGCATGTTTGCATCTTTTTCTTCATTTTTATGGGCATTTTCAATGATCTCTAGATCAAGTGGTGGAAGACTTGCATTTCTCTTGAGAAATGCATGTTCGACTCCCACTTGGTGCAGAGTGAGGCACTGGTAGGCAATAATAGGAGACCCAGGGAAACCTGGGTTGGATCCTTTAGCCAAACGAGTTTTACTGGTAATTTCACCGTCGTGCCTACATGCGGGTGGGTTACTGGGTTTTCCCCGGAATTGGTGGTGGACTTGGGTTACTCTAGGAGTACTCTGTTTGTCCAGTGGATGCCCCGAGAGTGCTCGAGATTGATTCTGTTGGTCGTTAAAAAAAAATTCAAGATTGTTGATTAAGTGTTTTTTAATTATTATAGGGAATATGGAGGAAAGACCACAATTGACATGGGAGATTAGGAGTAAAATTGCATTTGAAGTAGCTTGTGGGCTTGAACATCTTCATTCACACAATATTTCTCATGGTAATATCAAATCAAACAACATTCTTCTTAGCCTTGGGTATCAAGCTTACTTATCGGAATCCGGATTGATCCAACTTGTGTCATCTTCGACTCCAAGCTTATCTGGATACCGCGCTCCTGAGTTGATTGATACGCGTATAACTTCTAAAGAGGCGGATGTGTATAGTTTTGGGATACTGATTCTTGAAATTTTGACGGGTAAGGATCCTACGGTTTTGTTGAATGAGGAAGGGATTGATCTTCCTACGTGGGTTCAGTCAGTCGACGAATCTAGTTGGAAGAACGATGTGTTTGATATGCATATGGTAATGACTAATGACAACTCGGATAAGATTACTAGATTGTTGCATCTTGGCATTCGTTGTGCTTCTCAGGTTCCTCGTAGACGAGCTTCTATGACGGAAGTGGCCAAACAAATCAAGAAAGTATGCAAGTTTTGAAGTGCTTGTTTAGTTTTTTCGAAATTTTATGTTTGGTTAAGGTTTGGATCTTGATGTATATTTGTTGAAGATTGATTGATGTAAAAAGAAATTTTTTTTTAGATCCAATATAATTTGCATTTTATTATTTACAAAGTGTCCATTAACTATTGAATACTTTCCATGGAAGCTTAATTTCTATCATATGCATCAATTTTGATGCTGCACCATAAGCTGCAGATCACTTATTGGTTTCCTGTGATCTGTTCAATTATTAGCCTGGTCACGGATGTACTATATATTCCCAATCATCTGCAGCTCTCTTCGAAACAAAAGGTGTTTGACGCAATATTGCTGATCATATTTTGGTTCATATGGAAGGCAAGAAACGATAAAATGTTTCATGCTCGTTACATAAACTAAGGATATCAAAGCGGCTTCTTTTTATGGATAAAGAACAATGCGAAAGTAACAACTTGCGAATGGGATAATTTGTGTAACTTTTGCTTAAATGATTCAGCGCTTCTACAATCAAACCCGAGTTGCGGGTTCACCTGATGCGTTCTCTCTCTTTTTTTTTCCTTTTTCTTTCCTTTTTCTTTCCGGCTTATGAATGCACTAGAATAATAACTTTTCTACATTTAAGTTAATATTTAGAGGCCCATTTTTTCTACTCACACAGAGACCCCGAATTTCCCCATATCTCAGGGACGAACCCGATGATTGTAATTGTGTCTTCTAGCAACTTGTTAGAGGTTTCTTTATAAAATTTCATTCTTTTTCTTTAAAAAAATGTCCATTTAACTATAATAGCCTTTTATTCCATATCTTAGCTAGAGGTGCACATAACCGGGATTTTTGAATATTCGGATTCGGGTATATACTTGGGTACAGGTTTTTCGGGTATTGGCGATAACTTGGGTCAGGTTCGGGTTTGAGTATTGGCTAGGAAAACCATACCTGGTGTACCCTTAGGTTTTCTATACCCGGTTATAAAAATACTCTATTTTCGGATATTGTAATACCCTATACAAGTATTGGAAAACCCGGTTCATGTATAAGAATACACGGCTTTGTATATAGGAATAACCAGGTATCCTCGGGTATCCGTATAACCGGGTATCGGGTTTTATTCGATTGGGAATAACCTGTTCGGGTTTTTGATGCACCGATGACCGAGTTAAGACTTGAAGCCCAAAAGGCCCTGAAAAAGTCAACATGACATGACAACCCGTGTCTTCCCATCTGTTTTCGAACAAATGGGCTAAATTGCTTTCTTATAATCTATCGTTGATTCGTTACTATATATTAGGGCTAATGGGCTTCAAGAAAATGAGTTGTCTCCAACAAGCTCAATAGCTCAAGCCTCAAGAGGACGGAAATTAGTTTCATGATTTTACTAGTAAAAACAACAATTCTTTTTGCCATTATATTTAGTTAGAAGTAGATAAATTATCAAATAAAATATATTAGTTATATTTAGATAATTATATTGGTTGTAGTTAATTATGTAGATTAATTTTTTTGACTCTTTTATTATAATTAGGAATTAGAATTATATTAAGTTTCTTTTCTAATTATCTATGTTAGTACCTATATAAATAACTGATTAATAATGCACTTTTTTGGCAAGTTGAGCCTCGAGGCATATACTGTCTTTACGCTATCTTATCTAATATGAACTTTTTTACGATAAGGGCTAGCGGGTCACTAGTCAAGCAATTTACTTTTTGACAAGTTGAGCCTCGAGGCATATACTATCTTTACGCTATCTTATCTAACATGAACTTTTTTACGATAAATATCTAAAATTTTTGTATCTTTCGTATGTTTACTAACGAGTTCTCAAACTCAAGACTCAAAGGAAAATTTTTCAATGGATTGTACATACTTATGAGTTATTGAGTTTAGGACACAACTAACAAAGTTTTTGTCGATCTTGTATGACTTTTGCACTACTCAAATATGGCATCGAATGTAAGTATTACATTACATATATATATTATATATTTAAAGAGCATGAGGGGGAATAGTACCAGTCAATTGTCTGACACTTCCCCATTGGCCCGAACAAATTACAATTTTACCACCAGTTCAGAATTCCGATTTTATCCACAGATAAAAATTACAATTTTGCCTCCAGTTCAAAATTACAGTTTTTCCATCGTTGTAGCTTTTGATAAATTACGATTTACCCTCAGTTCAAAATTACCGTCTTGCCATCGTGTAGCTTTTAGCAAATTACGATTTTACCCCACTCAAAATTACGATTTTCCTCGCAGTTCAAAATTACAGTTTTGCCATCGTTTTAGTTTTTTTAGCAAACCGATGGTAGTGTTTTGTTTTAATGAGTTGACTTGATGTAAATTTTATTCGCTATCGCTCGCTCATTGGTCATAAAACTAGTTTTGTTAATAACGCACTTGATGCAATATTTGTTAATAATTAATTAATTTTTTTTTTGAAAGGCAGCATATCATTAAGAACGGACCCTCAAGCAAGAAGCTCGAGGGAACAACCAAACAAGACAAAACAAAAGGAGACAGACTGACGGTTACAATAAGTCGAAACGGCACCAGTTCGCTTCATTAATGCCCAAATTTTTAGCCCGATGTTTGATCCAAAGATAGCCTAACGCTTTTATATCTCCGATGGCTCCGCTAGTTGAAGGTTTTGAGTTATTGAAAATAAAACTGTTTCTCGTTTTCCATATAACCCAGCACGAGATAAGAATAACCACCTGAACAAGTTTCCTGCCTTTCTTCGAGATCTTCAAGTTGCGATGTAAAGACATGATGTCTTTATAACCAAGCGCAAATATGGGTGGGATTCTTAACCACGAAGATATACCTGCCCAAACTTCATTAGAGAACCAGCACGCAGAAAATAAATGATCCAGCGTTTCCGGAACCTCTTCGCACAGAGGACACAAAGATGAATCCAAGTGGATGTTACGAGCAATGAGAGCGTCTCTAGTTGGCAGCCGACGAAGAAATAACCTCCAACCAAATAATTAATTAATTACGAGCAAAGTGGAGGACTTACCTTTTTCTTATTTAGGCTTGACAGTGGGTGCCCAAATGAGCAGAATAAATAATTGGCAAAAAGTGATCGACATGTTTGATAATCGGCTTTCGGGATGGAAGGCAAACTCTCTTTCTATGGGAGGTCGCCTAACGATTCTGAAAACAGTGCTGGAAAGTCTCCCAACTTACTTCTTCTCGCTTTACGAAGCGCCCGAAAAAGTGATAAGTATATTGGAAGCCAAACGAAGAAGGTTTCTATGGGGCGAGACGGGGGATAAAAAGAAGATGGCTTGGGTGGCGTGGGAGAAAGTAACAAAGCCGAAAGACAAAGGAGGTTTGGGCCTCGGTTCTCTTAAGACGGCGAACCTCGCGCTTCTCTCAAAGTGGTGGTGGAGGTTCAGGTGTGAAGATAATTCCTTATGGCGTTGTTTAATTTCGGCTCTCCATTACACTCCCCGTTCTTGGCCGACGTTACCCATGAATAAAAAATTGACGGGTACGTGGGCTTCCATCGCGAACTTGGAAAATAGATTAGCAAAAAACAACGCGTCGGTTGCTAAGTCTATTATCGGCAAGGTTGGCGACGGGCTAAAAATTCGTTTTTGGCTTGATATTTGGGTGGGGGACCAACCGTTAAGGGACCGTTTTGTCGAATTATTTGCTATTGAATCCAATAAAAATTGTAGCGTAGCCGATCGGTTAAAGGAGGTGGCAGGTGGCGTGGTTTGCGAATGGAATTGGAAATCAAATGTTATGGAAGAGGAAACGGTTACCCAGATTAGCGCATTAGAAAATATTGTCAAAAGCATGTCTTTTGGCAATGGAGTGGATAAATGGATATGGAAAGCTGATGTTTCAGGGGCTTTCACTGTTTCTTCCATGAAATCCATCATTGAGGCCTCGAATGCGGATGAGGAAATCGAAGTGTGGGATTGGAATTCTTTGGTTCCTATTAAACTTAACACTTTTGGGTGGAGATTATTATTGAACCGGCTTCCGACTGCAGACGTGTTAAGAAAAAGAGGTATATTAATTGGCCCGTCAATGTGCCCCTTATGCAATATGGCGACCGAATCTGCGGACCATATTTTTGCGTCCTGTTACGTGGCTTCGGTGATCTGGAACGCGGTAAGTACATGGTGTGGGTTGGATCCGATTAATGTCTCCTCGGTTCGTGATATCTTCGAGATTCACCTTTCAGTGGCCGGTTCAAGTTATAAACGTCAAGTGATCCACGCTATCATTTCGACGACATGCTGGACATTATGGAAAACCCGAAACAACATCATTTTCAACAACGGTTCGTTTAAAGTGGATGGCATTAAAGGCGAAGTCAAATCGTCCAGCTTCCTTTGGGTTAAGTATAGGGCTAAAAGGATAAATGTCGAGTGGAATAGATGGATCTCTTTTGATTTGTAATTTCCTTTCCTGTTTGTTTGTTTGTTTGGTCCCTCGTCTAGCTTCTTGTTAGCGGGGATTGGTTCAATGAAATTTGCCGTTCAAAATAAAAAAATTTAATTAATTAATATATTTTTTAATAATTAATTAATTAATATATTTTGTATATAATTGTTTAACGTAAGCCCCAAGACAACGTTGGATATGATCACCATTAAAGTTTAACCATCGTTACTTTCAAGTTTCAACACACAAACGAACCAATAACCAACAAACCCAAACGCGTCATCGGTAACCACTCCACAACTTCATCACTTTTCCATCAAATCCACCAATTTTCTTTCAAAATCCCCTTTCAATTCATCACTTTCCGATCAAATTCACCCATTCTGTTCACCAATTTCACAAATTCAGCTGCTTTTCCATCTGGGTATCGATTAAATGGACGACATGAAGGATAAAATGAAAGGATTCATGAAAAAGTTCAACACTTCTTCATCTTCCAGTAAATTCAAAGGACAGGGTAGGGTTTTGGGCTCATCTTCTTCTTCAATTCCATCTAATCAGATTAATTCAAACCCTAATCGACCTACGACCCGTTTACCCGACCCGAAACCCGTTTCAAAACCCGACCCAAAACCCATTTCTTCCCCTTCCTCTCGACCCGATTCGTCAACTTCCAATGTTTTGCCTAAAAAGGTTGAAACTTTCGAAAAAACTGAAAAGTCAACGAATGGGTTTGACCCATATGATGCATTGATCACAACTGGTAAGAGGAATAAAAATGGGTATGATTTGAAGGTGTTTGAGTGTCCGGTGTGTAGTCGGGTGTTCGGGTCTGAACAAGAGGTGTCTGATCATGTTGAGAGTTGTTTGTCTAATAATGAATTGCAATCACAATCAAGAACTGATGATGGTTATGAAAAAGTGGAGGCACATAGTGAGTTAGAGACTTGTGTTGGTGCGTATGTTTCTGCGAAACCGGATGGGTCGGTTGAGATTGTGCTTAAGTTGTTGAAGAATGTTGTTAAGGAGCCGGAGAATGTGAAGTTTAGAAAGATTCGGTTGGGGAACCTGAAGATTAAAGAGGCGATTGCTGATGTGGCGGGCGGTTTGGATTTGTTGGAATGCGTTGGGTTTGAGTTGAAAGAGGAGAATGGGGAGATGTGGGCGGTGATGGAGGATGCGAGTAGTGAGAAGATTAAGCTGATTAAGCAAGCGGTTAACTTGTTAGAACCACCAAAGATTGAAAATGTGTCTCCTATAACCGCGAAGGATAAGGTGGTTGAACCGGTGGAGGTTAAGAAAGTTGAGAGACAGGTAAACGCTTTTCGGTATTTTATTTTTTGTGTTATGAATGCTCTTAATAGGATTGCTTTGTGTTTTAAGTTTTAAGGCTAATTAGACTAGTTTTGATATAACAAACAAACAAACGTACCCAGTATGATCCCATTCATAGCAGAGCTATTGGTAGGGTGTGATAGGCAGTGGCGGAGTTGAACGAAAACTCCGTGGGGGCCAGACTCTTAAATATCGGTGGGGGTCGGGGCACCCCCGGGCCTCCATTAACCTCCGCTCCTGGTGATAGGGGCAAACTTTACCTCTATCCTAGGGGATAGAGAGGCTACTTCCAGTAAAACCCCGTCTCCAAAGGTACGAATAATGATAGTTATATAGCTAAGAGACAAAGCAAACAACCATACAAAAGTACGAATAATGATAGTTGTAAACTACCACTAGCATGTAGGGTTGCCTGGGGATATAGACCTTTCTAGGGGAGTATATAGTACTATAGGTACTTTGAGGATAACATATTGAAATTAAGAGTCAAATGGGTAGCTTTTGGAGAAAATGAAGTTACAAATTTGAGGTATTCGGATGGTGGATCAATAGGTGATTGAGTATCAAATACTTGTTGCATAACTAAATGGTAAAGGGTATCTTTCATTTTCATGAGAAAGTGATTATGATAACAAATCAAGTATATAGAAATATTGGTTGTCATAAAAGTATGCGCGGTTGAGGGTGTTTCTTTTGCTAGGAGCACTTATATTGCTTTATGCCATTCAGAAACTGCCATTTTCATTTCTTTATATGATGATAGGAGATGAAGATCTGATTACGGGTCGTGTTTGCTTGATTTTAAGTACTAACGATGGATCCTATAAAATGAAGAATCTCGAAATATGGGATAAATAAATAGACCCTAAATTCTTTTATTTTCGTCTGAATTTGTCTTTTAATGGTCATTAGTTTGATCTTTTCATTATCAATAAACCTACAGTGCGCTTATTAAGATACCTTTGTATGTTTTAGTTGGCCACATTGACATCTGCTATAAGTGATTTTTTTTACATTTTATTTTGGTAATGGATGATATCAGTGGCGAAGCCTGAGATTTCCGACGGGGGGGTCGAAAACGTATATACCCAAAAAATTCTATAGAACCGGGGGGTCGAAAACGTATATACCCAAAAATTTCTATACGAAAGCTACATACATAACACTACTGAGCGAAAAGTTCGAGGGGTCGGCCGCCCCCTGGCCCCTTCTAACCTTCGCCCCTGGATGATACACTGATATATGAAGTTTATAGAAAAAAGAACAAAGTCTTACAATAACTTCCATTCAAAAGTAAGCGCTTTGCAATGGTGGCTAGATTTATGTGTATTTAGATATCATTTGTTTTTGTTCGTTTTTTGTTTGTTGAGAATGTTGATACCCATTAATTGGGGTCATGGTTGACTTTTTATAGGTTAAATTTAGGGAATATTATAAGTAAGCTGGACAACCTGTTTTTGACTTTTAAGAAGTCAAAGTTCTTTGTAGAATCTATACGGGTGCTATCTAATGTCTAAGAGTAATGAATACAAGGTCAGCAAGTCTATAGGTAACAGCTAAGTTCCTAACTGATAATGCAAAAATACAGAAGGAAAAACAGAAACAAAATTATGACTAAACTAAAGGTCTTTATTCTAAAAGAGTAAATTACAAAAATCGTCCTTTATGTCTTTATTGCAAACTGTGTCATTTGTCTTCAATAATTACAGAAAACGTACTCGATGTTTGCAAACCCTTGCAAGTTATGTCCTTTAGCCCTAACTCAGTTATTTTTTTGTGGTTAAATCTGACCAAATGGACCCCACATGAGGGTATTTTGGTCATTTTACTCTCATGTGATGTCCATTTGTTCAGATTTAACCACAAAAATACCCTCATGTAGGGTCCATTTGGTCAGATTTAACCACAAAAATTAACTGAGTTAGGGCTAAAGGACATAACTTGCAAGGGTTTGCAAACATTGAGTACGTTTTCTATAATTATTGAAAAGACAAAGGACACAGTTTGCAATAAGTGACATACATAAAGGACGATTTTTGTAATTTACTCTTTGTAAAATAATTCAAATATCACATTTACATCCATTAATTTCCATTGGTTGTCTGCTTAGGTTTATTAAATAGGTATATTATTCTTTTGGGCATTTTATGTCTTCTGGATATTGTGTTGTTTTGAAGATCTAGTAACAATTTTGCGTTGGTCATGTGTTAAGCGGTTATTTTAGTAAGGTTTGTAGACTTGTAGTCAAAATATTTTTTTACATTTTTTTAAAAACTAGCTAAGTTCCTCACTTGGCGTTGACCGTGGTCAAACTGATCTCAACGTAGCCAACTTGTAATGTAAGTAGTTTATGTGCATGCTATAACATATCTATCAGCACTTCATCCCCTGTTGAAATTTGTGATGTTTACTATAAATGATTTCTTTTATCCCTAGTGAATTTACAATTTCATCCTTATTGGATAACAGACCAGGGTGTTCTTTTCCGTATCGGAAAGTGTAGCTGCAAAGATAGAACTTCCAGATTCTTTCTATAATCTCTCCATTGATGAAGTGAAACGAGAAGCAGAATCAAGACGGAAAAAACTCGCAGAATCTCAACTTTTAGTGCCAAAATCATACAAGGAAAAACAAGCAAAAGCCGCAAGAAAAAGACATGAAAAAACCGTGATAAGAATACAATTTCCTGATGGGGTGGTGCTCCAAGCGTTTTTTAACCCTAGGGAACCAACAACCGCTCTTTACGAGGTTAGTTATAAAAAGATCTCATCTTTAATTTACTCTCGTGATTATTTCCAACGCGGGTCCCGTTAATTATGCCTGTAAATGAACCGAACGAACACGAATAGAGGCATAACTTTAGTCGAACACAGTTTTTTGTTCATGTTGGTTTTTTAAGAAAATGGGCATGTTCTTGTTCGTTTATGTTCGTTCATTTAAAATCTAAACAAACAATTTACGAACGTAAACAAACAAACTTCAACATAATTTAACAAACAATAAACAACACAAATGAACATAATTGACTAAACATAAACGAACATAAAGTAAACTTCTATATGAATTAGTGATTGATTACGATAAATTCTATTGCAAAATCCATTTTTATTACTAAAAAGCCCAATTAACAATTACTTATATTTATACAAGTAGTTAGAAAGTTACTTTTATGTTTAATGTTCATATAAATATAACTACTTATGTATTTAAATTGAAACGAACATAAACAAATGTAAATAAACGAACATAAACGGACGTTCATGAACATAAATAAACAAACAAAACGTGTGTTCATATTCATTAGTTAGTTAAATGAACAAAAAGGGTGTTCATGTTCATTTGTTTATTAAATAAACGAACTTCCCGTCGAACAAGTTCACGAACAGTTCATGAACGTTCGGTTCGTTTACAGGCCTATAGTTAACACGAGACACCCACAAACTGATGACTGTAATTTAACAATCTTTTTTCAAAATGTATGTCTTTTATTATAGTTCGTGAGCTCGTCACTGAAAGATCCCAGCTTGGAATTTGAATTATTGCATCCAGTTGTGATTAAACGACGGGTGATCCCAAACTTTGGAGAGAGAGTTGTGACACTTGAAGATGAAGATTTGGTTCCATCGGCTTTAATCAAGTTTAGACCAAAAGAAACCGATTCGGTTGTTTTTACAGGTCTTTGCAATGAACTTCTTGAAATTATGGAGCCTTTGGTTTCTGAATCAGCAGTTGCACAACAATAACAGTTTGAACATGAACTCTATTTTTTATGTTGTGAATCCTCTTGTTGAACATATATTTGTTTTGTTGAATTGAATTGCTATTGATATATAGATATTGTTTGTAGATTGTGCTGGTTTATATTTTATATGGCATGGTCTTTTCTTAGAAACTAATTGCAAGTATTTAAATAATAAACACATATTCATTGTGTCAAAGTAAAAAGTCATATGGTGTGCAATTTTCAACATTTACTTTGCAATAACTCAATATATAAACTTAGCTCAACTCCATAAAACTATTATGTTTAATTTATGTATCATCTCCTTCTAGACGTTTGAAGAAACTAAATATAGAGGAAACGGTGAACCTGAAATAGCGAAAATAAAACGACGACGATTCAAAGTAGAAATGAACGGTACCGAAAAACAAGAAACGGATACCAGTACCGGTACTGAAAATAACTGATGCAGTACCGATATCCGGTACCAAATAATCATCCCTGGTTCTAAGTGTTATGGATTTGGAAAAAATAACCTCGCACTTTGTGTTGTTTACTGGATCTCCTCTGTTTTCACCTAGTTAGGTATCCGTAGCAGTCTTATATAGCTCTTTCATTTTAGGAAAAATTACACTTTTCGTCCTTTATGTTTATAGCTAGTTGCAATGGATGACCTTTACCTTTAATAATTACAGCCACAGTCCTTTATTTGGAAAACTCAGTACGTCTTTCGTCCTTTAGCACTAACTTGGTTAAAATTTTCAGTTAAGTTTATTCACTTAAGGGTAGTCTGGTCAATCCATGTTTTTGTTTAAATGTTTCATCTTCCCCAATTTCTTAACCCTAAAACCTAACCACCATATCATGCCACCACCACCACATCCGCCACCACAGCCTCAAATCTCGTCACCACCAATCCGGCCACCGTTCACCAGTCGGGCCACCACCACGTCACACCCACCGCCCTAACCCTTCACAGATCTGCAAAAGTCCTGCTGCATCTGGAGTTCTGTGTTGAATATGCACCTTATTCCACAATGATCAAACCAAAGCCACATTTAGAAGGCCTCATTGACAAAAGTTGACTTATAACCACACAACCCTGCTGCATTTGGAGTTCTGTGTTCAACAAGTATATTCAATAATGACATATACCTTTTGTATCTTTTGGTCTCGTTCTATACATAGGAAGACAGGGGCAGCAATCCGGTGCATCTGGAGCTCATTGACAAAAGTTGACTTATAACCACACAACCCCCAAAACGCAAGAAATCTGTTTTGTGATTACAGATTAGGAACAAAAGCACTATTATCTCCCCCATTTAAATTCAAAAATTGGAGTTTTGTGATTACAGATTAGGAACAAAAACATAGGGCTTTCATTAAGTAGTTATATACGAGTTGATTGGTATCAAAGTTGCCTCAAGTGGTTGCCTGATTCAACGAAGGTAACCTGGCCGGAGTTGACTGCGATAGTGGCGGTGGAGGAGTTCGTCACATAGGTTTAATTCGAGTGAGCGGATTGTACAGTTTAGCCTAGCGAAGAGACGTCATCAGCACCATTCTGGTCGGAGGTGTACGAATCAGCGACGGCGAATCATTGGTTTCATTTGTTGCACCCTACTTCCCAAGTAGTTCCGGCGGTGTTGGTTGCAAAGATGGTGGTGGTTGTGTGCGAAGTTGGTGGTGGTGATTGTGGTTTCCGGCGGGTTGGGTGGTGGTGGGATGGTGGTGACGGAGGAGATGAAGATGGAGATGGTTTAGGGCAGATGATGGTTTCTATAAATAATACATAGTATTATAAATTATAAAACAAATATATTAACTAAATAATTAATTGTTTTGAAGTTTTTTTATTTTATTTATTATACTATATATTAATAATGCTTAAAATGACCAAATTGCCCTATGTGCAATGCACATGACTAGAGTTAACTGAAATTTTTAACTTGGTTAGTGGAAAAGGACCAAACGTGTAGTGAGTTCTCCGAATAAAGGATTGCGACTGTAATTATTGAAGTTAAAGGCTATCCATTGCAATCCGATACAAACATAAAGGACGAAAAGTGTAATTTATCCTTCATTTTAACTTCTTTTAAATAAGTTTTCTTTGGGTTAGTATAGTTTAGCATAAAGAACGGTAGTTAAAAGATGGTTCAGTTATTTAGAAAATTTGTTTTTTTCTTCCCCCACGAAGAAGAAAATAAATATGAGTTAACTGCCATTTTCGTCCCTGTGGTTTGGTCACTTTGGCCATTTCAGTCCATTTCTCAAAAATGCGCCATTTTCGTCCCCCACGTTCTGGAAAGGTGCCATTTCAGTCCAAAAATCATAACCCAGTTAAGTCAGTTAGTAATTAAGGACTGATTGTGTAAATTTGTAACATAAGGGACCATTTGTGTAAAATGTATAAATATTTGAAAAATGGACTGAAATGGCACCACCGCCACACCAGTTCCCACCACCGCCACCACAGCCACTGCCACCACCACCACTCCGCCGCCGGAACCGAACCTACAACTTCGCCGGAATCTTCACAGTCGCCGGAATCAGTCAACACGGTGTTCCAGCCGTTAACGGTTCGTTTTTCTTGTTCCGGTTCATTCGTTTATACTTGTACAATGTTTGCACCACCACTCCGCCGCCGGAACCGAACCTGCAACTTCGCCGGAATCTTCACAGTCGCCGGAATCAGCCAACACGTCGTTCCAGCCGTTAACGGTTCGTTTTTCTTGTTCCGGTTCATTCGTTTATACTTGTACAATGTTTGCACCAGGTTAATTGGAATATAACCTGATTTTGGTCGTTAATTTGAGCCGTTGACTTTCCTGTTTGACCTTCTGTTGACCGATTTGGGGGAGATGACACTGTTGACATCTGTTTGACCGCCGGAACCACCACCATCAACGTCATCATCGTCATCATCTGTTATCATCATCATCGATCTTCATCATCGAACCAAGATTGAAGGAAGGGGATCAGACACCACCACGGCTGCACCACCATTCGTGTTGCCCGCCAAGTTACTGTCCGAGTTTTATCCAGTGCCCCAGTAACCTCCAACTTTATGTAACATTTCTCATTAAATATATAAACAAAAATACCATATGTTTGCCATCTAAGAGTGCTGTGGTTGATTACCGGGGAGCAAATAGAGACAACTCATCAGTTCAACGTTCAACATGATCCAATACAGTCATTAATAGGCTCAACTTTGTAAATGAAACATAATGGATAGACTGCCATGGCTGCAACCTTACTAGATGCAATGCATAACAGAGAGATATAGAACCATAATGGATAGACTGCCATGATTGAAGAAGACAGGCGGTGATGAAGATGAAGATGGTGGCTGTGGTTGCGGTGGTGGTTGTGGTGGCGGTGGTGGTGGTGGTGGCAGCGGAGTGGTGGTGGTGGCAGGGCTAGTGGTGGTGGTGTTCAAATTTACACAAATGGTCCCTTATGTTACAAATTTACACAATCAGTCCTTAATTACTAACTGACTTAACTGGGTTATGATTTTTGGACTGAAATGGCACCTTTCCAGAACGTGGGGGACGAAAATGGCGCATTTTTGAGAAATGGACTGAAATGGCCAAAGTGACCAAACCACAGGGACGAAAATGACAGTTAACTCAATAAATATATATATATATATAATTGTCTAGTAAATCAGATAACAAAATCAATATGAAGATAAGAGACTAACATCTTTTTTCTGTTCCATTTTAATTCAATAATTCAAATTGACAAAACAATTTCAGAACAGCTCCAGCTCCTGTTTCCATTCTCCCACAGTATCCAGAGTTTTATGTTTTTCTTATTCGCACGCAAGGTGTTCGACGAAATGCCTAGGTGATTTCTTCGGGGGTTTTTAGCGTAGCGGTTCAATAACCTTTTGACCCATCAGTTGCGATTCCTTTTGGGTTGGGTTTTCTTTATTGGTGGTGGCGTACGCGACATTATCTAGGTGTCGACTCCGCTTACTTAGTTTTGTTATGGTTGGTTCTAATGGTAGTGGTCTCTGGCCTTGTCCTTTCCGACGGTTTCATTGTTGCCCCGATGGCTTGGTGGGGGCTAAGGGATTTCCAAGGTTAATGGCACATATCAAGAGTCACCATTTGGGCTCAGACGAGAGGAAAGATTCTTTGAGATGTGCAATTGCTGACGATCTTAATCTTTTTACCTCTGTTTGTGAAGCTTTGAGGGTGTCCGGACAATGGTTATGTGGTGAGTGTATGTGCCCTCATGCTTTCAGTCGGGCGTGCCACCATGAGGATAAGGTTATTCGGTTTGTGCCAGGTGGGAGACATGAACAGGGTTTTATTGTTGGCATCACTAGACCCGGTGTTGAAAACGTTGATACCTCGTCAGAAGAGTTGGGTGTAGATATTGCTTTGCTTGACCGTGTTTTCTCTCTCCCAATCAAGACTGTTAAGAGTATCCCCCTTAGTTGTCGTATGGCATTTGCCCAAGTCTTAACTGCAGCTTTGGACAAGGTGGTTGCTATGCCTGATTCTGTTGAGGCATGGGTTCGTCTTTTGATATTACCACGTTGCACCTTGCGGGTGTTCAAGCCTGTTGGTCGTCAGGATAAGAGGTCGGGCAATAGGAAGACGGGCCAATGCCTTAGCATCCAGCGGTCTTTGGCTCAGTGGGGTGATCGTGAGGGTTTTGCCACTCTTGTCCAATCGTTGTTTGATCAACCCGGAAGGGGGGTTACGGATGGGATCAAAAAGGGCACTGAGGGTGATAATGAGTGTGGGGGGCCAATGTGAAACAATGTTTATGTAAGGTTGCTGATGGTCATTTCACTGCAGCGGTTAAGGTTTTATGCTCCTCGGGGGTCGCCCCTCTCAATAAGAATACTCTGGAGGCTTTAGTGGCTAAGCACCCTTGTATGCCCCCTCCTTCCAAGCCTGCCTCCTTGCCTTCTGAGTCCCCTCTTGTGGTGGAGTCCGATTGTGTGCTCGGGTGTATTAAATCTTTCCCCAAAGGTACGTCGTGCGGGAGAGACGGCTTAAGGGCCCAACATCTTTTAGATGTTTTTTTGTGGGGAGGGGCCTGTGATTGCTGATAGCCTGCTTAGGGCTACTTCAGCTATGGTTAATTTGTGCTTGGGTGGGGGTGCCCGAGGAGTCTGGCGGAGTTTGTTGCTTCTGCTCCTCTTACACCTCTTCTCAAACCGGATAATGGGATTAGGCCTATCGCTGTTGGGTCGATTTAGAGGAGGGTGATCTCCAAGGTGGCCATGAAAGGTGTTGGGAAGGAGATGGCCAAATACCTTGGCGATTTCCAGTTTGGGGTAGGGATTCCGTGTGGGGCAGAGGCCGTTCTTCATAGTGCGAACAGGTTCCTTAATGAGTACCACCAAGATGGGTCCCTTGCTATGCTTACTGTTGATTTTTCAAACGCTTTTAATTTGGTTGATAGGACAGCCCTACTGTACGAGGTAAGGAAAAGGTGTCCTTCTATTTCTACGTGGGTCGATTTTTTATATGGTCAACCAGCTAGATTATATGTGGGGGATGAGTATATTTGGTCTTCTACTCGCGTTCAGCAGGGGGACCCCTTGGGGCCCCTCCTTTTTTCCCTTGTTCTACACCCTCTTGTTCACCGAATAAGGGATCGCCGCAAACTTCTATTTCACGCCTGGTACCTAGATTACGGAACGCTTATTGGAAATGCCACCCAAGTGGCTAATGCTTTAGATATCATCAGAGCTGAGGGTCCTTCCTTAGGGCTTCAACTTAATATAAAGAAAACCGAAGTTTTATGGCCAACCTGCAATGGTGTAAAGGTTCAGGAGGGCTAATTCCCTCGAGGGATTGGGAGGCCGGTGCTGGGTGTGAAACTCCTGGGGGGTGCTGTTAGTCGTGATGCAGAGTTTATTAGTGCTATGGCTCTTAAAAGAGCGAAATGTGCAGTCGAGCTGATGAGGTGCCTTAAACGCCTACGGGACCCTCAGAGTGAGCTCCTCTTGCTTCGTTCTTGTATGAGTGTTGCTAAATTACTGTTTGGTCTTCGAACGTGTCAACCTTCTTTGGTCGGGGGAGCTGTCTCTGTTTTTTATGAAGGCCTCCGGGGAGCATTAGAGGATATTTTTGTTTGTGGGGGTGCCTTTTTTGGAGATCTCCAGTGGAGGTTGGCTTCTCTCCCGACCCGGTTCGGAGGCTTAGGGATTTGTACGGCCGAGGATGCCTCTTCATATGCTTTCGTGGCTTCAAGGGCCCAATCTTGGGGTTTACAAGACCACATACTCCGAGAATGTGGTGGGGATGTTTTAGATTCTGATTACAGGAGTGCGTTGGACCTTTTGCATAGTTCTCTTCCCGACCTTGATATTGGCGGTTTCTACATTAAAGACACCGCCCCTCCTAAATCCCAGAAAATTCTGGCGAATGCCTTATATGGCGAAATTGTCAAGAGGTTTGAAGAGAAGTTTGTATTTTCCCCTCGGCAAAGAGCTGTGTTTTGAATGTCTACGTGCCCCACATGCTCAAGATTTTCTGTCTGTCACACCTATTGAAGGCTTGGGTCAACACATGTCGGCTGTGGAATACCGTGCTATCCTTAGATACCGACTTATGATTTCTTTGTTCCCAGTTGACGAGCCATGTCCGGTATGCCGCAAAGCGTGTTTGGATTCTTTCGGCGAGCATGCGATCCACTGTAAAGAGCTACCAGGGTTTAAATACCGGCATGATTGGGTGAGAGATGTGTTATGTGATGTTCTTAAGCGGGCTGGGATCTCTGCCAAAAAGGAGGCTCCAGTAAATTTCCTGACTGACCCCTTAGAGGGGAGGTCCACTCTACGCCCGACGGACATTCTTGTGTTTGGATGGGAAGGGGGAAACACACTTGTGTAGATCTAACTGGAGTCTCCCCCCTTGTCGGGCTCAAGGACAAGGGCTTTGTTGTAGGGCAAGCGGTGCTCAAGGCAGAGGCGAGCAAAGTGGCAAAACATGAGAAAGCCTGCCGGGAGAATCAACATGTGTTTGTCCCGTTTGCGTTTGATACCTTTGGTGGTCTCGCTCCTGACGTTGTGCGACTCTTGAATCGGGTTCAAAAAGTCGTTAATAGTAATTCTTCGTCGCTAAAGGTTTCAAACTTCGTATTTAGTAGAATTGGTTTTTCTATTCAAAAGGGGATGGCGGCGCAACTTGTTGCCCGACTACCTGTCATTGCTTTGTAATTGTCCTTTTTTCGTGTGGAATGAAGAGAAAGGGGTTTAAAAAAAAAATTACTGGATTTGATATTATGTTTTTCAAAGTTAAAAGTTTTGAAATTAAAATAATTTAAACCGATTCAAATTCCAGTTTTATAAAATAAAAAAATAATAATAAATAAAAGAACTATTTAAATTCGTGTCGATTCGAATAACCAAATTAGTAAATGGTGTATCCTAAAAAATAGAGCTAAATGTCATTTTAGTCCATGTGGTTTGTGCCATTTTGTCAGTTTAGTCCAAATGTTTCATTTTTCGTCTGTAGGTCCAAATAGGTTTCATCGTTGCCATTTTAGTCCATTGGGTTAACTTTATCCATTTTTTCTGTTAATGAGAAGGGCAATTCGGTCATTTTATATGGCCGAATTGCCCTTCTAGTTAACAGAATTACATATAAAATGACCGAATTACCCTTCTTGTTAACAGAAAAAATGGATGAAGTTAACCTGGTGGACTAAAATGGCAATAGTGAAACCTTTTTGGACCCATAGGTAAAAAATGAAACATTTGAACTAAACTGACAAAATGACTCGAACAGGAACTAAAATGACATTTAACTCAAAAAAAAATATATATATGCATTAGTCATTTCTGATATTAGTATTGCTATATCATTAATGTCAAACACATGAATCGAATATGATACTTGTTTATTCAATTTGTGATGAATGCATGCATCTTCTTGTTTCAATTCTTATATCTTTACAAGAATTGTCCAAAGATTGGGAGAAAAGTTTAGTCTATCTCCTCGTCAGAAAGCCGTGTTCGATTGTCTCCGGGCTCCTCATGCTCAGGATTTCCTGACAGTCATCCCCATTGAAGGACTAGGCCAACACATGTCGGCAGTGGAATACCGGGCAATTCTTAAGTACCGGCTAATGATCCCTCTATTTCCGGTTGATGAGCCTTGCCCAGTTTGCCGCAAGGTTTGTTTAGATACTTTTGGCGAGCATGCGATTCATTGTAAGGAGTTGCCTGGTTTTAAATACAGACATGATTTGGTAAGGGATATTCTGTTTGATGTTTTAAAGCGGGCGGGGATTTCGGCAAAAAAGGAGGCTCCGGTGAACTTTCTGACGGATCCGCTCGATGGGAGGTCTACTCTTCGACCAGCTGATATTCTTGTGTTTGGGTGGGCCAGGGGAAAACACGCTTGTGTGGACCTTACAGGAGTGTCCCCTCTTGTTGGGCTCATGGATAATGGGTTTGTTCCTGGCCAAGCTGCGTTGAAAGCGGAATCAAGCAAAGTCGCTAAACACGAGAAGGCTTGTTTAGATAATCAACATGTGTTTATCCCATTCGCTTTTGATACATTTGGTTCCCTAGCCCCAGAGGCTGTGGAATTTCTAAAGAGGGTCCAACAAGTTGTGAATAGTAATCTCTCAACCTTTAAGGGTCGTTTCGTCTTTAGTAGGATTGGTTTTGCAATTCAAAAGGGGATTGCGGCGCAGCTTGTTGCCCGTTTACCTACCACTTGTTTGTAAATTGCTACTTTGGTATTTTAATGTGAATTGTGGTTTAGTTGATCCGTAAAAAAAAAAATCTTTATAACAAAACAATTCTATATTTTTGTAGATTTGTTCATTGAAAATCAGAAATGGATGGCTATAGTAGTAGTGCTATACTATATGCGAACTTATCTTCTTTCGAAGCAATCATTCACATAATCACATTCATGCATCTTGGCATGCTGCCCTTTACCCAATTATGTGCCTTTTTTTTTTTAACGGCAAATTTGGATCACTGACGGACCACTGGAGTATCATCGTGCCACCAGCAGAACCACCCGATCATATCCATCTCCACTAGGCAATAATGCCTATACACCAATTCAGGAGGAAACCCAATAAATCTGGGAAAACCCCCTTTGTGGGAATCGAACCCATGACCTAATGGTCATAAGCCTTATCCCACCCCCAAGATACCACTAGGCTATAATGCCATGGGTCCAATTATGTGCCTTCTCCCACGTGAATATGCTTTGACCAAACTTTGGGCCTCTGCCCATGCACTTCTCAGCACATCTGCCCATTATTGGCCAATCCCCACACCCTAGATTCATCTCCTTTAGGCCCATCGGCCCATTATTGGCCAATCCCCACACCCTAGATTCATCTCCTTTAGGCCCATCCTCACAGCTGCTTACTTGAACGCCTACGTGACGGACGCCTACATGGCGGAACATCCTTTGAAAACTACCCTCCTCCACATCCCATAGTCTTACAAATTCATGAATCTTGAGCCTACCAAAGCAAGAGGTGCCCAACATTGTGACCCTTAGTCATCATTGTCTATTTAATTTAACCAAAAGATTTGAATATCTAGCTAGATAAAATTGAGGTCGTCATTCAATTTTGAGGTTTTTATTGTTGAAACTAAAGACCGAAACCTAGATCCCAAACTCAGGTCGTTGCACAACTTGTGTGACTCTTTTTGTTACCGAGTAACTCGAAGAAACGATTACAAGGATACCTAGACCCAAACATGGGTTACTTTACTACGTCCCTATCTTACTGGACAAATAACCGAGACCGACTCAAATACTTAAAAGTTAGAAGATACGCAATAAATGAATTATTATATTATAATCTAACTTGCATTCGACTCACATGCTTATGGAATTTAAACAAACTTCACCTACAAGTTTTGATTCGTCAACAACTGCATTCAAGCTTTGACTCGACCCCAGTCTCATCTCAGTTTCAGTTGCATCCTAACCACATCTCAACATCACCAATTGCGTCTTACTTGACATTTAGTTGTATCTTGCTTGTTCTTAGTCACGACACACGTGTAAAACCTCAACTTGAAGCAAGTAGCATCTCAAGGCAATATCCCATCCGCATCTCAAGGCGCCAAGTCGTGAGTCCGAGTTGCTGCTCAAGGTTGAATTCCAACATTTATAGATTTGAGGGACTCCAATTCTTTAGTTACTCAAATCTTGACATGTTTTATTTTGTAAATTGGAGTAAAAAAGAATTGAATAAAGATCGAACCACAACAACCACCTGAACAATATATACTAAGTGAATATTTCAACAAATCTTGAGCACCTATTTGACACCAACGACCAATATCTCCTTGTGTTTCATGACCCCATACTAATAATAAAGAATGCGCTAAACTATTAGCAGGAGTAGAAATTACTGCAGTTAAGAAATAGCAATCTTCTAAATAGGAGCTGACCAATCAATGGGTATACCATGAAGTTACAAAGGCCCATGAACCAATCCCCTACGGCGAAATAGGCACAAGGAAAGAGCAATACGTCGGACCAGCCTATAAAAGCGAAACGGTCCCTACGTAAGAAGTTAGTCCCCTATTAATTAAAAAATGATGATAAATAATAATGATATTAAAAAATATATTTTCTCTAATCATGAAATTAAATTTTCTTTCTCTAATCATGAAATTAATTTGAATGACAGTTATGATTATTTTATTTTTTAACTAAGCTAGAATCACGTGTATTACATTGGTTGAATAAATGTAATGTTATTTACCCGTGTATTTTATATTTTTTTTAATTACTAAGTATATAACATTACATTTATTTAACCTGTATAATATATTCAGACCTAGTTTAGAATTATGTAAAGCTAAAATATGATTTTTTTTAATAATATTTTTAATTCAAATACTTATATATCTATGATTAAAAAGGGGGCTGTCTTTATTAACTATCACTAATAATAGTGATGTTTACTTTTCACTCACAAACGTTGAGTAAATAGTAAATCTATCTGTCATATGCCCCCACTTTTTAATACTTAAACATCACGTTGTTTTTAATATTATATTATACATATGATTTTAAAGTTTTGATGGATACTAAACTTACTTTTTAATATGGAAAAATTATAAGTTTTGTAATTTGTCTTTATACCACTTTTCAGGCGGTTTCCTTTTTAACGAATGTTGACAGGCGGTGTCCTTTACTAGGTATTTTGTTGCAAGTTTAGTCCTTTACACCCAAACCAGTTAAAAAACCCTGTTAATTGTTGACAGGCGGTGTCCTTTACTATGTATTTTGTTGCAAGTTTAGTCCTTTATCTAGATATTTTGTTGCAAGTTTAGTCATTTACACCCAACAATTAACAGGGTTTTTTAACTGGGTTGGGTGTAAAGGACTAAACTTGCAACAAAATACCTAGTAAAGGACACCGTCTGTCAACATTCGTTAAAAATGACACCGCCTGAAAAGTGGTATAAAGATAAAGGACAAAACTTGTAATTTTTCCTTTTAATATTTGTTTTTTATTTTGTTTCCTAATTGATTTTAACCCATTTGTTTTTTTTTTTTACTAATTTGTCTTTTTCCTTCAGAATAACTAAATACGTAGTTGAGTTTGATTTTTTAAATTTTATTGAAAACAAAGTTGTATTCGAAATACAATCTTTTTTTGGTTCGTAGGGTTGATCAAGTGTCGGTGTCATAACGCTACCGTGACAAACAAAATAAGTACCGACAACGTCGCTATCAATATCGGTATTACGGGAACTGGTATCGGTATATACTTTAAAATTTATACGCCTTTAAGCCATTTAGTTTTTATTTGATTTAATTTTCCTTAGAAAACTCACATTCATTATAGTCTTTATAAAACTAAGGGTGGGGGGTATGATGTGCGGGGAGTGGGTGTCACCGATCGGTGACCACACCACCATGATTGAGTTAGGGTGTTTGAGTAGGAGAGGGTGATAAATCGGTGTATAGTCACCGAAGGTGGAGAAGGGTGATGGAGGAGAGAGAAGAGAAGAACCAATAAAAAAATATATAACTCAAACACCCTAGAGTGATTAACCATACCTAGTGATTGAGTGTAAAATGGGGAGTGGAATGGGGAGTTGACATGGCATAATATTATTGGGTATAGAATCACTCAATCACTCTAGAGTGATTAACCATACCCCCCACCCTAAATATGCGACCATCTTTAGTTTTTTTTCTTCACTGTTCCTGTATAGGCTTTCTTGAAAAAGAGTTTTATTCAAAATAGTACCGTGACGAATTGTCGATATTCGTTTTTAATCTAAAAGACGTACATTCTTTTGGACATATCATGATATTATATAGTAGGTGTTGAACTGTATTGTTACCGGCCAATCCCTTGGTAACGAGTCGAAACGATACGAAACGACTTCCCGTCACATCGCGCGAGCAAATCCCACTAGTTTATAGTAAACAAAACAATACACTGTTTTTAACAATAAATATAATATAATTGGTGGGGCCGTCAAGTTACAAGTTACTTTACATAAAACAACGACATGAAAAGCATCTATTTTGTGTTTGTGGGGACGACTGGTATGTGCAAAACCATGGGTTCTTGTTTGGTCCACGTACATATTTATACATTAAATTCACATGTGTATATTTTTTAATTTAATTCATTTTTATTATGTAATGCTATTAGGTATAGACATGTTTATGCTTCCACCCCACGATTCAATTTGCATCAATTTTAATAACTTATAAATAATAGTTTTCTGACTATTTCTTATATTCATATCCCGTATATTTAATTCTTTTGATTCCACTAGCTATTTTTTATAGTTAAAAGTACGGTTTTGCCCTATATATTTTCTCATATTAAATTATTATGTAATTGAATCCAACGTCCAAAACAAGTCTTGACGTTCCAACTAAGGTTGTTTTGATCAATTTGCAACAAAATTGTAACATAGTTAGTGAAAAGGACAAGATTAAACATGTGGAATGTCAGGACACGATATGATAAAATTTTGGAATTTAGACTCGAGTGGTTGATGTGATAAAACCTTAGGCACAAGAACCGAACTTAACTCTGTAATATACATGTATTGTTTTTAAAGAATATGTATATTGGGTCGGGATTTAGAGAAAACGGTAGAAAGTGTGAGAACGGTGAGAACGCTTAACGATCGTCCGATCAAAACAATCTATGGACTAGATTGGCGCGGTGGCGTTTTCGTAAATAACATCAATTTTATTACGTGGACGCGCTTCATTAAGGGTAAAAGGGTCTTTTGACTACACACAAAACAGCATCTCATGAAATAAAACGCCAAAAACAAAAATCACAGACAGTTCTAAGTAAAATGCCATTAAATATAAAACGCCAAACTTAATTATAGTAAAATCCCGCCAAAAAAATCCTATATATACAACATCTCAGACCTTCAATTAAAAACACACACAAAAACCCAAACGCCATATTTTATATAACACATTCGCCTTAGAAACGCCAAAAAGACCAAACATCAAATATTTTCCTACCCCAAAACGTTTTTTTGAAATTCAGTTTGCCTGTCAGTAAGATTTCGCTCAATGAAATAGACAAAATCCTTAAGTGAGGATATTGTCCATTTCATTGAGTAAAATATTATTGACTTATCCTAAACTTCCATCCAATTTATAACGCCAAAACATACAAAAACATTATTGAGGTTTGTTGTCAATAAAGTTTAGCTGTATGGGGTGGACAACATTGTCAGTTATCTTTCTTGACCGAGGATTAACAATGTTGTCCATCTCATACAGCAAAACATTATTGATTTTAGCATGATCAAAATTTGAGGTTTAAGGTGATCTTATTTCGTGGCGTTCTTTTTATCGGTAAAATGCCAAAAAAGTTAAAAAAATCAAACATCGTTGATTGTAAAAATTCAAGATTGTTGGCTGAAGGATCTAAACTCAATAACATTTTGCTGCATGAGATGGACAAATCTTCAAGAAAAAGATGCTGATGTCAGACTGTGTGCTTCCAAACAGCAACACAAAAAACTACTTGCAAAACAAAAAAAACAAAATGAATCATACGAAAGTCGAACCAGCCAGTTAACATGATTCAAAAAAGAAGAAAGAGACTAGTGACAGAGAAGATTTGGAAGATCAATTGTTTATGTATTCTTTTTTTTATTTTCCTTTTTAGTTAATTGTTATATAATAAAAACGACATATATAATAAAAACGCCAAAACAGCCAAAATACTTGTTTAAACAATATCATCCAGTTAAACGCCACAAAAAAACTCTCAAACTATAATAAAATTACTTTGAAAAATTATTATAAAACCCCCCAAAAAAATAATAAAAAATAAAAAGCAAACTTGAAAATGTAACTAGAAACAGTAAATACAAAATCAGTAATACTGAAGAATCTAAAACGCCAAACTTGAAAGATGGGACGTGTTACAGACTTCAGAGATAAAGCTTATCAAAAACATTAATTACAAAACAGTAACTGAAAAGATGAATACTTTATTATAATAATGCACCGCCTAATTTAGGCGCCAAAAAGACATCCTATAAAATGATATGTCTCAGCAATTTCCATTTGATTAAACCAAAAAAACAAACGCGAATGCTACTAAATACCACCCACTGTAAAACGCCAACAAATAAACTGAATGAATTGTTATTAGAGGGGAGTAATTCAGAAAGATTTTGCTGCATGAGATGGACAAAATTTCAAGAAAAAAATATTGATGCCAGTAATATGGCATTTTGTATTTTGTGTTCTTGAAGAAGGTTTGGATGAGGAGAAGAGATCAATGACACTGAAGAGTGGGTTCACTATAAAGATGAAAATCCAGATAAAGAAAAAGCGAAAAACCCACTCACACACCATAGATCTATGTCCCCAAACATCCACAAAAAAGCCAGCCCAACAGACGAGCAGGCAAAAAAAAAATCAAACTGATGGGTTTGTTAAGTTTTACATAAAACGTCATATATTTGGTGACAGTTCTTGTACTATAAAAGAAGATAGAGACTGATGACAGTGAAGATTGGGAAAAGAGATCCGATTAGGATTTTTAATTTATTTCTTTCCCTTGTATTTTTTTTCCTGTGGTTGAAATATAATTTAACAATAGTAAAACGCCAAGACACCACAAACGCTAAAATGTTTATAAAAAATAATAAAACAACAGGCCATATTGTTTAAAACCCCTTGGAAAACGCATTCTAATAGATTTCCTGCCCCCTGGGTTCCAATGGCATACGATGTGAATAAACGTCATAATTATTGAATTTGGTTAACACCAAAAATCTTAAAAACCAAAAATTAAAACAACATTGGGAAAAAGCGGAACTGGAAAAGCAGAAAATGAAAGGACAAAAAAGTCCCTCCGCCCTTTTCTAAGCGGTGTAACACGTGTTGGGCCAGGAAGCGTTCTCACCGTTCTCACACTTTTGAGCGTTTTCTCCCGATCCCATTTCTATATATATTATACAAAGAGGGGATCTAATTATCTAAACATAAGATAAATTATTAAAATAATAAAAAATAACCATTACTTCTTAAATCTTAGAAATAAATATAAGATAAAATGATACAAAATGATACAAAAAATTTACAAGATTGGTTTGTGAAGAAGCTTTTACTATTTAATTTTTAGTGTATGGATTAGTTGTTCTCTAGTTCATAAGCTCCAACACATTAATTTGACCCAATTGCCATCGATATATACCAATACCATATGTCTACATCTAGTTTGATAAACTCGTAATTCTTACATAATAAACAACTAAAGGTGTTTAGTCCCAAGCAACGTTTTGAAAAAACAAGTAAACGTTTTGAAAAAAAAAAACAAGTAGGACTAACCTCTCAGTAGGGTTGACAATAGATATTTGTATAAGACACGATTAGACCTTTTTACTTAAAAAATACACAACATGATTTTTACTTTTTTAAAATAAATAAAATTATAAGGTCAGGATTCATCATTTCTTCTTCTTGGTACATAAACCATAAAACTGTGTTATGGATATGAGATATAAAGTAGTTAAACGAGTTGTATTCATGTTTAATACTTATGTTATATGTGTCATCAAAGACCTGTTAAACCCGATAAAACACGATTTATCAGCCATTCCTGTCAAACCAATTGGACCTGGATGGAACCAACAAGGCCACCGGTTTATTAGGGTGAGAGGGGCACTCCCCTAAGACTGCGGGGTATGGGGCGGGAGTTTGGGCGTGGGTAGGGGGAAAACGCCCAAGCCACCACCCCGGGTGGGCATGGGTTTCGGCGTGGCCCTTGGGGCATGGGTTTCAAGCCGGGCGTGGGGCGGTTTGGCCATCCTAGTTGGCTGAATATTATTGGCTCACCCGCCACGTCATAGCGGGCCATCCCAAAAGTTTTGAATTTTTAAATTCAAACCGTTGGCTTGGCCAAGCGGTCACCCCAACCGGTCACCCAAACCCCAACATCCTCTATAAATACCCCCAAACCCCAACCGGGTGGTCCATCCCAACCCCCACCGTGGTCCCAAAAATTCGACAAAACCCACCCGCTGCCCCAGCCGGTCACCACAAACCCAACATCCCACGAACCCGCTATGGCATCCTGGACCCACGACAAAGAACTTGCCCTAATCACAAGCGTCGTTGACGCTATGAAGGGGCGGCCACCGGGCCAAACCAAATATTGGCCGGAAGCTTTCGCGGCCAACCGACCAAACGTTGGTAACGACTGCCACAACATGAACGCGTGCCAACATAAATGGCGCGAGCTACGTCCCAAGCTCGAGCGTTTCAAGGCTTACTACGAAGCCGTTCCCGGGGGCGAGTTAAGCCACGAGGACCGGGTGGCGGTGGCGAACATAGAGTTTCGCGGCAAGAAAAAAAAGGCGTTCGACAAGATCGACCTTTTTAAAATTTATTTAACGCTTTAGGTTTCTTATTTTGTAATTTTTAGGTTTATGTAATTTTATAAATATTAATGAAGTTGTATGTTTTTTTTTTTATAAAAGTGTAATTTTTAAATTTTGTATATATATATTTTTTATAAAACTACCCTGCCACGCGGTGCACCCAACCCAAGCCCAACCCACGCCCCACCATACCCCGCGGACACGTACCAAGCAGTGGGGGGGGGTCCCATTCCACGTGTCATCACCCGCCCCAACCCACGCCCAACCCAAGCCCCACCATACCCCGCAGTCTAAGAGGGGAGTCCCCTCTCTTACGCATAACCAACCAGCATATGCCACGTCAACTCCCCTCTTAAACTCCCCTAACACCCCAATTTGATGGCGGCACTCCCCTCTTAGGGGACTTGTGTTTTTTTTTTTTGTTGTAAAATTATGCATGTTTATAAATTAAAAAAATATTAATAAAAATTTAATAAAAGACATTTCATTAAATTAAAAAAAATTACATTTAAACTAGAAAAATAAAAATTACATTCAAACTAGAAAAATATAAAAACAAACTACTCGTCGTCGGAACTCACTTCAAGGTGAGGTAGATCTAAACGTCCGAGATGCTCAACGAGATCGTGTTTTAGTCTCCAATGCGTTTCTTCGTCAATGAGCTCGCTATAAGCTGTATCAGCGAAGACGGGTTCGACTGGAGGATCTTGAATGTGTACCGGTGCTATCGCCCTTCCGTCGTCTTGTATAATCATGTTATGTAAAATAATGCACGTATACACGAGTAACCTTATATTTTTCACCGTTTTGGAACGCATTGGACGCTTTAGTATTCCCCACTTCGCCTTTAACACACCAAACGCCCGTTCCACATCTTTTCTTGCGGCCTCGTGTTGCCTCTTGAACTTTTTTTCATTCGGGATGTGAGGATATGGAAAAGACTTCACAAACACGAACCAGCTAGGGTAGATCCCATCAGTAAGATAATACCCGCGTTTGTATAAGTGGTCGTTCACCTGAAAATGGACAATATGGCGCCGTTCCGTTGAGTAAGAAATAACGGAGATTGTTGGAGCACGTTGATGTCGTTTTGTGAACCTGCCGGGCCACAAAAAGCATGCCAAATCCACAAATCTTGAGACGCCACCGCCTCTAACATAACCGTCGGGTATTGATGATCGCCTCTCATATATTGTCCACGCAATTCTGTGGGGCACATTCTCCAGACGAAGTGTGTACAATCCAGACTACCCAACATACCAGGTAGGTGATGTCTCTCCTCATGAGCCTGATACAATAGCGCAACGTCGTGGCTCGTTGGTCTACGTAAGAATTCACCGGCATACATTGCACAGACCGTCTGGCAGAAATATTCAAGGCACTCACGAGAGGTCCTTTCAGACATCTTTAAATACTCGTCGTTTTCGTCTGGTGGGTTACCGGTTGCAAGTTGTTTAATCGCAGAAGTAACCTTTTGCAACGGCGTGAAACTTTTCTTCATTCTCCCGTCCAAGCCCTCTTGAAACCACTCGTCGTTCGCTTCGACGTCACTAACAATTTTTAGGAACAAAGACTTGGACATACGAAACCTGTGACGAAAAATATCGGCATTAAATTTTGGATTTTCTACAAAATAATCGGCCATTAGTGTTTCGTGGCCACCCTCACGATCTCGAGGGACAATTTTTTTTTACTAGACGATGCCGTGTCTAGTATCTCCGCTTGTTGAATGAGATTTTGGAAGAAAATTAAACTACTATCGTTTGACGGAGAACCTTCATCGTCGGGAAAGTCGGGTAGGGGAGAAAAAAACGGGAACTTGGAATCCATTTTGTGTTGTATTTGATAGATTTTTTTAGAGTGAGTTTGAGAGTGGTGGGTGTGGTAAAAAAATTATTTGAGAGTGAGTTTAAGTTGATTATTTATATTTAAAAAAAAAAATTAGATATTTTTTTTTTTAAACGACCGTTGCCCAACGTCTATCCTCGATCAATGTGCCATTTCATCGCGGTGTCTCCCCACCGAAACCCCTCCCCGAATCGGGTCCCCGCAGTGATGGCGGCGGTGTTCCCGATCGGGGAATGGGGTCACCGAACCCTCTCCCCGAGAGTGCCCGGATACCCTTATAGAGAAAAATAAACGCATGCTAATGGATCAACTCAGTCAAACCCGCAATAAATATCTGAAACCATGAAATAATGATCCATACCCGACCCATCAAAACCTTAGTTTTTAAGAAGCTCAAGCACGTGGTGAGCTACACTACATAAAAATCACACCCCCCTAATCTCTCTCTTCTCTCTCTCACACACACACAAAACACACACACTTTTGCAAAGGCGCATTTTTCTCGCTGTAATCCGGGTTTTTAACTTCAAGGTAATCCAAAGGTTCTTCAAGATTTCTGGGTTTCAATTCTTTTTATATTTTTAGGCGTTTTTGATCCATTAATTTTGATAACAATTATTATTTTTAGTTGAAAGATGGAAAGGGATTTCATGGGTTTGAATTCAAAAGATTCAAAGGTTGTGGTCAAAGATGAAGAAGCTGTTGAAGTATGCAAAGAATCAGGTTCTTTTTCTTACATTTTTCTTCATTATTTTGACCTAATTTGACCCCCTTTTACAAACTAATTGAAGTTAATTATGTTGTTAGTTTAAACTGTTGAATCTGCAATTTTGTTGTTGATTTTACTGTATGTTTATATTGGGATTATTTTGCTTAAATTGTGTGTCGGTTATTTATGGAATTTATTGCATGTGCTAGTTTGAAGTTGCTTTATTTGTTAAAAAGCAGAATTAAACAGGCCCCTTTTTATATAGAAATCAATTTATGAAATTTTTTATTTTAGTATTTTGGGTGGTAATTCAAGGTTGAATTTTTGAAAGATCTAATTTGGGTATTTTTAATTACATGCAGTGTATTCAAAGAGCTCTGCAGTTAAGTGGCATCTGTCAGGTAAAGAATCACTGTGTGTGTGTGTGTGTGTTTTTATTTTTATTTTTATTTTTTTTTATTGTTGAGTGTCTTTTAAGTTGTGAGCAATTGAAATTAATTGTGTTGGTGTATTGATGTATCAGGTGCAGATGGTTTTGATGGCCCTAAAAACCGTCAAACTGGCGAAATTCAGGTTCGTTTATTAGCAGAGTTTATTATTGATAGTTGATACATGTTATTTCCTATGAAATGATACTTGGTTTTGAAAAGCGCGTGCCTGAGTTGCAAGGCGCGCAAACTGGAAAAAACGCCTTATGTGGCATGTACATGTGTGTGCCAAAATTGGTCAAAGTTAGGGTTTGGAGGAGGCTGATTTGAAAATAATGAACGAAAAGAATGAAAAGATTATAAATAGTTGACTTGATGAAACGGTTGATATGTAAGAAGGATATGAAAGGATGCGGCTTTTGGTTGTACGTAGAGCAACACCTTGTGAACGTGAAGCTCTAAACGTGCACCTCGACTTTTAGGACCTAAAATCCTCGGGGCGGCTCGCGCTTTTTAAAACCAAGCAATCAAAGATTTTCTTAAAATTGTCTTAAAGTTCACCAAATAATTAGTACAAGATAATTGAATATATTAAGCAACCGATATGATATGGCGATATATATTTATTATTTACGTTGTATTTTATTATTTTAGAAAAGCATTGGTCCTAGTAGGCAAGGTGGCAGTGGCACTCATTTTTCAATGGCTACTTATCCTGTGCAACAGAGTCCATTTTCCGTGCAAATTCTCAATGACGCTAAGCAAGCGGTTCCTATTTCCATAAGCCACCCTTTCTACAGGGCTCAGTTTAGCGCTGCACCCATTAAGCAACACGGAGTTGCGGTTCCATCTATCGGTTCCTTCCTTGCTGGAACCACCGAACCGTGGTACAATTCCAAGCCTTCCTGTGCTCCTGCTCAACTAACCATCTTTTATGGTGGAACGGTTAACGTGTACAATGATATCTCCCCCGAGAAGGTATGGAATCTTTCTCGTCACTAATAAAATCTTGATGAAAAAGCTCGAGACTTCATTATATGGTTTCACTAATTTATACAGGCTCAAGCTATCATGTTCTTGGCGGCAAATGGTGCGTCTGCAAGCACACCACAGCCTAGGGTTCAAGCCCAGGTGCCCGTTTCAAGAACACCAGTAGTGGATGCGGTTTATATGACCCAACCGATTAACCCACAGCCCTGCTCAGCCATCTCGAGTCCAATGTCTGTCTCCTCGCACCCTCTTAGACCTACTAACAAAGATGAAGGTGCTAAAATAGTTAAAGCGGATACCCCAAGAGCTATCGGCTCACTTGAACAAGTTATGCAGTCAGGTAATATGCTAACCTTTTTAAGTTGTTCACATACATTTGGTTATTTATATGGAAGTTGACAATAAGTTTGTCGTATGCAGCTGTTCCACAAGCGCGCAAAGCATCCTTGGCTCGGTTTCTTGAGAAGCGCAAAGAAAGGTATGCACCATAAAGGGTATTTTGGTCATTTAACCCAATAGTCAAATGTCAAAATGTAGTTTTTTTTGGTTGGGTTAGTATCTTTTACCATAAAAAAAACTTCTTTTTTATATTAATGTTTTGATTATACAGAGCGATGTCTTCCGCGCCTTACAATGTGACAAAGGATTCGATCGTCAATGGTGGACCAAGTAACATGAATGCTGTAGCTGCAGCTGAGAATTAGAGAAATTCGTGTACGAGTTTTATATATTTGTGTCAAGTTTATAAAACCACATTGGTGTATACATAGTGGTTCAGTTCTCTGTTAACGAAAAGACGGAGGAGGTATAAGTAGTATCAACTAATGTTGAGGAGGTATAAGTAGTATCAACTAATGTTGGATGTTTTATGTTCGTTGCTAATTTTTGGGAACTCTTATATATATGTTTATTGCGCGCTTGAAGCGTACAAGGACATTTATTTTACTGTACAAGAACAAAGTGACCTTGTTTGGTAGTTTTTTTTTGCAAGAACAAAGTGACCTTGTTTGGTAAGTTTTTTTTTTTGGGTCACATTCATGCTATCATACTATTTCTATTTTTGGCAAAAGTTGGATTGGGTTTTGTTGTGTGGATATAAACAAAAGGATCAATTTGATGCAATTTGGGAGACAAAAGGATCAATGTAACTTTAAACGTATCTTTATAAGTCCAAACAAACTTGATTATCATATCATATAAATTAATCTAAAGACAAAAGGGTAAAATCAAAGATGAATGAATCATATTGTTTTTTTTATAAATTAGGTTGAATTTTATGACTAATTATGGGAGAGATTTTGAATGAATAATATTGTTTTTTTTACTAATAATTAGATCTCCAAATTTAGATGAAAACAAATTTTGAGAATGATTACTTAAAATGGCAAATACCCAAAAAAAAAAAAAAACACTCTATTTTCTAACAAAAGTCTCTCAACTTAATTTTTGTATATAAAATTCTCTTAACTTGTTAAATTTGATTTTTGCATATAAAAGTCTCTTAATGTCGCAACCCCCGATCCCTTATCTGTCCCGGGAACGGGCGGATGCGAGCTCAGAGTTTCGGTGGTATCAGCTATTTAATCTTGCAGCGGAAATTACATCAGGACCGTAGTTAGGAAATGTTTATCAGAGTAAAACCACCATATTTCTTATTAATAATCACATGGGCAAAACTCAAGTTTCTTATTACAATACATTTATAGGGATAAACCCTATTTTATTGAATTTTAAAACATCGTTTATTTGGTAACTTTTATAGCCACATTTTTCCCAAGCCTTCAGTGCTCTCCAGCTGGCTTTTTACTAATTGGCTGTCACATTGGGTTACCTGAAACGCGTTTTAAAAAATTTGTCAGTGGGAAATACTGGGGAGTGAATCCCAGTTTAATTCATTTTAAATAAAAGTCACAGTGAACAGTATTGAGAGCGATCACATTGTTTATTTCTACACAATTACTCCATTAGTACTGTCAAACCTGACTTGTGGGTCATATTACACATTGGCTAACTCATTGTCCAATGTTAACATATTGTCATCCCGACTTACTACTCACAGTGTAGTAAATTTTGTATACAAAACTCCAACATACCGGCAGTAATTGAAGAACTACAAAAACTCAATCACTGCTTAATCATATTATTAAGCTTTAAAGGTTTTGTAAAACATTCCAAAAAGATTAACAAAAAGAGGATAAACTCACATTGCTATCTTAGACTTTGCGTAAGGGTTTCCTGGATATAATCTATAATTTATACAAATGTACATTGGTTAGTATCATAACCATTTGAAAATATTAATGATACCCTCCCCGAGACGGCATTCCAACAACTACGTCGGGCAGAACCACGACAGTTGTTACGGAATCCTAAATCAATCGAGCAGCGTATCTGTTACGAAACTGGGGTTATAATACTTACAACGGAGCAGAAATTCGCTAATTAGGGGGATATAATACCCGACTATAATGCCTCTAATTCAGAAAGTGAGATTGAGAATGAAATTGTGAGCGACGGAAAGTGAAACCCGATAGCCTTCTTATATAGTGCTGATATCTCGTCCTCTCTCGGCCCGCGTAAAGGATAAGAGGAGCTTACGCGGCCCGCGTCAACATCTAGTCAACGAGTAGCTTAGCTGGGTCAGCATGTAGGTCCGCCACGATGTCGACACGTGTCGGCCTCTGATGTCTCCGCGTTGTTGATCTCTCGCGGCCCGCATAGATGTAAGCTAAAGCTTACGCGGCCCGCTTGAACTAAAGAAATCAGTTGAGTCAGGTTCATCCTTTATACCGCCCGCGTGAGCTTGAGGTGAGGTCCTACGCGGCCCGCCTCAGCTTAATATTTATTGTTTTTAATTTATTTTATATGTTATAACATATTTTGGGCTCGGTTTTCACATACGGGGTGTATTTAAGAACATATTAGGGTATAATAGGGTGTCGAACATATTATGAGGGTGTTGGTTTTACCGAGGGTTGTTACATTCTCCTCACCTTGTTTTAGAGCTCGTCCTCGAGATCTACTAGAATAAATGCGGATATTTCCTTTGCATTTCAGATTCAAGCTCCCATGTGTACTCAGGTCCTCTTTTGGAGTCCCACTTTACTTTGACTAGAACTAGTCTCTTATGTTTGAGATTCTTGACTTTCCTGTCTTCAATCTGTAGAGGCCTTTCTACAAACTTGAGTTGTTCATTTACCTCTATATCCTTAAGAGGTACTATTAGTGATTCATCAGCTAAACATTTCTTGAGATTAGATACATGAAACACATCATGTATTCCTGCCATTTCCTCTGGCAGTTGTAGCTGATAAGCTACAGGTCCTATTCTTCTTATAATCTCAAAAGGTCCAATATACCTAGGACTTAGCTTTCCTCTTTTGATGAATCTTACCACTCCTTTCCAAGGAGAGACTTTCAATAATACTTTATCTCCTACTTGAAACTCCAATGGTTTGCGTCGGTTATCGGCATAACTCTTTTGTCGATCACGTGCTGCTTTCAGTCGTTCCTTGACTTGAATAATCTTGTCGGTTGTTTCCTGCACTATCTCAGGTCCAGATAGTTGTTTTTCCCCAATTTCTGCCCAACAGACTGGGGTTCGACATTTTCGTCCATAAAGTGCTTCGAATGGTGCAGCATTTATACTTGTGTGATAATTATTATTATAAGAAAATTCTATTAAAGGTAAGTGATCGTTCCAATTACCTCCAAAATCAATTACACAAGCTCTAAGCATGTCCTCCATTGTCTGAATTGTCCTTTCGCTTTGTCCATCCGTTTGAGGATGATAAGTTGTGCTCAATTTTAACTTGGTTCCCATTGCCTTTTGGAAACTTGACCAAAAATGAGAGGTAAATCGGCTATCTCTATCAGAAATAATTGATAAAGGAATGCCATGTAAAGAAACAATTTCATTTATATATAATTTAGCTAATTGTTCCATATTAATTGTTTCCTTCATTGGTAGGAAATGAGCTGATTTGGTTAGCCTATCTACAATCACCCAGATTGTATCATTTCCTTTCTTAGTTTTGGGTAATTTAGTAACAAAATCCATTGTTATTAATTCCCATTTCCATACTGGCATTTCTAATTGTTGTAGAAATCCGGAGGGTTTCTGATGTTCAGCCTTAACTTGTGAACAAGTTAGACATTTAGAAACATAGGCTGCTATGTCCTTCTTCATTCCTATCCACCAGAAATTTTTCCTTAAATCCTGGTACATTTTATCACTCCCTGGATGCATCGTATATTTAGACTTATGGGCTTCTTCTAATATACGATTACACAGGTTTCCTAATTTAGGTATCCACATTCTCTTTTTATGGAATCTCCAAATTCCATCTATTCCTTGTTCCAATTATTTTAGCATACCTTTTAATTTTTCAGTATCTTCCTTGATTACTGATTCTCGTGCTTCTCTTATCTGATCATTTAAATCTACTTGCAGATTTAATTTAAGAGAACGTACCCTTTTTGGATTTTCATGATATTTTTGACTTAAAGCATCTGCCACTACATTTACTCTTCCTTCATGATACTGGATATCACAATCATAATCACTAAGCATTTCCATCCAGCATCTTTGTCTCATATTCAATTCCTTTTGCTTGAAAATATATCTTAGACTCTTATGATCAGTGAATATGGTAAACTTACTACCATAAAGGTAATGTCTCCAAATCTTAAGAGCAAAAATTATAGCTCCTAGTTCTAGATCATGGGTTGAATAATTCTCTTCATGATTCTTAAGTTGTCTCGATGCGTAAGCTATAACCTTTTGTCGTTGCATTAATACACATCCATAACCTAATTTAGAAGCATCACAATAGACTACAAAGTCTTCAGCTCCTTCTGGTAATGCTAATATGGGTGCATGGGTTAATTTATGCTTAAGAATTCTAAAGGCTTCTTCTTGTTTTAATCCCCATTCAAACTTAACAGATTTACAGGTTAGCTTAGTTAAGGGGATGGCTATTCTAGAAAAATCTTGAATAAATCTTCTATAGTAACCGGCCAAACCTAAGAAACTTCTAACCTCGGTTGGTGACTCAGGGGTTTTCCATTTAGTAATTGCCTCAATCTTTATTGGATCTACATAAATTCCTTCATGATTAACTAAATGTCCAAGGAATTGTACCTGTTCTAACCAAAATTTAGCATAAAGTTTTTCCTTTCTTAATAAACTTAAAAGTGCGTGCAAATGCTTTGCATGATCCTCTTTATTCTTAGAATAAATTAGAATATCATCTATAAAGACAATTATGAATTTATCCAAATATGGCTTACATATTCGGTTCATCATGTCCATAAATGCAGCTGGGGCATTGGTTAAACCAAATGGCATGACAGTAAACTCATAATGGCCATACCTTGTTCAGAAAGCGGTTTTAGGAATGTCCTCTTCCTGTACCTTTAATTGATGATATCCTGACCTTAAATCGATTTTAGAGAAAAATCGAGCTCCTTGTAGTTGATCAAACAGATCATCGATTCTCGGTAATGGGTACCGATTCTTAATCGTGACTTTGTTTAATTCACGGTAATCAATGCACATACGCATTGATCCGTCCTTCTTTTTAACAAACAGTATCGGCGCTCCCCATGGAGACGAACTTGGTTGTATAAATCCTTTCTCCAACAATTCGTCTAATTGTTTCTTCAATTCCTGCATTTCTGCAGGTGCCAAACGGTAAGGTGCTTTGGCAATTGGTGCTGTTCCTGGTAGCAGGTGAATTCTGAATTCAACTTCTCTGTCTGGAGGTAGTCCTGGTAATTCTTCTGGAAAGACATCTGAAAACTGAGACACTACTGAAATGTCTTTTAGTTCTTTTCCTTTAGTGTTAGTGATTATGGAAATCATATACACTATAGAACCTTTTCTTATAGAACTTGCAGTTTTCATCACATAAATGAATTTTGTAGTTCTAGATGGTTTATCTCCTTTAATAGTGATCGTTTTACCTTTTGGTGAATTTACTTGGATTGACTTTTGATCACATAAAATACTGGCTTTATTGGCTATTGACCAATCCATTCCTAAAACAACATCGAATCCTGCCAGATTCATAGGATAAAGGTTTGCAATAAACTTTTGGTTTAAAATTTCTATACTTCCTCCCTGCAAGATTTCAGAAATCCTAACGGTTTCTCCATTGGTTGTCTCTACTAAGCATTCTTGTGGTAGTTTAGTTAATGACTGATTTATAAATTTGCAAAATGGTGTATTAATAAAACTTTGGTTTGCACCAGAGTCAAATAATACTTTAGCAAAAATATCATTAACTAAAAACGTACCAGCTATGACATCTGGAATCATCTTGGCTTCATCTGCAGTCAGAACAAATGCTCTAGCATTTTTAGTATTCTTGTTGTTTGCAGCTGGGGTTAGTTTTGGACAATTTGGCCTGATATGACCTTTTTATCCACAGTTGTAGCATAGTCCATTACTGGATTTCTTCCTGCAATTTTCTTCCTTGTGCCCTGGCATCTTGTAGACTTTGCAGAAAGGTGCAGAGGTAGAACCCATATTCCTACGGTTATAATTCCCAGAACGGAATTCTTGGGTAAGCCTTTGGGTTAGGTTCCTTCTTTGATCTTCTTCTCGGGTACGGACTAACTCATCAGTCAAGGTATTGGCTAGTTCTACAGCTTCTTCTATGGTTTGAGGTCTAGTGATGTGCGGTAAGTGTCGTATATTTTAGGTGTATATTTTAAGCCCTTTTTAACACTTATTTAAGCCAAGTTTTAAATTTATAAAACACGATATTTCACTGACACTAAACACACATATGGGCAAGTGCACCCATCGTTGAGTGTAGTATAGTGTTGGTAAGATACCGAGGTCGTCCAAGGACACAAGAGCTTTTAGTACCGGTTTATCCTCAACGTCTAACCAAAATAAAAGTTTAGAAAAAATGTTTTAAACTAAGAAAATTAAAAGCTAACTAAAATGCTGAAAATAAAAATAAAAAATAAAAACAGATAGACAAGATGAATCACTTGGTTCCGACTCGTATCTAGTATAACCTTTTATTATTTCCGCACTTTTGCACATAATTAAGAGATTATCTTAGTTATTGTAGTAGGCCCCTCTTTTGAAGGTGACGTTACCCTCACCCCAGTAGTTTGAGTCAGCAGGGATACAATCCTAAAGGGGTGGATTATTGGAAGATAATGAATTAAGTTATTAATGCAGTATTGTGGTAGGCCCCGCTTTTGGCGGTGACGTTACCCTCGGCTAAGTAGTCTGAGTCAGCAGGGATACATTCCTAAATAGCCGGGTTATAGTATTAATAGTAGTTAACTTATGAGGGGATCAAAGAGTTTGGACCCCCGCCATCCAATACCGTGAAGTATTGAAGGAGGTCCTACTAAATTTGACCCAGGTCCATTGCAGGACCTCTAAACGCTGAACAATGGCAAGACCTTTACCAAACCGTTCCCTTAACCCCCTACCAGGTAGCCAACATACCTCCATATAGACCGTGGAGATATGAATGGTGAAAATCCTTTATTTTATATAGACAGTAAAATAATGCCAAGACACCACGGACAAACGATAAGGAAAGATCACCTTCAACATAAGTAACTAGTTATTAAAGTCATTAATACAAAACCAAATAAAAAGTGCAAAAGATTAGAAATAAAAAGTATTATACTAGACACTTTGTCTTCACCAAGTGATGTAAGAGACTTAGGCAAACATGGCCTTGATTGTCAAGAACTCTTACGATCAATCTTGGATCCCGAGACGACTCACACACTCTACGATGGACAATGGATGATGGTGGTGGATGATGGTGTTGTGATGGTGGTGGGTGGTGGATGAAGTGTGAGAGAGGTGGTGTGCCAAGGGATGAGATGAAATGAATCCAAGCACTCCTATTTATAGGCTGAACAGAGTGCTGGACACGGCCCCGTGTCCGCTGGACACGGCCCCGTGTCCGCTGGACACGGCCCCGTGTCTGTCTGACAATCTCTCTCCTCATTAATTGTAATTCGCAATTACAATAAATGCGCCTGCTGTACTTTCGACACGCCCCCGTGTCCGCTGAGCACGGCCCCGTGATGGGCAATAGAAGCTTCTATGGATTTGTCTTTTCTGCTGCTTCTTGGGCACGGCCCCGTGCTGGCTGAGCACGGGGCGTGTTCAGCCTTCTCCTTTTTGCTTTGGAAGGTGCCGTTGAGGGGTCGGGCAGTCCACTAATATTCCTTTTCTTGTATTTATGTTGGATTTAGCTGTCTTTTTGCTTCTTTTGCGTTTTTGAGCTCATTTAATCCTGAAAATACAAAAGGAAGACAAAAACACTCTTTTTCCAATATTAGTACTTAAAAAGGGTTAGTTTTATGCCTCATTTGATGTAATTTATATGTTGCATTTTACACACATCATCTAGCTGCCTTGACTACATGTCTAATCTCCCCAATTAATCCCCAAATATAACAGGAGATTAACACTGGTTCTGGTGAAGCAAGAGTTGGAACTAATCTGGCATATTCAAAGAATATTTTTGTATATCCCTTACTATCCACACCAGTCATCCTAAGGTTTAGGAATTTGTTTGCTATCTGTTCCTTCTCATTGGGTAGGCAGAATTTCCTTTCTACCTTGTTCTTAAATTCTTCCCATTCCATATTGTAAGTTCTATCATTTCCTCTTGATTGGAGGATAGTGTTCCACCATTCTAGTGCTGAATTCTTAAACAGATTAGAAGCAAACAATATCTTATCTTCTTCAGCACATTTGCTTATTCTTAAGACTACCTCAGTCTTTTCTATCCAACGTAGAGTTGCAATGGCCCCTTCGTTGCCCGAGAATTCCATTGGTTTACAAGACCAGAATTCTTTATAAGAACAACCATAAGGCATGGTTCTTCTCCTTTTTGGAATAGGCATTTGAAGTACGGGTCCATTGTTCACGCTGTGTTCTGGTTCGATTGGTCGCTTACTGCTATGCTTACTTTTATTATTCGCTTCTTGAATAGTTTGAATAATAAATGGCATGGAATCTATGATTCCTTGTGCCACTATGTGTTGAACGACACTATTATCCATCTGATTTCCATTGTTATTGATGCTCGGATTCTCATTAACCACGTTAATGTTACTCTGGTTATCATTATTCAGATTTCCTTGATTTCCGTCATCGGCCATCTGAGTTTTGAACATTTACCCCATATTAATATCACAAAATAATAGGTAATATAGTTAATCACATGACACTTAATCTAGCCAAAAACGTAGATCATTGCTACTTTTACTCTATTCATATACTATTATGCATCTATTACACACTAGTACTGAAATAAAGATTACAATACCAACAAAAAGAAAATTACACTAATAGTAATATGCATCCGTACACACATATCTTATTTTATTATATTGCTATTACTATTACCATCTCCTCCATCACATCACGGATATGGATTTATCCAAAAATTCATATTGCGCTCATCGTATTTTCATACGGGACGCTCTCCCACCTGTCTCATTCTCTCACTGCTTTCTAAAATTTCCTCCCCGAAAGTCCTAAGTTCTTGCACGTTTTCTGCACTCATTGGGGGTGCAGGTTCTCAGACTGGGTTTGGAATCTGGGGTGCGGGTTCCTGATATGGGGGTGAAAGTTCCTGAAATTGGTAAGGATCTTCTAAGATCTCCCTAATGTAGTTATCATGGTAATAGGGGTCTAAAGGGTCCATACCTGGATAGGCTCCTATGGGTGTGTCTTCCTGAATAGGGTAACGTTGCACAAAGTCCCTATTATCGTCCCACCAGGGGTCGTAATTTGGGTCTAGGGGGTTTGGTGCAGGTACCCTAGGGATTTCTTCTGGGTTAAAGTCATGAATCTCCACTTGGTGTCACACCCCGATATTTCCACGTATTACAGGTGGACCCGGTGGGGAGTATCGTGACGTAGTCGATATCATCATAGTCAAACAACACAATTTTAAATGCACAACGGAAGCAAAAGATAAATATATTACAAACCGATTCAAAAGTAACATCAATTATTACAAACGGATTGTAAGATGGATCCACAGGCGGATCTTAAAACATAAACATTGTTCAACAGACTTTAGACGCCTAGAACTTGCAAGATTCCTTATTAACGCCCTGAGCTTCCAGCCAATTACGTTCAGTACCTGTCACTTAACCTTTTTGGAAAATACGTCAGTTTACACTGGTAAATACAATTAACATACTCATTTTAAAAAGAGTTTAAGAAAATTGATTTAGATGCACCAGGCACAAAAATATTTTTTATAACTTGGGACAATTATATAAAAGTAATCTTGTATACATATTTACATGTTCGTTATACGTTCAGGGCCCGATGTAGAAACCGAGTCAAGATTAACAGACACGCCACAAGTATAGGCCCACAAGAGAGTGATATACTGTTTCCCTTAAGTAACTGTCAGGTGTACGCCTACACCCCGTGCTTAAGACGTGGCCATTCTATTATAATGATGCTGAGGATATCCGGGACATGGTCATTAACCCCTAAAGGCTTTTATTTCAAACAATACAGATTAAAGCGGGTTACCTCAATAATTTAATCACAATACGATTAAACATTCAATACCCTACCAAGCGGTATTTTTATAATACCGTATCCCAAGCCCGTATAGGGAAAATAAGTTAAAAGTATTTACCTGAGCTAGCAATGCAATTTATACTCAGCCGTATATTCTAATCAGCAAGCACAATGTAACACCCCGAAAACGGGTTTGGTAATCAAACCACGTTAACATTGATGAACGGGTAAAATACCGTTAGTGGTGAAATTAACCCGGTAAATATTAGGATTTAAACAAATAAACCTAATATTAAATAAAAGTTGAACGAAAACTTTTGAAGAAATAAAAGTTTATAAACAGCCCGAGATAACGGGACTTAAAATAAATTGGGTCGTACCCGAAAATATAAATCTTTATTTTATAAATTTAATGTCAGATATAAATGAGATGAAATAACTAGGAATAAATAACCTAGTTAATCACAAGTGTTGTAGTAATAAGGAAACTTGATTAAAACACCCTAAATGAAACTTGGGAAAAGTTGAGGGGCCAAAAGCGTTTAAAACGAAACTAGTAAAATAAAATAAAAAATTTAAAACTCCAACACACAACACACACTTGTGTGTGTGGAGATCGACAGAAACACAGGGGGGCGATCCAGAGCTTCCCTTTAAACCCTAATTCCTCACAAAATTCTCAAATCGAAGGTTCAAATCAAGACCAAACCGAAATCCAAGTATGGAATAGTGATCTCCACTGAAAAAGGAGTCACAAGGTATGTAAATTTCGTAAGAATCTCTAGTTAAATTTATGAGCAAACTTAGAGAATTCGAATTAGATGGTTGCATGTTCGTTATATGATGAAATATGAACATTGTAGTGTCTAGGAGTAAACCCTAGACAAGCATATGATGAAATTAGGTCTAAATCTTGTGAATTCATGATTACCATTGAAGGTGATAAGTGTGATGATGCTAAATTCGTGTAATGTGATGTTTTTAGGGTTTTGATGGCTAAAAATAGTGTTATAATGTCATAAACATGTTTCGATTGAAAGCTGAATTCAAACAGCTTCTGATCAGAATTTACAGCCGACTTGTATTGGCTGTAACATGGACAAAACGAGACAAAAAAAGTGTGTTTCTTGAGTCTAAAATGTAATTCCAGGAAATATCTTTAAAACCCCACTGGAATCGCATTTTTTCGACCAAAATTGAGCGTTTTATGAATTTTTCCGTATCAAAGGTTCAAGCTGCGTTTTCTGGCAGAATTTGCAGCCCATTACGAATGTCATAACTCAATTTAGGAATTGAGTTATGATCTCAAATTCTTACTGTAGAAAGTTTTAAGTGATTAAAAGAATCGCCAATTGGAATTTCGTCAATCGGATAAACGAGAAATTTTTAATGAATTTTTCCGTAAGCTGCAGTCAGAAGTGACGAATCTGATTGCAGCTTAGTAGATGAATTTTTACGAATTTTTGGTAAAGAGTTAGATCTTGAAAATTTAACACAAGGTCTAACCCTCCGAGAGGTACGCCACATAAAAAAATCATAATTTTTGAAGACTTGTAAACAGGTTAAACAGGTCACCAAAAACAACCTATTTTCAGTGATACGAAACTTGATTGTTGATGTTATAAATTATGCCCACAATGTTCATATGTTGAAATTATGAATCAAACGCGTAATTTCCTAGTTCGACTAATTACGTGTGATGTGAGGTAATACAAATTTTAATTAGGAAGTCGATTTAGCTTATATGCATATATCATATAATTAAGGGTAGTTAACTTTTGAAAAAGTTAAACTAACCATGGACGGAGTCGAATAGTAGTTTTGACATAGAAAATACGTAAGGTGGAATAGTCGTGGTTATAATGACTAATCTAACCACCTTGGGAATTATGATGATAGTTTGACTCTTGACAAGCTAGATGGAGGCTTGGGAATGAAGCGGGTCAAACGGAGCAAGTACGAAAAGGAAAGCGTAATTTGGATGCGAGGTAAGTAAAAGCTTACACCCTTTTTAGTATACATCAGTTGTGTGTATTGAAAATGAATAAGGAAAAGTTAGTAATAGAGTTATAATGTTCCGACGCAAATAATATGAGTCGGAACTAGTGCAATGGTGAGAAATCATAAACAATGGAAAAAATGGTAAATTGGTAAATTAGTCATATGATGAGGAACTAATAAGAAGTTTTGAAACACTACGTTATGGTGTAAATCGGAATGGGTAAAAGGGCGAGATGGTAACTAGATATCATCTTATAATGGAAAAAGGGTCGTTCGGACTAAACGGGTCAAATGACATTGGCAAGGTCATTTGACAATATTAATTGATGTTCGCTTGTTGAGTTTTGTGATTACAGGAAATATCATACGGTTCGCGTTGGTATTAATTAGAAATTAATAGTGAAAGATATTTAAACGGGTCAATCCTATGACTCGAGCCAGGTACGCATATTCAGTATTATTGATAAAAGCGATATTCTTGGTCAAATATTAGCGAAAGTCCATCGTCGTAAAATGAAGGACTAAAATTGACCAAAAAGCCCTTGATAGGAAAACCGGGCAAACGACCCTTAGAGGTTGTTTAGGAATTAGTATTAAGATTACGAAATAAAAGTAGATAGATTAATGTAGCAAAATGATGGGTGAAAGTGGTTTAAGGAATCATGAAACGGGTTAAAAGTGTTAAAAAGGGATTTCAAGCCGAGAGCTTGAAATCTGAATTTTTGAACTAGTGGAATGTCAGGTTTTAACTCCATAAGATGGAGAATTAAATTTCGAACGCATAGGAAAAAGAATCGCCTAAAACGGACTAGTAGATAAGAAGTTATGGCCGTTTAAAGTTCGATTTTTGTTGAATAATTGAGATGGGCAGAAAATGCAGGTTCAGAAACGGACCTGCTGGAAATTAGTCTCCCTTGCGACACGCGACAGGGTCCCTCAATTGGGGCGCGACACGCGATAGGTGTCGCGACTCGCGACAGATTAAAGGTTGCTTTCCGCGACACGCGGGAGGCATGATTTTTTGGAAATTTTATTTTGATTATCATTATTTGATATTGGAACTTATTTATACATGTTTATAAGTTGTCAAAACTAACTTTTAAGTTGGGTTTGATCATAGGTGAGTATAGCAAGCATCCGAAAGACGATCAAGCAATCAAGTGAACCGAACGCATGTCAAATGAAGCTTCCGCAATGACTTTATGTTGTTTTTGTTTTAAGTGAACTATGTAAACACTTGGAACTATATTTTGTTTACTTTAAACACGTATGAACTTTGACTTGACAAAGTTTTTAGAAAGTCACATTTTTCATTTAAAATGCGTAATTAAGGTTATACACATGTTAAATTTAGATGGATGTTACACACAAGTACTTCTACTGGGGCTCTTAATCTGGAACGAAGGTTTTATTAACCTATTAGATTCCTAACGGGTCTTATTTAAGTCGTAACTTAGACCGGTTAGTTTTAAGGAAAGGTTTACGGTTCAAAATGCATGATTATGCGAAGACTGGAATAGAATGTGATTTAGACCCGACAAGTTTGGAGACTTGTATAATATGGGTAAACTAAACACATTCTGGATTTTGAGATAAAAACGATAACGTTTGACCCGTTTCGGCTAATTTATGCAAACTAGTTACATAAACCGAACCGAACGCGAATAACGATTTATTAACCATGGTAATATAAACCACATTGGTTAATTTGTTAGTTATATTTAATTAGCATTTTCATTATAATTTATCCTAGTTATAAAACATTAAGGATATTAAGGTGGCGCAAAGGGCCTAGTCACAAGGACAGTTTTAAATTTACAAGCCATGATTTCAGAGAATCGAGGCATTTAGGTTTGAATCAAAGTTCATTACCTTTTTCTTGACAGGGAGTTGTGGGTTACCACTGTCTTTGTCTTAATTGACGATACAATATGGCCCGTAGGCAAATCGATTGACATTACAAAACGATATTTTAAGATAATAATAATCATCATACTGATGATAGTAGTCATGATAGTATTGATCATATTGACTATGAGGCTTGGGCATAGCCCACCACCTTAGACGGGAACCATAACGGTTACAACTGTCATTGTCGTATTGACAATATAATAAAGTATAGCCCGTAGGCACTTCATCACTAAGGATGTTAATAATATGATCATCATATTGATGATATTAGTCATGATCACATTGATCATAAAGACTATTAGGCTTGAGCATAGCTCACCACCTTAGACAAGGAATCATAAAGATCACAATGTCTGTGTCTCAAATGGACAATACATTATAGCCCGTAGGCAAAACATCACTAAAGGATGATTAGTTCAAATAAGGGAATTTAGATTAACCCCCTTTTTAAAGATGGCCTGTGTGACTTTAACGATTCACAGTTTACCAAAAATGTTATCATACTTACAGATGTTAACAGGGATTAGAATCTTTTAGATAAGTTTTACTGTCTTGGCCATGTCCGCAAATGACATTTAGGCTAGGTTTTACCGTCTTGGCCATGTCTGCGTTGACATTTAGGCTAAGTTTTACCATCTTGGCCATGTCTGCATTGACATTTAGGCTAGGTTTTACTTTTAAGATTCTTTTTAATATTTAATGCAGAACGATCCTAATTTGAGGTGTTAACAAGGATCTAAATCTAATTGTGGAACTACCGTCTTGGCCCTGTCTTAAAATGACACATGAGCTAGGTCTTGTCCTTTTTAGATATTGCCATTTTATTATAATGGTAGATTTTATAATATAGGAATGATATTTTTAATATAATCGTTCCTTTAAAATTTAAATAAGTATATGGTTGCCATAAACGGGACTTCTACAAAAATGACTTGCCCATGCAAGAGCTAATCAGAAATTAACAAAGGAACCAAATAAGGACAAACAAAACGAATTTGAATTTGTCCTATGTTCATGTCTAGACTCAAGAATGTGCAACTGTGTAACTGAGATTAAACACAAAAGGCTAGTGTTTAATTCACTCAGTGTTGGCTCTGATACCAACCTGTCACACCCCGACTTTCCACGTGTCAGACCGGTGGGCCCGGTATGGGAGTATCGTGACGTGGTTGGCAACATAATAGTCAAACAACACAATATATATGAATGCACAACGGAAGCAAAAGATAAATTATATTTCAATCCTAATTTAAAGTAATATCCAGTATTACAACGGAAAATAAAGGATCCACAGGCGGATCTTAAACATAAATATTGTTCAACAGACTTTAGACGCCTAGAACTTGCAAGATTCCTTATTAACGTCCTGAGCAGCTTCCAACCTATTACGTACTTGTACCTGTCACTTAGACTTTTGAAAATACGTCAGTTTTCACTGGTAAATACACTCAACTGACTCATTTGAAAAGAGTTTAAGAAAATTGATTTAGATGCACCAGGCACAAATATTTTGACACTTTGATTAAAATACACAGAGGCAAAATTAATCTTTTATAACTTTGGACAATCATATTTATAATCTTGTATACAGATTTACATGTTCGTTGTACGTTCAGGGCCCGATGTAGAAACCGAGTCAGATTAACAGACACGCCACAAGTATAGGCCCACAAGAGAGTGAGATACCGTTATTACTTAAGCAACTGTCAGGTGTATGCCTACACCCCGTGCTTAAGACGTGGCCATTTTATAATATAATGATGTCAGGGATATCCGGGACATGGTCATTAACCCCTAAAGGCTTTTATTTCAAACAATACAGATTAAACCGGGTTACCTCAATAATTTAACCATAATAAGATTAAATATTCAATACCCGACCAAGCGGTATCATTATACCGTATCCCAAGCCCGTATAGGAAAAATAAGTTAAGAGTATTTACCTGAGCTAGCTCCTGTCTTAAATAGCAAGAATTATAATAACTCAGCCGTATTCACTTAAGTAAGCGTAGGTACAATTTACCGGAAGGCTCTAGTCTTGAATGATGGTATAAATAACCAATTAGAATGCTAACGGGTCTTTAATTAAGCCTAAGCTTAGACCGGTTAGTCTTAGAGAAATATACGGTTCAAACGCACGATTAGGCGAAGACCGGATAGAATGTGATTTAGGCCCAACAAGTTCAGAGACTTGTTTAATATGGGTATTTTATACACATTCTGGATTTTGAGATAAAACCGTTAGGGTTTGACCCGTTTAGGCTAGTTTATGTAAACTAGTTACATAAACCGAACCGAACGCGTAATAAGTGTAACGGGTAGTGATGAGAGCCATTTACAGGTTTCCTAAGTTAATATGCTTCATATATGTTGTGACATCAGTAAGATGTCTTTCATTATGCCCGAAATGAATTTAATCACAAACCATGCCCCGTAGGGGTAGTTTGGTCATTTTAAAGGTTGTAAAAGAGTTTAAGTGGCAACCTGAGTTACAGGCCTGATGTAATCAGCAAATATACTCAATTTGCTAAGTTATATCAGTAGATTAAAGTATATAAGTGAAATTTATCAATTATAACCAAACTATGCCCCGTAGGGGTATTTTGGTAATTTCACATAAGCCGAAAAGCTCAAAACTATCGTATGAGTTTATCAACCTTTGCTTACTGTTAAAATATTATAATTTGCCTCAAATATCAGTAGGTATCACCCTTGGTATGTTTAAAATAATCTTAGTACATACTATGCGTTAAAAACGCTTAATTAGGCGATTAAAAGCCGTTTACGGGTTCGATACATAAAGCTGATATTTTTACTATTCCAGAAGGCTTAAAATAATTTATTTATCATTTAAGATCACTAGCAAAAGGTTTGGAGTCGTTTGGATATGTAAAACTCATTTTATGGCCCGTAAGGGCAAAATCGACAATTACCGGATTAAGCCTACGACTATAAGTTATGCTCAGCCTAAAATTTATTAAAAATCTTTAAAAACCCCAAAATAATATATTACATCAGTGGGTAAAATATTTGATATAAAAAAGTAGGCTTAACTAGGCTATACGCTAATTACGCCGTTTTATTAACATAAAGCTTTAATTTTACGCTAACGAGCATAACTCTTATTCTACACCTCAAACTGATGTCAAACTTTGCATACAAGTCTATATATCAGTAATTAAGGTTTCTACTCTTTTACATTTTCAAAAATCGCGTTTTAAGGTGAAAAGGGCATAATGGTCAACATATGAGCAATTAACGGAATCATGCGTATTAATCGGTTAACTAATGAACCATAGTGTATAATATCAGAGGGTTATACTAGCATGTAACCTGGTCCAAATGAAGCTCTTAGGTATTTCTAAATCATACCAAAACGGGTCAGAACTGAAAGTAAAAGTAAAAGTCAAACTATGCGACTTTCGGTTCCGAACCGGGTCTAAACAGGAGATTGTCGGGTTGAGCATGTTTAGACATGTCCTTACACTAATTACCAAGTTATATTAATGATCAAACAGGTTGTATGTGTTCTACATTGCTAATTATGCATAAATTGTAATTTACACATTCTGTTGACTTTTTAAATACAAGTTTGACCCGACATTTGACCTAGTTAGAGTGGGAATCAGGGGGAACCCTTTTGAGGGTTTATTACCCACATAATTACCAAATTATAACTACTTTTGATTCGACTAATCACTGGACCATTAGTGATTAATCTTAAAGTCAACCGTTAATTACGACGGTTTGACTTTTAGCTAAATAACTAAGCTAAACTCAATCAAAGAAGGTTAAGCATACTTACCAAGGTCCTATGCACGGTTTGTGAGCACTTGAGTCTGCTTTGGAGCTCCAAGAATGATCAGAAGTGAAAGAATGAAGGTGTGAAGAATGTTTGCAATCTTGGTCCTTTATATAGTGGTTTAATCACCACAAAATGTTGACACCCAAGTCTAGCATGGACCATGAATCATCAACACATGTCCCTAAGTGTTTAGGGGGTGCCTAGGGGCCAAGAAAGATGTGGAAAATCGGATAAAAATCGATTGCAAGGGCTGTGACAGGCAAAGGATCAAAGAAAATGGATCAGAAGGACCCTCGCGTGGCGCGAAGGCCCCTCCCTTGGGCTTCGCGTGGTGCGAGGCCTTATCTGACAAGATCTTAAATTTTTTATTTTTGTGTTATGGTCCTTGGCTCTTCAAACTTTGTTTAGACATCATTTTCTTGCACTTTGAGCCCTCCAAATTGATGTTTAGGGGCCTTAAGACATATACCCATTTTGTTAAGTCCCCGGTTAACATTATTGTTACCCGAAAAGTCCTAACTTTCAACGTAGACGCTTTAACCCCTTGTAAACGAATTTGATCACAACTTGCTCATACGATAACGAAACTTTATGAAATTTATATCGTGCATTCTAGTGAGCATAATTAACCGTTACAAAGCTTCGGGTTTGTCAAAAGGTCACTCAGAGGTATAACTTAAACATGTTGACACATTTAACCCTTGTAGTTTGAAATCTCTCACTTTTAGCTTCGTATGATCCATGATTTATTCGTTTGAAGGTATGAGCATCATGTAGGGTTAATGTACCATATATTTATTCACTGTTGACATTTAGAACTCGTATATTCACATACTTTTCATGTTTGTCAACTTTAGTCCCTCTAGAGTATTCTTTCACACGTTCAAGCTTATGACACGTGTCAATACATTATAGGACGTGAATTTTCGAGGTGTTACAGTATGCTTTAAATATGTTGTGATATCAGTAAGATACCTTCCATTATGCCCAAAACGAGTTTAATATCAATTTAAGCCCCGTAGGGGTATTTTGGTCATGAAATTACGAGGTGTTACATCCTCACCCCCTTAAAAGAAATCTCGACCTCTAGATTTGCTCAAGTAAAGGAAGTACTTCTGTCTTATATTGGGCTTAATCTTCCCCAGTACATTTGGGCCTCTAAGACACCCCAATTGGCCTTTCTAATAGGCACATGTATCCTTTTGGAGCTTCTTAACCTGTCGATTCTTAGTCTATACCGATTTCTCGTCCAACCATAAAGTTTCATTAATCTGCCTATTATTATGATAATGGGTCTCAACTTATTGGTGAAACATACCCTTAAATCATCAGTGTGGGTTGCCTCGTGAGCTCCACTAAACTCCTTATATAGGTTTTAGCTTATAGGCTATTGACCTTTGTTGCATTCGATTTCCCGAATGTTCCTATATATCCAGGGCTTAACTTACCCGGAGAAATTGAAATTTAGCACACCCTTCTTAGGGCGATACCTTCGATTGAACCTTATCCCTTATTAAGGACTTAAGAAGGTTGCGACTTTTATAAATCCTAAATTTTCTGCCGTTTACTGGTAACTTTAAGATGATTACGAATTCTAATGATCTTATTTGTTGTTTCCAATGCAACTTTCAGATCCTGATAATTGAGCTTACCCATCTATTGTTCTAACAATGGATGTTTAACATTCCATCTATACAAGGTCCCCAAAGGAGTAGTCTTGATACTTACATAATAATTGTTATAGAAAAGACTTATTTTATAGTGAGATGGTTATTCCAACCACCGCTTAAAACTAATCTTGAGGAATAGCTAATCATCACAGCTAGTCGAACAAATCGACGATCATGGGTAACTGTGGCGATTCTTAATCGTTGTCTAAATAGGGTTACGGTAATCAATGCATAAGCAAAATGAACCGTCTTTCTTAATTAACTTTACTGAATTCTCGGAATATTGAGTTAGGCTATATTAATCCTCTATTTCAAAACTTACTTAATCAGGGTTTGGTTTCTCCAGTGATGGTACTAGCCGTCTTGGAGATTTCATAAAAATAATACAGCCCTAAATGGAATATAACTCTTTCATACGACATTATTTTTTTTTTATAAAAATTGCACAAAAAAAAAACGAGCGTTTTTTTATCTTTAAAACGAGTATACTATTGCTATATTTTCAATTTTTTTTAAAAACACAGTTGCGTAAAACGCAATAGAAAAACCCCCAGTTACGTAAAACGCAATGAAAAAAAAAACCTAAAAAATGACATTTTTCTAAAACGCAATGCACAAAAAACACAAAGAAATGTCTTATTTGTAAAACGCAATGGCCAGAAAACACAAAAAAATGTCTTATTTCTAAAACGCAATAGCCTAAAAACTCAAAAGAAAATGTACTTTCTAAAATGCAATTGACTAAAAACACATAAAAATGTGTTTTACCTAAAACGCAATGCACCAAAAACACATACAAATGTCTTATTTCTAAAACGCAATGGCCAGAAAACACTTAAAATGTCTGTTTTCTAAAACGCAATGGACTGAAAACGCATAAAAAAGTGTTTTACCTAAAACGCAATGCACAAAAAACACAAAAAATGTCTTATTTGTAAAACGCAATGGCCAGAAAACACTTAAAAATGACTCATTCTAAAACGCAATTGCTTAAAAAACAAAAGAAAGTGTTCTCTGTAAAACGCAATGGACTGAAAACATCTAAAAAAGTGTTTTACCTAAAACGCAATGCACCAAAAACACTTCAAGAATGTGTTTTTCTAAAACGCAATGGCTAGAAAACACATAAAAAGGTGTTTTAGTTCTAAAACGCAATTGCCTAAAAACACCAAAGAAAGTGTTCTCTCTAAAACGCATTGAACCATGACAATAGTTTTGTCTGTGCTGTGAACTGTCTGAACCAATGCAGTTTACGAATGCAGTTTCCAGAGGCAATTTACAGAAAAACAATTTTTCTAATGCATTTTTATTACAACAATTTAATCGAAAAAAAAATTTCCGAGCTGACAACCCCAGCTAGGGGCTCTGCCCCTTGGACCCCGCCAGGGGCTGCCGCCCCTGGGACCCCGCTACCAGGGGCGCTGCCCCCGGACCCCCGCCAAGATCGTAAAACGCAATGACTAAATCAAAAACCTAGATCGTAAAAATGAAATTAAAGAATTTCTTACATGGATCGAAGTGATTTCTCCAACAATTGATGAATTTTGAATGATTGAAACACTTATTAGCGCTCGAATCGAATGAATCGAGTGATTATCTTCAAAATCACCGGAAAACAACAAGATTTTGTATGAAATTAAACTGGATTTTCTTCAAAAAAGATGAAGAACACGTTGATCGGGTGTTTGAATCATTGATTTGTGATGAAAATCACACTATAATGTAGTGATTATTGAGATAGAAAGTGAAGAAATGGTTGGAGATGGTGGGTTTTGAAAAGGAAGAAGAAATTGTTGAATTAACAAAAATATCCTTTTTCTTTATTTTAAATGTTGCCACATGTCCTAATCCTATTGCTTCCTACACTTTCTAAACAAAATAAATTTTCTATTTGATTCTTTCCCTATTTTAAAATAAAAAAATTGGGATATTAAATGGATACGCAATATAAACGTATTAATCGGATTAGCGTTAGCGTTACAACTCAAAATTGAAGGACGTGGATATCACGCGCATCATATGCAGGTAGCCATTAATATTAAAATTTAGCGTAAGCGTTAAAACCTTTCTTCATTTCATTGATTATAGATACAACAATGGTAGATAATAATAATATACGTATAATTAGGGTTTCAAATCTACACAAACAACCTTTATTTCTTCCATTATTACTTACAATTCTTCGTTTCGCAGATCGAATTATGAGTTTTTCTTTGTGATTGATGTGATTCGAAGTTCCGATTTAACCGGTAAGTTGATCGATCCTGTGTTCGAATATACTAGTTGTAAATTTCTTCAACAAATTTGTTATTTGCTTTGATTTTGTAGTATTGTTGTGGTTATATTATGGCTGTATGTGTTTGTATGTTCATTGTTTTTTTTTTTTTTTTTTTTTTTTTTTTTTGCTTAGGTATGATTATTTATACATTTATTATTTAGAAAATGAATTGAGGAATGTTAGGTGAAAGTGAATGATATTTTAGCTAGGGTTAGATAAAATGCTCAGGAGTTGTCTCATAGATTATATTATTGCTAATTTGAGCTGTTACTGTTACTGTTTATTTTGAGAATTAGGTTTGCTTAGGATTAGGGCTGGCAATTTTGAGTCAAATAGGGCTGATTTTGGTTAAATTAGGTTTACTTAGAATTAGGTGTTACTGGACATGCATATGCTTCTTGCCGGAATCATCTTTTAGTCGCCTTCGCGAATCAGGTTAGGGTTTCGTCACTTTCTTATGCACGGGTTTGTTTCATGTTTTGGCCTAGTTACACATCTGAAGTTATTACTGTAGCATCATGAATTCATGATTTAGGATGTATATGATGGATTCTCAAGCTGAATATGGTTTTTTGATGGATTTGTCGATTTGGTTTGTAGGATTTTTTCACTGAATGTGTCGTTATGGTGTTTATGTGTTTCATTCAGTGTTATGATTGTGTAGTGTTGTGTGTGTGTGTGGGGGGGGGGGGGGGGGGTATACCCGTGTTTAATTTAAATTTTGTAGTTCTTTTTTTTTTTCTGTTTTGGGGAACTTTTGCATCACTAGACATGTGCAGTTTGATATACTTGAGCATTGTGGACTCTGTATAACTCTTTGACAACATATTTGTAATTACCATGTTTGAAGCGTCTGTAAAAGATTTATGCAACTCAGACTACGCTCTTGAATATATTGGAATGTTGGGAAATTGTTTTTTGGGTACCATTGTTAAACACATGTGCCTTAGACATTGCAATTTTTTATTCCACTTTAGGATATGTAATGCTTTGCCAACAGAAGATTTAACTAAGATACCATTGTTTCTATATTGTGGATTTGTGGTCAGACCCGTTTTGACATGAACCAAATTGACGCTAACTGTCAGTTTTTCAGGCTTAGTTATAAACTTACAATGCACGTGTAATTTAGATCTTGGCAAATATCTACCTAAAATCATCTCTTATAAGGTAACGTGCACGTGTTACAAGTGCATTGATGATTGATATATCGCCTTTTGATGGCATATCATATTTTTGACTTTGGGGCTTCTATAATAATAAGATTTTATTTAAGGTCTGATTTCAATTGTGTACCAAATTTGATTTTGCAATGTCGGCTTACCTATTTGGGGTTCAGAGCTATATAGAAACGTAAACACAATTCCAACATTTGTTAACCATTTTGGTGCAGCTCATGGTTAGGTAATGAAGAATATACCTGATAGGACCGAAACAAATTTAACCAATTCTTCCGATACAATTCGCGGTTCCATCTGTTCTGAACCGGGGCCAAGCAACCACAAATCACCAAAGTCTTCATTGTGGTCCGGCTTCTTGGTATCCGCCTTTTCAGTTTTCGATATCCACAGTGAGTCTAAAATCTCGCATAAGAAGAATCAAGAAACTAGTACTGGAAACCATGGTTGGACCGCTGCTGTGAAGAGAGTCATGAACGGTGGTTCAATGAGGAGAATCCAGGAGCGCGTTTTGGGGTACAAGACTAACGTTTCTAACTCCGTAAGTGATATATGGCTTCTAGGGGTTTGCTATAAAATTTGTTTGGAAGATCCGTCGCAAGAAACGGTTCATAGCACCGGATATGCTGCGTTTTCTGAAGATTTTTCTTCAAGAATTTTGATGACATACCGTAAAGGTTAGTGTTTTATTTGAAAATAGAAGGTTATTACGGTACACGAGGGTAGATGATATTATGATAACGATTATTACATTCAGGTTTTGTATCTATTGGTGATTCGAAGTATACCAGCGATGTAAATTGGGGTTGCATGCTTCGAAGCAGTCAGATGCTAGTTGCTCAGGTATTAATTATATAATTTTATAAGAGTAAAATGCCATTTTCACTTTATGCACAAGCATTCTGCATAATGTACAAGTATTCAAAAAAGATGAAAATACCCTTAAATTAACAAAAAAAGACGAAAATACCCCTGCCTTTACGGAGAAAAATGGAAGGTGTTAACGAGCCAGATGAAAATGGCAATATTTCAAACCTTTTGGATCTGGTTGCAGAAAAACAAGCCTTTGGACGAAAGTCGCAAAACTGGCCAAACCTCAGGGACGGAAATGGCATTTTACTCTTTTTTTAAAGAGCACAATAAGCAAAATGAGGAACTACTGTTAGGACACACACACACACACATATATATTTCAATGTATCTAAAGTTGTTAATGTGGACAGGCGTTACTAGTTCATAGGCTAGGCAGACCTTGGAGAAAACCTACGCCCCCGGTAATTGGTATTCCGTTAGTTTTTTTAGCCATTTGCATTCATATAGACAAATCATCAGATAACTTATTTATGCCTGTTTTATTCTTGCTAACGATGCACAGCCATTTGATCGGGATTATATCGAAATACTACACATGTTTGGTGATTCCGAGGATTCACTTTTCTCCATTCACAATCTTCTCAAAGCTGGAGAGAGTTATGCACTTGCTCCGGGATCATGGGTGGGCCCATACGCCATGTGTCGCACCTGGGAGACACTTGCACGCTCTAAGATTGAGAAAAATGAACCGGAAGATAAGTTATTTCCAATGGCCGTTTATATTGTTTCGGGAGATGAAGATGGGGAACGTGGTGGTGCACCGGTTCTTTGCATAGAAGATGCCTCGAGAATTTGTTCAGAATTTTCTAGAAACCAAGTTGACTGGTCACCTCTCCTCTTGCTGGTTCCGTTGGTTCTAGGTCTTGATAAAGTAAACCCTAGGTACATCATTTTTTTGTAATTAGAGGTATCCACTTGATAGTCTTAAGTAGTGCTGCAAATAAACCGAACCAACACGAACAAAGCCTTGTTCGTGTTCATTTGTTAAGGAAATACATGTGTTCACGAACAGTTCATGAACACTTACTGAACGGGATATTTTGTTCGTGTTCGTTCATTAAGGAAATGATTGTGTTTGTTTTTGTTCATTAATTTTAGTCACCGAACACAAACGAACATTCATGAACACAAATGAACATAAACGGATACAAACAAGCGTTCATGAACAGAAACGGACACAAACAAGCGTTCATGAACAGAAACGGACACAAGTGTTCATGAACACAAATGAATACAAACGAACACAAACAATTGTCGGTGTGTTCGTTCATAATTGAACGAATACGAATAGTGTTTTAAGGATGTATTCTTTTATGATTCCATGTACTCAGAGGCGTCTCTGAGAATTCACATACCCTATTCGAGCTTGAAAAAATGTGCCCTTCCGTTATGTTTTGTTCTGAGAATTCACATACCCTATTCGAGCCTGAAAAAATGTGCCCTTCCGTTATGTTTTGTTATTATTTAAAAAAAATCAAATTAGTGTTGGGTTCAATAAACCTAATTCCAAGTGGGCTAAATTCTAAACCATAAAAAATGATTTCTAAATGGGCCTATATTGGAAGTGATGTGTTTACTATTTAGAAAAAATAACATATACGTATCGGATTTTTTTAAATTGCATGCCCCTCGAAATCGTGGGCCTTGTGCGGAGGTCCTCCCCGCACACCATCAAAGCCTCCCATGCATGTACTGACCTGTTTCTATGGGTTTCTTGATTGTTGACTTGTCTTTAATTTTCCATTTGACTTTTTATATAACCAGATATCTACCTTTTCTGGCTGCCACATTCACGTTTCCCCAGAGCCTTGGCATCTTGGGTGGTAGGCCTGGTGCTTCAACGTATCTTGTCGGTGTGCAAGATGATAAAAGTTTTTTATCTCGATCCCCATGAAGTTCAACAGGTAGTGTTCATTTTAGTTTTTTTTGTGTGTCACATTTCTGCATGTATATAGAGAAAAGTACTTTTTGAGTCCCTGTGTTTTAGTGGTTTTAACCACTTGAATCCAAAATCAAAAGGTTTCACAGCTTGAGTCCCTAACCGTTCATTTTATAACGTTTTGAGTCCAATTTTTAACACTTGTACTTTTGATTTTGGACTCAAGTGGTTAAAACCACTAAAACACAGCGACTCAAAATGTTATAAAATGAGCGGTTAGGGACTCAGAGCGTTAAACTTTTTTATTTTGGACTCAATTGGTTAAAACCACTAAAACACAGGGCATGGTTTTAAAAAACGGTTGAGGCGTGCGCCTCGAGGCGCGCCTCAAGGCGAAACGGCCAAAAAACGATTCTGAGGCGCGCCTCAGGGGGTTTCTACTGTTTGTGCGCCTCAGAGGGGCTGAGGCGCTAAAAAGGCTGCGCCTCAGGTGCGCCTCAGGGGTTTTAGATATTTGTTTTTGATGTTTTTGCGTTTTTGTGTCAATTTCAAGCAATTTATGTCTTTTTTATGTGTGTTTTTGATTATTTTGATGAATTTGATGATGAATTTAGTTAGTATTACTATTTTTATAAGGTATATAATATTTATATTTATTTTTTAATTCCGCCTCGGGCTTACGCCTCGGTTCGCCTCGAGGCTTACGCCTCGTGAGGCGAAGTGAAAACGCCTCGAAACTCGTTTCCGTTTTTTTAAACCTTGACACAGGGACTCAAAAAGTAATTTACTCATGTATATAACTTGAAAAATAATTTCATTTTACATTTACATTTCAATGTATTAGAGTCGTACTCGAGGTACAAACCTTGATTCCACTTACTAAACCACAACAGCTGTATATTTCATTTTACTTAATGTTTTTTTTAATTATCTTCAGACAGTTAACATCAACAAGGATAATCTAGAGGCTGATACTTCATCATATCACTGCAAGTATGAACATGCCAATTTTTTCATTATTTAACAGTTTTCTTTCTGTTATTTTAACCTCTCGTAAAATCATAATTTCAGTGTTATACGGCAAATTCCTCTCGAATCCATTGACCCGTCTCTGGCCATAGGGTTTTATTGCCGAGACAAAGGTATACACGTTACATATTTGATTTCTGTTTCAGGTATAGAGAAAACATAAAACATTCAAAATATTTGATTTAGAGTAAAATGCGATTTTGTCCCTGAGGTTTGGCCAGTTTTGCGACTTTCGTCCAAAGGTTTGTTTTTTCGCATCTGGATCCAAAAGGTTTGAAATCTTGCCATTTTCATCGGCTCGTTAACTCAATCCATTTTTCTTTGTTAAGTCAGGGGTATTTCCGTCTTTTTTGTTAACTTAAAGGGCAATTCGGTCTTTTTCACTTTATGTAAAAAGACTGAATACCCCTGAGAAAGACCGAATTGTTCTTTAAATTAACAACAAAGACGGAAATACCTCTGACTTAACGAAGAAAAATGGATGGAGTTAACGAGTTGGATGAAGATGGCAAGATTTTAAACCTTTTGGATCCAGATGCGGAAAAACAAAGCTTTGGACGAAAGCCACAAAATTGGCCAAACCTCAGTGACAAAAATGGCATTTTACTCTTTGATTTAACATTACCAACTTTAAAAATTTCTAAACTTTCGATGCAAGTAAATTGGACATGGTTATCAGTCCAAAATGATGACATGGCAGCTAGCATGTCGGGAAGTTTTGACCATGTTGACTTTTTTTTCGACGTGGCATCTGAAAACCTGGCTATCTTAGGTCATTTTTCAATTGCAGAAGTTTGATTGTTTTTACATTGACCATGTTGACTTTTCTTGTTTGTGTTACATAGATGATTTTGATGACTTTTGTTCACGGGCATCTGAGCTAGCCACAGAATCGAATGGTGCTCCGTTATTCACAATAACTCAGGCCCGTCATTCACCAAAAGCAAGCGGCACCAGCAGGACTCATGAGGTTGATTCCTTTGATGCAGCCGATGATGATGAAGACTCTGCAAAAGATGATTGGCAGCTTCTTTGATTTACTTGTGTGATATTCTTTGATATTTGGGGTTGCAGAAAATGTGCATAATGAAGTTAGACTTGGTGTTTGTATGATTGTAAGCCTCAAAGGAGCTAGGATTTGGTTGTGTTTATTAGAAGATATTTGTTTATTTGAAGCGTTCATATTCTTCATAAAATCTTTTATTTCTTTGCAGCTTTGACTCCCCAACCCATGTGCAAGGCTCAATGTGATTTTTTTTTACATGCTATTTACTTCGTCATATTATAAATGTAGCAATTTAGTTATGTGATGCATGACTGCATATCAACTTTGGCTCGTGTATTTATTTTGTGATCTAATAGAATTGGATTGTGAAACCTCATACGCGAAACAGCATCCGTGTATCAAGTTAGGTTGGGTAACATAAATTTTGTATGATAATTTGAATATTGTTGTATGTAGTTCATGTTAGAAACCTTAATAGTAACATTATAAACAAAACAATTGTAATTTTATTCAATATAATTGTTAAAACATTGTTGAAAATGACACTTTGAATGGAACCCAACTAAGCAAATGGCTATGTCAAATCATGGACATGCTGCTCTTGCGGTTGAAGATCCTAATCTTGGAGACAGACCCACCATAGTTAAATGCACTGACACACATAGGATACACACTCCATAACTTGCTCACTGTCTCAATAAGCCTTAACTGTGGTCTGTGTAAAGTAAACCAACCAAATACTTATTGTCAAGACTCGAGATCTTCCCCATCTGTACATAGATCCTTATTAAACTCTAGTTTGACATATCACCCCCCTTAAACAAACCCAACCCCAATAAATTTTCCCTTGCATTGGGGTGTAAACGAGTCGAGCCGAGCCGAACCCAAACTCAACTTCAACTAGGCTTGAGCTCGGCATGTTATTAGCTTTTGAAGCTCAAAATCGACTCGTTTATTATTTATTATATAATTTATATACATCTATAGTTATTTTTTATATGTTTTAATTTTAATTTTGTATATTTAACATAATATATATTATTTAGTTATTTTTGTCATAACTTAAAACATAATAATATTTATTTCTATAAAAACATATTTGATAAATAAAATATAGTATATAAATAATAGGCTCAAGAGCCGGACTAAGTTTAGTAAGGCCAATGGGTATGGGGTCGGCTAGCCCCGGCTAGCTCCGGCGCCGAGCCCCCACACCGCCCCCCTCATGTCCGGCCCGGCTCATTCGTCTCCCCCACGCCGATTCAGCCGACCCTCTCTCCTATCTCTATACACACATACATCTATACATACATACATATATATATATAAAGGGGTTCATCCCCCACCCCCCTAGATTCATCCCATCCAAGCCACTCCTACGTGGCGCCTACGTGGCGGCTCAACCCATCCGAGCCCATCCTCTCCATACCCTTTAGTCTAAGTGAAACTGGGTCAAACTCATTTATTAAACGAGTTTCTTTAGGTTCAGGGTTAGTCTCATTTATTAAACAATCTTATTTTAAGCCTGAGTTTGGGCTCATTTATAATCGATTTGATTTAAGTTTTTAGCAAACCGATTCATAACTCATGAGCATGGTTAACCCATGGGAGGGCAAAGTCGGCGAACAAACTCCCACGACCCACGAGGACCAAGTTTTTTAACAATTCTTTGAGAATCAAAGCATATAATTAATTTTAATAGTTAAATCCAAAGTGTTTTTAAACCCATTAACTTATCCTATTTAGTTTATCCCCATATAAACATATAACCAGTGGCGGATCTTGCCCGTTGAACCTGCCAGGGCCGAAAGACACGGGCACTAAAATTAGCACTACAGCCGAAAAACTTGCCAGGGCCGAACATAGTATATATACAAAATTTCGATCGAAATGCGGAAAATTAGCACTACGGCCGAAAAACTTGCCAGGGCCGTGGCCCTGCCACGGCTCTACTAAGATCCGCCCTTGCATATAACTCCAATTCTCATTTAACCCAATTAAACCAAATCATATTTAAAAATTTAAACCCACTTAAAAAAAAATACAAAAAAGTGAAAGTATGAAAATTAAAGGGGCAACAAATTGGGAAGGGGCGATGATAATCGCCCATGGGCCTATTTTAAGAGGCCCATTTTTTCCTACTCGTCTCTGATACCTCTAATTCTCAAGGACACACTACTCACGGATGACTTGACTCGTTCACCCTCCTACTCACGTGCATTTAGTTTAGACTAGGGATGAGCAAATGGTATTGGGTACTGGTACTAGTATCGATTTTCCCCGAACCGAAATACTTTGGGTACCGACTTTTGACATTTTGGTACCATTATTTACAAGTTTTTACCTTCAAATACCGGTACTGTATCAGGTTGATGAAACACTGGATAACACTATGGTTATCCGGTGGGGTTACTTCAATGATGGGTTCAACCTCTTTCCTCACTCGTTGATAATGGCTGGGCTCCTACAAAACAGCAACACCGTTAGTCTCGTTAAGAGGGGAATATGGGGGTTTCCCTCTTAACCAGGCTCCGGCGTGAGAATAAGTACTGTTCCGAAGAAGGTAAAGCAGTGTGTGTTAAGTGTGTGAATAGAGAGAGCAAGGTCCTCAACCTGGATGATGAAGGGTCCTATTTATAGCCGAAGGGTTAAGAAAGGGAGGAGCAGCGGTGCTAGCTGTAGACGCGCGCCAGCTGTCCGACTAAGGGGAATATCCCTTTGGTCTCCTCTGCTGTGGCCAGCGTAGTGGTACACGTGGCGCGCCTGTATTCGCCTAATTTGTAAACATCGTACTGATGTTGTCGGACTGCTCCCTGACCTGTTGCAGGTCCACCTGGCGCTTGCTGGTTGGTGACACGTGTTGTCCTTTATGTCGGATGGAGCATCTTTAGTGTCACCGGGATATTTTCCAGAAGCTTCTGGAAGCTTCTGGATGATATGGTTGATGTCAACGCCATGTAGGATGGAAAAAGTGGTATGGTCCTTGCCATGTTGGCAAGGAATTGGGACCATACCTCTTCAAGTCCCCCCAGTCCAGTGTGCCTTCTAGGTGGGTTTATCGTCTAGGAGGGATTCTGGACTTATGAAAGTAGTGCTTGCCATGGTCTCTGGCATGTGGGTTTTTGATTCCTTGCGGAAGTGAACCAAATGGACGCATGACGCATGGTGCATGGGTTTTGACTCCTTACGGAAGTGAGCCAAATGGACGCATGACGCATGGCGCATGGGTTTTGACTCCTTGCGGAAGTGAGCCAAATGGATGCATGACGCATGCCGCATGGGTTTTGGCTCCTTGCGGAGGTGAGCCAAATGGACGCATGACGCATGGCGCATGGGTTTTGACTCCTTGCGGAAGTGAGCCAAATGGACGCATGGCGCATGGGTTTTGACTCCCTGCGGAAGTGAGCCAAATGGACGCATGGCGCATGGCGCATGGGTTTTGACTCCTTGCGGAAGTGAGCCAAATGGACGCATGGCGCATGGCGCATGGGTTTTGACTCCCTGCGGAAGTGAGCCAAATGGACGCATGACGCATGCCGCATGGGTTTTGGCTCCTTGCGGAAGTGAGCCAAATGGACGCATGACGCATGGGTTTTGACTCCTTGCGGAAATGAGCCAAATGGACGCATGGCGCATGGCGCATGGGTTTTGACTCCCTGCGGAAGTGAGCCAAATGGACGCATGATGCATGCCGCATGGGTTTTGGCTCTTTATGAGTGTTGTCTTCAGGAGGAAGCTTTGTTGTCTTCGGGAGAAAGCTTTGTTGTCTTCGGGAGGAGTGACTGACGTGACTGTCTGATGTCAGGCGAACGAGCGCCTTTTCAGTCATGTCAGTTGCTTTTTCGGCGACATGTCAGATGTTTGTTCAACTGTTTCCGGAAAAAGAGGTGCCACCGTCTCTCTCCTCTGACGTGTCCTTCTTCTGTTGGTTGCTTTTTCAAAGCCTGACTTCTCCACTACCCATCGCATTAAATGCGATGGGTATAAATAGACGGTGGTTTCTCTTCCTTCAACACCTTTTTCCGATTCAAATTTTGAAATCCAAGTTTCTCTCTTCTCCCCTTATCTCCCTCCTTCTACGTGTAGAGTTCATCTGCTTTCTTCTTCCGTTTTTCACGATGTCTACTTCAAATCCTTTGTCGAAGAAAAAGAGGAATAAGGGTAAGACTCCTCCCGGCCCAGATCAGGCGGTTATTGGTTGGAAAGAGGAGGAGTTTCAGAATCTAGTAAGGGAGATGGGTTTCCTCCCTGAATGGGGTGCTGAATATCCTGTTGCTGGTTCCACCGCCATGGATGCTCCTCCCGGGTACATGACTTTGTACGCTGCTTTCTTCCGGGAGGGCAACTTTAGACTTCCGATGACTCGGTTTACTGCCGACGTTTTGAGGGGCTATGGTCTCCACATCTCTCAAATAAATGCCATCGGGCTCCCTCGGATTACTCACTTCGAGTTTATTTGTATGGCGAACCGTTTCGATCCGACGTTTGAAATGTTCAACGTCTTTTACACTGTGACGTATACGAGTGGGTTCTATTCCTTCAGTGCTCGGACCGGAGTGTCGCCAGTTTGTTCTGTGCCATTGAAGGGTATACATGATTGGAAGCAGAAGTTTTTCTATATTCGTCGAGGTGTGGTGCCTGTGGATATGCATTATAGATCTGTGGACGAGGGTATCCCAAAGGTGGATGTGGTTGCAAATTTTGCTGACCAAAACTGGTACAAGAGGTTGACTCGGAAGGCTACCCCGATTACCCAGCTGGAGGAAATGGCGTTGGTTGGTGCTGGGATGAGCATGAAGTGGATCCCCAAAAATCCGTTGGGGGTCCCGGTTTATGGTCATGAAGGCAAATGTACTTGTTACTTTCCTTCTCGTTTCTTTCTTCTTCTCTTTTCTTTTTTTTTTCTTTTTTTTTTGTGTGTTGTACTTCTTGTTGAGTTGTTCCTTATCCGCGTCGTTCTGTGTAGTAGGGTTCACGCTGTTGAACGTTTTGGATCGCGAGGCACCTGGTGCGATGGTTGAGGCAATACAAAAACCTGGCAAGCAGCCTTGGTTAGATCAGATTCGTGGCCGGTTTCTGCATCCGAGCAACGAGAGTTTCGTCACTTATGCGAACACTGCCTTAGGTGAAGATAGTGAGGATGATGATGATGCGTTTGATTCTATTCGAGAGGAAGTTATCGTTCTCTCGAGTGAGGGGTCTGGCAGATCCTTTGAAGATCTAACTTCTCCTTCTGCGCGTGCAGGTTCAGTGAAAGGGGCTGTGCAAGAACCGGTGCATGAGCCGGTGAATGAGCCCGTGGAGGGAAATGTGGAGATTCCGGTGGAGGTTGTTAATCCGTTGGAGACGAAAAGGAAGTCGAAAGCTGACAAGGCCGCGGGAGAAGGGAAAAAGGCTGAAGGAACTTCCTCTAAGTCTCCTCGTAAGCGACTTCACACTGCTCGTACCCTTGATTATGTTGTCGTGTCTGACACGTTACCTGGTTTAGGGGTTGTAGAGAAACGCCCTGAGTCGGACCCTGAGGACCGTGCAACCCTAACCGAGATTATGCAGAAGAAACTGTTTGCTGATAGGAAACGAAAACTTGACGAGCAGGCTGCTGCTGCGCTTGCCGCGAAGAAGGTTAAACTTCAGAAAGATAATCCCCCCGCCCCTTCTGAGTCAGAGATTGACATGGGTATTTTTTGCTGAAAAACCCTCTGATTTGCTGGAGAAGATTTTTGAGGCTTCTGGTACGCGTTTTTACAGTTTCCAGCATCTCTCTTGAGTTTTACTCGTCTTGTTTGTGTATTTTATTCTCTATTATCTGAATGTACTGCTCGTTTTGGGGCAGGTGTTAAAACAGCCCAAAGTGGGCACAAGATTGATATTTCTAAGATTACACCTCCCGCGTCTCCGCCGTCGAGGACATTCGGGGTGTCTCCTCATGATAGCCCTGCCGGGCAGGAAGAGACTGTGAATGTCGAACGAGTTGGGGAAGGTGGTGGTAAAGCGGGTGGTAATGATGCTGCGGAGGGTGCTGATGCTGCAGGAGGTGCTGGTGCTGATCGTGGTAAAAATGTGGAGGTTGACGTGGAGGTGAGTGATACTACTCCCCATCACACGGTGTACACCAAACGCCCCCCAGGTGATGGTGGTGGTGCAACTTCGGGTGCCGTCCGCAGCCCTCACTTTGAAAAATTTCATGCTGATTCTTTCGATACCACGAATCCTGCCTGTGACGATCTCCCGTACATCCCTCGCTGGAACTTGAACCAAGGTTCTAGGATGGACAACCTTGAAAATTGTCATGAATTCTACTCGATGTCCCTCCCCCCTGCTGAGAGGATGTTTCAGAGGAAACGCCGCCGGTTTGCACTGTTGGATGATCATGTGCAGGCCGGGGTTAATTTTTTCTCTACCACTCAGGAGATTGTCTGCTAGTGGAAACAGCTGGGGGAGGACGTAATGGAGTTTGAGAATGATAAAAGACTATTTGCGGAGGAGAAGGAGAGATTCAATGCTGAGAAAAAGGGGTTGGAGTGGAGGGTTGCTGATGCAGAGGCTAAACTTGCTCAAGAGAAGCAGGCTAATGCTGATAAGCAGAAGAACTGGGAAGGCGCGTGTGCGCGCACAAATGCCGAGCTCAAGACTCAACGTGACACGATTACTCGTTTGTCCGGTGAGAAGAAGGAAATTGCGGATGAGGCTAATAAGGCGCGCATGATGTTTGAGAAGAAGGAGACAGAGTATGTTGAACGCATTGCTAAGCTGGAAGTTCTTGCTAGGCAATGTGAGACTTCTGAGCGTCTTCTTCAGGAAAAAATTGCCGAGTGCCAAGCCGCTGAACTCCTTGCTGAGGAGACGTCTGCTGATTGCAAGTGGTTGCTCTCACGTGCGGTGCCTCTGGTAATTTCTTGTATTGTTGGTTTTTGTGATTGTTGTGAATTATCCCTTACTTGTGTTGTTTGCTGTAGATTGCTGAACGCATTGTTAAGTCGCACGAGCTTGCCCACTATATGTATGAGTTGGGGCAAGCTGGTTACAGCAGTGGTCGTAAGGACGGATACAACGAGGGCAGGGCTGCAACCCTTAATAAGGAGAAAGAACACCATTTCGAGCTGTGGAAGGAAGATTGTACTGGTGCTTACACCGCGAAGAGGCAAGAGTTTTCGTCCTTGGAGTTTGCGGTGGTTAAAGCTGCGAAGAAGCTGGCTCGGAGGCCAGATGGTGTTGCTAAGTTGAAGAGCGCTTTGGGCGATGAAGGTGGTGCAACTGGGGGTGTTGGACCCAGTCACCCGGAATGAAGCCTTCCGGCCTGCGCGCCGCGTATGACCTTATGTGGTCTTGTATTTGACAGTTTGATAAACAATTTTAACTTCCTTGTTATCGTTATGGATATATGGCTTTGTTTGGCATATGTGATGCTAACAGTTGTCTGTTTTTACGCGAATTTGTTATCGTCATAATATGTGCATGTGTGATTACTTTGATTCAGGTATCACGAATGAATAATGGCGCTGACAGGTTGTGTTGTGTTTATTACAACGTTTTGTTCTGTCGTATTTGTGCGCAGGTGGGTCATGAATACGAAGTGATCGAGTGACAGGCTATTGTGTGTACCCGGCTGTTCTCGGCCTCGGGGGTGTTTACAATGTTTTGTTTGTCCTGTGTTCGATGTTTTCGTGTTTATGTGGGCACGAAGTATTTGATTGGCGTTTGTTAGGCTTTAGTTGTGTGTCTGACCCGGCTGTGCACTTGTTTGTGACAAGCCTTGGAGGTCTACAACGTTTCCTAATGGTCGAGCCATTGATGTTTTCGTGTATGCCCAAAGTGATACATGCAGTTGTGACAAAGAAATTTGCATAATAAAAAGATAGCCGAACACTTGTTGTATTATAAATGTGTTGGCAACTAGGCCATTGCAATTACAGAGATTTCGTTCATAAGTAACACCTTCTCAGCTGTTGAGCGTTCCATGTGCGAGGAACCTCTTTGTTATCGATGGTGCGCAGTTTGTAGGCCCCCTTTCCGAGCACGGCGTCGATGACGTACGGACCCTCCCATTTGGGAGCCAACTTCCCGGGTCTTTCTGCATTTGAGGCTTCATTGTCTCTGAGGACGTATTCTCCCGGGTTGAACGTGCATATTCGGACTTTAGAGTTGTAATATTTTTCCAGCTTTGTTTTGTACTTTGCTTCGTTGATTGCCGCCATTTCTCTCCGTTCTTCTAGGAGGTCGAGGTCGATCCTCCTTTCTTCTTCATTGTTGATCACGTTCATGGAGAGCATTCTGGGTGACGGCAATCCTATCTCTGCTGGTATTACAGCCTCCGACCCATAAACCAAGCTAAACGGTGTTTCTCCGTTGCTTGTTTTGGGCATCGTCCTGTGGGCCCATAAGATGCTTGGCAGTTCGTCTACCCAACCTCTTCTCTTTTCTCCTAACCTTGCCTTAATTCCGTCGACTATACTCTTGTTGACGGCTTCAACTTGACCGTTCCCCTGCGGGTGCGCGACCGAGGAGAAAGTGTGTTCGATGTGTAGTTCCTTGAACCACTGTTGAAGGTTGTCTTCGGCAAAATTGGTTCCGTTGTCGGTGATTATCTTGAGAGGTAAACCAAAACGACATATTATTTGTTCCCAAATGAACTTTTTGACAACTGCGGCTGTGGTCGACGCAAGGGCCTTCGCCTCTACCCATTTGGTGAAATAGTCAACTGCGACTATTATAAATTTGACAGCTCCTGGGGCTTCGGGAAAAGGTCCGACCATGTCGATTCCCCATTGCTGGAAAGGCCATGCCGTGGTCACTGGTACTAGCTCGTTCTTGGGGCGCATCGTTTTGGGTGCATGCCTTTGACAGCCAACGCATTTCCGCAACTCTTTGACCGCGTCTAGATGCATTCCGGGCCAGTAGTATCCCGCATTCATGACCTTCGCTACCACCATCCTTGGACCGGCGTGTATACCACAGATTCCCTCGTGCACCTCTCTGATCAGATAACGTGCGTCTTCAGGGTCAACACATCTTAACAACGGCCCGAGGTATGATTTTCTGTACAATATTCCGTCAGCCATCTGGTAGTGTTCGGATTTGTACTGGATCTTCCTTGCTTCTGCCTTGTTCTCCGGGAGTACTCCAGATTGGAGGTATGTGATTATCGGAGTCATCCAAGACGTTGTCCCTAGTTGAACGACGCTTACTTCTCGAAGTGGTACGGACGGATTGCTCAAAACTTCTATGCGTACATCCTTTGCTAAGTGTTGGAAGCTTGTAGAGGCGAGTTTGCTAAGCGCGTCCGCTGGCTTGTTTTCGCTTCTATTTATGTGATGCACTTTGTAGGAATAGAAGGTTTGCAGCAATGTCTTTGCTTGGCTTAGGTAAAGTGCCATTGTATCTCCCCTGGCTTCATATTCTCCGTTAATTTGGCCTGCCACCAACATGGAGTCTACGTGTGCTTCGATGTGTCGTACGCCCATTTTGATTGCCAATCTTAGCCCAGCAAGGAAGGCTTCGTATTCGGCTTCGTTGTTTGTGCTTTTAAAATCCAGGCGTATGGCGTAGGTGAACTCGTGTTTGTCGGGGCTCACCAGCCGGAGGCCAGCACCTGCACCATCCTCGTTGGACGCACCATCTGTGTATAGCAGCCATGGTTCTTCCACTTGTTGTTTCTCGGCCTTTTCCATTGCCTTGCATTCTCGATCTCTGTCATCTGGTACCTCTGTCACGAAATCTGCAAGCACTTGGCCCTTGATCGCCGGTCTTGGTCTGAACACTACGTTATGACCCCCGAGCTCTATCGCCCATTTTGCCAGTCTCCCTGAAATCTCCGGTCTTGCGAGTATGTTGCCAATGTTGTAGTTAGTTAACACGTGAATGACATGATTGGCGAAGTACCTACGCAGCCGTCTTGATGCGTGAATTAGTGCGAGCACTAGTTTCTCCATTATTGCGTACCGGGTTTCTGGATCGGTTAGAGTTCGTGACACGTAATAGACCGGCGTCTGGACGCCCTGTCGATCGACAAGCAACACTGCTCCCACTGCCCTGTCAGAGGCTGACAAGTATAGTACCAAGGGTTCGCCCTTGACTGGTGCGGTTAAGGTTGGCAGCTTGATGAGGCAGTCTTTCATCTCGCGGAAAGCGCTCTCGGCTTCCGGAGTCCACTGAAATTGACTCTTTTTCATGCAGTTTCGGAGGGTTTTTATAAACGGAAATGATTTCGCCGCGTGGTTGGCTAGGAAGCGGTTGAGTGCTGCCAACCGTCCTGCCAATTTTTGCATCTCCTTGATCGTTGATGGTGACGGCATGCGTTCTATTGCTTGTACTTTGTCGGGGTTCACCTTGAAACCATCTTTCGTGACAATGAAACCCAGGAATTTCCCCTCCTCCATGCCGAAGGAGCACTTCGCCGGGTTTAGCTTGATGTTGACTCCGCGCAGAGTGTCAAATGTCTTTTGGATGTTCAGCAGCATTGTACTTTCCTCTTTGCTCATGATAACCAGATCGTCCATATACAATTCTATGTATTTGCCGATGGCGTCGTGGAAGGTTTCGTTCATGAGCCTCTGATAAGTCGCTCCCGCATTTTTTAAACCAAAGGGCATTTTGGTATAGCAGTATAGCCCTGTTGGTGTACGGAAAGCGGTTTTGTCTTCATCCTGCACGGCCATTTGTACCTGGTGGTACCCTTTGTAGCAGTCGAGGAAACATTTCCATCGGAACGTGGCAAGTGAATCGATCTTTTCGTCGATATCTGGTAAGGCGTAACAGTCGCGCGGGCATGCCTTATTCAGATCTTTGTAGTCTACGCACATCCTCCAGCTACCATTGTTTTTCTGAACCATCACTGGGCTTGCCACCCATGTTTGATACCTGACCTCTCTGATGATCCCTGCGTTTAACAACTCTATCACTTGTTCTTTCATGGCGTGGTGTTTTATATCTCCCAAATGGCGTTTGGTATGTACCACCGGCTTGGCCTCTTCTGATACGTTTAAGCGGTGTTCAGCTATGTGCCGTGGAACGCCCACCATGTCGGCTGGAGTCCAGGAAAAGACATCCATATTTTGGAACAACTGTTTCTTTAGCGCCGCACGCGTCAGGTCGGACATTGCGGGTCCCAAGGTTACCGTCTGTTCCGGATGTGCGCTGTTGAGCACCCATTTTTCTGCTTCTTGGCGTGCTTCTGGTTTCCTTGTCTTTGCAGGTCTTAGCTCGTCTGTCGCTAATACTTCTTTGCTTGCATAGATGATGGCTACTCCTGTTTCCGTTGGAAATCCCACTACGGAGTGTGGGCCAGAACAAATCATGCTGAAGTCACCTTGGGATTCTCTTCCCAGCAAAATATCGTGTCTTGAATGTGCTGGCAGCACCATGAATGTGACTTCCTCTGTTCTTGAATTTCTTCCGTCCGAGAGCAGCACTGGGAAAGATATTTGTCCTAGAGGGAAAACGGCCTCGTTGCAGAATCCAGTGAGCGGGTAATCAACTGGTTCTAGGCGCGCTTTGTCCTCCTGATCGAACTGATTAAAACACTGTTCATATATGATATCCGCAGTGCTCCCTGGGTCGATGAAGATGTAATCCGTTTGGTAATGCCCTATGACGCCTGGGATGACTATGGGCCTTCTTTCTCGTGGGCCTCCTCTTACAACTGGGAAAACGACTTGTTTCTCGCGCCATGAGTCATCCTGCGCGCGCTTGTTGTAATTTTTTCTTGGCCTTCGTGGACCCCCTTGAACCATGTGGGTTTCTAACTTCCGGAGTTTCTTGTTGTCCGACCCTTCTTCTCTTCGTTGGATTTGACGGTAATCACGCCTGCCACCTTTGACCAGATGAGTTAACTTTCCGTCTCTTAAAGCCCTTTCGATCTCTTGTTTAAGGCTGAAACAATCGTCGGTTAAGTGGCCGGTGTCTTTGTGGAAGTCACAGAAGAGATTCGGGTCTTGGCCCCTCTTGTTGCGCATTTGCAGTGGTGGCTTGAACTGGTGATTCTCGGTTGCCAAGACTTCTGAAGGGGTTTTCGTTAGGAGTGTCCACTGCTTTTCTCTGTTCTCTTTTTTCACCTCTTTCCGGTGTGCGATTTGGTTGATCGTGTGGCGCGCGTCCTGTCCTACCGGGCTTCTTTCTCTTTGACCGGATGGTTTCCAAGATTGGTTTCTGCCTTTCTTGCTGTGCCGGTCGGCATGATTGTAACTGCGCTGACGGTGATCGTCACCGGTCAGCTGCCTATCCGACTGCGCGATGGTTTTGGCTGCCTCAATGAAGGTATCCCAATCTTTGGGTCCCCCGTCTCTACCTTTTATACGTTTGATTAAATCATCACACTTTACTGCCCGCATGAAGTGTGCGCGCATCATCTTCTCGCCGCAGTCGCCAATCTCTAAACATTCCTTGTTGTACCGAGTAATGAAATCTTCTACGCTTTCGTGGTCTCTGCGCCATATGTTCAAGCAGTCGGCTGGATCCCTGGTGTGTCGTCGTTGTTGTGAGAAGTGTGCTAGGAACTTCTCTCGGAAATCGATCCATGATTTGATTTTCCCCGCTGGTAAGCTGTCAAACCAGATGCGCGCCGCACCTACGAAGGTTTGGGCAAAGAGATGACACCAGGTTGGCAGGTTCCATCCACCCGTTGTTCCCGCACCGTTAAAAACTTGGAGATGATCGTCTGGGTCTGTCAGCCCGTTGTATTTGCCCACGTTATGTGGCAGTTTCGTTTTGTCTATGGTAGCTGTGGCGATCTCTCTGATGAACTTTGAATTCTCGGCTATGTCGTCTGGACGATAGCTTAGGGAGAAATCGTGCTCTGCTTTTGGATCGTAACCTGCACGCCTGCGAGGTTTGTATGCTTCATGCTCTGGTGGAAGCCTGCTGAACACCGTGCGCGTCTCCTCATCATTTTCAAATTCGTCGTTTATGTTGCGCGGACCCAAGCGACTTTGTATTGGCTTCTTCGGTTGGTTAGAGTACTGCACGTAGTTGCTCTCTGTCTCTCCGTATGTGTCGCGCGTGTCGTGCGCGCTTGGTCTTCTCACATGCGGTGGAAGTACTGACTCAGGACGCAGATTGAATGCATTGGCCTGTTGAGGCATGGGTGCGCTCAAAGGCCTCTGCGGTGGAGTGACAAATGCTGACTGGAGAGCTTGTGCTTGAAGCAGGGCTTGCTGCGCACTGAGTTGTTTGTAAACAAGGTTTATGGACGCCACTTGTTCAGCATACCAGGAAGCCAGAGTTTTTCCTTCGGGTAGACCTAGCAGTGCAGAGAAGTTCAGTTGTGCTTGGTCCGATGGAGCTGAGGGGCCAGCTCCATGGCTTTGAGTTTGCACTGCCGGTGTCGGTTGGACTACCTCTGATGGAGGCTGAAACGTAGCTCCATCTGTGGTCTGAGTGATGATTCTGGGTGGAGTTTGAAAAGTAGCACCAGGCGCGTTTTGAACGGCGATCCTGGATGTACTCCCGAAGATGCTGGGAAACTCCATGTTTGGTGGCCCTTCCTGGATAGCTTCGTTCCTTGGACCTCGTTGGACGTGTATGTTGTCCGAAACGAGTTCGAAGGAAGAAACGTCTCCATCGACTTGGTGGGAAGGGTTTTGTTCAGCCATGTTACGAGTGTTTTCTGAAAAGAAAAAGAGATGAAAGTGGTTTTTCTAAAAGCGGATGGCGCCAATGATGAAACACTGGATAACACTATGGTTATCCGGTGGGGTTACTTCAATGATGGGTTCAACCTCTTTCCTCACTCGTTGATAATGGCTGGGCTCCTACAAAACAGCAACACCGTTAGTCTCGTTAAGAGGGGAATATGGGGGTTTCCCTCTTAACCAGGCTCCGGCGTGAGAATAAGTACTGTTCCGAAGAAGGTAAAGCAGTGTGTGTTAAGTGTGTGAATAGAGAGAGCAAGGTCCTCAACCTGGATGATGAAGGGTCCTATTTATAGCCGAAGGGTTAAGAAAGGGAGGAGCAGCGGTGCTAGCTGTAGACGCGCGCCAGCTGTCCGACTAAGGGGAATATCCCTTTGGTCTCCTCTGCTGTGGCCAGCGTAGTGGTACACGTGGCGCGCCTGTATTCGCCTAATTTGTAAACATCGTACTGATGTTGTCGGACTGCTCCCTGACCTGTTGCAGGTCCACCTGGCGCTTGCTGGTTGGTGACACGTGTTGTCCTTTATGTCGGATGGAGCATCTTTAGTGTCACCGGGATATTTTCCAGAAGCTTCTGGAAGCTTCTGGATGATATGGTTGATGTCAACGCCATGTAGGATGGAAAAAGTGGTATGGTCCTTGCCATGTTGGCAAGGAATTGAGACCATACCTCTTCACAGGTATTTTCGGTACGGGTATTTCTGATACTGGTTGGTACCGAGCTCATCCATAGTTTAGTTTAGACTTGTGAGAAATGTGCGGTAATATAGTAGAAAGGGGTTCTTTTGGAAAACTGAACTACTTAAAGGGTCTCTCTTGTAGTTCTACAATCTTAAAGCCCTTCAACAGTCTCATACCATACCCCACTATTTGCGTTGGCATTTGTCATCCTCAAAAAACTCTTGTCTTCTTGAAGTCAAGTTTCAATGGCTGTTTGAAGTTCTGTACAACAACAAATAACTCAAAAAGCCCCTTACTTTCTCTCTCAAGATCACTACATAATGATGATCCATTTGTCAACCTGGGCTATGAGTTAAGCTACAACATCATCATCATCTTCAATGATTTGGGTGAACTTCATACTTGAAGTTGAGCTTCCATTAATGGTTGTTTGAAGATTTGAGATTTTACAAATAATTATGACAATCATTATCTTCATCTTTCTTCTCCTTCTTCCTTTGATTGGTTCAGCTGACCAAGGTAAAAAAAAGTAAACTAACTCTTTTACCTTTTTCCTGTTTTTTTTACTTTAGTCAAAAAGGTTTTTACCTTTCCCTTTATTCTCTTGCATAAAATTAAAATAATGAATTATTTATGGGGTGGGGGGCTACTCTTTAGAGGGTATTCTTGTCATTTTCTTTGCTTTGCTTGGTGAGATATGACATCAAATTTTGGAAGGTTGTGGTCCATTAATCCATTATATACGTGTATTTGTTGTCTATTGTGTTGTTTTGTTCAAACTTCAATCAAAGTGTCCTCTTACAATTTAATGTTTTATGATTGTTTAAAGATATTGGACCATAAATGATATTTAATCACCTTGTTTTCTGATAAATGATACATTTTTTCTTTTTACCCTTTTCCTCAATCTTACTCTTTTAACACATTGACTCTTAGGGGCTGTTTGATAGCCTCTTAATGACCATTCAGATGCTACCTCTTGATGATTTAAAACCTCTGAATGGTTAAGAGGTACATTCTGAATGGTAAATCATCACATGTTACATTCTTCTACCTTCTCATTGGTAAAATTTTTAATGGTTCCATTAAGAGGTAGTCTCTTAATGACCATTCAGAGACTACCAAACAGCCCCTTAGTTTAATGCATACAGGAGTTGATAGTCGCACATCCCTTACCCAGTGGCAGATCTAAGAACTTTTTTCACTGGGTTTCTTTTGGTAGATTATTACTAATTCTTACTATTTTTTTTTTCAAATCATACAAGTTTCTTACTAATTTTTCCATTTTTTCTAAACCGAATAAGTTTCTGGGAACCTACAAAAGTGACCTAGATCCGCCCCTGCCCTCACATGTATCTTTCTCTATACATACATAATACATAGATATATATAAAAGAGTGAAAAAATGTCTGAAAATAAAATCAAGGGTGTCAGAATAATGGAAGTAATGCATAATCAATCAATTACAGGTCATACTATTCACCAACCATGTTCCTACTAGCAGTATAGCAAGTAGCAACCCCATTGATGTGATTTTTTAAAGTTTTTTTTTGCTTATATGATACTTTTATAAATTATAACTTTTAATGGAGAACACATTATGTGAATTCGAGTATATTGGTGTGATATCTTATTTATCATAATCTAGACTCCTATAGTCCTATCTAATATTTTTTTAACGGCGACTTTCTTGTGTTTGACTATCGCACTCCTCAAATTAGAGAGTCTCGTCGTCAGACTATGTTGTCTTAATCGGGCTTAAGCTGGCTTCAGAGTTTGGTTTGGGAATTCCCCGGGAAACCATATCGCCGGCTGCCACTTGACAGTCGTTGTGCCACCATAAGAGCAGTACTCTCTGACGTAACACACGGTGGGACGAAAACCCGTGTGGACTTGGGATTTGATCTCACAACCTCGCACAAGGTTTAACTCAAATCCCTTATTGCTTTAATCCACCAAAAGTGACACAAGTGAGAATCGAACTTGGGTCTCTACTAGAGTAACCAAGACTCCTACCACTAGGCCGCAAGTAGGACCTAACTCAAATCCTTGGTTGCCTTAGTCCTATCTAATATAATGTATTTTCATCCATATATTAATGTATTTTCATTTATGTGACCTAACATTTGATGAAATATATTAAGATTTATAAAAGAATAAATTAGTTAGTAATAGATTAAGACCAAATGGATTATGGTGTCTATGTTCAATGTTTCTTTTCAAGTGGTAAAGTATTAGTGGTTTAGAGACTGTGTGAGTTAGCCGTTCTAAAATAATAATAGTTAAATCCGTAAAAAAACCCATTTTTAATTCTTGAAAATTTAGTCCCTCAACTTTCTACGTGTTTTTGGTTGCAGATGCTTTCGTCGGAGTGAACATCGGCACGGCCCTCTCCGACATGCCAAACCCGACCCAAACCGTCATCCTTCTAAAATCTCAAAACATCCGCCATGTCCGCCTCTACGACGCGGACCGAGCCATGCTCTTCGCTCTCGCCAACACCGGAATCCACATCACCGTTTCCGTCCCCAACCAACAACTTCTCGGCATCGCCCAATCCAACACCACCGCCGCCAACTGGGTTTCCCGCAACATCCTCCCCTACATTGCCACCACTAACATCACCGCCATTTCCGTCGGTACCGAAGTCCTCACCACCACCCCGAACGCCGCACCCGTCTTAGTCTCCGCACTTAAAAACATCCACTCCGCACTCATTTCCGCCAAACTCGACTCCCAAATCAAAGTCTCCACCGCGCACTCTTCCTCGATCATCCTCGACTCTTTCCCGCCATCACAAGCATTCTTTAACCGCACTTTGGAGCCGGTTATGATCTCGTTGCTTGAGTTCCTCCAGTCAACGGGATCATACCTCATGCTCAACGTCTACCCGTACTACGATTACACGCGATCCAACGGCGCAATCCCTCTCGATTACGCACTTTTCCGCCCATTGTCACCTGATAAAGAAGCCATCGATTTGAACACGCTTTTGCACTACACTAACGTCTTCGACGCAGTCGTAGACGCTGCCTACTTCGCTATGATGTATTTAAACTACACCAACATTCCGGTCGTCGTAACCGAATCGGGCTGGCCGTCGAAAGGGGACGCCTCCGAGCACGACGCGAACGCGGATAACGCCAATACCTACAACAGTAACTTGATCAAACATGTTTTAAACAACACGGGGACTCCGAAACACCCCGGTGTGGCGACCAGTACGTACATTTACGAGCTTTATAACGAGGATTTAAAGGCGGGTTCGACGTCTGAGAAGAACTGGGGGCTGTTTAATCCGGACGGGAGTCCGGTTTACGTGCTGCATTTGACGGATTCCGGGTCCGTGCTGGCGAATGACACCACGGACCGGACTTTTTGCGTCGCGAAAGACGGTGCGGACGTGAAAATGCTCCAGGCCGCGTTGGATTGGGCGTGTGGGCCCGGGAAGGTTAACTGTTCTATGATGTTGCAGGGTCAGCCTTGTTACGAGCCGGATACGGTTGCGGCTCACGCGACTTACGCGTTTAATGTGTATTATCATCGGATGGGTATGGCGGATGGGACTTGCGATTTTAACGGGGTGGCTACCGTCACTACTACCGATCCAAGTAAGTCGTATTTATCAGTAAAAGTAAAATTAGAGAGTGTGTGAGTTAATTATTAAAAAAATAAAAAAAAGTGGTTACGCTTATAATATTTTATAATATTGTGCATTTTATAATATTGTTGGATATTTATGCAGGTAGTGGTGATTGTACGTTTCTAGGAAGGTAAAATAATATCTTTATTTATTTATTTTTTTAATTTTGTAATTTTTTTTGTACTTATAGCGTTATGGTTTATGTTTTTATTTTTATGTAGTGATGGGGGAAATGGTACATTCACTAATGGTACATCGTTTGCTCCGTCTACAAACTCGACTACTTCGGGCAGCTTATCGCTATGCAACTCGCTTTCGTTTTTTGATCTAGCTCAAGCGTTAGTTTTGTTTGCGGTTTTCTTGTAAAAGTACGGGTATTTGTTTCAGTATTCGTTTCTTAATTAGTTTAGTATTTTTTTTGAGAAGGTTTTGGTTCGTTGGGTGTTTGTCGGCATCCCAATTACCATGGTCAAATAGACTTAAGTTACGGTTGAAGAGAGGTCAGTGGCGGACTTAATGTATACCGAGCCGTAGCACGGGCACTTTTTATCGGCAGTGTAATTTTTTTTTTTCGGTTTTTATACCAAGGATACCTCTGAACAGCTACGAGGACACCCCTAAAAAAGTCTATAAGCCCAAATGAATTGAAAATAATAAGTCCAATTGTCCAATATGTTAGCACAAATTAATCGAAGATTCTAAATAATAAGCCCAATTGACCAATATTTTAGTCCAAAATAATAAAATAAGTCCTGAAGTTTTAATGCACGACAAGGATACCAAACGTCAATCATCTTTCTCAATTCTCATAAAGGATGATTTTTGTAATTTACTCTTTATTTATTGTCGTTTTTTAATATTGTATAATTGCACGGTAATTTTTTTTTGGGATACCCCTGATTTAATGGGCTAGTTCCGTCACTGAGAGAGGTTATAGTATAAAGTCAAAGTCAACTACGGTCAAGTGGATTAGTTAGTTGACTTGGTTGTTTAAGTGTAATCCACTAAAATTGACTTTTACTTTATACGATATAACTTGTCTTTAGTCAACTTTAGTCAAGTGGATTAGTTTTTAGAATATTTCGTTATTAGACGTAATCCAACTCACTTGTTGGTTTTAGCTTTAGACTGACAAACCTTTAAACAATTAGAACATGTAGAATTACACGGTTAACACTCGCTACGAGTTATACTACAAGAGCCAAGAACATGAGAAACTACAACGTATCATACAATCAGCGTCGCAAAAACTTGCTAATGTCGAACTAGAGTGTTTTCCTACAACTAAGGTTGGCGGAGATATGGTTAATGTTGGATGTTTATGGGATCAACCGTGGTCTTGAAGAGAAGAACATGGACTTTGTCGATTGAAAAATACAAAAAACACCCCGACGAATGTGTGACATACGATCCAAAGCTCGTCCCGACGATGCAATGCCAAGCCGGTCCATACAAACAATCGAATTTCTGTAAACAACACAAAATTTTGATCATATTTTCATGAAATCACAATTAACACTTAAAGTTATTTAATCGTTTTTTTTCCTTATTTTGAAACAAATTTCTAATTAGTCCAAGTCTGACACCAACACGATACAAACAAATTTGACCATTTTTTTTGGAATTTTCTGTTTATTTTCATACAATGTGAAGGTTCATCAAAAGTCGAAAAAATTTAATGCATTCGTGCAAGTGGACTAGAATATTTGTCATAATGCTATTCTTTACAAAGTAAATATAGATAAATAGGTTTTTTTTTTTTTTTTTTTTAAAGAAATATCACAATATTATTTATCCATCAAAAGTAATAACCTTTAAAATTTAGAGTTACAGGTTTAGGATTTGAGGTTTAACCGCTTAGGATTAAAAATAGGGGTGTAACGAGTCGAGCCCGACCAACTGAGCTCGACTAATCGACTATTCGAGCTATCGTGAATAATTTTACAAAGTTGAACTCGTTTGAGTTTTACTAGTTTATTGTTTAACTATTTTTTTGGTGATTATATGGATTAGGATCAAATACAAAAGCTCCTTAAAATAAGAAATGTACAAAGCCTTCTAAAAATAAATCCACTAAAAAAAAAACCTAAACACCCACCACCACCCAAAAACCTAAACCCCCAGCCCCACTCATCACCTATTTTTTTTTTTTTTGCTAGGGGGTGGGGGTGGGTGTTTAATTTTTTTTTTAAATACCTCTAAAATGGTTGAAATGCAATATTTATTCATCCAACTGAAATTTAGAAAAAAAACAAACAACCTATACATGTGCAAGTAATGTGTATGTTATATTACATACATAAACGTTTAAAAACATATATATAATCAAATTAATTTAATGGATTTTTTGTGTACATAAACATAAATATTTGTGTGTAAAAAGTTTTTTTTTTTTTTTTTTTAATATGAATTATTGATAAAAAAAATAAACGATATAGGTTTGTCTTTTGTTTTCATAATCATAGTGTTTTGTGTGTATATTTTTAATCATGAGAAACTGTTATCGGAAAACTAATGGATCCCGTCAATATTCTGCTAACTAGTGATATCACATTAGTTGGACGGAAGCCTTCAAGAGGTTATGCTATGAAACCAGTAAAAACAAAACAACGGAGAACTGGGAACGTCATACGTACCTTCTTGAGGGCAAGCGCAAGGCGTTTGCTATCGATCTTCTTCACATTTCCATGAGGAATCGAATGAAGATACTCGGTTGAACACTTGAACGCATTGTTTTGCATACCGATCGCCATATCCGAAGCTCTCACCCTAATAATATTATTATTATCAACTTGTTTTTGTTCTTGATCAGCTGCTTTCTTTTTCTGTATTAAGCTGCTCAAAAACTTGCTTCTTTTCTCTAGTTCTTCTTGTGCACTATCCATCATTTGATTTCATACAAAATGTGTATTGAATATGAGTTGTATATATTCGGTGTGGAGTTTGCTTTTTGAAAAGGTGTGGGAATTGCGTGACTGATGGGGGACCGACTTTAATTGAATGTAATTGTATAATTGTAACTAGTTTAAGAACCCGCGAGGTTCGCGGGTGGACTAAAACACAAATGAATAACTTTAATTTATTGAAGTAATCGTTTGAATTAAATAACCGTTCAAGTAATAATAAATTAGTAAACTAATCCTTGGTATATAAGTGCGAGTGCCTATGTTCCCTCCGGATATTATCTCGGCTTCTATTACACGGTTATACATTTTTTTGACTTGTAGTCGTGTACCATTGCAAAGACCTTCGTAAGATTCTCTAGAGCATTCTTCACTTTAACTTTTTGTTCTCTCTCATGAACCCATCTGGAAATAACCCTTTGTAAATCAAGCCCACTTTCTTTATTTCCTCTCTTAGTTTTCCAATTACCTTTGCTGATCTTATCTATACTTAACCAGATTAAAATTCATTAAAGAGTATAAATCTAAAACTAATATTACAAAAAATCAAACTCAATAAGAAGTAAGAACCTACCATTAAAGACCATTCTACAAATGAAGAGCATATTGATTGCTAAAGCAATGGCTGACACCCCAAAGAAGAATCCAGAAGGTGAATACCGTTGCGGAGCAGTTGAGCCAGCTGTCACATAAACTGCACACAATTCGTATGCACATAGCAATGCAGTGACCAGAAGTAGAAGAACAGCCTATAAAGACTCCCACTCTTTCCACTTTCAACCCCCATTCTTCAATCAACACTTATTTCCCATCAATTTCATCACAAATCAACAGGTGCCAGCTGCTTTATATCTTTTAATATAATATATTTCACCTGAGACTGAACAAAATAGATGTACATTTTCAATAAAGATAAAAACATATATTTCACCTTTTCAAGCCAATGCAACTAAAACTAAACAAAACTGATGTACCTGCAAGTCGTTTTAAACACCAACAATGAGCTCTATAACTTTCAATCACTGATTCAATAAGTTACCAGATCAACAAATACCTTAGTTAGGCCATGACATCTAGAACATGTCTACGTAAAAAGATCTGTTGAATCTGAAATGTAATCCTGAATGAATAAATGCAAGTTCAGGCTATCATATATGGTTGTGTTCAACTCAATAAATCCACAATATTAACAATAATATATTGCTTACTTGTTTTGTGTCCATATGCTCTTTATAGAGCATAAATAATATAGTGAGCTTACTGTAGAAGCATTCTACCAGAATTGTGGTGTGCGTGTGATTGTACACCGCTGAGTCAACCCTATAGCCAGTCAGTACCACAAAACATATAAATATACAAAAAATCAAACTCAATAAGAAGTAAGAACCTACCATTAAAGACCATTCTACAAATGAAGAGCATATTGATTGCTAAAGCAATGGCTGACACCCCAAAGAAGAATCCAGAAGGTGAATACCGTTGCGGAACAGTTGAGCCAGTTGTCACATAAACTGTTCACAGTTCGTAAGCACATAGCAATGCAATGACCAGAAGTAGAAGAACAGCCTATACAGACTCCCACTCTTTCCACTTTCAGTCCCCATTCTTCAATCAACACTTATTTGCCATCAATTTCTTCACAAATCAACAGGTACCAGCTGCTTTATATCTTTTAGTATAATATATTTCACCTGAGACTGAACAAAATAGATGTACGTTTTCAATAAAGATAAAAAACATATATTTCACCTTTTCAATTGATGGAAATGTTATCTTCTAGTGGCATCTAAAAATCACTTATTAGCAATAGGGGATCCATAATATGCTTTGTCTAAAAAGTTTTGCATCATTTGTAAGCAGTAATGTTAAAAAATCTGAATAAAAATCCCAATCTCAAAAAATATGAACCAAAACAAACCCTAATCTAAATTGATGAAACTGTAATATTAACATCAAATTGTTGCGTGAGAAAAGAAGTTTAATGAATTAAAAAAAAAAGAGAACTTGTATACCTGATTGAGGCTATCTTCAGCGGGTTTTCGTTCAGCATGATTGGGACTCTGTTGCTTGCAGAATAACGACGACATTTGTAAGATCCATTATTAACTACATCACCAATATATATCAAGAACCATAATTACCGCACCACCGCCTCGCCTACTCGCTTGTTGTCACAGTGCCTGACCACCGTCATCCCACCCCCTAACAACTCGCGTCCGTAGATGGAGAACCTTACAAAATCACAATAAAGTTGAATTGTATTATTGAAATTTAGGCTTAAAATCTATTATAAAACGTATGTACATATATGTACTTTATCAAACCTATGTACATATATGAATTATATCAAACCATGTTTAAAACATATGCCTGTTTGTGTTGATATGCATACAAAATTCCTCGTCCGTTTTTAAAAGGTTCATACATAATTCGCAAAAACTCAACTTGAGGTAGCGTATCAGTAGAACCATCACATCAAGTAGAGGTAGCTACACGGCAGGGCGAAAGAGGTTGAGCAAACACATTTTTATCCATTTAAAAAAAAAATATGTATATAAAAGTACTAAATGTGATTACAAAAACTATAATACTACAAAAAGAAATCTAGCTTTATGAAAAGAAATAAAAGGTATTTTCAATGCAGTTGAATACACTCAGAATTCATGACTTTCAACCCATCTGACAGTATTTATTTTTTAGCTAATAGTTTATCTTAACCCATATGAATCTAACATCAAGAATCCAGCATGCTTACCTGTGATAAGATCATAATTTGTTATTTCTCTGGACCAGGAAGTTGAGCCTTAAAACACAGGTGAGTAAAATGAACCTTGAAAACTGGGGAAAATGTTTATCCAGTTACTACAAAAGAAACATCAGTTTGCTTTGCACATTCCAAAAGCCGCCAAAATGTTGACCAATATCCGAATGTGGTACAGGATAGAGTAGAACTTAGGATCCTCTTAAGAAAACAAATACACTTGCAACTCTTAACCAATCATCTTTTAATGGACAAACAAAGTAATCCACTCTAATAAACACCTACAAAACCAAAAAAACAAAAGCAAAATTCAATTAGACATTTCATCAAACACCTGGCGGGCAAAACCCAAATTCAAGTAGACATTTAATCGAACACTTGGCAGGCAATATAATTACATGTTTCACAACGAATTCGGGATAATTATCCTGAAACATTTGTAGTGCCTGATTGGTAGCTTGACGAAGCTCCCACTTAAACAATCCATGAGAGTTCTTGAAATCGATAACATGAACAATCGTACACACTCCATTTGGGCTGAAATTGAGCTTCCGGGTACTCTTTTCAAGAAACTTAATCCTCCATCTCAGAAACCTTGTCCGTGTCTCTTCAGTTGAGAACGTAACAGGTTAGGCTCTTCCCTAAGATTTTTAGAAACCTGCAAGGTGATCGTAATGTCTATACTAATATTTTCAAGTGAAAGATATGATCATGATGATAAAAAAACTTAATAAGTAATTAAAGTGGAACCTTTTTTTGCTGTAGCTTCAAGTGAAACATAACTTTGTATGAAGAAACTGACAGACAAAATTGAAGCAACTTATGAATACTATATAATCATTTTACCTTATTAACAACAGATGTTCTTTATAATGGGCTTTTATCATCGTACATTCGACCATAATATTGTCTAATTGAGTTCCTTTATGAAGATAATAGGAAAGAAAATAAGTAATCTGACAAAAAAAGATACATAAACTATTCGGTGAGAATGATAGTGGATGAACATTAGCAAAAACACTTAAATAACTTTGTGTTAATAGATTTTGGATCAACTAATTCACAAGAAACATATAGATCTAGGGTTCTGATCTTGAATCTAACCCAAAATTCATGAAAAGAGATGAAACCTAACTAAAACATACACAAATCAAAGATTAACATATACAATCATAGAATGAATGAGACAACATAATCGATTCACAAACAAAAAATACCGATGGAAGAAGATATTGATCCAGCAGTGAGCGAGGACTGAGTAATGCGTGAAAGACTAATCGCCAGAGAGGATGATCGACTTAGATTTAGGGTTTTTGATTTGCAAAGTAAGATACAAAGGAAAGGATATCTTGATTATGGAAACTCCAATCTGATTGAAAATTGAGAGGAAAAGTAGCCCTTGAATGAGAAGTGTATGAAGGAAGGAAAACAGGCATAGGTTCATGTAGTTTTACCGCTCAAATTTTTTTATCAGGGAGTATTAAAATGCCAAGTGGCAATTATAGGTTTAAGCAAATGCCAAGTGGCACTAAGTTGTTTTGTTTTAATATAAATAATAGATTGTCGCCGAAAATGGAGCTATTATAGACTCTACTTTTCACGTTTTATTGACACACACAACACCACCTTAACGTCAATTCTTTTATGGGATCAATGATTTTCTCCTAATAATTTGGCATTTATGATATTACATATAATTAGAGTAGGGATGAGCAAATCGTTCCCGGTACCGGTACTGAATTTGCCGAACCGGGTACTTTTTCGGTACGATTCGGTACCGACTTTTAACATTTTTGGTACCGGTCCGGTACGGTACCGGTTCGATTCCGGTATTTACCGGTTTTTACCCTCAAATGCCGGTACTGAACCGGTACCGGTACCGACCGGATATATTCGGTACCGATACCCACTTTTGGGGATTTTCGGTACCGGTTCTTTCTGTACCGAATGGTACCGAGCTCATCCCTAAATTAGAGTATATCATGTGAATTTCTTACACAATTTAAAATAAAAGATGACATGAGATCTATGGTTTTGGCTTTAGTTTTGAATAACGCATGTGAATAGGAGTGAACAATAACCGAACTGTTAACTAAAATCGAACCGAAAACCGATAAAATTGAAATTACAAAACCATATTAACTGAAAATCGGTTAACGAATATTTTTTGTACTTCAGTTAACCGAATCATTTAAATCTTCATACATTTCTAGCTTTTATACATCAATGTCATGTTTTATACTTCTATTTCATGTGTTTATATATCCATTTTATTTATTTATACATCCAATTCGTGTAGTTATATATCTAGAGTTAGGTTCATTTGTGAACAACCCGCTTGATAGTGAACTGTGTGAACAAACCCTAGCCCTTGATTATCAATAAACAAGTGTAAATCAGTGACAAGAATTTGATCATGATGATGAAAATACACTAGAGTATTTTACGATTTGATAATGTAAATCTGAAGAAACACTAACTAAATGGCCGGAACCGAGATAGTTAGGGGGTTTGAATCCACATAAAAAGGTTAGCTCTCACTCGATCGATTCAGTCACAACTGAACTTCTTCTCCGGTGATTCTGCAAAAAAGAACACCGTTAGCCTCGCCAAGGGGAGAAGAGGGTTCTCTCCTTGACCCGACTCCGGTGTGAGAATAAGTATTGGTAATGGAGAAGAAAAGTATTTGAGAAGTGAGTGTGATCTGAGTTTATACCTGAACAGTTCTCATATTTATAACCGGGAGTTTGGGAGGGAAAACCTGTTATTGAAAAGATGACGGAAGATGCTAACGCCGTAGCGGTTATATTTTCTTCCGTTAAGTTCTTTGATCCAACGTCAAATTGTCTCGATCCGATGTGAATGCACACGGATCGTGGTTTGATCTATGGCTGGGGGATTGCCACGTGGGAAGTGATTTAAGTGGAGATTATTCTCCAATTGCATGCCTTCGTTGTGATTCCAGGGTTGCCTGTGGTAATGACACGTGTCCAGACGGTTATAACCGTCTGGGTGGTGCACGATTGTATTTCTTTCTAGAAGATTACTGCTGTAATCTAGTGTGATACTTTGCTTATTTGCTGTGTGGACATAGACGAATAAATCCCAAGTCTGGGTAAAATGATATCCAAGTCTGGGTATTTGGGAGGAAGTATTGATCTCAGGATTTTTATCCTTTGTTAATGGGGGAAGGCGCAAGGATTTATGTTTTCCTTTGGGCGCGCCATTATAGATTGCTGATTTTGTCTTCCTCTTGTGAGACCAATGCGCGACCGCGCAAGGTCAAAAGGCTAAAAAGGTTGGTTTGTGGTATGGTCTCAAATCCTTTTTATGAGGTTTTTGGGACCTTACCCTTTCAAAATCCATGGTCAGGATTTGTTCACTCAGTTCACAAATACACTAGTGTTCACTCTAGAACCTCACCCTATCTACCTATTTCATGTATATATAACTCTATTACATGTATTTCTAAACAAAAATTTTAGCCAATGTTTGGTTTGGTTATTAACTGAAATTAACCAAACCGACAAATTAACCGAATAAACCGAACCGATTAACCGATGACTTCGGTTATAGATAATGCTAATAAGCGAACCGAACCGTGCACACCTCTAGTGAATACATTTAGCTCTATGCCCTTGCCTAAGAAGATAGAAAGGGGTTTTCTCTCGCTTGGTTAGTAAAGTCAAATTTTTTGCCTTATCTTGTAGGTGATGAGGACGCCGAGTTGATGACTGGGCATTGAGGCGAACCGCTCGATAGTGTGGTACGTCGTGGGTTTAGTACACACACCAAAACGGCTCGGAAACAAACAAAAAGGTGCATGCCGCACTCACGAAGAAGGACTGCTAGTGAGTTTGGGTTAACCCCCTAACTTTTATACTTAATTTAAAGAGTTAATTGCCATTTTCTCCCCTGAGGTTTGGGCACATTTGCCATTTTCATCCAAAATGAAGGTTTTGTACCATTTTGCCCCCAACGTTTCTAACTTTTTGCCATTTTCATCCAAATACCTAATCAAGTTAATTTAGACCATATTATGGGTATTTTTGAAATATCTCATTAATAAGGGTGTAATTTGTAAATAAGTTTACCATATATATATATATGTCTTTTATCCCTTACATTCATCACTAAACACCCCTTTACACTTACACAGGGAAGAAAAAAAAACCCCTAAATCGCCCCCCTTTCTTCTTCAGCTCGTTCCATGAATCAAGACATAATTGTATGTAATTGTGGTGCTCATACTATCATGAAAACGTCGTGGACCTCCCAAAATCCTGCTCGTCGATTCCATTGCTGCAACAGAGCGGTATGTATATGTGTAATTAGGGTTTAGTTGCAAAATCAAACTTCATCTTTATTCATGTTGTACGAATTGCAGGGTAGGACTTGTGGTTTTGTGAGTTGGGCTGAACCTCCAATGAACCAAAATCCTGCTGTGATGATACCTGCATTGTTGGACACAACAAGAAGGCATGAAGAAAATGCAAGAGGGATGGCATATAAGATCAGTTTAAGGGATCAACAAGCAAGAACAATGGCTCGACAAAACAGGGTGATGAAAATACTTCTAGGCTGCACCTGGTTATTTGTGGTGATGTATTACATTTGCCGTTGAAAAAATTGTCATAAAAAGGGTAGTTGGGTAGCGTAATTGTCACAACCCCCGTTCCCTAATTCCCGGGAACGGGCGGCCGCGAGCCAGTTTCGGTGGTATCGCATGTTGTCTAATTTGGCAGCGGAATTTTCATCAGGACCGTGGTTAGGAAATATTTGATCAAAGTAAACCACCATATTTTATAAATACAATTATATATGGGAAAACCCCAAATTCGTAGTACACATGTTTCCATAGGAATAAATCATATTTTATTTAATAAAAACATCTATTTTATTTTAGGTAACTTTATTGCCACTTTTTCAAGCCTTCAGTGCTCTCCAGCTGGCTTTTATTGGCTTCATACTAAGTTACCTGAAACACGTGTTTAAAACATTTTATCAGCAGAAAATACTGGTGAGTGAATCCCAGTTTAATCAAGAAATATTTTATCGATTAAAACAGTATTGAGGACGATTACAATGTTTATGTCTACACAATTACTCCATTTGGTACTATCAATCCACTGACTTGTGAGTCATATTACACATTGGCTAATTCATTGTCCAATGGTAACGTACTGTCATCCTCGACTTACTACTCAAGTGTAGTAAATTTTGTATACAAAACCCCAACATACCGGCAGTAATTGAAGAACTACAAAGACTCAATCACCGCTTAATCGCATTGTAAAACATTTAAGGTTTTGTAAAACATTCCAAAAAAGTTAACAAAAAGAGGATAAACTCACATTGCTATTATAGGTCTTTCCTTTGGGGCTTCCTGGTTATAATCTAGTTAAATAAATAATGTACACGTGTTAGTATAATAACCCATTTTAACATTAGTAATACCCTCCCCGAGACGGCATTCCAACGACTACGTCGGGCAGAACCACGACAGCCATTACGGAATCCTAGATCAATCGGGCAGCGTATCTAATACGTTATCCAGGGGTTATAATACTTACAACGGAGCAGAACCTCGCTAATTAGGGGTATACTACCCGACTATAATATCACTTCTACAGAAATTTGAGATTGAGAATTGAAATGTGAGCGAGTTGAAATGAAATCCGATGCCTGCTATTTATAGTTGCTGATACATGGTCTCCACACGGCCCGCGTAAGAGTAGACAGGAGTCTACGCGGCCCGCGTCAAACTCCAATCAATGCGTAGCTTATCCTGGTCATGATCTAGACCCGCCACGATGTCGACACATGTCGGCACCGGGCTGCGCCACACTTTAGGTCACTCGCGGCCCGCGTCAACTTAATATATGGTTTACGCGGCCCGCCTGAACTTAAGAAACCAAAGGAGTCGGGTTCTAGCTTTCATACCGCCAGCGTAAGGGTTTGGGGTGGGCTCATGCGGCCCGCCTCAGCCCTAGATTTAAACTTTTATATTTTATTTAAATAATATATTGTATCACGGGCTCGGTTTTTACATACGAGGTGTATTTAAAAATATATAGGGGCATTCTAAATATATTAGGGGTGTCAGAAATATTTTGGAAGGTTGATATATCTTGGTACAACTCCTGGATTTATTTAATAGAATATATAGTGTACTCACACTTAAATATAGTAACCCAATTCCATTTTATCCCTACGTCACGAGACAGAACCCCAACGAATTTAGGCAGAGCCTTGACATACGTTACGGGGCCCTACGTCAGTCGGACAGGGTATCAGTGATCAAGGGTTACAATACTTAAAACGGGGCAGGGCTTTGTAAGATTTAGGGGTGAATAACTTTGGAAAACGGGGGCAATTAGTTGAGAGGGAATCGAAAGAAAAGAATTTGGCAATTGAATTGTGAACTGCTAATTCATATATATAGTGTATGTTTGAGATTAGAGTGCCTTCCAAGCGAGGCCACGTACATCAATTCATTAATGTCAATTGTTAAAATCAGGTTACACGTATACAAGTAATAAATGCAAAGTTGATTTTGATTGGAAGAAGGACATGTTGACATGCATACTCTAAGAATGCATACGTACACATTCATGAAATGTAAGTTATATTATTATTTTTAATATATATATTATAATTAATTTAACTGCTTCACTTATTTGGTGCGTATAATTTCTAAAATATGACGTTTTACAAAATAATAAATATGCTATTAGAACGAGAATAATTTTATCTACATTTTGAACCAAGTTTTATTAAAAACAGAGTAGGTTCAAATATAATATATTTAAGTTATTAAACGGTTCCTACGCTTGTCCAAAATATCTCATATTTCCATTGGTCAACTTATCCATGATGCGTCCTTTTAATAACATAAGTTTTTATATATATTTTAAATAAAAATTTTGGGACTGTTACATCCTCCCCACCTTGTTTTACATCTCGTCCTCGAGATTCCCTGAAATATGGATGAATATTTTTAGTTAGTTTAGTTTCTAAGTATATTCTGGTCTTTGTTTTGAATTCTACTTTACTTTGACCAGAACTATTCTCTATGTTTTGAGATTCTTATCTTCTCAAGAATTCTGAATGAAGGTAAACTTACTATTAGGTTAAGTGTTTAGATGTGTTGTGTTTTCGCACAACTTTTAGTTACAGGTTTCCTAATGCGTCAATAATCGCAAGGGAAATTCTTATACTTTTGATGGCGTTCCAACTTAAAGAGTTTCAGTCGTTCATCTTGTCGCACGAATTTCGAAACGGATGATCAAACGAAATAATGTTTGATATTGGAATTATAGACGTATACGGGAGATTCCTGATAAGTCTAAAATTATCATTGACACACTTGTTTGTGATTTCCTCATAGACATACATGTCTATATAATCATACAATTCACATACTGGTATACATACCCTTTATAAGGTCAATGTATTTAATAGATTTATATTTCCAAAAACAGATCAGTCATCAGGTCATGGTACTATTTAGGGAATTCCATTAACATAACATATACCCCATCTCACCCGGTCTTGCCGGAGAGGTAACCCCATCTCACCCGGACAAGCTGGAGAGTCTATCGCACCATGCCCAGTTTTACCGGAGAGGTAATTATCATGGTATTTCCCATAAATAAACTTCTCTCAAATTAGGATTTTGAAAGTACATCGTTTATTATAGTTTGCATCAAGGAACAAGGGAATCAGTATTCTCATGATGGATCATATTCTAGAACCGAGTAGTACTAATAAACAAGAAATAACAGTGGCCAGTTGTTATCGCTTATTTATCATACAGGCACTGTTCTAGTCATCATCCTCACAGGATACCAATAACCATCATACTTTATCTATGCAAGTAATTGGCTCATCTCAAAGCTTTTATACTAAGGCATTCTTCTTAGGTTCAAGTCTAAATACTGTCCTGGTTGTTACAAGTAAATATCAATATCCCAACTCTTTTATTTAAGCATAAATATTATTATGGTTGTGGTTTTCTTTTGGTTGGAGAATGGAGTTTCAAATATATCATTCTCTCCATTGACACTATAGCTAGTTTCGATGTAATAAGTATGCTTACAGCTAACTTATATATAATTAGATTCCATTGCAAGAAATATTTCATTGAGACAAATGACATTTAAAAACATAGTAGGTTTCATGGTTTATTCTTATAATAACTTCATATTTTCATATGAATTACCAATGACATTTTCTCTTATGTTTATCTTACAGAAGAGATTATATTGGGTATACCATTAAGAAATTCTATCAGGTATATGCATATAAAATTTCAAATCTTTAGTTCATATTAAACTTATGGAATATATATACACATATATATAATACTAAATTATTTTGTAAATAATAACTATACATCCGATGATACCAATCATCAGGCTTATTTCCATAACTTTATTTTACCTTTTTATAAAGGTAGTATATTGAAATAAATTTTTGTCAAATATAATATTTTGGATTTAAAAGTTTAGGGAAATAAATTACTCAAAATATAAATTTTCTGGACTCATAAGAACAGTTTCATTTTTAACTAATGGTTTAAAGTTTAAACTATACCAGACTCACTCTTTATGTTACCTTAATAATTTCTCCTCAAGTAACCATCTATATATCTATTCTAATTATCACATTCCTACCTTTTCCTTTATAAGAATCAATTATAATATACCTTTAAGATTGAGAGGCATTATTTAGAAGGATATGTGCATATGTGACCCATGACATTGTATTTATGGGTTGCAAAGATATATATATATATATATATATATATACTATACATAAATTACTTTCTGTAATTCATAACAATATAGCGGATATATATATAAGATTAAATATTAATATATAGTATAAACTTAAAACACATAACATAATAAGTAATACAAAGTTTGACGTTTCTAAAATTGATTCAAAATATATTTGAGTAATATACATGTATTAGAATATGTATGTATATCTCATACAATAATAATTTATTTAAAGATATTACAATATTAAAATTGTAATCTGATTTTTAAATAAAGTTTTATAAAGGACAAACGTACTAAACACACATTTGATTCAAATATTTTTATGTGGGGCATCCATTTTAAAATCTAGTTTGAAAATTGAATGTTTAGGAACATTTTATCGTGCAAGGATAAAAAATATACAGTATATTATTTTCGTATAGTATAATATACTTATACTTATGAGAAGATAGGATTTGTATACATATTCTAGTAAAAAGATCTAATAGCCTTGTTACATTTTAATAAACTTGCGACGGACTTATAACATAAGTGCATATACTATTCTATATACTATATTATTAAAATTTATTACACCATGATATTTAAAATTTTAGATATAAAATATATCTTTTACTTACTGTACTATCTTATAGTAAAATATACTATTCATATATCATTGTAAAATGTTTGATCATTATACTAATAATATAAAAGGTACGGATGAACTCAAATATTATGAGTTATAAGATTATAAGTGTAATATATAAGAAAAATATGTATTTGACCTACTGTATGATTCAGATATTTGAAAAAAAATTATATTAGATTTTAGATATCAAATTATTTTTCAACCGAAAACCGTGTAGGATAGATACCCATATGTACTAGTGGATTTCTATTTTTGGTCAAACTTTAACACCTGTTTGAAAAATGAATATTTCCCTCAAGTATTTCGTTAAAGATACTCCAAAGATGTATTACAAAATAAATTTAAGTTACATTAATAAATTATTTTGAGAAAGAACATCTTAATAAAAATAATTAATTTATGGTTTTAGGCGAACCAACAAACCATGTGCTAACATAATTTTTTTTTTATAATTTAGGATATACAATCCTATAACTAATATGACGGGTTAATCTTAAAATTAATTATTTCCATTGTTAGTGCAGTTGTCTGTCGACTTCATCTTAGTTCGAGTCTTAGATTAGTAATGAAAGATCAAGTCACGCAGTTCGAGTTAAACAGGAAACAAAGGTGAACAAGCCAGTTCAAACGAAGTGGACAGTTCAAACGAAGTGGATTGTTCAAACGAAGTGGACTGTTCAAACGAAGTGGACTGTTCAAACGAACTGGAAATAGTATAAATATGTGACTTGAGTTTTTCATTTGTAACTTTTAGATTCCGGTAGTGAGGTGCTGCCGAAGTGTCTCCAAGTCTGTAAACGCGTTATAGTCAATACAAGAGACAGTTATTAGTGAATATCAAGCTGAAACAAACTCTGATTCATTGAATTCCGCCTTTGAATTAGTTTAGAGCTCTTCTGAAGACTCGTTCAGATCGATTCTCGATCCTACAAGTGGTATCAGAGCTCAGGAGGAAGAGCTCTTGTATTTTCAGCTCGATTTCATTAAGAATTCTGATTTCTTCTCATATTCTTCATATTTTTCAAAATTAAACGAGTTTTACTGGATAAAATGGCTTGATTATGAAGTATATTGTGCGAAACTGTGTTTTAAACAATCAGTAAAAGTTTCAGATCTTAAAACAGAGTAAAACTTGATCAATTTGGTCAAAAACAGACCAGATCGTTTGTATCTGCACCATTTCACACGAACCGGAACTTCGATCTCAGATCTAGAACTTTCCAGTGGACGATATTGAACGAAATTCACCTTATTGTGATCGGAATATGTTGTAGTATAAGCCTAGAATATCAATTTTGACAAAAACTCATCAAATTGTTCAAAACTGCTTCACTTCGTTTGAAATCAGATTTCAGTTCGTATGAATCAGATTCAGTTCGTTTGAAATTTGACCCCAGTTCGCATGTAGTGGATCCAGGTCGTTTGAAAGGTCACACGAAGTGAGCCAGTTCGTTTGAAATTGGAATCAGTTCATACGAAGTACCCAGTTCGCTTGAAAGATCATACGAAGTGAACTTGATTGGTGTTTGTCCAGTCCGTTTGAACCTCATGTTCGCATGAAATCCAGTTCGCTTGAAAGTTCGCATCAATTTCAGTTCGTTTGAGAGTTCATTTCACACGAAGTAAAGTCTGAACCTCAGTTCGTGTGAAGATCTCAGTTTGTTTGAGTGGTTCTAGTTCGTTTGAAAGGTTCAGTCCGTTTGAAAGGTTGTTAGTCCGTCTGAACTAGTTCGTTTGAACCATTAGTTCGTGTGAGAGTTCAGTTCAGTTCATTTGGAATTACACACAGTTCACACGAAGTGAACTTTCAGTTCGTCTGAAGTTTGATCTCAATTTCGTTTGGAGTTTTTCAGTTCGTTTTGAACTCAGTTCGTTTGAAAGCTGAGTTTGTGAAATTGTTTACCGAAAACATGGAAACTGAAGAAGAAATTGCATTGTTTTACTATGTATCTCAACAAGAGAGCTATTTTAAGAATGAAGAAGAACCAGTTCGGAAAGAATCAATTTTAAAAGAACCAGTTTCAATAACAGAGGATTCAGAAACTGTTTTAGATAAAATTGAAAAGGGTTTAGAACTTGATTCAGAAAAAGCTGATAATCTTACAGAAGTTGTTTCAGAAAAAGCTCCAGTGTTTGATCACTCATCAGATGAAGAGAGTGACGATGACAGTGAAGAAATTGAAAAACTTGAAAATTATAAAAGAATGTTTGGACCTCAATTGTTTGATATGTTTTATGCAGGTACACTGGAAAAGCTTAAAAATAAACAAGCTGCAAAGATAAAGTTTGATGAGGCAGCTACTGTGAAAGAAAATATAAAATCTGAGGAAAATCAGGTTGTAAGTCTTCATCAAGAAACACCTGAACAAAATGAGACAATTAAGTTGTCACAGAATGATGAAGTCAAACCTGATGAATGTGTTCAAGTTGAGGAGGTTGACAAAATTCATCAAGAAACATCTGAACAAAAAGAGACAACTGAATTGTCACAGGTTGATGAAGTCAAACCTGAAGTAAATGTACAAGAGATAAAAGAACAGGTTGAAGTAATCCCAGCTTTCAAGGATGAAAAGAAAGCTGATGAAGAAAAGATGTCTGATGATGAAAAGATACATGGGATGTGCTTAAATTGTGAGATATTGAAATCTGAAAATGTCAAACTGTTAAGTGGGTTAAACAGTTTGACATTAGAAAACAAAAATTTGAAAGAAAATGAAAGAGATTTTGAAAAGAAAATATTTTTTTTTTGAAAATGAAAAGGTAAAAACTGAAAACGAATTTCAAAGTCAAATAAAGATTTTGGAAGATGAGAAAAATATTTTTGGTAAAAACAACATTGAAAAACAAATTGAAATAAATTCTCATCTTCAGACGATTATTCGACTTGAAAAAGAAGCTGAAAAAGCTCGGATTAAAATCAAAGAGCTTGAAGAGAAATTGAAAGGTTTTGAGACTTCGTCATCAACACCAGATTATCCATGTCCAAAACCGATCAATTCTGATCCAATAAGTGACAATGTCACAAACTTTGACAATGTCAAAGTTGAAGATTGTGATGAGAAATCTGATGATAAAAATGAAAAATTTGAAAAACAAAAATTGTTTTTGAAATTAAAAGAAAAGTTTCAAGAAACTGTTCTACAATCAACTGAAAAGGGAGAATGCTCTAAGCAAAAACCTTTGAAGAAGAAAGTGGAACAAAAACAAAAAGAGAAAATTTTGAAAAATGTACAAAAAGATAATAAAAGCTCATCAGATCGATCATCCAATCGCAATGAAAAATTACAAAAAGTAAAAAATGAAAATTCAAAAATTGTTGGCAATAAGTGGTGCAGGTCGGACCACAGTGCTCAAAAGTCAAATCTAGCAATCAAAAGGAAAAAGGAATATCACCAAGCCAAACAGTGCTTTGATTTGAGCATTTGGACTGAAAATGGTGATTGGTACGATAACAGAGTGTGTTACCGATGTGGTTATCAAGGACACATTGTTGTTAACTGCCAAGGTTGGAGTTATGAGACGAGGAGATGCTTTAACTGCAATATCAGAGGTCACATTGCCAGAGATTGCCCAAGGAGATCAAATGAAAGATTGAGGGTTAATTCTCAGAAGATGGCAAAGAAATCAGTCAATGTCAAGCCCAAAGAACAGAAGGTTCAAGAACCTAAAGTTCAAGAAAAGAAAGTGAAGCTTTCTCAGGGGCAAAAAGACAGACTGAGGAAGAAGAGAAAGAAGGCGAGAGAGTATCTCGAGAAGATCTTGTCCCCGGGTTCATCTGTTGGTAAAAATAAGAGTTCTGATGAATCGATTTCCTCGATTGAAAAGTCAAGAAAGACGAATTCATCAGATACAAATCTGAGGACGAAAGAAGAAAAGAAGAAGAAGAAAATGGTCGGCGATGAATCTGACGTGTCGAAGTCAGACAAGCCACCTTCAGGCGATGAATCTGACAGTTCAAAGTCAGACAAGCCATGTGCAGGCAATGATTCTGGTACGGTAAAGCCAGAGGAGCCTTTGGTTGAGGTAAAAATGGAGAATTCAGGTTTAACAATGGATGATGCAAATTTTCCACCATTGTTGAACAAGAATTCAAAATCACCCAAGGACCGTCAAGCTTGGGTGAATCTGTTTAAATGAAAAACCTGACTTGCCGGAGTTCCCAGGTTGGTAAGTGTGGAACATGAATCGGCACATTTCTTGAGAAATTCACGAAAGTGATTTCGACTTACAAGTGGTAAATCAGGGACATTAAATTGTACTTGATTTTCTATAAGTGATATTTGTGGATTGATCTTGCAAATGTTAAATCTTACAAGTGGTTAAAGAAAACAGAGGTGATGAAAGATCCCCGAATTTGTGAAAACGCACACAAAACTTATTTTCCGGAAAAACCATTTTGATTAAAACAAACTTAAGTGTTTTGAAATCATAATGGGAAAATAGTTTGTTGCGAGGGGGAGTTCTGATTGTTTATGCCAAATGGATGGCGATTTGAAGCGATTCGATATCAGTTGTCATGTTCTTGTATAGTTTGTTTTCAAATTTCCTAAAATGTGTTTGCATTTTAGGGGGAGTAAGAATTTTTAGAAAATCCAAAAACATTTGAAAATTTGAAAAAGTAAAAAACATTGAAAAATTCAAAATGAGTTTTGCTGAAACAAGAGGAAATGATCGAAAATCAGTGGACTATCACAGCATGCTAAAGATATGTAAAGTTTAAAATGTGATAAATGGTCTCACTAACGATGTGACGATAGGCTCAGCTAGACTAGTAGATTTGCGAAAACGATACAAATCTAAATCAAAAAGCCTAGTTCTAGTGGGAAACACGATCAAAAGCATAGTACTTAGTTTTGTCCTTCTTGATTGTGTGCCTGCTCAGTAATCGCTGAATGCCAAAAGCATAAAAACAGGTTAAGTTTGTGAACTTTCACAACTTTGCTGAAAAGTCGATGTGATTGTGCATTTTATTTTGCAAAGATTTAAACTTGTCTTATTTCTTTATTTTGTTTAAGCATCGGACATCCTCTGCGTATACGTGAGTATCGACCTGGATGTTGTTGCCTAAACGTTCTGCTTTATTTTCTTTGGTGTTTCGTTTAAGCTTTGGATCACCTCTGCGTATACGGGAGTATCGACCTGGTGGTTAAAGCCTAAACAACTTCAACTTGTTTTTATTCTTATTTTGTTTAAACATTGGACTTTCTCTGCGTATACGGAAGTATCGACCTGATTGTTAATGTTTAAACATTCTGCTTTATTTTCGCACAATTCACAGTTGATAAAAGTTTAAAGGCATTACTTGAGTCAGTGTATTGCATGATGAGGGGATATGCTGAGATCGTGGGGTCCATAAGAATTTAGTGCTATCTAAATATACCTAAACGTATCGGTAAGCATTTCGAAAATTTTTAGATTGAGCTTAAGAGGACAAACATATCGTCAATCAATGTGAATCGTTTAGAAAATAAAATGTTTAAAGCTTAACGGTGCTTGTGATGTGTCTCAAAAACTGATATGATCCTCTTTCGCAAACTCACAAAAATATGCTTGTACATATTTCATTTCTGCATTTTATTTCTGTTATTGCATTTATGTTTTTGAAAAATCCAAAAAGATTTTCGACAACTGATGTTGATGAGCTGATATTCAAAATCTCAACGGCTAATCATGATGAACAGTTGGGTTGGTTAATTGGTTTAAAATGTTTAAAATGATTCATTAATTTGAATCAGAATTTTGAATGTTTTAAATTCTTGATCAATTTTAAATGAAAGTGATTCTCAAATGTTTAGTTGATTCATTAAGTTGAATCACAACATTATTGGTTTGTAAATTGTGTGTTTGAGATATGTAGGTTTCTGATCCTGTTGCTACGGAAAGCCAGGAGATGCATCAGAACCTGAAGAGAGCTTAAATTGAAAAAGCCAGGATTTGATTTCAATGGTGATAACAAATTCCAGACGGCGATCCCAGCTTGATGATAGGGGGAGTCTGACGAGAGTTAGAGCCAGAGAAAGATCCGGGTTCATGATTCCAGGAAGAGTTCCTGAAGAAGACCGATTAAGATTGAAGAGTCGTCATGATGAAGACTCTCACTGAAGATTCCGTCAACATTCAAGGGGGAGTCTGTTAGTGCAGTTGTCTGTCGACTTCATCTTAGTTCGAGTCTTAGATTAGTAATGAAAGATCAAGTCACGCAGTTCGAGTTAAACAGGAAACAAAGGTGAACAAGCCAGTTCAAACGAAGTGGACAGTTCAAACGAAGTGGATTGTTCAAACGAAGTGGACTGTTCAAACGAAGTGGACTGTTCAAACGAACTGGAAATAGTATAAATATGTGACTTGAGTTTTTCATTTGTAACTTTTAGATTCCGGTAGTGAGGTGCTGCCGAAGTGTCTCCAAGTCTGTAAACGCGTTATAGTCAATACAAGAGACAGTTATTAGTGAATATCAAGCTGAAACAAACTCTGATTCATTGAATTCCGCCTTTGAATTAGTTTAGAGCTCTTCTGAAGACTCGTTCAGATCGATTCTCGATCCTACATCCATGCATAAGACCTATTCTGTATATACCTTAATATTAAAGGTCTGTAGAAATGCTTTCAACGTTTAGTTAGGTCTTTCTATATAGTTCAACCAACCCAAATATCTTAAAAACTTTAAATGATTTTATCAAATCATGAATACCCATCATATTCCTTTAACCATCTATTTTATTACTAAGCATTTCAATAGAAACTTTTACAAGTAATCCCAACATTAGTTATTTCATAAAACTATGAAAGTATGAAGTCTTATGGTCAACTAGTTATAAACCAGAAAGAATAAAATGGAGTGGTAAATTGGTACACCTGGGTTTTCAAAACTTACTTTGGCTAGATTACTTCTTAAAAATCTTTCGGTTACTTTAATAACTATAAATTATTTTGAAATAATATTATTAAAACCACAAAGTTTTAAAGTTTTATACCATATATTTCAATATGTATTTTAAACCAAAGTAAATGATTGGTTCCAAAAGAAAAATCATAAACATGACTGCTTTGTTAATAACTAACTTAGTTTGATGTATATTATGATATTATTTGAGTAGGTGATATTAATTATCACAGACAAATTTCTAGTACAAATATTTGGGTACAATCATAAAAATAGATTGATTAAAAACGGCGAACATTGCGACTTATAAGTTATTACAAACTACAACGGGAATTCAAAATATACTAGTGATTATGTATCCATAACTTATTTTAGTCTATCTTATAGGAGTATTATGCTCAACATGCCTCTATGTAAAGTTTATTTCATCTCTTGTTTCTACTAAGTTGTTATCTAATGGGCAAAATTCCTTTAAAGTCTCTAGCTCATAGGTGGCATGGGTGCTGGTACTGGTTTGGCCGTTCGACTATTTAATATAAGTTAGCATTTACTGCTGTAGTGGCTAACATGTGGAGATTTACCCTTTGTCCATCTAATTCATCTTCCCCTAGTAAGTTATTGCCTGTTTCCTGAGTTTGTGCATTTATTTCCTGATTGATTATTGCTCCCTTTGGTCGTAACTTCTTTATTTTCTCTCGACTTTTGTTAATAATCCAACTTCTTTTCTTAGTAGTAAATGGTTTCTTAGACTGTGCCTTACGAACAAATATTCCTTCCTCAATATCTGCTGAGTATCCTGAGGGATTTGGTTGAAATGAGGTTCCCTTATCTTTTGGTGAACTATCTAATTGACGATAGATATCCGAAATCTTTTGCTTACCCATACTGTAGACTAACAAATAGTCAAATAATATAAAACACATAATCACATAAGTTATTTCCTAACACAGTATTTAAAATTTAAGTGTCAGCAGAACACTTCTTTGGCTTGAACCAGTGGCTAGGCTCTGATATCACCTTCTGTCACAACCCCCGATCCCTAATTCCCGAGAACGGGCGGCCGCGAGCCAGTTTCGGTGGTATCGCGTTTTGTCTAATTTGGCAGCGGAATTTTCATCAGGACCGTAGTTAGGAAATATTTGATCAGAGTAAACCACCATATTTTATAAATACAATTATATATGGGAAAAACCCAAATTCGTAGTACACATGTTTCCATAGGAATAAATCATATTTTATTTAATAAAAACATCTATTTTATTTTAGGTAACTTTATTGCCACTTTTTCAAGCCTTCAGTGCTCTCCAGCTGGCTTTTATTGGCTTCATACTAAGTTACCTGAAACACGTGTTTAAAACATTTTATCAGCAGAAAATACTGGTGAGTGAATCCCAGTTTAATCAAGAAATATTTTATCGATTAAAACAGTATTGAGGACGATTACAATGTTTATGTCTACACAATTACTCCATTTGGTACTATCAATCCACTGACTTGTGAGTCATATTACACATTGGCTAATTCATTGTCCAATGGTAACGTACTGTCATCCTCGACTTACTACTCAAGTGTAGTAAATTTTGTATACAAAACCCCAACATACCGGCAGTAATTGAAGAACTACAAAGACTCAATCACCGCTTAATCGCATTGTAAAACATTTAAGGTTTTGTAAAACATTCCAAAAAAGTTAACAAAAAGAGGATAAACTCACATTGCTATTATAGGTCTTTCCTTTGGGGCTTCCTGGTTATAATCTAGTTAAATAAATAATGTACACGTGTTAGTATAATAACCCATTTTAACATTAGTAATACCCTCCCCGAGACGACATTCCAACGACTACGTCGGGCAGAACCACGACAGCCATTACGGAATCCTAGATCAATCGGGCAGCGTATCTAATACGTTATCCAGGGGTTATAATACTTACAACGGAGCAGAACCTCGCTAATTAGGGGTATACTACCCGACTATAATATCACTTCTACAGAAATTTGAGATTGAGAATTGAAATGTGAGCGAGTTGAAATGAAATCCGATGCCTGCTATTTATAGTTGCTGATACTTGGTCTCCACGCGGCCCGCGTAAGAATAGACAGGAGTCTACGCAGCCCGCGTCAACTTCAATCAATGCGTAGCTTATCCTGGTCATGATCTAGACCCGCCACGATGTCGACACATGTCGGCACCGGGCTGCGCCACACTTTAGGTCACTCGCGGCCCGCGTCAACTTAATATATGGTTTACGCGGCCCGCCTGAACTTAAGAAACCAAAGGAGTCTGGTTCTAGCTTTCATACCGCCCGCGTAAGGGTTTGGGGTGGGCTCATGCGGCCCGCCTCAGCCCTAGATTTAAACTTTTATATTTTATATTTTATTTAAATAATATATTGTATCACGGGCTCGGTTTTTACATACGGGGTGTATTTAAAAATATATAGGGGCATTCTAAATATATTAGGGGTGTCAGAAATATTTTGGAAGGTTGATATATCTTGGTACAACTCCTGGATTTATTTAATAGAATATATAGTGTACTCACACTTAAATATAGTAACCCAATTCCATTTTATCCCTACGTCACGAGACAGAACCCCAACGAATTTAGGCAGAGCCTTGACATACGTTACGGGGCCCTACGTCAGTAGGACAGGGTATCAGTGATCAAGGGTTACAATACTTAAAACGGGGCAGGGCTTTGTAAGATTTAGGGGTGAATAACTTTGGAAAATGGGGGCAATTAGTTGAGAGGGAATCGAAAGAAAGGAATTTGGCAATTGAATTGTGAACTGCTAATTCATATATATAGTGTATGTTTGAGATTAGAGTGCCTTCCAAGCGAGGCCACGTACATCAATTCATTAATGTCAATTGTTAAAATCAGGTTACACGTATACAAGTAATAAATGCAAAGTTGATTTTGATTGGAAGAAGGACATGTTGACATGCATACTCTAAGAATGCATACGTACACATTCATGAAATGTAAGTTATATTATTTTTAATATATATATTATAATTAATTTAACTGCTTCACTTATTAGGTGCGTATAACTTCTAAAATATGACGTTTTACAAAATAATAAATATGCTATTAGAACGAGAATAATTTTATCTACATTTTGAACCAAGTTTTATTAAAAACAGAGTAGGTTCAAATATAATGTATTTAAGTTATTAAACGGTTCCTACGCTTGTCCAAAATATCTCATATTTCCATTGGTCAACTTACCCATGATGCGTCCTTTTAATAACATAAGTTTTTATATATATTTTAAATAAAAATTTTGGGACTGTTACAGTAATGTAAGGATCCGTCTTTTGGTTAGCGTAATGCAATGATCCGTCTTTTGGTTAGCGTTACAATGTAAAGAACCTGTCTTTTGGTAATGTAATGATCCGTCTTTTAGTATCATGTGTATTTGAACGTAAAGAACCTGTCTTTTGGTTCGCGTTATTGTAATGTAAAGAATCCATCTTTTGGTATCTTGTTTATTTGTGTATTTCGACCAAATTTTGCATTTCGACCAATTTGTGCATTTCGACCAAACACTTTTAAAACAATTGCAAGCTTTTAAAACTGGTGCAAGCTTTTAAAACAACTGCAAATTACAAATGAACCTAAAACTGCTGCAAGCTTATTATAGGTTTGTCCCTCCCCTGTATAAGTTGCCTAAAGTTGTATATCACTACATCTTCCTCTGAATAACCTAATTCTCGCATCATATCATTGACTATAATAACAGAAAACAGATCGGGATTCACCTTGTCAATGTAGTCAACTTTACCCCCTTTGTAATGAAACTCTGGTACATCATCAAATTCAACACCATGGTGAAATTCCAAGGTGAAGTAGCTTGGAAATTTGGCTGAAACAAAAAGAAAAAAAATGATTGATTTATCAAGCAAACCCTTGGTTACAAGCAATTCTCAGATGATGGTGGATAGAACATACCATATGTAATGTCGGGATTGAATTTTGCGTCTTCACCTCTGATACACCAATTATCTGGCTCCAAATCACTAGACGATTGGGCCATTGATGATTCTTCAACGATCGTTCTTGTTCTTCAGCGTATCGTTCTTGTTCTTCAGCGATTTAGGGTTTCTTATCTCTGATGAAAGAAGTAGGTGAGTTATAAAGTCTGATAAATAATAACTAGAAGCTAATTTATAAATTACCCCCTTGTAATTGATAAATTTCAAAAATACCCTATAATAAGGTATAAACTAACTTGGTTAGGTTAAAAATAACCCATAATAAGATATAAAGTAACTTGGTTAGGTATTTGGATGAAAATAGCAAAAAGTTACAAACGTTGGGGCAAAATGGTACAAAACCTTCATTTTGGACGAAAATGGCAAATGTGCCCAAACCTCAGGGGCGAAAATGGCAATTAACTCTAATTTAAAAAAAAATTGTTTGATGTCGTAACTTAAAACAACTAGTTATTTTATACCAAAATTTTAGAAAGTACAAGAGAAATAAACATAAAGTTTTTTTAGTTTAAAGGTAATAACTCCAATATATAAGCATACATAAACTGAGGGCCATGTAATATAAAACTCACAAATCGTATGTACTTGTGGTTTTTTTTTTAATGTATAATTATGTAATTGTGTGACAACTCGTATTTCAGAACCTTTCTTTATACTTTGATGTAACCAGTGTGGACGTTATGTGACTATGTGGTTTTAATGGAATGTATGTTTTATCTTTTATGTGGATTGTGTAATGTACGTATATGTAATGTGATTGCACAACACGAACCCAACCGCACAACTTCAACCCGATTGCACAAGCCCTTTTGGGCCACACTCTTTGCACTCGAACCACAAGGGCAGCCCGTAATGGGTTCGGCCCATTCCAATTGTGCGCATAACCTCATGAGGAGGGGGTATACTCCTCATTACTTGCAAAACACAATACACACCAAAACCCTAGTTCTCTCCTCCCTCTCTCTTGTAACACCTCGTAAAATCACGACCAATATTATAAAGACACGTGTCATGGAAGGTAAACATGTTATAAACCCGGATCAAGTTGAAAGATATCCGAAGGAATTAAAGGTGTCAACATGTTAAAATCATTACCTCTGAGTGACCTTTTTTTTTTTTATTAATTCCAAACCTTAATATGTTTTTTTATAAACATCTGATATAGATTCAAATCCGGTTAACTAATGTGATAAATAATTCAAATTGCAAAGAGTGGAATCCTATGTGCATTTACGACAAACTTCATTTAAAAGCCTTCTTCAAAGATTCCAAGACCTCCATTGCATGGCAACACTTTCAAGATTGATCAGACTTGATCAAGTGGGCCCATTGTGTTGATAATGACTAAAGATACGAGTTATAAAAGATTGCATGATCAAATGTTAGAAGTTCACAAGATTTTTGTCTTCTGGCAAGGCTTACGGACCGCAAAGTGTATGCCTTACGGACCGTAAGGCAGCATATCTGGGCGATAAAAATTTAAATTACGGATACGGACCGCAAAGCCTAAGGCTTACGGTCCGTAAGACCTGTAACTGGGCAGAAATTTGGACAGCTGCCTGTTCAGCCGGTTCCACCGCCTTAGAAGCATGGTTTTCGAATTCAGGGGCTGCACCAGTGGTATTTCATGCATAGGGGACACCTGGGATGATCAGGAAACATGTGTAGACCTTGTTGGAATGATCTTGTGCAATTGAAATCACTATATAAAGAACTTGAGTTGCAACATATTTTCTTGCTCATTTGAAATCATTTCAAAACCCCTATCTGGAGCTCTCTGGACTTCAAGCAAGCTTCCATCAGCTCTTAATTCGTGCTAAGGACCATTATGAGTGTTCTTAGCCTCTCTAGTTCATGTTTTGTTAGCTTAATGACCAAAAGTCAAACTTATCGTAATTAAGCTTTGACTTAGTGATTAATCACTAATGGTCCAGTGATGTGCGCAAAATGCAACATATAAATTACATCAAATGTGGCATAAAACTAACCATTTTTTAGTACTAATGTTGAAAAAAGTGTGTTTTTGTCTTCCTTTTGTATTTTCAGAATTAAATGAGCTCAAATGAATAAAAGAAGCAAAAAGGCAGCTAAATCTAACATAAATACAAAAAAAAGGAACAAACGTGGCATGCCCGACCCCCCCGACAGCATCTTCCAAAGCAAAAACAAGAGAACAGAAGGCTGAACACGCCCCGTGCTCAGTGAGCACGGGGGCGTGCCCAAGTGTCAGCAGAAAAGACAAAGCTGTAGAAGCTTCTATCACCCACCACGGGGGAGTGCCCAGCGGACACGGGGCCGTGGTCAACTCTAAGATTCGCAGAATCTGGGGAAATCTTGATAGTACAGATACGCTTCTGCACACGGGGGCGTGCCTAGCGGACACGGGGGCGTGCCTAGCGGACACGGGGGCGTGCCTAGCGGACACGGGGGAGTGGTCAACTAATGCAGACAAACTGCAATTAATAAAGAAAGAGAAGGAAGGTGGACACGGGGCCGTGCCCGAGTCTCTGTTCAGCCTATAAATAGGGGTGCTTGGCTCATTTGCAAACCATCCCTTGGCATACCACCTCTCTCACACTTCACCTACCACCCACCACCATCACAACACCATCATCCATCGTCCATCGTAGAGTGTGTGAGTCGTCTCGGGATCCAAGATTGATCGTAAGAGTTCTTGACAATCAAAGGCCATGTTTGCCTAAGTCTCTTACATCACTTGGTGAAGACAAGTGTCTAGTGTAATACTTTTTATTTTTAATCTTTTCTCACTTTTTATTTGGTTATGTATTAATGACTTTAATAACTAGTTTCTTATGTTGAAGGTGATTCTTCCTTATCGTTTGTCCGTGGTGTCTTGGCATTATTTTACTGTCTACATAAAATAAAAGATTTTCACCATTCATATCTCCACAGTCTATATGGAGATATGTTGGCTACCTGGTCAGGGGTTAAGGGAATGGTTTGGTAAGAGTCTTGCCTTGTTCAGTGTATAGATCCTGCAAGGACCTGGGTCAAATTTAGTAGGATCTCTTTCAATACCCACCGGTATTGGATGGCGGGGGTCCAAACTCTTTGATCCCCTCATATGTAAGCTACTATTAATACTTTAACCCGACTACTTAGGACTGTATCCCTGCTGACTCAGACTACTTAGCCGAGGGTAACATCACCTTCAAAAGAGGGGCCTACCATAATATGCATTAATAACTTAATTAATTATATTTCAATAATCCGACCCTTTAGGATTGTATACTTGCTGACTCAAACTACTGGGTTGAGGGTAACGTCACCTTCAAAAGAGGGGCCTACTACAATAACTAAGATAATCTCTTAAAAAGTGCAAAAGTGCGGAAATAATCAAAGGTTACACTAAACACGAGTCGGAGCCAAGTGATTCATCTTGTCTATCTGTTTTATTTTTATTTTATTTTTCAGCATTTTAGTTAGTTTTTATTTTTCTAGTTTAAAAACATTTTTCTAACTTTTTGATTTGATTAGACGTTGAGGATAAACATGTATTAAAAGCTCTCGTGTCCTTGGACGACCTAGGTATCTTGCCAACACTATACTACGCTCACGATGGGTGCACTTGCCCATATGTGTGTTTGGTGTTAGTAAAATATCGTGTTTTATAAATTTAAAACTTGACTAACGTGTAAAAAGGGCTTAAAATATACATTAAAACATATACACACTCGCACACATCATCCAGTCATTTCTCAAATTGAAAATGGCTATGAGTTGGTAATTATGTGAGTAATAAACCCTTAAAAAGGGCACCCTCTGATTTCCATTCTAACTAAGTCAATTGTCGGGTCAAACTTAATTATAAAAAGTCAACAGAAAGCTATTTTGCAAATAAATTCATAATTAGCAATGTAGAAGCTATGAAACTTGTTTTAACACTTATATAACTTGGTAGTTAATGTAAGAACATGTCTAAGCATGTTCAACCCGACAATTTTGAGTTTAGGCTCGGTTCGGAACCGAAAGTCGCAAAAGTAGACTTTTACTTTGACTTTCAGTTCTGACCCAATTTAGCTTGGTTTAGATATGCCTTAGAGTTCCATTAGGACCAGGTTATAGGTTAGTATAACCATCTGATATTATACAACTTGGTTCCTAATTAATCCGATTCATTTGCATGTTTCCGTTAATTGCTTAAATGTTGACCATTATGCCCTTTTGACCTTAAAACGAGATTTTTGAAAATGTGAGAGGAAAAAAACCTTTATTACTGATTTATAAACCTGTCCTAAAAATTTGACATCAATTAGAGGTCTAAATTAGGAGTTATGCTCAATATCGTAATTTGAAAGCTTTTTATTAATTAAACGGCATTATTAGCATAAAGCCTATCTAAACCCAAATTTTGACACCAAAATTTTTACCCACTGATGTAATATAATATTTTGGGATTTTTGAATATTTTTATTTATTTTTAAACTGAACATAACATAGGGTTCTTGCTTTGATTCGGAAATTGTCGGTTATACCCTTTTTGCTAATAAAATGAGTTTTAAATAACATATTGATACCAAATCTTTTGCTAATGATTTTATATGATAAATAAAATATTTTAAGCCTTCTGGATTGATACAAATCTTAGCTTTCCTTATATAACCCGAAAATCACCTAAAACCGACTTTTTACGCGTTTTAAACGCATAGTATGAGTTAAAACTATTTTTGGCATATAAGACTTAATTCATACTGATGTTTTAAGTAAATTTCTATACTTTAACAGTAAGCAAAAGTTTTGAACTCAGATTTCCAATTTTGACCTTTAAAGCTTATGTGAAATGACCAAAATGCCCCTACGGTGCATGGTTTGGTTTGGTTATAAATGATAAATTTCACATATATGCAATACCTTACTGATATGACTTGCAAAAAGTAAATATTTTTACTGGTCATTTAGGACCAGAACCTCAAGTGAATATTTAACCTCTTTTATAATCTTTAAAATGACCAAAATACCCATACGGGGCTTAAATTGATTTTAAATCCTTTTGGGCATAATAGAAGGTATCCTACTGATATCACAACATATTTAAGGCATATTAACTTAGGAAACCTGCTCATGACTCATTTGGTTACCCGTTATGCATTTATCGCGTTCGGTACGGTTTATGTAACTAGTTTGCATAAATTGACCGAAACGGGTCAAACCTTATCATTTTCACTTCAAAATCCAGAATGTGTTTAGTTTACCCATATTATACAAGTCTTCATACTTGTTGGGTCTAAACCACATTCTAATCCGGTCTTCGCTTAATATTGCGTTTTGAACCGTATACCTTTCTTTAAAACTAACCGGTCTAAGTTTAAACTTAAGTAAGACTCGTTAGGAATCCAATAGGTTATTAAAACCTTCGTTCCAGATTTAGGAGCCCAGTAAAAGATATTTGCACTTGCTGATTGTATATGGCTGGGATAAATTTGTATAATTTGCTCAGGTAAATACTTTTAACTTATTTTCCCTATACGGGCTTGGGATACGGTATTATAATAATACCGCTTGGTCGGGTGTGTAATTATTTAAATCGGATTGTGATTAATATAATTACATAAACCGTTTTAATCTGTTTTGTTTGGTATATGGCCTTTGGGGGGTTAATGACCATGTCCTAGATATCCTCGGCTCATTCATTGAAATGGCCACGACTTAAGCACGGGGTGTAGGCATACACCTGACAGTTGCGTATGTAGAAAAGTATCCCACAATAAGGTATTCCTTGTGGGCATTATACTTGTGGTGTGTCAGTTAATCTTGTCCGGCTCTTCTAACCAGCCCTGACGGACGGCAAACATTTAAAACTGTATATAAGATTATTTTTATAATAATTGTCCCAAGTTATAAAAGATTATTTGTACCTTATGCATTTAAATCAATTTCTTAAATATTTTCAAAAGAGTCGGTTAATTGTATTTACTAGTGTAAACTGACGTATTTTCCAAAAGGTTAAGTGTAGGTACTATGCGAAATTGGCTGGCTACTCCTGAGTGAATAAATAAAGAGTCTTGCAAGCTTTGTCACTTAAAATCTGTTGACCAATAGTTCCTTCGTTTTGATCCGCCTGTGGATCCTTTTGCATTCCGTTTGTAATACTTATGTTACTTTCATTCAGTTTGTAATATTATTACTTTTAGACTTCCGCTGTGCATTGAACTGTGATAAATTGACTATGATGATATCAATTACGTCACGATACTCCCCACCGGGCCCACCGGTAATACATGGAAATATCGGGGTGTGACATCTCTCGAAGCCGACGACATCACATCCCCTTCTCTCGAAGCATTCTTGATTCGGATCGACCCCTCATCCTATCTTCTAACCGGTTAGTGTTTCACGATTATTGTTTTGTTAGATGATATTATGATTCCATGATTTGATGTGATAGCTAGGGTTGTTTATATGAATGATGAATGATTCTTGATGTTGTGGTAATGTATGAACAAGTGATATATATATATATATATATATATATATTTAAATGATCGGACCGAACCTATAGGATAATTGTGAAACTTGTGTTGATTTGGAATTAGGGTTTATGTGATGACGTTTATATGAATTGGGTTGCATGTTATTGATCTAATAACCGAATGGATGCAATGTAATCGGCTGTATGTATGTTTATTCGGATTAAATGCATGATCGAGTATGAGGAGTTGTATGATGATTTGAATCCAATGATCTGATAGTTTAATGTATAAGTTGTTGCTTATGTGTGGAATATGATTAGAGTTCATATGAATTATGTGACAAGAACCATGATTTGATCGATTAAAGTAGAGATAGAAACTGTTAGTGATGATTTGATTGAATGGATGAGAATTAGGAAACTGTTAGAATGGATTGCATGATTTTAGGAAAATCACATACAGATCGAACAAGTCTGCCGGTCGCACAAGTGCAGTCGCACAAGATGGACACAACCGTTAAAGCATAGTGCACAACCTAGAACTGCATGATCGCACAAGACATGTGGATCGCACAAGGCAGTGCCGATCGTACAAGTCTTGGGCCACACACATCTGTTGAACTTTATTATGATTTTGGGCCTTAAATCCCAAAACTCAGTCGCACAAGTTTTATAAAATCGTACAAGACCATATGAATCGCACAAGATAAATGGACCGCACAAGTTGACTTTCTGTTTGTTTGTTGGGCCGTGTGAATGTTGGGTTGCTTAGGTTATTGGGCCGGGTTATTTCAGTCGCACAACCCGTTGTGAGTCGCACAAGTTATGCTGGACGCACAACAGGTTGGGCCGGATATTATTGGGCTTCAATTAGTGAATCGCACAAGGCTGTTGGGCCATTAAACTTGTGCGAGCCCAATCATTTGAGTCGCACAAGTTCGGATATGATATGTACTTGACTGTGAACGTGTTGAATATGTTTGCCATGATCATTACGAGTTGTAACATGTTAGTTTTTGTGTAAACCTATGTGCACTACTTGAACCTAGACTTGACTTGTATGGTAACCATGTTAGGACGTGGTTGACCACATATAGCTCAAGTGACCTTTTCGTGTATCTGCCGAGCTAACCTAAGGTGAGTTCACACTTTCTACAAGGCAAGGGATTCCCGGTGGTTTGGGAATGGGTTAAGTAACTAAAACGGAACCTACATATTCTCCTTGGATAGAATGTGTACCTCCATCCTCCATGGGAAGGATGGCAACATTAAGCCTGCGCATTCTCCTTAGGTAGATTACGTACCTCCATCCTCCATAGGAAGGATGACAACATATAACTTACTAGACAAAACTCTATCATGATGTCCCTCATTTTTATATCGACTTAATCGCCAGGCCAATGGCGAGCGGGTCATTAGTTAAATAGCGCTATTAGGTTTGACAAGCCTCACACCGTGCCGCAGAGGACGGGAGTGGACTAATGGATCTGGGCACTTAGTCAATGATGATAGACATTGACGCAGGGCACATAAACATGACTCCAGTCAGTTGTCGATATGGTAACGGGTTTAGTGGTTAACATGGGGTAGCCCCCACTGGTTATGGTTTGGGAAACAAGGAATTGGATAACTCATAGTTTTCAAATGAACTTGTGGTTTTTGGAACAACTTTAAATTTGACAACCAACTGTGAACTCGCTCAACTTTGTTGTTGATTCGTTGCTACATGCCTTGCAGGTCGTTATGTGCTTAGATGGAGCTTGCACGAGAAGGAGAGGTCGTTGTGGGACATGGACTGTTGAGTTCCATGTTAAACATTTGAACTTTAAAACTATGTTTTGGTTTTACACATTATGCTTCCGCTGATAACTTGAACTTAGTTAATTTGTTTTGGACACCAATTATATAGTGGTTGATTTTACATTTACTTTAATACGTTGTTCAATATGATTGGTGGCTTGATCCTGGTCATGTCACGCCTCTAGCGGTGATACTCCGCTTGTGGATTTTGGGGGTGTGACAAATTGTATCTCTATCGTTTTGACTATTTTCTTATATACAAATATATTATGCGGTTATCGTAATTTTATACTTAATTATAGTTAGTGTACATATAGTCTTTATGACTTTTAAAGAGTATATAATGTTATTTATTTATTTTTTGCAATTTACATTTTATTGTAATTAAGCATATGCTTTTGCTATAAAAGTGGTGACATTTGACATTTTGACATATGTTTTAACCTATGATAGGTATTTATTGGACGTTTAAATGATATTAAATAGAGTAACAATAATTCAAAGGACCCAATTAAATACCATTAAATTTTTATACATGATGATTAATTAACTGTTGACATTTTATTTTCCAGATCCACCCGGTGGCGGAGAGGGTTTGGAGCTAGATCACGGCATGGTGCAAAGTTCCCGTTTTTATGATTTTCTCAGTTAAGGACCTGCTGGAATGGCTCGGGGCTTGCGGGTGGCGCTAAAGCTGCGTTCCAAGGGATCATTATCGTAGCCTGCTGGTGTTTATGGCTGGCTAGGAACGATGCCAGGTTTAACGGTATTTCAGTCAAAGTCGAAAACATTTGCAGCCAAATAAAAGCTTTGGGATTTTTGTGGTTTCGCTATAGATCGAAGTTTAAGGAAGTTTCTTGGGTGGAGTGGTGTAAATTTGTTTATATGTAGTTTTTTTGTTTTGTTTTGTGGCCTTCCCGGTCTGTGGGTTGGCTTGTTTGTTTGTTTGCGTTTTAATGAAAGTTACTGTTCAAAAAAAAAAATATTCGTGAAATAAATACGCCTAATAAAGATGGTCTTATTGAGATTCATGGTGTTTTGGACTAACTATGGGCCTCAAATTCGGTCATACGGGCTAGGGCTTTGAGTTTTAATAGGATAGCGTGGAGTAGTGGTGCACAAATGGGGTTTTTTTAAAAACCGGGTTTCGGGTAGGATTGGGTTCGGGTAGGATCGGGTTTTACAAAATCGGGTTTTACAAAATCGGGGTTTTTTAAAAACCGGGTCGGGTCGGGTCCAGGTTTTCTACCAAAAATGTATACCCTATATACCCGGGTTCGGGTAGGGTTTTATAAAACCCGGGTATTATAATACCCTATTTCCGGGTTCGGGTCCGGTTCGGGTATTCATCGGGTAGGGTTCGGGTATGCATCGGGTTGGGAAAAAACCCACACCGGGTATTAAAAAAACCCGACCGGAACTATGCTTATAAAATGTATCAAACATAACTCTCACACATAGACATCAAATCTATTGATAAACAGAGGCACAATTTATAGTTTTTCATGTGGTTATTCTTGAACTTTATAAACAGATGCACAATTTATTAAATACAAAAACTAATAATGATATTAAACAAACAAAGAAAATAGAAGGGCCAACATATATTGGCATATTTGTTTCCACTTGTAATGAAATATACTAAATAATTAAGTAGCGGTGGCAAATATCATTAGAAACCTAATAATTAAACAAGATTACATCAAAGTGCATACATAATTTTGTTAAATTATAAGAACTAGAAGTCTTAATGCATACATAATTAAACAAGATTACATCAAAATCGGGTTTTTTTAAAAACCGGTTCTGGGTATTTATAAAACCCGGTTCCGGTTCCGGGTTCGGGTATTTATAAAACCGGGTTTCGGGTATAAACCGGGTATAAAAAAAACCGGTTCCGGGTTCGGGTTTTAGATCAAATATGCATACCCGGTCCCTACCCTACGGGTAGGGTCGGGTTCGGGTATAAAAAACCCGGGTTTTATAATACCCAGTTCCGATTTTTTTTTCGGGTCCAGGTTCGGGTTTTTTGTGCACCACTAGCGTGGAGTGTGGACTAGAGACAAAAAAATCGTGTTTTTTTTAATTAAGAATCTTAACCGGTTTCAAACCAGTTTTGACTTTGACTGGTTCTAAGTCAAACCGGTTCGGTTACCCCCATTTGAAAAGCCAACGAAATCATAATGGAATGGTGTAAATGGGTTCCAGCTAAAGTTAATATCCACATGTTGAGATTGATTTTGGGTAGGATTCCTATGGCAGACGCGTTAATTAAAAGGAATGTTCAGAATATTAGTTCCGATTAAGGCTGACAAATCGTGTCTTAATAGGTTTAACAGGTTTCTGACGGCGCGCACAACATAAGTTTCAAACATGATTACGACTCGTTTAACTACTTTCTACCTCATGTTTATAAAACAGTTTTATGTTTTATGTACAAAGATGAATAAATGATAGATCCTCACATTGTAATTTTAATTATTTAAAAAATTAAAAAAGTCAAAGAGTGTATTTTTCAGTCAAACAAGTCTAATCATGTATTAACAGGTACCCAATTGCCAGCCCTAGTTCCAAGTGTAAGCTGTGCAATTCGGGTGAGGAATCCGCAGATCATATATTTACAGCATGTCATGTAGCGGCTATTATATGGAACGGTATTAGCAGTTGGTGCAAAATCCCTAATATTTTTTGCTTTTTCTCGGCAAAAGATCTTATCGGTTTACACAAAGATATTAGAGGCTCGGAGAAGAAAAAGGAAGCGGTCCAAGGCATTATTATGGTGGTCTGTTGGAGTCTATGGCGGGCTAGGAACAACGCTATTTTTTCGAACATTCCGGTTAGGATTCAATCCATAGTTAGTGAAGTTAAATCATTGAGTTTTCTTTGGTTATCTAATAGGTCTAAACACAAGGGTAGAATGGATAGATTGGTGTAGTTTTGTGAATATGTAATCGTTTCTGTTGTAGGTGTTGTCGGCCCGGCGTTTGTTGTTAATGAAAATTACTTAAAAAAAAAAAAAACGGGTTTTTCGTACACATTAGAAAAAAATTAAGCCCCAAAAAAAACAAAACAAAACAAGAATACAAGTTTTATTACTTTTTTAAGTTTTCAAATTATTTTCAGTTAAAATAACCGTTTTTATAAACTTTTAAAAAAATTTCAACAAAATAACGTTTCTATTAAATTAACATATTTTGACATTGAACTTAAATAAATATTTATTAATAAAAATTTATGTCAAATATAAGCTTCAAATTTCTAACTTAGTAAACGGCATTCCATTAACTCGTGCATATTCGGCACAAGATTCTTCAATAACAGTCTCATCGTTTTGATCTTCTCTTGAATTGCTCATCGGTCTGCGGTAGATTATGTGAAATCATTCAAACACTAATGCCATACTAGTCCACTTTGACAACATTTGATCACTTGTACATTTGGTTGCAAAACCCATTTTCTCGTCAAATATATTCTTAACGCGGTCCCAAAAACTTGGACCAAATCTATCCCTTGTACCCTCCTCATGTAAGTCTAAGGTTCTAATGTGTACAAAGGTAAGACCCACGGAGTACTCCTCATCTTCAATCCAAACGGGACCACGTGGAGGCATTTTGAAAATATGGTGAAGTGAAACGTTTTCGAGACGAGTGCCTTTTTTGTAAGCGCTTTTCTACGTTTTCGGGTTCGTTTTTGCGTTTTCAAGTGTTGTGATCAACCCAAAACATCAAACACCTATTTATACTAATGGGGGGGGGGGGTTGAATTAGTGGTGAATAAAGGGTAAAAAACAACCCGAAACGGTCATATGGCCGTTTTATAATAGTAAAAAAAAGTCAAATTCGCGTGCAACTGTCAGAACCAGTTCCAGGCCGGTTCTTTTAGGATCGGTTCCAAATTGGTTTGGCCAGAAACAGGTTCGATTCAGTTTTTCAAGTGGGGAAGGGGAACCGGTGCCAAACCTATGATTCGAAAGTTAACCCGCATCGGTTCGTACGGAAACAATTTGAAACTAGTTCAGGTTTAATTCGGTTTCTCTGGTTCGGGTCGGGGAACCAATTTTTTTGTTCATCTCTATTGTGGACCCAAGTGTTTTGGTTTTTCTAAATTTTTATAAAGTTAGTATTTTCATATAGATGGTGGTTCTGGTACACAATACTCTTAACATAAAAATGGTGAGAACAAAGTGTTGAGATGTAACATATGTAAACAAGAAGGTAAGAAGGTATTGGTATGTACATATACATGTGTAATTACATATTAGGACCTAATTGTTTTATATATCAACACATTGTGTTACACACCAACAGCCTTATACTACAATAATATATGCCTTTTATACTTGTTTTGGTGTTATCAGAACCAATATCGATATTTGTTTTCTTATTTTTTAGGCACATCAAGACTGTTTTTTGGGTTTTTCTCATTCGATTGTTACGCGAAGCAGAAGCAAATAACAATAAAGAGAATGATTCTCAAATAACTTTGAATAAAACTAATACAATAAGTGTCCTTTAGTGGTGATCCATTGGCAAAGGTAACCTTTAAAACACCTTAGGAGGGGGAGGTCTTGGGTTCAAGTCCCACCGACGACAGGAATAAAGAAATTTGTTGTTAAAAAAAAATAAATAAATAAATAATAAGTGTCCTTTGATTGAGAGTTTTTAAAATTTGAGAGGTTTTTCTCAAAATTACAAATTGACTGGCATTTATTAAAACTAAGACCATAAATAAATGCGTAAATTATGCATTTTATGCTAGTAAAGGAAAGCGCGAAAGTTATCAAAATTTGGGGGAAGATCTTGGGCCCTTTCTGTCATGCTTCCCCTTATCTAGTTGGTACATGTAGGAATCGACCAGCTCTTTGATTTGGTCTTTCATCAAATTGCTATATCTATTATCTATATTAAAACAAAACAACTTAGTGCCACTTGGCATTTGCTAAAACCTATTATTGCCACCTGGCAACTTAATACTCATCACAAAATTGATTTGAGCGGCATTTGCTTAAACCTATTTCCGCCTTTCTCTTTAACATAAATGCTGAGAAACAGAATTCAACTTTCCATATTTTTTTGAAATCATCTTCCAAAATATGAGAAAGAGAATTCAAGCTTCAATATTTTTTTCAAATCATCGATGTAATATGATTGAGTTCCCATGTTTAATTATGTTTCATCGCATAAGCCCTATATCTATAAATCCATATGAATTCTGGGGTTTCTTCTCATCGATTCTTAGGGCAAACGATTTATCAATCGCATCTGTTTGTTCACATCGATTTGGCATTCAAACGATCTGTCAACCCTTTTTTAAGGTACGATTCTTTATCACTGGTATGCATATTTTGTATGGTACTTAATCTGTAGCAAATTTTAGGGTTTTTTTGAATATGTGTTTTGATCCAAAATATGATTGAGTTTCGATTTTGTGTTGATTTGCTCCGAATATCATAAGTAAGCATATGGACCTTTTCTAAATATTCAAATCTGTAAGAATTTTTATTGGAGTAGTATACATTTTTAGGGCTTATTCTGTTGTTAATATCACATATGTTTGTGTCGTTTTTGAAAATTATGAAATTATGATGCTGTATACATTTTTAAGACTTATTTGTTAATATGTTATTCCGATGCTTTTAATTTTTAGGGTTAATTAATGTTGAATTAAGATTAAGATCTGCAGATTATTGAGTATAATTTTTTAGGGCTTTTTTTTAGAGTAGTTTAACTGAATCTTTTTTAATCGTCAACCTAGAGATTGATTGAGGTATATTACAAGGATGTTAGATTCTGTGAATTCTTCAAAGATTTGTGGTTAGAAACTAACACATTTATACAAAAACCTTAGTTCTAAACATTGCTCATATTGCCTTATGATTGATTGAAACTGTAGGCGAACAAGGAACATATTGATTGAATCATGTAGACCTGTATACTTAATCTTTATTAAAAAATATATTGAGGTATAATACAAAGATGTTACACTATGTGATTTCTGCAATGATTTGTGGTTAGAAACTAACGCATTTATATAGAAACATTAGTTGTAAATATAATTCAGAATTCCTTATGATTGATTGAAACTGTAGCGGAACATGGTTCATACTGATTAAATCATGTAGATATATATTTTTGTTCTTTATTACTGTTTGGTATATATGCACTTACACATTTATAAATGTAACCATGTTTGTGTATTATAATGATTGCATAATAATTTATCTGATGAGGTTTGTTTATTAATTGTCACTGTAAATCATTTGGTAGCCCAGTTTTTTATTATGATGTATCATAAAGGTTATATTTTTCAAATAAAATTCATATGACGTGCTTTGTTTATGTAACATCTTATTGTAGGTATTTCGTATGGCTGAAAGTTCATCAAGGTAATTCATTTTTAAAATCTGTCTTTTGTTTTCATTTTTTATTTCTCATGCTAACCTTAACATGTTACACTTGATTAACATCGTAATCTTTAAATCAGTTTCAGAGGACCCTCTTTTTGTAGGCACATGAGTAAAGCAGACGAATTTATTATGGTAAATGACAAATTATTACATAACTTTATTTTTATTTTCTTTATCTTATTATTAAGTACAGTTTGTTATTATTGTATTGTTTATATTTTTTCACTATAAATATAAATCATTTTGTTTTTTTATATTAGTGTATTCCAGATGACGCTGCATCCAAACTATGGGGTGTATATAAAGGTCCTACGAATGTTTCGATACACACCGAAGATGGCCGACTATTTAATGTTGGATTAAGCGCTTCTAAAGGAAAGATATTCTTTTTTCATGGTTGGTCCAAAGTGGTAGAACATTTACGACTAACCATAGGGTGTTTGGTACTATTTAATCCTATAGATTCTACTACGTTTAAGTTAACATCTTTCGTTGATGGGGTTAGTCATACCACTTTTTGGACGTATCTGCTCCCTCCATCATCTCAATTTTATGTAAGATAACTTATATCTATATTTTTAATATTGTATTCATGTATTAGTTTACTTATATTAAATTTACTTTTCGCTGATTTGTTTTTATCATTCCCACAGGTCATTCCTGAATCTATCCTGCCAAAACACTATGATTATTCGTCAAATGATGTAATCTCTACTGTACTTACAGACAACAAGACGTTTAACGTTCTCATTGAAACATTTGACGGAGAAGTAGGTTTTTCCGTTGGTTTTGACGTAATTGTTAGTCAATTACAGTTGAAGAATGGTTGTTTTCTGTTTTTTACAAAATCTTTTGGTAATTTTTTCCATTTAAAAGTATTTGGGAAAAACGGTCTTGAAATGAATTTTTCGGATGTAGACGTCGATGAGGTAAGTTTCATATTCGTACATAATTATATATTTTATACATGTTAATTTAATTTTTGTTATACATTTAATTTGCAGGCTGAAGTTGCACCTCTTGATGTTGAAAATGAAAATGATGAAGAAATACATGGCGGTGTAAAAAAGTTTGTTCGTACGGCTGGTGAAGATTATTTTGTAAGATTGAAAATCATTTTACATACTGCTAAAAAACAAATGTTATCCGTTTTTTACTTAATAAACACTCTTCTTTTGTTTTTACAACAATACAGAGGATTCCGGATCCTGTTTCACGCATGGCTAGACTTCATGAAGGTTTAAAACCTTTGACCGTTAGATTTTTGCATCTGGATCCGCCAATGCAGATTACCAACGGTACCAGACGTGAAAGACGTGAAAGAAGAGGCAAGACTGGTTTTCGATACGCTTTATCCTCTTGGAAAAAGTTCATGAAAGCTGCTCGGATTAAGGTCCGTGACCAGGTTCACTTTTCCTTTGATGAAAATGATCAGATTTTGAGTGTTGAGAGGGTTGTACCTTACGTTAGTCGTACCAATTAGTTATAAGACAATTACGGCATGTTTTTTGCCTTTCAATTTTTTTTGGTTTTAACATTGGTGTTGGTTTTGAATTTCAAGTTTTTATATAATTTTAATATCTTAACTGTTATTTTAACCACTATATGACATGTGTTTAAACTTTACTCTATGTTTTTAGTTGTTTTTATTCCCACTACATGTATGATGGATCAAAAATGATATAGAAACTACTATTAAGGATACATTTAAATATATATATTCTGATAGTAACATTAATATATTAAGATTAAGATTAACACTAAGATGAAGATTGCTGATTAATTTTTAACAAAAAACCCTTATTCCCCACGGTTTTGGAACGTACATCCAGCATCCACAGGAGTAACATAATATGGTATTATTTTGCTAAAAGTATAAAAACCCAGAATATTACTACAACAATTTGATTCTTTCATTACAAGCCGCTTTACAAAGCAACCATTAAGAGCACATTTCCAGCTGCTATATAACAGCTTGCCTTATACTGTCCATTCAATATAAAACACCTATAAACTGGTCCAAATCACTGGAATATTTATAATTAGAGACTTTAAGTATTGATTGTCAGGTCATTGGTACACTTGACTAAAAAAGCTTAAAATGAGTATGTTAAAAGATATATTGGACTGATTTTATGTTATCTAGGATGTTGATTGTTAAAGTACTGAATTAGGTTTTATTTAAGAATAATATGTTGCGAACGAGGCAAAAACAAATATATGTTTAGTCTTTGAAGTGATATTTAAGCTTTGAACTGATTTTTATTGTTTTATGTGTTGGCGAGTCGGTATTTAGGCCTTGAACTGATTATGTTATTATTTTTTTTAATAGTTACACTTCAATGAAAGTTACTGAAGTGGGAGTTTAGAACCTATATTGGATGGATCGAGCAGGTAAGTTTAATCACATTATTTTCACATTAATATCATGTTTACATAATAAACTACATTCTACTTTAAAGAAATCCACTGCTTCTGATGTTGTACAACAATCACTGTAATCCATCTCAATGTAAACCATCAACTGCTTATGATGTTGTACAACAATCAATGTAGTCCGTTTTCACAATGTAGATATTTAAAATGGAATCTTTCATATATTTTGTAATTCTAATTTGTTAACTATGATTATGCATATGATTTATTTATTAATTAATATAAATATAAATGACTAAATTAAAGTTTTAAGTAAATTTAATCGATTATATACTTTTTATATATACATACTCATAATCATAAAGTTGAATGTTTTTAAAAATTGCGTATATGAAACTTGAAATTGAAATATGGTAATGATTTAGATATGGTAATGATTGTGAAATTATTATAGATTAATATTTTGATTGAATATAATTCGTAATTCAATTGTTAAGTAATTTGAATTGACTATATAGTTTCCTAGACTAGATTAGATTAATATCTTAAATTTGAATTTTCGTTCTAAATCAAGATATTTTTAAATTTTTCGAAATTGAAATTGGAAATTGAAAAATGGTAATGATTGTAATTTTATTTAAAATACAGCTAATAAAATGATTGTACAAATTTTTACTGGTTTATATATTTAAGGGAAAAATAATGACCAAAAATAATATATTAGCATAAATACCATTTTCGAAATACATTTTCATTCACAACTTCGTTTCTTCATTCTAAGAAACATCATCATTCACTCATTTTACAATGTATGAGTTTTCTTTGAGTTTCAATAGTTATTTCATATTGGTTTCTATGTAGTATTTTAAATGTTCTTTTTGTTTATCTTATTTTATATGTCCATTCAATTCTTTCATTGTTGCATGCTATGTAGAATGGAACAACCAGCCATCACGTTGCTGAAAAATTTGAATCTCAACCAGGATGACTATACCATCAAAGTTCGCATTGTCAGACTATGGACTCGAGCAGCCTTCAATGATCCTCGAAAGGTTTATTGCATTGATATGATTTTAATGGACGAAGAAGTAAGTGTACATAAAATTGTTTATAATGATACTTCATATACATATTTTTTACGTTCTTTTTTTGGATTAATTTGTTGTACTTATTGTATATATTAGGGGACGAAAATTCAAGCCTTTGTGTTAGCGTAGACTGCAAGAGAGTATGAACATTTGTTGAAGGAGAAGCAATGTTTGTTCATCCGTAATCCTTCATTAGGCGATAATCGACAGAAAGTGAAGTATGTTCATATTCCGACGAAGATTAATCTTAACAGCAACGCAATAGTTTCGGTTTGTGATGAACCTGTTGGTACTGAGTGGGGATTCGACTTTTCTCCTTTTAGTTCTGTTGTTGAAGACCCGACTGACGACAACAAGTCCTTTAAAAGTCCTATTGGTATATTGACTTTTTTTTTTAATATATAATACCGATATGTAATTTATATGATGTTACAAATAATTTTATGTTAATATTGTTTTATTTGTAGACGTAATTGGTTTTGTCGTTAAGAGTTTTCCTTATGATCTAAAAGAGGATACCAAAGACGGGAAACAAGAAAAGAAGCTAACATTCATGCTTCAGGATTTAGAGTTTGTTAATCCTTTTTCTGTCTACTAACTATATGTAACTCAATCACTCCTATTCTAATTTTTTTGTTTTTGTTATTATTTTTCATAGAGGGAAGCAAATATATGTTACTCTTTGGGATGCTTATGCTGAACAGATATTGGATTTTGAAAGGGAAAATCAAGATGAAAAAAATGTTGTTGTAGTTGTTCAATTCGGAAAATACAGGTTCTGGGGAGGTATACTCCTACATTTTCATAAAATATTTTTTTTATTTACACAATCTGTTGTTAACAATTGTCCATCTAAATTAATTTGAGAATTTTGTGTACACTAATAGGGTATCTTTATGTCTCAAATCTCTACACTGTCACTCGCGTGTTGATCAACGCTGAAATTGATGACATATTAACTTTTAAGAAGAGGTATGTTTTAACATCCCCATATCCCGACTTTTTGACGGACTTCACAAATAACGTTGAATTTAATGTTTTGTTAGGTTCCTTTCAAACATTACCCCTGAAACGTCTTCCACCTTTTCTGGATTGAGTTCCTCCAGAATAAAGGATCCTACTGAAGAGTATCTTTCAGATTTTCAGTTCAGTACTATTGGAGCTTTAAATCAAATTTCGGAGGTACTAAAAGTCAAAGTTTTACCATGTTTCTTTACTTGACATATCATTAATACGTCATTTGTAATATCTTTTGTACAGAAAAAGTTTGTAATTATTGTCGGAACTATAAAGAGTTTTGCTTCCGAGGAATCTTGGTTTTACAATGCTTGCAGAAATTGTAATCGAGCGGTAACCACAAAAACAATTTCAAAAGAAAAGCAAGATGGTTCCGATGGTTTTGAAGATATTGTGGTTCTGGAGTGTAAGGACGATGGCTGTAACAGTAAGACTGTTTACTCCGTTCCGAGGTAATATTACTTTAGATATCAATTGATTTATTACATGTTTATGCGTTACATTATTGTTGTATAACATTTAATTAACGGGTTTCAGGATCAGGGTTCCGATACGGGTTCAGGATTGTACAGGTATTGTGACGCTCACCTTATTTGAGCGTGAGGTGCTTAAGCTGTTGAAGGTTAACGCCAGTCAGCTGTTGGATAAGAACCTTGATGTACGTTATATTTTGTTGTTTTGTTTTACAGCTGTCGATTATTATTAGTTACTTATCATTACATTGCTTTTTGACAAAATTATTAATTTTTGTATATCACTCGCCAGTTAGCTAACGAAGGGAATTTTCCGCCTGAACTCAATGCTCTACTCAACAGGAAGTTTGCATTCAAGATATCCATCGGTTCTTTTAACATAAAAAACAAATCGGATGGTTACTCTGTTTCAAAATTAACAGACAATCCAACTGTGATTGCCGAACTAGATAAAATTTTTGATGTCATTCAGGTAGTTGAAAACCTATGCACTGCTGTTTTGTTATATTTTATATAACTCTAACCAATTATATAACTATTATATTTCATATTTCAGCCTGTTGACGAGGAGCGTGTGAATGTTGTTAGCTCTGACATCAAAGCAGCAGATGAGGTCCCCGTTAATGTGTGTAATTTCTATCTGGTTGTTAATTAAAAATCCTTTGCTTTTTTTTTTTTGTCTTTGAATCGTTATTTGTTTTCCCTTTTTTAAGGATTCTGTCTCAAGTACCAAAGCCGATGAGACACCTGTTTCAAATTTTACTAAAGGCATGTTTAAAACACCCGATGAAGATGTCAGCGGTACCTCAATTCGTGTCATGGAAAACGAACTGAAGCGGAATTTGGACAGCATCTACGATGCTGATGTGATGTCTTCGCAGTCGTCTACAAAACCCCGTAAAGCTGGCAAGGAGGTTGTGGATGATGATGGTGTCACAGTGGGATTACTGATTCCCAAGGTTGAGAAGTAGTTTGTGGCAACTAAGAATGTTTTGAACATCTCATTGGTTTTTATTTATTCGTGGAGTGTTTTTTTGTTTTTTCGTAGGACCTATTAATGGTTCCTGTTTAGTACTTTTGTGTTTTTATCCTTTTGTGTGGTTGCAAGTATATTAATAAGAGATGTTCCTTTTGCATTTTCGAATGTATGTCATTGGTTGTGTTGATAACATTTTCCAAGAATTATTGATTTGTTATGATATTGTATGTTTTTTTTAAAGTATGTCTTTTCTAAATGAAGGAAACGACAGAAGTGGAATCCGTTGATTTGTTTTCTGACTTGAAAGAAGATGGTGTTTGGTATTCTATTATCTTTGTTAGTTTTGAATTTGTATGGCATGACAAAGACTTAGACAGATTGATTGTTGTGCTACTCGACCAACAGGTAACTTCATAACATGTTTACTAAAGTTTCGACTTATATGTTACTTTTAACTTTAATTTATTGAAATTCCTTTTACATGACTTTGTTTAGAGGCAGAAGATTGCAGCAATTGTGCCTATCAAGTGTTCTAACTTATACCCATTTAGTAAGATGGTTGGTGGTGTATATTCTCTGTCCCAATTCAAAATCGAAAATCTCATGTATCATGAATATCCAAGATATGAAGGCTACATCATTGTCTCAACAAACAAAAAGATCGTATTTAATGAATTTTCAAAACTAACACCTTTTTTAGTTGATCCTCCTAAAGGTTTTGTTTTGTACCCGTTGACACCATGCATTAAAACATTAGCTCATGACAGAAGACGTGAAAAGTATATTGTTGGTAAGTTTAATTTCTTTTAACCTTGATTGCTTACATGCTATTGTTTAAAGTTTAATTATATTTGTTATCTATTAGTTATTATAATATATTTTTTTTCATTTATTTGAATAATTATGTTAATAGTTGTATCTTTTGTAGATGTTGTTGGAAGAATAATATGTGGCGAAAGAGACAAAAAGAAACATATGTTTAGGTTATTCCTACAAGATTTCACGTAAGTCAACTCTTTTGGTGACTACACATTATCTAAAACTTACTATTTAACAATAAATTAAAATCTAACAGAGGACATGTTATTGAAATGGAATTGTATGACATGAGAGGATTGGGATATGTTACAACTCGAATGAATATAGAAAAAAAGTCTATAATATACGTTGCTCGGGTCAAGTTGGTTTACTGCAACACCAGTAAGTTTTTTAGTTTGTTTTATTTTGTTTCATAACATTTAAGTTTACACAATTATTTGTTTAAATCTCTATAATATAATTTGCAGGAAACATTTTGAGATCAACGGATTTGACTAACATCATTTTTTCGCCTAAAATTCCGGAAGCACATCTTATTGGTTTTAATATTCGATCATCTATTCCATGCGATTGTATTGTAAAATGACCCGTTCATTGTTTCATGTTAAATGGCATTCTTTTACTTATTTATATATACTTTTTAAAGCTTTCAATGAAATGTTAAAATGCAATGTTATTTGATGTTATGATTTACATATTTTTTATCTACATCTACATTGGATATATATGATATTAGTTGTTCCATATATTTGAACTGTATTGGACTTTTAGAAAATTAACATACATTCTTTCCTTCCCACGTTTTTAAAAAAAAAATAATTTTTTTACGATTTATAATACACGTTTTATAACATTTTAACATTTGTTTGTAAAAAAACATTTCATTCTAAATATAATATATGTTATATAATATTTATCCGTGATTTGATTATTGTAATTGATAACATACCAAAAATACAAAAAATATACTTTGATATTATGAAAATATAGGTAATTTTAAATTTGGTAACACTTATTAATCATAAATCAAGATGATCTACATAAATATAGTATTTATAGTAAATTTTTGTATTGACATTTGTTTGATACTTATCCGTGTAATATTGATGATATGATCAATATACGTCAATTGATTATTGTAATTCATAACATACCAAAAATACAAAAACTATACTTAGAAAGCGTGAAAATATAGGTAATTTTAAATTTGTTAGGGACTAATCAACCATAAATCAAGATAATCTGTTGCAATTTAACTTGATATGGTATTAAATTGATTCCAAAAATATGTAAACCACTATTTATATTGAACGAAGACTCTTATTTCTTCTCATTTGTAAGCCTCATGTTTGTTGGTTTACTTAAGGGTTATACATTTAACGATTGGATCTTCTTCTTCTTCTTCTTATTGCAGTAACCTTAATCACATTTCCGGTGATGTCAAAAAGATCGAAAAATGAAAATTTGTTTTCTTCATTAAAAGATGTACAGAATGAGAACATTGCAAACCGTAAGTGCCATTTCATTGATTTATCAAAGTAAAGTATAAATTTACAGATCATGTTAGTTACTTTTTCATCTACCATTTTACAGTTATACTCATGTCGAAAAGGTCAAAGATTGAGTCTTCGTCTTTCGGCAAACAACCTTGCAATACAAACAATTCAAGTGGTAGCATTTTGATTATATTTCAGTTTATTGATTATTAGGTAGACACATGGCTCAAACCATTGACATATACTACTTTTTGTATGCTTTTATTATTGATGTTGCAGGTTGCATATCAAGGATTCCATTTTCAGACATAACTAATGGTATACATTTAATCCACACATATATGCATAATCCTTTAACATGCTGTTATAGTAGTTTGCTTTTTATTTTATACGTTCTAAATTGTAATTTTAATTTTTTTTAGTTCGCAATCCTGATACCAATAAGGAAGCGAAAGAGAGGCGAAGACAACGAAAAATCTTTTTGGATTCTCGGAAATATCAGTCTCTACGAAGACATTCTAACGCTCTCGGGAATGTATCTTCAGGTAATAGTTGTAAACAAAATCTAACTCTGAAAGGAACGTACTTTCATGTAATAGTTTTAAAGTTAGATGAATTCAAAAAAATAATGTGACCACGATTGCGTCCTAAACATTTAAATATCTAAACCTTTTGTCCGTAATAACTTATAATCGTATATTGATGTTGTAATTGGTAGATGACCATTAAAATTAAATTAGCATTCAAACAGGATACATATACCAAAATATTTAAACATGTAACATAAGCCAAAATATTATAAAGTAGTTTTCCAAAAGGTAACATAAACCAAAATACTTAAACAGGTTCCACAAACACCATTGCTACATACTTATCTACTTATTGCCAAAACCGTTTGTTAGCCAAAATTACCATATAAAATGGTTGAACGGTTTTGATCTATGTACTAACCCCATTATTCTTCGATTACGTCCCTAACAAAGAGTGTAGGCATATCCTGATACCACTCTAAAACGCAAAGATAACCCTCCTTGATGTTGTTTTCACGAACCCATGCTGGCCATCCCAATACACTGAACCTGTTTTTCTTTTTTCCTCTTTTTGGTTCAGCCGTGACGTTCAAATTGGTTTCCACACCACGCCTATTTTTAATGGTCACCTTTCCGCAGCGATCGATTCCCATGGCTTTTGCGACCTTTACCGGTATCCGCTAAAAATGCCAAAAAAGTATTCAGACTGTAATGATAAAGAGACTAATGACACCATAGAACAACAACAGTTAACTTACTATACAAATAATCTAACTAAATACTTACAAAACGTGAACAAGAGGAGGGCATGAAAATGATATTTGGTTCTGGTGCGTTCCAGTCAATTTCTTCCGAAGTGAAAGATTCGTCTGAGTCCGAATCTGTTACCAGTATCACTTCCTTTTCTTTCTTTTGTTTCTTTCGCTCATTTGAAGAACGCGCCATTGACTACATATAATTATTTGGGTAAATACTAGATGTTGATTATCATAGAACATCTCGATTTAGGAAAAATCCCCAAATTTAGTAACATTTGTGTGTAACACTTATGAGAAACTGTTATACATATCAACAACAATCCTGACCAAAAAACCTAAAACAAACAATAATAGATGTGCACAAAAGAACCAATCAATAATAATAATAATAATGCCCCAACGATGAACATATTCAGATCGAAACCCTAAACCGACCTGACCGATAAAACAAACAATACAAAACCAATAACTGGAACAATAACGGCAGATCAAGATCAGAAAACATGTTATTTCGCTCAGACCAAACGCAAATCTATATAATTTGATGAAACGACGAAGAGGATGCCGTTAAATACTAGATGTTGTCTATCACATAACATGTCGATTTATGAAAAATCCCCAAATTTAGATCGCAATTCTCTAACACTGATGCAATTAAAGATCTAGGTTTTCTGAGAACATCAGTTTGAATCTTACCTGTTGGTGATTTCTGTATCTATGCTGATAATGTGATAGCCGAACAACTGAACCACTTTGTATGCGTATGAAGTTAGGTATATTATATAGGGGCAATATAGAAAGAGATAAGAATCACTGTATATGTATAGATATCTGATATGACTATTAGATGAAGAAACCCAATTGTTACTTTATTTGATTTACAAAAGTAATCCCTATATTTACTTAATTTTTGTACACTTATATATATATACTATAGAATCTATTTGTTTACTTAATGAAATTAAATTATACATATAAAACCGGTTGATTTATTACAAAAATAATAATTACAACATATTATTTTTTTTAAAAAATGAAACAATGAATTTATAGTTCTATATTGATTCACTATACATTATAAATGTTACTAATAAATATGTAAGTTAAGAACTTACAAATCATTTTCACTGCTGGAAAGAAAGAAACGTATCACTTCTGGTCCATTCCCATTCCATTTTTTATGTCGTCGTTCAAACTACTGCAGATTGTAATATGCTAGCAAACTGCAATACAACTTCCTTTCTGTTACTCCTTTGTCAAATAACATGCCATTGTATTACACATTACAGTTTCCTATTTTCGAATACTTTATTTGTAATTATACATCAAATTGTATTTATACACATGTATTGTATTTATACTCACGTATTTCCTATTATCTCAGATGTCCAGCATCGAACACCATTGGGCAACATTTCAAACGGTATTATTTAACTTTTTATCTTAACAATATTTACATTTTCAAATTAAACCGTATCATTAATATTTCATGTAGCTTATATGTGTTTTATATTTAATGATTGTCTGTAAGTTTTCATCCCTAAACTTACTCAAGATGAGAGTAAGGAGAGGCGTAAACTTAGAAAATTATACATCGATGGTAAACGTTATAGAATGCAAAAAGGTACATCACAATCAATAGATGTTATAACATCTACTTCTGGTTCATCATCCATTCCGCATGACATGGTCAATGTTACAACAGAGGCGTCCATTGAATATGGAGGTAAAACTTTAATAAATGTTTAAAGTAGGATACTATTTTTAACAAAAATTTTATTTATTAATTGGATTATGTTTATATGTTAATTATGTGTTTTTTATTATAATATTACAGTTTTTGACCCGAGACTTCTTCAAAATGACTGCAAAGAGAGACGGAGGTTAAGGAAATTATATTTGGACAGTAAAAGATCTACAAGTCTACAACAACGAAAATTATACCCTTCAAATACTTTATCATCTTCTACTGATTTAAGATTGATACCTTTCAACACGCACAATGTTACTCCTACAACGTCGGTTGTACCTACAAGTAAAAATTATATTTACCGAATAATCCAAATTTAATTTCAAATACAGTATATATGTTTTAAAAAGTTAATAAGTTGGAGTATATTATGTTATTTAGGTAATGTTAGTTGTCTTACAAACAACTTGACTACTCCAATAAACATTCGTCGTTTTTCTCTATCTTCAAACATCACAAATTCTAGCAACACATCTACTATTCTCGAAAGTTCTTCTTTACAGAGGATGTCGCCAGGAAAACGTAAGTTAGTAAGTAAATCACGAGTTACATCTCCTATACCAAAGATTGACTTGACGACAGAGGAAACTACAGATGAGGCAATTTACAAAGGTGTTTCAACAGGTATAATCACAATTACTTTATTTATTGAATTAACTAAATAGTATATATTATTTTTATACAAACACATACTTCGTAAAGTAATATTCTTTTTTTCTTCAACTAACTTTACAGATTATTTCGATCATGGTGACCAATGTATTACTTGTGAAGTATGCAATGCTAAATTATGGGATGCTGAAAAAGGAAGGGGAAGAAAAGAGAAAGGAAGAATATGCTATTTCTTATGTTGTGGTTATGGCAAAGTAGAGCTACCAGATTATAAAGATGTTGTCCCAAGTTATAAGAAACTTTTTATGTATAAGGATAAAGAAAGCAAACATTTTTTGAATAATATTCGACGGTATAACTCCATGTTTGCTTTCACGTCAATGGGTGGTAAGGTTGATCCCACTGTTAACAGAGGTAATGGACCATTCTGCTACAGAATTAGTGGAGAGAACTACCACAGCACTGGAAGCCTGCTTCCGGAAGACGGAGATCAACCAAAATTTTGCCAGCTATACATTTTCGATACTGAAAACGAAGTTTCCAACAGACAATCCGTTCTTAGGTAATTATAATAAACTATAAATTTTTTTCCCATCAAAACTTTCTTTAGTATTTTTTTTATTAATATTTATGTTTTTTGACACTCCGCTATTTTTTAAGCAGTCGTTCCAAGGATTCATCTTCCTCAAGTGTGGCTGAAATTGATAGTAAACTGATTGAACATATAAAATGTGTTTTAGATTCAGAAAATCAGTTGGTAAAAGCTTATAGGATGGTTAGAGACTGTTTTCATGAAAACCCTGATCTAAATCTCAGGCTTCGTCTAATTGGTATTAGAGAAAAGGATGGACGAACGTATAATTTACCAACCTGTGGTGAAGTTGCTGCTCTAATTGTGGGGGATATTGCCAACACAATCAACAATAGAGATATAGTTATTGAAACGCAGACAGGTACTTTGAAACGAATTAGTGAATTGCATCCTTCATACCTTGCACTTCAATATCCTATTTTGTTCCCTTATGGAGATGATGGTTACAGAATTGACATCCCTCATCGGGGTGTCGTAGACGTAATCAATAAGAAACGTCCAAATTGTACAATGAGAGAGTTCTTTGCATATCGTGTGCAAGACAGAAATAATCAGTTTTCATTGATTCTAAATTCAAGAAGACTCTTTCAACAATTCTTGGTTGATGCGTATACTATGATTGAGAGCGAAAGGCTTAACTACATACGACTTCAACAAAAGAATCTAAGGTCAGATAGCTATGAAAGTCTATGTGAATTAAGAAATAAGGGCCAGCAAGACATATCTAAGGTTGGAAAACGAATATTTTTGCCCTCTTCGTTTACCGGTGGCGCTAGATATATGATGCAAAATTATTTAGATGCCATGGCTATCTGTAAGTGGTTTGGTTATCCGGATTTTTTTATAACCATCACGTGCAATCCAAAGTGGCCTGAGGTAAAAAGGTTTCTTAGAGACACAAATCTTAAACCTGAAGATAGGCCCGATATACTGAGCAGATTGTTTAAAATAAAGTTGGATTCAATTTGCAAAGATTTTAAAGAACGCCATCTATTTGGAAAAGTTGCAGCATGTATTTTATCAAATTGCGTTTTATATACATATTATATTATTTAAATATACTAATGATTTCTTTTTGTACAGTTGTTTACACAATCGAGTTTCAAAAGAGAGGATTGCCTCATGCCCACCTATGCTTATTCTTAGAAAATGAATCCAAACTTCCAACGGTAGACCATGTTGATCCATTTATAACTGCAGAAATCCCTGATGAAGATGAAGATGCAGAATTATATGCGCTTGTGAAAGACTATATGATTCATGGTCCATGTGGTAACGCTAATTTAAGTTGTCCATGTATGGTTGACAATAAGTGTTCGAAGGGTTTTCCAAAGAAATTTCAAGATCATACTACACTGGATTCAAATGGTTTCCCAATATACAAAAGAAGAGATAATGGTGCTTCTGTAGTAAAAAATGGAATCGACTTAGACAACCGAAGTGTTGTGCCATACAACAAAAAACTTTTGAAACGGTACCAGGCACATATAAATGTTGAGTGGTGCAATCAAGCCGGATCAATTAAATATTTGTTTAAATATATAAATAAAGGCCCCGATAGAGCAACCGTTGCTGTTGTCCAACATGATAATAACAATGAAGAACTAGAACAAGACGAGGTCAAAGAATATTATGATTGTAGGTATCTATCGGCTTGTGAGGCATCTTGGAGGATCTTCGCCTACGATGTGCATTACAGGACTCCTTCTGTTATGAGGCTGCCTTTCCATCTTCCCGGAAAACAACCTGTTGTTTTTGGACCCGACGAGGATATTAATCAAGTCCTTAACAAACCATCTGTCAAAGCTTCAATGTTTCTTTCCTGGATGGAACGTAACAAAGACCCGAATGACACATTTGCCCGTACACTTACATATGTTCAGTTTCCAAGTTGGTATGTATGGAAGCTTGATAAACGTTGTTGGGAACCTAGACAAAGACATAAGTCAATTGGGAGAATTCACGCTGTAAGTCCGTCTCTTGGGGAAGCATATTTTTTAAGAATTCTTCTTAACAAAGTGAAAGGACCAAAATCTTTTGATGATATTAAAACAGTTGATGGTAAGGTATATGATACATTTAGAGATGCATGTTATGCACTGGGTCTTTTGGACGATGACACAGAATACATTGAGGCAATCAAGGAAGCAAATGAAACAGGATCCCCTTCGTATCTTCGTAATTTATTTGCTACTTTGCTATTAACAAATACGTTATCCAGACCAGAGGTTGTATGGGAAAGCACATGGAGATACATGACAGACGACTTTATCTACAGACTTAGAAAATATCATCGAGTTACAGGTAATTCTTTTACACAAAATGTTGTTCTTCTCCCCTTTTTTTTGTTTTTGGTTGCGATACAAAAAAAAAAAAAAAAAAACAATTTCGGTTTAAAGAAAACATGGTTTTGTGTTTCATTTATGATATATGGTTTGGTTCATTAAATATTTTTTGATTTCATAATATATTTTTTTCCCATTTTTTACAGCTTTATCAATTCCAGATGAGCAGCTTAAAAACTACGTTTTGAGTGAAGTTGAAAAATTCTTAGCTAGAAACAACTCATCACTCAAAAGATTTGAGACAATGCCGTACCCAGATAATGCGTCTATGTCTGATTCAGACAATCGTTTGATTAACGAGGAGCGTATCTACGACCAAACCAATCTTGAAGTTGAATTTAATAATCAACTTAATTTGCTAACTGAGGAGCAACGGTCAGTTTTCCAACAAATAATCAACGCAATTGAGGGTAACAAAGGTGGGGTTTTTTTTGTGTACGACTATGGTGGGACCGGGAAGACCTTCTTATGGAAGACATTATCTACGGCAATCAGATCGAAAGGTCAAATTGTATTAAGCGTTGCTTCCAGTGGGATCGCTTCGTTGTTATTGTCTGGTGGCAGGACCGCGCATTCCAGGTTTCGTATTCCATTGAATCTTACAGAGGATTCAGTTTGTCATATAAAACCTGATGGAGATGTAGCTAGACTACTACACGAAACAAACTTGATTATATGGGATGAAGCGCCTATGGTCCATAAGCATGCATTCGAAGCGTTGGATAGAACAATGAACGACATTTTCAATATTGACACTTCCAACAGATCAAATATCCGCTTTGGAGGAAAGGTTATTGTTTTAGGAGGCGATTTTAGACAGATCCTTCCTGTTGTTCCAAATGGTGGAAGACAAGAGATTGTCAATGCCTCAATAAGTTCGTCTTATCTGTGGAATACATGTAAGTTGCTGAGGCTAACAAAAAACATGAGGTTAACAGTTGGAAGTTCAGCATCGGACGCTGAAGAAATAAAACAATTTGCAAAATGGCTTTTGGATATAGGTGAGGGAAATGTTGGTGGTCCAAATGATGGAGAAGCATCAATTGAAATACCAAGCGACCTTCTGATCACTGATACATCGGACCCCATTTCAACTTTAATTGATTTTGTGTATCCTTCAATTCTTGAAAACTTCAACAATCAGAATTATTTCAGTGAGAGGGCTATACTTGCACCTAAGAACGAGGTTGTGCATGAAATTAATGATCGGTTGTTGTCACTATTCCCAGGCGAAGAACGAGAATATCTTAGTTCAGACAGTCTTTGTCAGTCTGAAAATCCAAACGCTACACAACAAAAACTATACTCTCCTGATGTGCTTAACGGTCTTAAAGTATCCGGCTTACCTAATCATAGGCTAGCACTAAAAGTAGGCGTGCCGGTGATGCTATTACGTAACATTGACCAACAAAATGGTATTTGCAATGGTACACGACTACAAGTCAAAAAAATGTATAACCGTGTAATAGAAGCCGAGATAATATCCGGAGGGAACATAGGCACTCGCACTTATATACCAAGGATTAGTTTGATACCTTCTGATAAAAAAATTCCTTTTGAGTTTCAAAGGAGACAATTTCCGTTGGCTGTTTGTTTCGCAATGACGATTAACAAGAGTCAGGGACAATCACTGTCTAGAGTTGGCCTGTATCTGAAACAGCCAGTTTTCACCCATGGTCAGCTGTATGTTGCTTTATCGAGAGTTAAAACCAGACAAGGAGTTAAACTTCTGATTTTGGACAATGACGGCAAACCTACTAATAAAACGACAAATGTAGTTTACAAAGAAGTATTTCGTGACAAGTGATCTCCATGTACTCATTCATCGTTCGATCATTCATTCCATGTAACTGTTCCCTAAAAATCATAATAACATTTTTTTGAAGTCATTTAATGTTTATTTGTTGTTGTTTTTTAATCAATTTTGTTAATGTAATAAAAAACATGTATACTCATACACATACTTAAATATTAACCCAAAATTATACATAAATAAAGAGTACGTTCATTTATAATTCGCTATCCATTATCTTCCATAAACACAATATTACACAAATTTGCATCATCATGTATCTCGAGATATTACATTATTTGTCTCATTGTAGTTTACTAATTTAGTATTACTTGAACGCTTATTTAATTCAAACAATTACTTCAATAAATTAAAGTTATTCATTTGTGTTTTAGTCCACCCGCGAACCTCGCGGGTTCTTAAACTAGTAACAAACTGAATTGATACTGACTGAATTCCTACAATGTAGCGCTGAGAATTTCACTAGTTCATTCATGTCTCATATTAATTAAGGGGCTGTTTGGTAGCCTCTTAATGACCATTCAGATGCTACCTCTTAATGGTTTAAAACCTCTGAATGAATAAGAGGTAACCTCAAGTCTGAATGGTTAAGAGGTAACCTCTGAATGGTAAATCATCACATGTCACATTCTTCTACCTTCTCATTGGTAAAATTCTTAATGGTTCCATTAAGAGGTAGCCTCTTAATGACCATTCAGAGGCTACCAAACAGCCCCTAAGTGTAGTTTGGCTATTGTTCATCTGAGCTATTAAAGTTCAGTTTTGTCACACTCCATCTCGTTTGGGGCATTTATTCTTTTCCTTGTTTTTGTGTCTGATTTTCAATTATTGCAAATATAAATTGAAATAACGACAATACAAATCCGTCAACAAACGAACACTTGTTTGCGACTGGCTGACCGATCTCGTAGCAAAATAGATTTCATTGCATTCTTTTATGATGGAAATAACATTTTATGACGGATACACAAACATCAAGATAATAAACTTAAGAGTTACTCTTAAGCTTATTTAAACTTAAAACTATGTGTGTTACGCTATAACATACATTAATATGTAACCGAATCTTAACATTAGAAACAATCAACGAGTCATTCCACTAGGAACCACAGGCACAACCTCCACTCCATCTTTCTTCTCATCGGTACATCCTTGACATCAAATTAACAAAAAAAAAAAAAAATCATAAAAATCATATCGCGTTTGTAACATTTACAAGAAACTAAGTATACAAGTATGTATATTTATATGTGAATGTTGTTAAACTTACCAGCCGCACCACGTTGTTGAAGTTCTTGGTACTCTTGACATAATGCACATCTCTCGCAACAAAAATGAGCCATGCAATCCCGAAAAGCACCACCATCCAACATATAATCTTTCCTAATTTTTGAACGATAAGTTAACGAGTATATCCATCCACACCCCGTAGCATAAGTAAGCAATGCATGAATCCCTGCGCTAGCAACACAAGCTGTAACAAAAAATAGAAGTGTCACCTTTCTTGATTATTGTTAACTTTTTTTTTGAACGGCAAATTTGGATCACTGACGGATCACTGGAGTATCATCGTGCCACCAGCAGAACCACCTTTCTTGATTATTGTTAACTTAATTGGGAATCATACAAGATCTAATTATAAACTTTATTTTATAACAAGGCAATCGGGTTATTGAATTGCATAGTTTGAAATATATTGTAAATAAAAAATATGACACATGTTTAAAAAATAAAAATTTGGTTTTAAAATCTAATAATTAAAAGATAGAAAAGATTTAAAACTTACAAAAAAATCAAGTTCGAAAAACGTTAAAAAATTATATAATTACTAAACCATGCCAGACGAGACCACGAACACCCATTTAATCAAAATCCATGTTAAATGGTTACCCATCTATCCCATTTTACCACCTCTAATTTCTGACTCGAAACTCCTTATACTTACACGTCTTTCCATAGTCAACGGCTTCGGCAATTCGTCCAAAAGTAATGCAAGGACACCAACATGTTATGCAACCTATATAGTCACAACAAAATGTATTTTTAAGAAAATTTATTAATAATATCAAACCCATTTTTTTTCAACTATGTACAAAATTAAATAAACGCTTACAAAGTGGGACGTCGGAGCAGCAGTTAAAGAGGCCGGAGGACCATCGCGCCTGGGTGTCGAATTCCAGATCCATCGGTGTAGGCAGGTCATCTTCATAGTTAGACGTCGGATTAGCCAAAAGTTTCTCGTAGGCGCTATGGTTTGTGGAAGACATGGTTAAGTAAAAGCGTAAGTTTGATCTAATAATATTTTTAGACTTTTAGTGATTGATTAGAAGAATCTCTATTTATAGCGAACTTTGGTTATTTACAAGGAAGGTCACTTTGCACTTCTATTTTCTATTTATTCGACAACGTCCATTTCCAATTGTGTTTTATTTTTTTTTTTTTTTTTTACATTGGTTGAAACTAATAACATGAATACCGAATTAGTACCGTTACTCGATATAGTTTACGATGCCAAAAAAATATTTTAGTAGAAAAACAACTGAACATGTTAAAGAACTCAAGCTATTAAAGAAAACTCAAATTATATAAAATATGAAATATTATTGAAACAGGAAACCGTAAAAATGAATACCGCTTTGGTTGGCATTAGTTCAGTTTGGTACGCTACCCATACTTTGGTATATAGTGTATTGGTATAGTTTACGATACAAAAAATACGTTATATTTTTTTTTTTACGGTCAACAAAATCAATCTCGAACACTCTCGGGGCACCCACTGGACCAAACAGAGTACTCCGAGAATAACACGAGTCCATCAACAATTCCGGGGAAAACCCAGTAACCCACCTGCCTGAAGACACGACGGTGAAATTACCGATAAAACCCGTTAGACTCATGGATCAAACCTATATTTCTCTGGGTCTCCGATATGTGTCATGAAACACATAAACTAAAAAATTGTTTGGGCTTGGCTTGATCCCTAATCTATTAACCTAGGTCAGCCTCAAAATTACACAGGGTATTCAAGTTGTTTGAATTGGTTATTCCATTTTATTTATGTTTTTTATGAATTGGTTATTCGATTTTATTTTTGTGTTTATTATGAGGACTAGACCTAAATTTAATTAAGTATTTATTGTTAAAACAATTCTTTATGAATCATGATCATAGTTGGCCATTCTGCTTGGATGTTTTGATGAAAGTTTTTTATGGCGTTAGTTACAACTAAAATGTGTTAATTTATATTACTTAAAATCATAACAATTTATTAATTTTGTTGTAATCAACGACGAAACATACGTTCTTTAAAACGTTCAAAACATTACAAAAGCTAACGATAAAAATGAGATAGACGTTGACTTCAAGCTCCTTAGTAAACTAGATTATAATGAAGTCATATCTTGTAACTATGATAAAAGATTGTTACAATAAACTCTAAGGAATATATATTATCTCTAATAAATAAGCAAAATATATCACTTCATAGAGTGTTAGGGAAAGTGCGATTTCGAATGCTGAGACTCAGTGCCAAAGTCCCGTTCTTTTTTTTTTTTTGAACGGCGGCTATTTTATATATTCATAAAATAGAAAAGCGGGGCCAACGCTTAGCTGGAAGTCCCAAAACAAAACAACTTATAAGACATCTCGAATATTAAAATTTCGCCATGTCTCTCAAACTAAACTACACAACTTTGACCTATTTTTTAACCACAAGAAAGAATCTTCTTTAATCCACTCCACTACCTTGTTAATGTTAATCGGAACTTTGTTAAAAACGTACTCATTTCTCACCTTCCAAATTCTCCAAATTGTAGCGTAAGAAACCATTTCCACAACCTTCCTCCACTTCGAAGAACCTTTTAAATTATGCAAGAACTCCAAATACTCCCCAAATGAATTCTGACTGCCCATCACTTTTGATCTTCAGCCACACAAAAATATTCCACCATATGGACTTGGTAAATGGTAATAGAACAAGAATTCGCCATATGCTCCACTGACTCTAGCCCAATACCACATCAACTACAAGAAACGTCTCCTGTTATGACCCCCGTATAAGCTAAAGTCTCCTTCACTGGTATGCTACCCAACATAAGCCTCCATACAAAGAAATTTACTTTCCTTGGAGCCCACACATTCCAACGGAACAGACCCACTTCGACCTCCCCGTCCTCGCCTTCATATCCCAGCTTATCGAAGTCCGCTAAACCAGCTTTCGGAATATATTTTTCCATCGAACGAATGTCTTTCCATATCCCTCCTCATTGGAACCTCCTCTACATTACCTTTACCATGAATGACACTAATCACTTTAGTCCAATGCTATGAAGTAATTTTTTTTATTCTCCATTTCCATTTCAACAACAATCCCCAGTTAAGGCTCTTTAAATCCTCCAAACCAAGACCTCCTAAGGTCTTAGGAGTTTGAATTTTTTGCCAAGCAACCCATCTTAATTTACTCGTTGCCCTGGACTTTCCCCAAATGAAATCGCACCTAATTCCTTCCATCGTTTTGACCACTTTCATAGGCGCTTTGAATATCGAAAAATAATATGTTAGAAGGTTAACCATCTTTGCTAACAAAATTCGTCCGCGCATTGAAAGAGTCCTAGATTTCCACCTGATAGCTTTTCAGAAACCTTTTCAATTACCGGTCTCCAAGCCTTAATACGTTTCATGTTTTCTCCTATCGGTAGCCCAAGGAAATTAAATGGTAACGAACCCATTTTACATCCTAGGACCTTGGCTATCTCGTCCACCGAATTAACTTCAACCCCCATACCCATACGACTACTTTTGTTGAGATTAACTTTCAATCCCGACACAAGCAATAGACATCTCAAAATCCGTCGAAGATTGAGAATATTTCTTTTTCTCCATAAACCTAAAAAAATGGCATAATCGGCATAACAAAGATGAGTAAGGGTTGGTCCTCCGTTAGGGAGTGGTACTCCTTCAAACAACCCATTCCAAATGCCCCAACTCATAAAGACTTTCAAAACCAAAACGAAAAGGAAAGGAGACAACAGATCACCTTGTCTCATACCTCTCCTAAGTCAAAACTCTTTCGTCGGTGAACCATTTACTAAATCGGACGCCCTACTAGAAACAAGGCATGCTTTCATCCATCTTCTCTACCTCTTAGGAAAACCCATCATCTTCATGCTAACTTACCATCATACAAGTCAACAATTTAGTAAACAATGATATCATTTTTCTTTTGTTTTTTAACAACAATTCATACTCTTTCTAACTTCACTACTAAACTATATTTATTTTTTAATTATAACAGAAACTAAACATTCACCACTTGAAAAGACAAAGCCTTATCAAACACCTTCGTACTGCTAAATTCCCTTTGGTTAAACATCGTTATCAGGAAAGAAGATGAACGGTAAATTAATTAAGGACGGCTAAACAATATAAACTGATTAAACATAGATGTAGATTAACTAAAAATTTCTGATGTATTTCAACAACTAAAGATTTACAAGAACATTAAAGCCCTATACATTCTCTAGCTTCGATAAACCAAAAGCGCACGATGGTAAGTAACTATTTTAATTCAACGTATCATAACTTAAATACTAAATAATTTAATTATGATATTACCATTATCTACGTGCTAAAAACAAGCATGATCAATTCCTCATCATCCCAAAACTGTGATCAGATTTGTCTTCATTTCAACGAGTCATTCCCTCAGGAACCTTGGGTGGCACCGTGTGACCACCGCTTTGTTGAATCTCCGGAGACTGGTTGCGCCACCCAACACCTGATCAACATGTAACACAACATATCGCGTATTATATTTGATCCGACTCATTTCTGGAAAAAAAATTTAACGTCAAAATGTAGACCAACTGAAAAGGTACATAATAATACGCATAAGAACATGTTATATTTAACCAAACTCATTTCCGGGAAAAATTTATGTCAAGAAGTAAGTCAACTTAAATTTATACCGACAAATACATAAAAATAAAACGTCAAACTTTATTAGAAAGTCTTTAGAAAGTTAAGGAGTTGTATGTGTCAATGCTGAAAGTTGAGGGGTAAAAGTATAAAAAATAAAAATAAAACACAAAAAAAAAAAAGAAGAAAAAGTCAAAATACTATTCACAAATGTTAGTAACTAGTACATTTGTCCGTGCGTTTCATAAAAATTTTACGTTAAAACATGGACCAACCGAAAACGTACATAAAGATAAGCACGAAAACGTATTATATTTGACCCGACTCATTTCCTGAAAAAATACGTCAAAACGTAAATCAACTTGAATTTTTATACACACACGTACATAAAAATAAAACATAAAATTCGACTACAAAGTCTTTAAGAAATTAAGGAGTTGTACGCGGCAATGCTAAAATTTGAAGGGTAAAAATATACAAACATACAAAAGGTCAAATAAGACAAAAAAAAGTCAAACCAACCACTGTTCACAGTGGTTGATAATTGTATTATAGATAATAATTACCAAGTTGCATGTTGAACCCGCGAGCCTGAAGCTCACGGTACTCTTGACACAAGGCGCACGGCTCACAAATCAGATGAACAAGAATGTTAATGATCGGGTCATCGGGCAACTTATATAAATGGCTCATTTTGATCCTATAGTATGATGATAACAAACACCCACACCCCGTGAAGTATAGTATCCCAGCATGAAGCAAAGCGTATAAACCGCAACCTGTATTATATAAATTTGAATTTAGAAACATTTAATCCATGCTTTATCTAATAGCGAATCGCGCTATGATGAACATTAGCTTACTGTTTTGTCCCTTGTCGACCATTTCTGCAATTTGCCCGAATGTAACGCAAGGAGCAAAAGCGGTTATGATAACTGTTAAAACCAAATACATCGTTAGGTGATTGATAAAGAAAACTAGCCATAGACTAATTAAAAGCATGTAACGTATTATGTATTGTTAATTAGCTATACATAAAGATTTAATATAGATAATTACATGTTGAGCTCGAGTCTGCAGGCTGGTAAAAAGTTGAATTCAGCTCGTTTATTTAAAAAAAATCATATGTTGTATTTTTTATATGTATGAAAACAAAAATATTTTTTTTTTTCACACACAAAATGCAAAATTTATAGCTACAAAATTTATAATTTGGATTATAATAACAATTTATATATAATAAAATTTTAGGGTTTAATTTAAATGAGGGTCGGGGCTCGACTCGACTCTGTATCGTTTACAAACGGAGCTAGATTTGAGCGAGCTTCGAGTCACGAGTTTATTGAACAACCCTGGTATAGAATAAGAAAATTAACAAACGTAATATGACATGGCTTACGGGTAGGGATATCATCAAAACATTCAAAAAGACCAGTTGACCAAGTAGGAGCCACGGCTTGTTGTGGTGGAACCCCAACCACATACTGGCTCGATGGACCAGCCGCACCTTTGCTGGAATGGGAACCAGATGAAGGTGTTGCGGCTGGCACAATTTGGGGGCCATTTGTATGTTGAGGGGCCTTGTCCTTGTTCTCGTTTGGGAGTGAGGAATTCATTAAACTCAATTATCCGGATAGAATGGTAACTATACTATGGATAATCGAGTTTAGCCTGCGAATCAATTGGATGTTGGTGCATATAAGGTATATATACACTAGTAGTGGAAAGATCTTATCCATTGTTTTTTCACCTTGTTTGTGGGAGGATTTGCATAGAAGCAAAAATTGTTGCATGTTAATAGGATGATCACCTTACATGGCATAAAAGAGTTAATGGCTGAGAAAAAAAAATCTTAAACAAAAACCAAGGGTAAAAGTATTAATTCTACGCTTGATTTAAATAAAACTTAAATATTGAAATCAATAAATGTCAATATATAAGAGCATGTTTAGTGCATGATCCAATTTGCCTACCATTACACATGACTCATATAAAATTGAAACTTTTGAGTATTTAGAGAAGATTAGTTGAATGAATGTGACACATAAGTTGAAGTTTGTAATAGATACATAATCAATACATGTTAACATAAGTTGAAGTTTATAATAGGGATGAGCATATCGGTATCCGATACCGAACCGATACCGATACCGCCTATACCGAAACATGTCGGTTAGGTATCGGTACGGTACGGTATCGGTATTATACCGTATTTTGAGGGTCGGTATCGGTATAATACTGATACCGTACCGTACCGATACCGAAAACGCCAAAAAGTGGATACCGATCGGGATCGGGATCGGTACGGGATCGGTATGGGATCGGTATTCGGTGGCATATGCTCATCCCTAGTTTATAAGACCATGTGTAGTGGTTAAAGAAAATAATGCCCCCACCATGGGACATTATTCGACACGTGGCAGTCCAGTCAGCATGGGGCATTATTGCAAAAGTGGCGTAGTGGGGCATTATTCCAATAACGCCCATGCAATCATTTCACAATTATTTTTTTTAAACTTTAAATACTTCATCAAATTAAAAAAAATACAATACTAGAAATAAAAAAATTAAAATCCGATTAAATTAAAAAAAAAAACACTAGTTTTCGTCTTCGCTTTCTTCACCCTCGCCAACTTCGTCTTCCTCGTCCTCCGTTTCTTCCTCTCCCTCAGGTGGTACATACCGAACCGACCATGCGTGGTGTACCAAATCAACCATTAACTGGGAATGGTACGGTTCGTAACGCAACTCTCGCGCATTATTCACTCTTTCTTCCATTGACGCATGTGGATGGTACCGCGACAAAAATGCTCCAAGCTGTCTCGCGTTGTTTTCTCGGCCATTTTTAGATACTCGTCGTTGATGTCGGTTGTGTTTCCATAAGCAAGGATTCGTAACGCCGACGTACACTTTTGGATACCGGTAAATCGTAGTTGGCTTCCAAGTCGTCGACTATGCGTAGAAACAACCGCTTACTCATTCGAAAACGACGCCTAAACATTTCGTTCGAAAATGTCGGCGCCTCATCAAAATAATCTTTCATCAAACGATCGTGTGCCGCGCGCTGGTCTCGTTCAATATAACCTCTTTTATTTTTTTCTGCTTGGGGGCGACGACAATGCTTCACATATCTCACCGCTAGTTGACAAGCACTCGTAACCGCCTCTTGCTCAACCTCCTCATCGGTGGAATCATCGCCATCCGCAAAATACTCTTTGTAGTAAAAATTTACCATGGATTAAGAACTAGGAGAATCCATCAAGTTTTTTATAAAATGGTTGTGTTTTTTAGAGAGTTTTTGAGATAGTTTTGGTTGAAAATGAATGAGTTTATATATATAGTTAAAAGGTAAAAAAAAATAAAAAATAAACTAGCCGTTACTAGCCGTTGGGGACTTTTCATTGGCCGGTCAACATTTGCAAAGCGTTTTAAATAAAACGCCAAAGGGATTTTTTTTCAAAAAACACGCCCGAAAACGCCTAGTGTAATGGGGGGGGGGGCGTTTTACGGCCTTTTTTTTCAATTTATTTTTAAAATACCGCCCCACTATGGGTGGTCTAAGTAGCAATAGTTGAATGAATGCGACACATAAGTTGAAGTTTAACTTTTGAAAACTATACATGCTAATATATAAGAGCATGTTTAGTGCATGATCAACTTTGCCAACCATTACACATGAATCACATAAGATTGAAACTTGGAGTATTTAAAGAAGAATATTTGAATTAAATGAATGTGACACATAAGTTAAGTAGCCAATGAGTTAGTTATATAATTAAGGATGCCTACAGCCTAAAGTAAATGTAACTCACAACGATCATGATTATGATAACAAATAGAAAACAATAGCTTTCAATGTTCAGATGCGCTCAGTTTTGATGGTTTTAGTCCTATCTGAATGTTCGGAATTTCTAGCTTTTTTTTTTGCCTTTAATGCGGGTGCTCCATCCCGGGTTGGCGTTTTGGTGGCATTGCCCGTTTGGCATGACAATAGTGCTTGGCGTGGGGCGCTGGCCTGGGGTGACGTGTCTGGCAATGGTTGGCTGGGTGTTGATGACCATTTGGCTAGCACCTTCCACAACGCTGGCCTGGCCACACCCATTCCACACCCCACTTTTTTTGGTGTGGACTGGTGGAGCCCACACCTGCCACGTGTCGAGCAATACCCTTAACCCAAGCCCCTCCATACCCCATAGTGTTAGGTCATTACACACTACTAGCGGTAAGACCCGTGTGCAAACACGGGTCGTTTCTTAGAAAACTATGCATAACAAATATAAATGATGAATATAGTTATATTTATATAGACTTATAAATAAAATAAATAAATAAGTCAGTCGGTAAATTAAAGTTTAGAGTATAAAAACTTAAAGTTTAGATTGTGCCGAGTCTTCTTTTTCTTCCATAAGTGTCTGAAGAAACATTTTGATGATGTATTCTTCTTGAGCCTTGTCTTCTTTTGTTAATTCATCCATCTTCTTTTGTTTCTTTCTTTGATAAAGGATGGTAGCATGTGGAGCAGTGGGTCTCCTGATTGGCTATTTTTGTTGTTTGACTTGAACCGCTGCTTCCGGATAATCAGGCTTTTTAGGAGCAGTTGGATCTCTCTTCCTTAACTCTCCCAACCTTTTGTAGGTAGCTAACACCTTTTCTTCTGTCCACCTTGTAACCTGGTTCCTTGACCCATAATCAGCAATTATCAGCTCTTCTTTCATTCTTTTCAGTTTCAAGACCCTTTCTGGTACATTTTTCTTGTAATTGGCCCAGACTGGAGGAGTTTGCTTTACCTTGTCTTGAATCATCTTTTGAATTCTAGTTGTCTCCTCTTGCAATTCACAGATGGTCCATTCTTTGTATTGATACTTTTCTGCCCTGTACTTCTTGTATGCCATGATGTATTCAAGATAGTCATTTCTCATGCTTTCATCATCTTTTTCTGATAATTTCTGACAAAGGACTTTTGAGAACTGCTCTAAAGTTCTAACTTTGGTGAGCAGGTATTGCAAATTTCTTTGAACCTCTTTGTCAGACTTTCCCTCTGTGTCTCTTTTAGATATATCCTCTGCTTGTTGGACCTTTATTTTGAGATATTCTTCTATATTTCTTGGAAAAGGATAACCTTGAACAGATGAGAGTTTCCTCTTTTCAGGATCATCTTCAGAGTAAAAGGAATTGATTTCCTCCCTGACTGCTGGAAGATCTAGAGGATATTGTACTCTTGCAGGGACAATGGCAGTGTTATGATTGAAGGGTTGAACTGAAGATAATGGAATAGGGTTTGGAATGGTGACAAGGGACAGTGGTTGTGTAGATGTTAGAGTTGGGGAAGTGTCATCTTCCAGTACAATGTTTGTTATCCTTCTCCTTTTGTGCTTTGGAGAAGTTGGTGGTGTATTTGTGGGTTGAGTGGCAGTGATTGAAGTAGTGGGTATCTGACTAACAACTGTTGAAACAACTGTTGAAACAACTGTTGAAACAACTGTTGAAACAACTGGTTTTTCAATCACTGTTGTCACTACAATAGTTGATGTGTCAACTGTTGTTTTCTGCTTTTTGGCAGGTGGTTTTTGTGGTGGTGATATTGTTTTTGGTATGGCAGTGGATTGAGTGTGGGTTGATGTAGTAGTGATGGCAGTTGTTGGGATAACATCTGTTGAAACCACTGAAGTACAAACAACTATTGATACAACAGGTGTTTTAACATCTGTTGATTTGGAGGTTTGATGAGAGGAACTTTTGGGAATTTGAGGAGTTTGTTTGGTGGCTTTGGAAGGTGTGGTTTTGGGTTGGCTTACTTTTCTGGTAGGCTGTCTTCTTTTAGGTTTAGAAGTACCCTTTTATTTTCCATCAAAACTTTCTTCTCCTCATCAAACCTTTTAGACCCTTTTATTTCCATTGACTCTTTCATGTTTGCCTTTAATGCAGCAAATGCATTTTGAGTCTCATCAACCTTTTTGGAACCATCTGGCCTTGGGATTTCTACCACAAGTTTGGACATTGAATCTGGTGGCATGTATAAACTATCTTCTTTTCCCTTCTTCCCTTTAGTTTTCTCCCCCTTTTTGGCATCATCAGGATTTTCAACATAGATGATTGAAGGACGAGCAGTGCCAGTGGTTTGAAGCAGATGAGCTTTAATGGCTTTGATATCTGCTTGAGTATCTTTGTACCTAGCTTTCATGACATTTCTGACCATTTGAAGTTGAACTTCATGTTGTTGATCTACATATTGTCTTTGTTTGTGAAGCAGAGGTTGAAACAGATGCTATAGCTCAGCAGGGGATGGAGTAGATGTTGCAGATGGTGCAGTAGTGGATGTAGCCTTTTGAGCTTGTAACAACTGTTGCAGCATAGTTTTGATTTCTGCAACAGATGTGTCAAGTTTATCAACCTTCTCCGTCAATTCTTTGTATTTTAAACCATCACCCAAGTTAATGGGATCATCTGATTTCCCACCAGTGGTGGTTGTATCAGTAGTTGACTTAGGAAAAGTTCCCCAAAAATCATCCACTGATGCTCCTTGTTCTCGGTACTGGGGACTTCTTTCTTCAGCAGAGGTTATCATTTTAAGGTCACTAGTGTATAATGGAAACACACCAGTGGACACTATGGTTCCCAAAGAAGAAATTGCCTTCAAGGGAGTCTCACTATGAAACTACTGTCCAGGTGTAAACCAGTGGGTTCAACACCTGTAGTAGCTGCTCCACTTGAACAACTGACAGGAATTACTTGTAATTCCTACAGTGTAGCCTCCTCAACTGTTGGTGGGTTAGCAGAGATAGAGACACCAGACTCAGTCACTTGTTGTGGTATATTCTCATTGACAGGTGATTGAGAAGAACTGATTTGTATCTGGGCTATATCAAGTGCATCCAACAGAGGTATCATTGATAGTGGGAGTTGTGCAGTGACGATAGGGATAGAAAGAGAACTTGCCCCGAGATCTGGGCTGTCGAAGATAGATTCAAATGAATCCATTGCTTCATATTGTGGTGTCCCTGTTGATACAACCTGATCCTTTTGAGAGGATGCAGGAGAAGTTTTAGGCTCAGGTTGAGATCTTTCTTCCATCTGCTGTTAGGAAGTAGCAGCAGTGGTTTCAGGTGACTTTTGTGTTGTCACAGGTGTTACCTCTGGGATCTCATCTTCCAGAGTCACCTTTTTGGTGGGTTTGGGGGGCTTTTGGATAGTTTTCTTTTTGGTCTTTTTGGTGATTTTTGGTGTGGGTTTCACAGCAGGGGTTGTGCTGCTGTGATCACCAGGAGCATTGGGCTCAACAGCAGGGGCCTGAGGAGCAGTTGTTGCTGCTAAATTCTGCTCAGGTGCCTCTGTTTGTGTTTTTGAAGGTTTTGACAGCCTTGTGAATGTTTCAGAAGTTAGGCTGTTTATTTGAATAGGATTTCCTTGGATAAGCACATGTGCATTATCCTTTGAAAATTTCTTTTGAAGATAAAAACTTAAAAACCTTGGAAACAATAAAAATTATTTTTTATTAACATTCTTAACCATATAATTGAAAATCTCCTGAGAGTAGTTAAAAAAATTTTCAGCCATGATAGCATAGCCCAAGGTATTGGATTTTCAATGGTATTTCATTAAAAGCTGTTGTTTTATTTGACACACACATGAGGAGGGTATGGAATAAAAATCTCATGGTAGATGGAAAATTACCCTTTTGTAAAGTATCCTTTTTCATTTCTTCTTCATACCCTCTCTCAATGAAATTAGTTTGGTACTCTGTTTTTGGGAAAGAGCTTTTACCTGTAAGATCATTGATTTCAAAAACCTCTGAAATGGTTTGAGGTGTGATGGTAACTGGAATTCCCCTTATTGATGAAGTAATAACTAAGGTCTTTTTGTCCTTAGTTTCAAGCTTTGCATTTTTCTAGAACTCTCGTTGGGTATCCAGGTTGTAACACCTCGCAAAATCATGCCCAATATAATAAAGACACGTGTCATAGACTTTTAACGTGTAAGGAATTGATTCCGAGGGACTAAAATTGTCAAACAATGTAAATATGTAAGTACAAGGATCAAACGTGTCATCATGCCAATCTCGTGCCTCTGAATGATCTCGTAAGATGTTCGTATTCTTTGATGAATAAAATTGTCGGGCATAGAAAGCCGTTTGTGCTTAAATTGAAATTTTACCAAACTTAAGGGTTAAACGTGTCAACATGTTAAACGTTACCTCTGAGTGACCTTTTAATGATCCCAAAGCTTTGTAATACTTTATTATGCTTCCATATATAATAAATAATGATTTCGTGGGGTTTCTACGCTCTTAAGAGACTTTTCGGGTGATCGTACAACTAATCGGGAGCTTAACGGAGTTAATATATGACCCAAGGCCCTTAAAAGTTAACTATGGGGGTCATAAGTGCAATAAACGAAAGTTATTTTAATTAAAAATGGACCAGGGACTGAAACTGCAATAAATGAAAGTTGTTATCTGGTCAAAGAGGAGCCTCGCGGCCCGCGTAGACTCTCCTTGAGTCTTACGCGGCCCGCCTAAGAGTGCCAGATGCAGAAACAAGGACAGCTGCATGTCTCAGCCAGTTCCACCGCCTTTGCATGCTAAATTTTGATACCATGGTCTGAGCCAATGGTTTTTCATGCACTAGGGACACATGGGATCATCTGGTTACTATAGATTTGCAGATGGATTGATCCTAGAGCCTCAAAAATCCTATATAAGAGCCTTGTTTTCACTGGTTCATTTGCACACTTGAATATTTCACTCAAAAACTCACTCTTTGGAGAGCCTCAAAAATCCTATATAAGAGCCTTGTTTTCACTGGTTCATTTGCACACTTGAATATTTCACTCAAAAACTCACTCTTTGGAGCCTCCTGGAGCTCAAGGAAGTTTTCTAAAGTTCAATACTCGTGCTAAGGATCATAGTAAGTGTTCTTAGCTCCCTAAGTTCAAGTTTTATTAGCTTAATGTCCGAAAGTCAAAGTTATCGTAATTAAGCTTTGACTTTGTGATTAATCACAAACGGTCCAGCCATTATTCGAATTAAAAGTGGCTATGAGTTAGTAATAATAAACCCTTAAAGGGCACCTACTGATTATCACTTTTACTTGGTCAATTGTCGGGTCAAACTTGTTAATAAAAAGTCAAACGGGTCAGTTTTTACAAATTAATTCATAACTAACAATGCAGAGGTTATGGAACATGTTTTAACATTAAAATAACTTGGTAAATAATATAAGAACATCTCTAGGCATGTTCTACAATTCTGAGTTTAGGCTCGGTTCGGAACCGAAAGTCGCAAAAGTAGACTTTTGCTTTGACTTTCAGTTCTGACCCGATTTAGCTTGTTTTAGATATGCCTTAGGGTTCCTTTAGGACCATATTATAGGTTAGTATAACCCTCTGAGGTTATACAACTTGGTTCTATAGAAATCCTAGTTCATTGCATGTTTCCGTTAAATGCTTAAAAGTTGACCATTATGCCCTTTTGATATTAAAACGAGATTTTTGAAAATGTGAGAGGACAAAAACATTTATTACTGATATTTAAATATGTCCTAAAATTTTGACATCAATTTGTGGTCTAAAATAGAAGTTATGCGCGATATCGTAAAATGAAAGCTTTTTATTAATTAAACGGCATTTTTGGCATAAAACCTATTTAAACCCAAATTTTGACACCAAACTTGCCACCTACTGTTAAGATATAATATTTAGGGATTTTTGGAAATTTTTGTTAAATTTTAAATTGATCATAACATAGGGTTCTTGCATTGACTCGGTAATTGACGGTTATGCTCTTTTTGCTAATAAAATGAGTTTTACCCATCTTTTACATATCAAACATTTTTCTACTGATTTTATACATCAAATAAATTATTTTAAACAGTAGAGGCTGATCAAAATCTCAGATTTCCTTAATTAACCCAAATATCGTCAAATACTGACTTTTATGCAATTTAGGCGCATAGTATGGTTTAAAACCATATTTAGCACCTAAGACTTATTACCTACTGATGTTACGAATATATTTTTATACTTAAACAGTAAGTAAAAGTTTTGAACTCAGATTTCCAAATTTGACCCTTATAGCATATGTGAAATGACCAAAATGCCCCTACGGAGCATAGTTTGGTCATAAATGATAAATTTCACATATATATAATATCTTACTGGTATAAATTATTAAAATAAATATTTTTACTGATTATTTTAGACCAGAACCTCAGATTGCTATTTAACCTCTTTTATAAAGTTTACAATGACCAAAATACCCTTACGGGGCTTAAATTGGTTTTAAATTCGTTTTGGGCATAATGGAAGATATCCTACTGATATCATAACATATTTTAAGCATATTAACTTGTGGAACTTGTACATGACTCATTTGGTTACCCGTTATGCATATTCACGTCCGGTACAGTTTATGTAACTAGTTTACATAAATTAACCGAAACGGGTCAAACCTTATCATTTTTACTTCAAAATCCAGAATGTGTTTAGTTTACCCATATTATACAAGTCTTCATACTTGTCGGGTCTAAATCACATTCTAATCCGGTCTTCGCTTAATCTTGCGTTTTGAACCGTAAACCTTTCATTAAAACTAACCGGTCTAAGTTTAAACTTAAGTAAGACCCGTTAGGAATTTAATAGGTTATTAAAACCTTCGTTCCAGATTTAGGAGCCCAGTAAAAGCTATTTGCACTTGCTGATTGTTATACGGCTGAGATTAAAATTATATTTTTGCTCAGGTAAATACTTTTAACTTATTTTCTAGTTATACGGGCTTGGGATACGGTATTATAATAATACCGCTAGGTCGGGTATGTAGTTATTTAAATCAGATTGTGATTAATACATTTACATAACCTGTTTTAATCTGTTTTGTTTGATGCAATGCCTTTGGGGGGGGGGGGGTTAATGACCATGTCCTGGATATCCTCGGCACATTTATTAGAAATGGCCACGGCTTAAGCACGGGGTGTAGGCATACACCTGACAGTTGCGTATGTATAAACGGTATCTCACTCTCTTGTGGACATATACTTGTGGTGTGTCAATTAATCTAATCCGGTTCTTCTATCCGGGTCCTGAATGGACGACAAACATGTAAATCTGTATACAAGATTATTTTTAAATAATTGTCCCAAGTTATAAAAGATTTTATGCCTTGTGCATCCAAACCAATTTTTATAAATAATTTTCAAAAGAGTCAGTTAATTGTATTTACCAATGTAAACTGACGTATTTTCAAAAGGTTAAGTGCAGGTACTAAGCGTAATGGGCTGGAACTCCTGAGTGATTAAATAAAAAGTCCTGCAAGCTTTTATCACTTTAAGTCTGTTGAACAATTCTTCTTTTGTTTTGATCTGCCTGTGGATCCTTTTACATTCCGTTGTATAATATTTAATGTTACTTTAAACTCGGTTTGTATTAATTACTTTTAGACTTCCGCTGTGCATTTAAACTGTGATTATTGACTATGATGATATCAACTACGTCACGATACTCCCCACCGGGCCCACCGGTAATACGTGGAAATATCGGGGTGTGACACAGGTAGATGGTTTCATTGCAGGTCAACAAAGTTTTGTACTTTGAAGATGAAAGTGCATCAATCATGGAATGAAAATCTGTGTTTTGACTTGTTTTTGCAAGTGTACACAGGTAGTTATGACGGGTTTTGAATAGAAGATCCATGATGAATCGAAGGTGGTTAAGAACGAAGGAAGAAGATGAGTGATTTGAGAGAATTTGGTGAAAACTACTTTTGAAAGGAATTTTGAATTCGACTCGACAGTGAAAACCCTGTTTGGGGTTTTGATCAGGGTTTTATAGGTGGAAAAAGTGAATGCTGATGTGGCAGCAGTTACAAAAGATCATCTTCTAAGTACTGTCCATGATGTGTGCGGTCGTGTATATATATTTAAGTATATTTTAAGCCCTTTTTAACACTTTATTCAAGTTTTAAATTTATAAAACACGATATTTACTAACACTAAACACACATATGGGCAAGTGCACCCATCGTGAGCGTAGTATAGTGTTGGTAAGATACCGAGGTCGTCCAAGGACACAAGAGCTTTTAGTACCGGTTTATCCTCAACGTCTAATCAAATCAAAAATTTAGGAAAAGGTTTTAAAACAAGAAAATAAAACTAACTAAAAATGTTGAAAATAAAAATAAAAATAAAAACAGATAGACAAGATGAATCACTTGGACCCGACTCGCCTTTAGTGTAACCTTTGATTATTTCCGCACTTTTGCACTTTTTAAGAGATTATCTTAGTTATAGTAGTAGGCCCCTCTTTTGAAGGTGACGTTACCCTCAACCCAGTAGTTTGAGTCAGCAAGCATACAATCCTAAATGGTTGGATTATTGAAAGATAATTAATTAAGTTATTAATGCATATTGTGGTAGGCCCCTATTTTGAAGGTGACGTTACCCTCGGCTAAGTAGTTTGAGTCAGCAGGGATACAATCCTAAGTAGTCGGGTTAAAGTTTTAATAGTAGTTTACATATGAGGGGATCAAGGAGTTCGGACCCCCGCCATCCAATACCAGTGGGTATTGAAGGAGGTCCTACTAAACTTGACCCAGGTCCTTGCAGGATCTATACACTGAACAAGGCAAGACACTTACCAAACCATTTACTTAACCCCCGACCAGGTAGCCAACATATCTCCATATAGACCGTGGAGATATGAATGGTAAAAATCTTTTATTTTATATAGACAGTAAAATAATGCCAAGACACCACAGACAAATGATAAGGAAGATTCACCTTCAACATAAAAAACTAGTTATTAAAGTCATTAATACATAACCAAATAAAAAGTGCGAAAAGATTAAAAATAAAAAGTATTACACTAAATGCTTGTCTTCACCAAGTGATGTAAGAGACTTAGGCAAACATGGCCTTTGATTGTCAAGAACTCTTACGATCAATCTTGGATCTCGAGACTACTCACACACTCTATGATGGATGATGGTGGTGGATGTGGGTTGTGATGGTGGTGGTGGGTGGGTGAAGTGTGAGAGAGGTGGTTTGCCAATGGATGATTTGCAAGTGAGCCAAGCACCCCTATTTATAGCCTGCAAAGAAGCCCGGACACGGCGGCACGACCCCGTGTCCATCCATCTTCTCTTTCTTCATTAATTGCAGTTTGTTTGCATTAGTTGACCACGCCCCCGTGTCCGCTGGGCACGACCCCGTGTGCAGAAGCGTATCTGTACTATCAAGATTTGCCTAGATTCTGTGAATCTTAGCGTTGACCACGGCCCCGTGTCCACTGGCCACGCCCCCGTGTTGGGAAACAGAAGCTTCTACAGCTTTTTCTTTTCTGCAGACACTTGGGCACGCCCCCATGCACACTGAGCACGGGGCGTGTTTAGTCTTCTGATGTCTTGTTTTTGCTTGGGAAGATGCTGTCAAGGGGTCGGGCATGCCACATTTATTCCTTTTCTTATATTATTGTTAGATTTGGCTGTATTTTTGCTTCTTTTGTTCATTTAAGCTCATTTAACCCTGAAAATACAAAAGGAAGACAGAAGCACACTTTTTCCAACATTAATACTAAAAAAATGGTTAGTTTTATGCCTTATTTGATGTAATTTATATGTTGCATTTTGCACACATCAGTCCACGTGACAACCTCTGATGAATAATGGATGACAGTTGTTAGGAAACCACTGATGAATCAATATCAGTGGTTTACAGTGCTGAAAATGAAAACAGTGGCTGACTATAACTATTAGTGGATAGCCTATCAGTGGATTAAAACACTGAGGTTTAACAACAGTAATTAACAAAGAAAATGAGAAAACAGAGGTTGACTTTCAGCAGTGGATAATATTCTGCAGAACAGATGTTTGAAACAAACAGTCGTTATGGCAGACTTTTAAGGATTTAATGAAAGTTTTCATTTTTAGCTATTTTTAAGGATGAATTTTTGATTTTCTGAAAACATTTTAATGCTTTTATTCATAGAAAAACAGGATTTTGCCTGTTATTCCATGTTCAGCATGCCAATCCTAGAGATCAAGCTTTCAAAGGTAGATGTGTCTAAAGCCTTTGTTAGCAAATCTGCCAGCTGATCTTTAGTTGGAACATGGTGCAGAGAAATCAAACCTTATTCATAGCAATCCCTCACAAAGTGATGTCTGATATCAATGTGCTTGGTGGTTGAATGTGAAACCGGATTTTTGATGATATTTTATGCTGCCTGACTGTCCAACATGAGTGGTGTCTTTAAGACAGTGATACCAAAATCCAGCAGTTGATTTTGAAGCCATAGCTGTTGGGCTGTACAGCCCTGCAGCAACAATATACTCTGCCTCAGCAGTGGATGTTGAAACAGCTGCTTGCTTTTTGCTTTGCCAAGACATTAAGCAATTGCCTAGGAATTTGTTTTTTGCTTTTCCTTCAACCTCCACAAAACACTATTTTAACCCAACAGTGGTTTTAAACCACCGTTTTAACCCAACAGCAGTTTCAACCATAGTTTTCTCCACAGTAAATACATTTAACCCAATTGTTGTTTCAAACATCTTTTTCCTCCATCTGTTGACCAAAGTCAACAGATGTATCAACTACTTTTTTATTTTGAAGCATGTTCCTTCTAAAAAAACAATATTTTAACCCAACAGTCGTTTCAATCCCCTTCAACCTCCACAAAACACTATTTTAACCCAGCAGTGGTTTTAAACCACCGTTGTAACCAAACAGCGGTTTCAACCATAGTTTTCTCCACAACACTCTGCTTTATCTCAACAGTAGTTCCAAACATCTCTTTTCATCCCATCTGTTGACCAAAGTCAACATATGTATCAACCACTGTTTTATTTTCAAACATCTGTTCCAAATAACAGAGCTTTGATCATTTAAACAGACCTTTGCCAATATTACAAGCTTTTACACTCTCAAACCTAAATATTTATTTACTTAATTTAAATAACAAACATGGTTAATAATTTTAACACAACTAATTATAAAAAATCTACAAGTGTCAAACAGAGGTAACTATATAATAAACAAAGTTCAAACAGCAAACAGCAATCAATAGAATACAATATACTAATTCCAAATCAATGGGCGAAACAGCATACAAAGTTCATCCATCTGTTGACCCAAGTCAACAGATGTATCAACCACTGTTTTATTTTCAAACATCTGTTCCCAATAACAGAGCTTTGATCATTTAAACAGACATTTGCCAATATTACAAGCTTTTACACTCTCAAACATAAATATTCATTTACTTAATTTAAATAACAAACATGGTAATTTTAACACAACTAATTATAAAAAAACTACAATTTTCAAAACAGCAAACATCATTCAATAAAATACAGCATACTAATTCCTAATCAATTGGTGAAACAGTAGTCTCGATAAGTAAAGCTCCTTTCGGACCATTGTAGTTGTCAACATGTTGGAGGTATTTCAGAAGTTCGTTGCTCAGATCAACTTCAACCATATCCCCCCAGATGCTTGTTATCAGCCACTTGTTGTCTTCAATTATATTAGTCCTTCGGCGCCTATCTACATAATCAACTACACGAGGATTATTGAAAACAAACACCTTCATCCAGCCTTCTTCTTCATATCTGAGCAAATCAGCAGTTAGCTCAGCAGACTTTCCAATAACAATCAAATGCAGCCTCTTTGCGATGGTCAAAAAATGCCATTGGCAAGGATTGACTACAATACTCTCTGGAAAACGAAGCATTCTGAAAGTCTTACTAAGAACATCAAAAGCAACGATGTTCCTCTCACCTAGTGGATACCAATAATTTGAAACCATAAAATATATGGTTTTATCAGCATAAACTCCTGTAGACCATGAATAACCACTTGAACCATAATTGTTTACGCTACCGAAATTTATTGTTCTCCATGACTCACGACGTCGTGAGTAAACACGAGCAGCAGCTACATTACGGTAACATCTGATGTTCAGCACTTTCAGATCATTGAATTGATTAAAATAAATTCCACCAGCATCAGAGTTTCGATCATGATTGTAATTGAAGTAGTCATCAGACAAAACCTTATAGCGCCTGGTAGTTGGATTCCAAAGAATCAGCTCACAACAAATCCCTTCATTGCAAACTAACAACAAACCATTAAATGATGATAGAATACGTAAAAAGCTAGGGTGGACATTGTTAGGAAAAGTTAAGGTATTTAAAGACAATTGACGTCAACGACAATTGACGTGTATTTAAAGGAGAGTAGTTTCTTTTGTACTGAATCTCCAGTTCGGAGAGCATGCATCATCTAAAATCCATGACCTGACAATTCCCTATAACAATTCTTGGAAAGACATTTGAAACGGCCAATATCTTCTGAAGAGAGCCTAGTGAAAATATCGTCAACAATCACTTGAAACCCAAATTTTTCCATTTTGCAGTGAACCAATGCGTCTTTGAAAGTAAAAGAAATTGTAATAATATTGATAAACAAACAACTTTTGAAGATGATTGAGTAGATGGATGAAAACGGTAATGATCAAAACCTCTGCCCAATGTATTTTATATACCCAATGAAGGCAGTTATGACTAAATACATCGTCAGACGAAAGAATATGATGCGACACTCGTTAGGATTTTAATGCATTTCCATGGGAAAAATATAAAATTAAACACGTTATTATAATTACAATTAACCTCTTCATTTACCATAAGATGCCTTTACCATAAGACAGAACTGATTGAGTGACGTACATTAATTGCAAAGTACATATCCCCAGGCATTTTGAATTTGAAATTACCGGCAATTTCAAAACCACTGCTAAGGTATATGTTTGCCAAAGGAAACATCTGCTAAGTTATACTTTCTTGGCAATGGGCAGTAGTTTGCACTCTTGAATGTGGGCCAGACCTTTGACATTTAAATATAGAGTAGTGGTTTGAAATTAAATGTATTTTAACTCAAATAAAAAATCTCAGATAAAAAATTGACACATCAACAATCATCATTTAGTCATAACTCAGATAAAAAATCTTTTCATTTGCAATACAAAGATATTGCGAACATCTGTTAAAGTAGGAGATGTTCGCAACAGTAGCAAGTCAAACAGATTTTGGCAATTGAGAGGAGGAAATTCTTCGAAAAGCTCTATTAGGCAACAACAGATGTTGGCAACAGTAGCAAGTCAAACAACCATTAGATAAGCAGATGATGATTTAGAGCATATGTTCTCTTTTGGCAAACTTTAACTTTGATAGATCTATACACTAACAGAAATTGATACAACATCAACATAATCTAATTAAACTCAGAGACAATTTCACTTCTACATCAAAAGTACCGATCTGCAATAATCAGATGATATTAAAAATTACATAATAATACTTATTCAGCTTAAAATTACAACGAAACTTTAAAATCTAACAATAACACCAAGAAATTTACGAACCTAACAGCAAAAATTTAGTGGTTTTAGCTTAAAATTTAGTGCTTTTAGCTTTAAACTCCATCAATGTATATCTTCGACAATCGCCATGAACTCCACGGAAGTACTGAATGCATCAACATCAGGTTTCTAGAAACCTGATCTCTTGTGAACAGACCAAGGTGCAGTACATGAAAACACTTCTTCAGTTGTTGAAGAGTAGCCATGTCCTCATATACTTAATCCTTAACTTGCTTCATAAAGAACTGCTTTAAACCAAACTTTATGCTTCTTTTAATACAAAAAAGGCAGGAAAGACCATTTCTCTAGTAAGATAAAATCTTATCTTACAGTAGCAGCAGATCCTTTCTTGCGTTTAGTAGGAACTACTGCGGGTTCTACATCATCATCATCTGCCCAAAGTCGTATATAATAATCATTTAGTCATAAGAAACAATTATTTTAAATGTACATTTAGAACTTGTTATTCCCAAATTAAACCAAGACAAGTAAAAAAAATGAAAAATTTTTGAAAAAAATTTGGGGTGTTTAGCGGTTCCAATAGAGTTTTGTGTAAGGCTTGTAGTTAGGACTTTCAAAATTCAAGGTTTTAGCATCCCCCCACACTTAAATTACACATTGTCCTCAATGTGTCCCAAAAATAAGTTTTTAGGTTGATTGAATGTGTAAAAGGTGTGTTAAAAACAAAATTTTATGTTACTGGGCATCTGGACACAGCCCCGTGTTGGGTGAACACGACCCCGTGTACAGAGTGCCAGTAACGAGAACTTACAGAAGGTGGACACGGGGGCGTGCTGGATGAACACGACCCCGTGTATGGCGAAAGTCTGCATAAATAAAACAAACAACAGGTTTAGGCGATGGGCACGGGGGCGTGTCGGCTGGGCACGTCCCCGTGTAGACAAACTACAAAAGTGCAAAACAGGTTTCTGGCTTCGGTTTTGCTGTTCCGGATTTAGTGGCACTAATGTTTAGTGCTCTAAGCCTTGTATGTACCTGTTTAACTAATAAATACCACACCAAACAATAACAAACATCCTAATTTACCAACATTAAACATCCATACCACAAAAAAAAACAAAAGAAATGCAGAAATAAAAAAAGTGTTAGAGAAAGTAAATTGTTCAACAAGCGGCACGTAGGCCGGAAATTGTTCATAAGATAGGGGGGTTAACCTGTGAAACCTTCAACCACGAACCGCTACCTCCACCCCTCCCGCTCAATCCATATCCTAGTCTTCATCATCATCACCTCCTCTGTGGCCCGCCATATACTCCCGGATGTTCCCAATGTCATCCTGCATGTCGGAGATGTTTCTCTCTATTGCTCCGACTCGGGCGTATGTGTTGCTGGCCATATTGTAGGTGTTCCTGGTGCACATAAGGTTTTCCTGCAATAAATCATGTAAGCTTTGAAAATTATGAAAACCGCCTCCTTAAGAGGAGGATTGACCCGGATCACTCTGGTGCTGGTAGTAGTACTGAGGAGGAGGACAGATATGTGGAGCGTGTAAGACGAGTGCTTCCTGCGGGTTCCACGCATGGCCTTGAACTCTTTGAAAACTGACCGTCCCATCTTCCGCGTCGTAAACTAAGTTCATGGAGCGGCAAATGACCATGTCCACTCTCCCCGACCACGGTCCTTTGCGGAAGGACCTCGACATGTTCACGAAGTTTTTGAAGAGGCGGTAAATCCACCCTCCAAAGAAGATAGGAGTCGGGGGAGTAGCAAGTTGGTTCCAATGCATGTTTCGGAGCAGGAGGTATGGAACATCAAGATTGACCCGGTTGTGGATGCAATGAAGGACTAGTAGATCCCGCAAACCTACAACACCGCTGCTGTCGTGCCGTTGGCTAAGAGAGTAAGTGAGGACCCTGTGGATGGAGCGGTAAAGAGGGTCTCTCAACTGAGTGCTCTTAGTGCGGCTCGGGTTATAGTTGCCTTCTCCTATTTGAGCCCAAGCAGCTTGGCGGTCACTTTCCCTTATCTCGCGTAGACCGCTGGTGTTTTCCTCATCCCCAACATCTTCTTCCGAGTACAACCCCACCAGAGCCCCAAATTGAGCAATTGAGATCCGGTATGTGGTTCCTCCACAGGGAAACTCCACCCCTTCAATGTCAAACGGCTCAGCTCTTGTGTTGAACACGTGTGTGCTGTAGAATTCCATGCTGTACTCATGCACAGAGTGAAGCCGAGTGCAAAGGGTAACTCGTAGTAGGCCAGTGACGATGTTGTTGAATCGGTCCAATTGGTTCACAGCCTCAAGAGTGTTTGTGCACACTTGTCTGGGGTTCTCCTCGGGCCTAGTCCTTAACACATCATAACGAGCTTGAGCCGCCAACTCATTAGCATTGAACCGAGTGAATTTCTTGGCCATCTGAAAGAAAACAGCAAACAATTAGTGCGAAACATTGAAAATTTTTGAAGAAAACTGAAAACAGTCGGCTGAACACGCCCCCGTGTTCAGCAGACACGCCCCGAGTTCATTTGGATTTGGCTGGACACGCCCCCGTGCTCAGCGAGCACGACCCCGTGTCCAGGCGTCTGTTTCCCAAAAATCTCATTTTTCGACCCGGTCCCGAAAACTTGAAAAAATTTGGTACAGTAGGGGCGGTTTTCCCCAAAAATGAAACCCCAAGTGCCTTTTTCCCAAAACAAACCGTTTACCCCTTCAATTTTATCTTTTTCGGTTCAAAAACAAGGGTTTGGGGGGTTTTTGTGAGAAATCGGGCAAATCTACAAACAATACAAGTTGTTTTACTTCCTATATCATGAATCTAAACTAATGCTAACAGATTTATGCAAAAATTTGAGGTTCGATCCGGTTCAAGTTGAAGAACCCTAGATTTTCCCCAAATTTTTGGTGTTTTAACTACATGCAAATGCTTAATCTAACTACTAATGATGATAGAATCATACCTTGATGTTGTTAGAAGTAGGGGAGACGTCGGAATCTTGCAGAAAAATCATCGGAACCAGAGAGTTTTTGGGGAAACGGGGTGTGTGGAATGAAGAAACTGAATGAAAATGGGAGTTTTATCCCGACAGTCGCGCGGACACGGCCCCGTGCTCGCTGAGCACGGCCCCGTGGGCGGGCAAGTTTGAATTTTTTTTTAGTGTTCGTGTGAGTGCCCTGTTTCCCAAAACTTGGTTTAGAGATCTTACCGATTCAGATGTTTTCCCGATTGTTCATAACTTACCAGGTATGATTTTGATGCTTGAACCTTTGTGTCATTCTTTGACCGTTTGAAGCGAGATTTCTTCCTCCTCATCCTCAATGAATCCTTAATAAAGCTTCAGCCGTTGGCCATTGACTTTGAATGGAATTCCATTCCGAGATTTAATTTCGACTGCACCGTGTGGGAAAATATGGGTGATGGAAAAAGGTCGTGACCACCTAGACTTTAATTTACCAGGAAATAATCGAAGTCGTGAATTAAACAATAGAACCTGATCTCCTACTCGAAATTCATTAGGTTTAATATGTTTATCATGCAAATTTTCATTCTTTCCTTATAAATTTCGGAGTTAGAGTATGCGTAATTTCTTAATTCGTCTAATTCATTTAATTGGCAAAATCAATTTTTACCGGCAACTTCTAAGTCTAAGTTTACATTTTTAATTGCCCAGAAGGCCTTGTGAGCTATTTCTACTGGCAAGTGACAACCTTTTCCATAGACGAGCTTATATGGGGTTGTACCTATTGTTGTTTTATAAGAAGTTCGAAAAGCCCATAAAGCATCGTCTAATTTGTCGGCCCATTCTTTTTTATTTAACCCTACGGTTTTTTTGAGTATTCTTTTTAAACCTCTATTAGTCACTTCGGCTTGTCCGTTTGTTTGAGGGTGATATGCCGTTGAAACCCGGTGATAGACCCCATACCTTGTTAAGATTTTTTCAAGTTGATGGTTACAAAAATGGGTACCTCTATCACTTATTAAAGCCTTTGGTGTTCCAAAATGAGAGAATAATCTTTTCAGAAATCATACCACGACTCTTCCATCATTGGTTGGAAGTGCCTTGGCCTCGCCCATTTAGACAAGTAATCTACCGCTACAAGTATATATTTGTTTCCTTTTGACGGTGGGAAAGGTCCCATAAAGTCGAGTCCCCACACATCAAAAATTTCACAAACAAGAATGCCATTTTGTGGCATTTCGTTTTTGGAAGAAATATTACCTGTTCTTTGGCAAGCGTCACATGTCTTGACAAGACTTTGGGCATCTTTGTAAATGGTTGGCCAGTAAAATCCTGAATCAAATACCTTTCGTGCGGTACTTGCGGCACCATGATGTCCTCCATATGGACCTTCATGACAATGGCGTAGAATTCTCCTTGCTTCACTACCATGTACGCATCGTCGGATGAGTTGGTCGGCACACATTTTGAAAAGATAAGGGTCTTCCCAAAAGTAATGCTTTACATCAGCAAATAATTTTTTTCTTTGATGATGTGGCCAACCTTTTGCGACTATACCGCTAGCTAGATAGTTAGCATAGTCGGCGTGCCATGGTTCTTCTCGATATTCCACCATTTCCAGGGACTCTGTTGGAAATTTTTCATCGATTTGCTCGTCCCTGGTTGCCTCCAAAGCTGGGTCTTCTAAGCGCGAAAGATGATCTACTGCGGTGTTTTCTGCTCCTCTTTTATCTTTTATTTCAATGTCAAATTCCTGGAGGAGTAGAATCCATCGAATCAAACGTGGTTTGGCATCCTGCTTCTTGAAGAGATATCGAATGGCTGCATGATCTGTATAGACTATTGTTTTAGAAAGAACAAGATAAGAACTAAATTTATCAAAAGCAAATACCACGGCTAGTAATTCCTTTTCTGTTGTTGTGTAATTTTCTTGTGCATCGTTAAGTGTTTTACTAGCATAATAAATTGGGTGAAAATGCTTATCTTTTCTTTGTCCTAAGACTGCTCCAACTGCAAAGTCACTTGCATCACACATGATTTCGAAAGGTAATTTCCAATCAGGCGCTATCATGATAGGTGCATTGACTAGCATTTCCTTTAGGGTTAGAAATGCTTGATTGCAATCCTTGTCAAAGATGAAAGGGGCATCTTTTTCAAGTAATTTTGTTAGAGGCCTTGAGATTTTAGAAAAGTCCTTGATAAATCGTCGATAAAATCCGGCATGCCCTAGGAAACTTTTGATAGCTCTAACGGAGGATGGGGGTGGTAATCGAGAAATAGTGTCTATTTTGGCTCGGTCTACCTCCATTCCCTCGCTCGAGATCTTGTGACCGAGTACTATTCCCTCCGTTACCATGAAATGACATTTTTCCCAGTTAAGGGCGAGGTTAGTTTCCTCACATCGGGATAGCATTCGCTCAAGATTATCGAGGCATTGGTCGTATGAATCTCCAAAGATAGAAAAGTCGTCCATGAAGACTTCCATTGTCTTTTCTATCATGTCATGGAAGATGGCCACCATGCAACGTTGAAAGGTTGCGGGGGCATTACATAGACCAAAGGGCATGCGTCGATAAGCAAAAGTTCCGTAGGGACATGTGAATGTTGTCTTTTCTTGGTCTTCGGGTGCTATCGGAATTTGAAAGTAACCTGAAAAACCATCTAAGAAACAATAAAATTTGTGACCGGATAATCTTTCTAACATTTGATCAATAAAAGGCAAAGGAAAATGATCTTTCCTTGTTGCCTCGTTTAATCGACGATAATCTATACATACCCTCCATCCTGTGACGGTTCTTGTTGGTATTAATTCATTCTTTTCATTAGTTATTACCGTCATACCTTCTTTTTTTGGAACTACTTGGACGGGACTTACTCAAGGACTATCGGAGATAGGGTAAATAAGTTCGGCGTCAAGTAATTTGATGACTTCGTTTTTAACCACTTCTTGGACATTTGGATTTACTCTACGTTGTGGATGTATTACCGATTTATAGTCATTATTCATTAAAATTTTGTGCGTGCACATGGAAGGACTTATGCCTTTAATATCTACAAGCTTCCAAGCGATCGCATTTTTATATTTTTTCAAAACTGAAATTAATTTTTCTTTTTCTAAACTAGTTAATTTTGACGAAATAATTACAGGTGATTTACCATCCTTGTCAAGAAAAGCATATTCCAAACCTTTTGGGAGTTCTTTGAGCTCAAGAGGTGGGTCTTTAGGAGACTCCTTATTTGGTTGCTCATTTCAATCAAGAACCACAAAAGTTTGTTCTATGGCGACCTCTTCTTCAACAAAGTGGTCAATTTCTTCTCTTGTATCAGGTGGTTCATCTTCATCTTCAACTAGGGGGTCATTATTGTCGAATGGATATTTCATTGAACGCTCAAGATCGACACTCCTTTTAAATGCCCCTAATTGAATAGATAGATTGTTGTGCTTCCGGTTTTTCAAAGCTTCGTGGGTTTTTACAAAGGGTCGTCCCAACACTAGAGGACCGTCATCAAGGATGACAAAGTCGGTTGGGATTACCATTTGGTTGGTTTGGACCAAAACATCCTCAACTATCCCTTTTTATTTTATCACTTTTTGATTGGATAGAAAAATGGGTATTTGAAGTGGAGAAAAATCACCTATACTTAATTTTTCAAAAATATAGTTTGGCATTATATTAACACAAAGATCTTTATCGATTGTGATATTACTAATAAAGGAATTTTGAAAAAAACATGGAACCGGTGTAATGTTAATTTCAAATGGGTCTTCTTTTATTAGCGAAGTTTTATCATTAGTCAACTTAATGCTTACTCTTTCGTCAATTTTAGTGTTAGTGTTTAACTCTTTTAAAAACTTAGTATGAGTGGGAACTAAACAATGATTTTCGAAAGAAGGCGACAAGAGATTAATTTCTTCAAAATTAGACTCTTCTTGAATTTTAACATTGTTGGACTCACCTTTTTCGTTGTTTAACTCATGTGTCGGTTTTTCATTTATTTGTTCTTCCATTTTTACATTTTCAACTATCTCTTCTTTATTACAAGTTAATTCTTCTCTTGCGCGGGACTCCTCTTCCCTTGCGCGAGATTCTTTTATGCATCATTCGATAGTTTTAATGTGTTCTATTATCCTATCGACTATGTCGGTGATAGAGTAAGGATCAGGATCCTCAAAGCTTGAATCCGGATGTTCGATCCTTTGTTCCTCATAATACTCATAGGAAGTAGATGGTTCACACCATTGTTCTTCATTGTAAGTATATGATGGATAAGGATCGTAACTTTGTTCTTCATAATACTCATATGAGGTGGGTTGTTCGCGCCATGGTTCCTCATAATAAGCATATGAAGGTGGTGGCTCATATCTTGGTTCCTCAAAGTATGAGTATGAAGGCTCATACCTTGGTTCATCAAAATATGAGTATGAGGGAGGAGGTTCATACCTTGGGTCTTCATAGGATGTGTATAAAGTTGATGGCTCGTACTTGAGCTCCTCATAGTAGATGTATGAAGTGGATGGTTGAAATAAGTCACAATATTGTACCGAGTGAGTGTTACCGCAATTGGTGCAATAATCTTCCCTATAATCATCCTCCTCATAGGTGTAGTTGTAACCTCCTGAGTATTGATCCATAAGAATCACTCAGCAGACCACAACAGAGTCTCGAGACCAGAAAACAAAAATAAAAACGGAAACAGAGGCTGGATACGGCCCCGTGTTCAGTGAGCACTGTCACGGCCCCAGCCCCGGTTTGACCCGGTCAGGAGCCGCGGGACAGGAACCCGTGGTATTCATTAATTTGAGTTGACAGCGGAAGATTTTTAGCAGGATCTTTTAAAACTTAAAATGCCCGATTATTTTATTTCATAAGTCGGGATAAACCCCGTGATTTACAATAGAGGGATTTACTAGGAAATTCCCTGATTTACAAAACATGTGTATTTATTTAATTGAGCCACTACTTCAAGCTTTGTTAGTGCTCCGTAGCACTGTTCCTTGGTTCACAGTAGTTACCTGAAACATGTTTTAAAAATATTTTGTCAGCAGGAAAATACTGGTGAATCATTCATTTTGCATAAAACGACACATGGTTATAAATTACAGCATAAGAACGATTACAATGGCTTTTATCTTATTTTTATCTGGCGCCGTGTCACCTCCTGGTGACGATGGTCATACCACTATTGGGTCCCTCCCCAAGTAGTGATGATTATCACTGTTAGGATTTATTAGCCTAACAGTGAGAAATTAGTAATGTGCATAATACCCCACTAGCCAGTGATTCAAGATAACCACGACTTAATCCCTGTAATTATAACTTTTGAAAATGTTTGGAGTATTGTAAAACATTATTGATAAAAGAGAATGACTCACATTGCAGATTTAAACGAGCAGAGTTTAGCCTACGGATTAGCCTTGTAACCTAATTTAAACATCAATGCACACGAACTAGGTCAGTAACTAATACAACATTTACGATAACTCACGAGATTAAAACCCTCACAATGAATGACAAAGTGCAATACTTAAACATCCATCGTATTTATGATGAATGACAAAGTATAACCCTAATTTGAGCAGCACTTAAACATTCATCGGATCGTTTCAATCGATCGGACATTGAATCGTAGCAGCGATCGAGTTAATACCCTGTATCGTAGCAGCGCCTCGCTATTATAAAAGTAAATTTCGAATTTGAGCAGCCAAACTTCGTTTTTGTGATTTGGTTTCGACACCAGTGAACTGCTCATAGTCCATTCTCTTTATAGCTGAAATTTGGTTCTCTCGCGGCCCGCGTGAGCCATAGGCTCACCTTACGCGGCCCGCGTGGCCGCCTAGTCTACGTGTAGGGTTGATGGGTCACGAGTAGGTGTGCCAGGTGGACGACACGTGGCCTAAAAGTGCATCCGGAGTTTTGATGTGTTGTTGCGGCCTGCGTAAGCCTAGGCTTACCCTTACGCGTCCCGTGTGAAGACCAAGAATCTGAATTTCTTGGTTTTTTTTCATGTACAGTAGTGTTTCAGGGGTCCGGGTTTTCACTTACGGGCCGGTTAGGGACATTTTTGAAGATCCTTACAAGCACGGCCCATGTTCAGAGTTTGTATCTGGGCGTTTTAATAAAAGTTACTGGTTTCGTGGAGCACGGGGCGTGTTCAGTGAGCACGGCCCGTGTTCAGGCTACTGTAAATGCAAAAACTAACTAAAATGCAGAAAAATGCACGCGTTTTAAAAAGGTTTTGAAAAACTGATTAGGCCATCGATTTTAAGCTTTCTTAAAATCCTTGTCTCCCCGGCAGCGGCGCCAAAAACTTGATGTGTGCAGTCGTGTATATATATTTAAGTATATTTTAAGCCCTTTTTAACACTTTATTAAAGTTTTAAATTTATAAAACACGATATTTACTAACACTAAACTTGATGTGATAGCTGGTACGTTCTTAGTTCACAACGTATATGCAAAAGTGTTTTGACTCTGGTGCAAACCAAAGTTTTATAAATACTTCATTCTGCCAAGCTCTTAATTTACCCTTAACCAACCTAAGGCAGATTTTTACAGTCGAAACAGCAGATGGGAATTCAGTTAAAATAGATAAGGTTTTGCAAAATGTAGAAATAGAACTTTCAAGTTATCAATTCTCTGCAAACCTATTACCTATGAAATTAGCTGAATTCGATGTTGTGTTAGGAATGGATTGGTTAGTAGCCAACCATGCTCAAATCCTTTGTGATAAAAACTCTATAGAAATTCAGGCAACCACTGGGAAAGTAATCATGATTACAGGAGATAAACCACGTAAACCCATAAAGTTCATATCAGTAATGAAAGTTGCTAGTTATGAACGAAAGCAAGGAACAGTATATATGATTTCAGTAATCATTAGTACTAAGGGTAAAGAACTTAAGGAGATACCTGTAGTCTCAGAATACCCAGATGTATTCCCAGAAGAATTATCAGGATTACCACCAGATAGGGAAGTAGAATTTAGAATTCATCTAATTCCAGGAACTATACCGATAGCCAAGGCACCTTATCGGTTAGCACCTACATAAATGTTAGAACTGAAAAATCAATTAGATGAATTACTAAGTAAAGGTTTTATACAACCTAGTTCATCCCCGTAGGGAGCACCAGTGTTGTTTGTAAAGAAGAAGGATGGTTCAATGAGAATGTTTATTGATTATAGAGAATTAAATAAGGTTACAATTAAGAATCGATACCCATTACCTAGGATTGATGATCTATTCGATCAACTTCAAGGAGCTAGATACTTTTCTAAGATAGATTTACGCTCCAGATATCATCAATTAAAGGTACAAGAAGAAGACATATCTAAAACTGCTTTCAGAACTAGGTATGGTCATTACGAGTTTACAGTCATGCCCTTCGGATTAACGAATGCACCTGCAGCATTCATGGACATGATGAATAGGATCTGTAAACCGTACTTGGATAAATTTGTAATTGTTTTCATAGACGATATACTTATTTACTCCAAAAGTCAGAATGAGCATTGTCAGCATTTGCATGCTCTCTTAACTTTGTTAAGAAAAGAAAAGCTTTATGCCAAATTCTCAAAGTGTGAATTTTGGCTACAAGAAGTGCAATTCTTAGGTCACATGGTAAATCACGAAGGTATTCATGTAGATCCTGCTAAAATAGAAGCGATTACCAAATGGAAGGTTCCGCAATCCGCAATGGAAATTAGAAGTTTTATAGGTTTAGCTGGATACTATACACGGTTTATTAAGGATTTTTCCAAGATAGCTGTACCACTAACTAAGCTAACTTGTAAAGCAGTTAAGTTTGAATAGGGACCTAAACAAGAAGAGGCTTTTAAGATTCTAAAGCAAAAGTTAACAAATGCTCCAATCTTAGCATTACCAGAAGGGACTGAAGATTTTGAAGTATATTGTGATGCTTCAAAACTAGGATTAGGATGTGTGCTTATGCAACATAAGAAGGTAATTGCGTATTCTTCAAGGCAATTGAAAAGGCACGAGGAAAACTATACAACTCATGACTTAGAATTAGGAGCCATAATTTTTACCCTTAAGATTTGGAGACATTATCTGTACGGAAGTAAATTTACTGTCTATACAGATCATAAAAGTTTAAGGTACATATTTGGGCAAAAAGAGTTAAACATGAGGCAAAGGAGATGGATGGAAATCCTAAGTGACTACGACTATGATATTCAGTATCACGAAGGAAAGACAAATGTAGTTGCAGATGTCTTAAGTCGTAAATATCATGAAAAGCAAAAGTGAGTTCGTGCTCTCAGATTAAATCTACAATTAGATTTAATAGAACAATTGAAGAATGTTCAAGCTACAGCAATCAAGGATGATGCTGAAGGAATGAAAGGAAGAATAAAAGAATTAGAGCAAGGAAATGATGGAATTTGGAGATTCCACCAAAGAAGAATTTGGGTACCTAAACAGGGAGAATTAAGAAATAAGATTTTAGAAGAAGCCCATAAATCTAGGTATACCATGCACCCTGGAAACAATAAGATGTACCAAGATTTAAGAAATAACTTTTGGTGGATAAGAATGAAAAAGGATATAGCTCGATATGTTTCTAAGTGTCTTACATGTTCACAAGTTAAGGCAGAAAATCAGAAACCCTCAGGATTACTACAACAATTAGAAATGCCTGTATGGAAATGGGAACTCATAACAATGGATTTTGTTACTAAGTTACCCAAAACCAGAAAGGGTAATGACACGATTTGGGTAATTGTGGATCGATTAACCAAATCAGCTCATTTTCTACCTATGAAAGAAACCTTTAACATGGAAAGGTTGGCAAAGTTGTATGTAGATGAAGTTGTATCCTTACATGGAGTTCCACTCTCCATTGTATCAGATAGGGATAGTCGTTTCACTTCCCACTTCTGGAAAATTTTCCAAGAAGCTATGGGAACCCGACTAAATTTAAGTACGGCATATCATCCTCAGACAGACGGACAACGTGAAAGGACAATCCAAACTCTAGAAGATATGCTCCGAGCATGTGTGATCGATTTTGGTGGAAATTGGGACGATCACTTACCTTTGATTGAATTCTCCTATAACAATAGTTATCATTCAAGCATCGAAACTGCCCCATTCGAAGCACTATACGGACGTAAGTGTAGAACTCCAGTTTGTTGGGCAGAAATAGGAGAGAGTCAATTATCAGGACCAGAAATAGTACAAGAAACCACTGACAAGATTACTCAAATCAAGGAAAGATTAAAGACTGCTCGGGATCGTCAAAAGAGTTATGCCGATAATCGACGCAAGCCACTGGAATTTCAAGTCGGAGATAGAGTACTCTTAAAAATTTCTCCTTGGAAAGGAGTAGTTCGATTCGGTAAGAAAGGAAAACTAAGTCCACGATACGTAGGACCATTTTCAGTAATCCAACGTATAGGACCAGTTGCTTATCGTTTACAACTACCAGAAGAGTTAGCGGGAGTACATGATGTATTTCATGTATCCAACCTCAAGAAATGCCTATCAGACGAATCTTTGGTAGTACATCTCCAAGATATAGAGGTAAATGAAAAGCTAAAATTTATTGAGAAGCCACTACAAATAGAAGACCAAAAGATCAAGTTTCTCAAACATAAGCGGCTAGTATTGGTCAAAGTCAAGTGGGATTCAAAGAGAGGACCTGAATACACTTGGGAGCTGGAATCAGAGATGAAGCGAAAGTATCCTCACTTATTCCAATAAATCTCGAGGACGAGATTTTAAATAAGGTGGGTAGAATGTAAGGACTCTCAAAATTGTCCTAAAAATACCCGTAATTATAAACCCGGACCCCTGAAACCCTAAACCATATTAAAAATCAAGAAAAATAAAATTCTGGGTCTCAGGCGGGCCGCGTAAAAGACAAGAAATGTCTTACGCGGGCCGCATCAACATGTAGTTTGACCGGATAAGCATCCGGATCCACGTGTTACACGCGTGGCAAGTCTAGTGGTGACACGATAGCCCTAATCTACGTATAGACTGCCCTCGCGGGCCGTGTAAAGAACAAGAGAAGGTTTACGCGGGCCGCGTGAACCTTCAATTTCAGCTATAAATAGCTTGTTGCATGCACAGTCCACTGATGTCGAAACAAACTTTCAAAAACGAATTCTTACTACTCTGAAGTCGAAATTACTTTTAATATTAGCGAGGCGCTGCTCCGATACCGGGTATTAACTCGATCGCTGATACGATTCAATGTCCGATCGATTAAACTATCCAATGGATGTTTAAGTGCTGCCCACATTAGGGTTTATGCTTTGTCATTCATTGTTAATTCAATGGATGTTTAAGTATCGCACTTTGTCATTCGTTGTGAAGGTTTTTAATCTCGTGAGTTATCGTAAATGCTGTATTAGTTACTAACCGAGTTCGTGTGCATGTATTAAATTTAGGTTAAAAGGCTAATCAATAGGCTAAGCTCTGCTCATATAAATCTGCAATGTGAGTCATTCTCTTTTTATCAAAATTTATTTCAAAATTATGTTTATTTTCAAGATTATAATTACAGGGATTAAGTCTTTGTAGTCACCAAATTACAGCCAGTATGTAGGGTTTTGTATACATTACTTATTTCCCGTCACCATTGGACAACGAGTTAGCCAATGGGTGATCTGACCATAGTCACAGAAACGAGTCGAGTGACAAATACTGTGGGTAGTTGGTTGATATATGGAAACATTGTAATCTGTCACACCCTGAAATATCAGAGCATTGGCGTGACTGGACCGGTATCTTCATTGCTCAGCGGAAGCAAATAAGCTAAGTCTCTTAGAAATTGAACGCCCACTAAGTACTCGACTCTTCATGGTTCTCCTATTCCAACCGTGCCTTGTCTTAGAAATGCAACCTGAGACAGAAACATGCGAAAAATCAACATAAAGTTGAGCGAGTTCATAGTTACTTTGTAAAAGATTTAAAATAAATCTTTTTGAATAACCGGTTTTTGATGTATCGATAAGAAAACGAATTTAAAATCATTTTCTTGTCATGTTATACAGAAACTTTGTATGAAGACATGGTATGTATCTTGTATAAATCAAGTTTTCATATATAAATCAAGTATTCATGTGTACACCACGTACTCATTTATAATTCAAGTTTTCTTGAGTACCCCATGTACTTCAAGTATAAATCAAGTTTTCTTGAGTACCCCACGTACTTCAAGTATAATTCCCGTTTTCTTGAGTACCCCATGTACTTAAGTATAATTCACGTTTTCTTGAGTACCCCACGTACTTCAAGTATTAATCAAGTATTAGTATGGTATGAAATTTTATGTAAATAAAGTATTCCTGTAAGTATCAGGATTGTTAATGGGTTGCAAGGCCATTAACATGCGACACGACATAGGAAGTCACCAAACCTTAGGCATTTAATTGGTATATTCTGAGACACAAAAGCACTACTGGATTCTCGCCCTCACCGAGAGTGTGGCTGCCAGGCACCCGTTAGATCTAACCTTTTGTTCTGCGGTCTAGGTATATTGTTGATTAATGGTGCTTATGTACCCTATTCGCGACATGATTTCTCGTATCATTTCTCATAACGCATCCTACTTGGTTCTCGTCCTCACCAAGTGCGTTTGCATCCTACTTGGTTCTCGTCCTCACCAAGTGCGTTTCTTGTTATCATACCATTTATAAACATTATAATATTTGTACATGTATTCCACCCCCGGAGTTATAAAACTGAAAACAGTTAAAAGAAAAAGGGGAGCATGAACTCACTTGTTTTGTAAAACCGGTATCTAATATAAGCTTTTCGTAAACCATTTGTGTTCTTTGTAACATGGTTTAGAAATATATAATTCATGTTTATTGAAAATCTTGTATGCTTTGCAGAAGTGCATGTCTTTCCACCCCGAAAACATTTAGAAAATGTAAAACCGTAAAAGGTGGGGTTATGAACTCACCTGAATATTCGTGTGCAAAGCTAGCTATATACGACTTCGCGATGTCGTTTCCAAGACGAGACTCGCTAGCGTGCATTCTACAATATTCCTACCACGGAATATTTTATAAGTTTCTAAATAAACGCAGAAATTAAACTACGTGTCATCGAGCTCTACCGGATCGTTGATCGAACGATCCGTTGATATGTTGTTAACTTAATAAAAATAATTAAGTTATACTTGCTAAGTTTCGCTTACTAAGTCTAGAAAGTACTTAGTTTTCGAGAAATTCGAATACTTAAATATTTATACAAAATATAAATATATCGATAGGATAGTGTTTGTCGTTCCGAGAAGTCATACGTGTATAAAAAGAGTAACACATAGCAAACTCGTATTACGTATCGCGTCTTGTATGATACTCGTCGAAAGATATGTGAACGCCGTTTAAGCGTCTTGTAATAAATATAAAAATTATATTTATTTTATAAGAAAATTCGTGTGTTTGAAATAAATATACAACTATATTTATTTTGTAAAAACGAATTCATGTTGTATGATGTTTGAAATAAATAGATAAGTTATATCTATTTTATAAAAGAATTGTCGCTTTTGTTTGACGTTCGAAATAAATATATAAACTATATTTATTTGCTGTCGAAATAATTTCCGTATCGTTGTTTTTCAAAAGTCGCTTTATATCAAAAGCACGTTTTGTTTTATAATAAAACTCGCTTTATTTTACAGATTTCTCGAAAAACGGGTAGAGTTTCCTCTGTTTTTGGACGCCCCGACAACACAGGTTGTCGTTATTTTATCAAAATTCAACAATATTCAATCAAGATTCAATTAAACCATATGTAATTTCGTCAAATATATATCAAATGTAAATTATAATTAGTCGGTTCGAGCTCGTTATTCACGTATTTAATTAAACAAGAAATATAACGAGATAAACGCATCACTAATCTTTACCAAGTCTTCCGTCAAAATGTCGAGTGAGTCGACTGAGTTGACTCGGTTGACCGAGTCGGACCGAGTTAACCGAACCCGAACGCGAAATCTGACCAGTCTGTTCCGCGCTTGACCCGAGCTAAACTTGTCTGCTGCTGACCGGGTTTGACCGAACCCGAACCGATCTGTTGACTGAGTTAACTCGTTGAACCTGCAACTCGAACTGAACCAATGCTCGAACCAGCTGAATCTGAACCGAGGCCTGACCGGGACCAAAACTGACCCGAACCCAAGTCCGTCATCAACAGGTTATCATCATCATTATATTCATCGGAGACGGACACTACCGTCGTCTTCATCATCATCGGATCCAGAGAAACGAATGGGGGGGTTACCGATGAAACCCGTCGGATAATCACGAAGACCGCCGGTCCGAGGCTCCGACCGCCAGTCCGAGGCTCCGACCGCCGGACCGTGACTCCGATCTCCCTCTCTCTTCATTTCTGTCTCGTCGTCGGCTCTCCTCTCTCTGATCTTGCAGCCGCCGCTCACCATCTCCACCAGATATCTCTCTCTTTCTCGCGTCCTCACTCTCTTTCTCGCGTCCTCACCGCCTCAGCCGCACGCGGCGGCGCCGTCACCGGAGCTGGCGTCGGCTCCTGTCTTCAGCAGCGAGAGAGAGAGAGAGAGAGGGGAAAGATGTTATGTTTGTGTCTTGATAATTTGCAGAGAAGATAAGGTTGGGGCTAGGTTAGGGTATGGATGAGATGAGATGAGATGAGATGAGATGCACTCTGTGTTTTTATTTGGAGAAAGAGGAACTCCATATTTTGTGTGTGTTTGCTGTATATGAAATCGAGAGTGAGAGAGAGAGACCATTGTGTATCTGGTATTAATAGAGTGAGAAAAGGATAAAAGGTTTATATTGTCTTTTAGGTATTTAAATTACATACAGGTCGTATGTCACTTTTATTGAGACAAGATCTCTACAAAGGATCTTCAAAATATTTTGTAGAGATTTAGTTGAGATTTCATTGGGATTTTCAGCAGATTTTGATGAAATCTTGTGCAGATTTTTAGATCTTTAGAGATCTAGTATAGATTTTGGTAAGATTTGGTATAGATTTACTATATTATGTGTAGGTTTAGGCTTGTGGGTTTTGGGCTTGGGCCCAGGGCCCACAAGCCCATCTCGTGTGTAAATGGCCCGTAATTCCTACGAGGCCCGATATCGCGACCCGAACTCCATAAGCATAAAATTTTCGTGTAAAATCCATTGTTGTCGGTGTCATCAGTATTTCGTACGGTTTCAGTCCGTTGTCATTTGATGTTCCGCAGATTCCACGCGAATCTTCATACGCATACTGTAAAGCTGAACAAACGTTCATGGGCACTCTAAGGGCCTGGTTAAGTTAATTAGTGTCGTAAACACTATTTATTATCGCGTTAATCACATGTAAATTACGTAATTAAGGGCCGTAAATTACCGGTTGTCACATAATCGCTCTTAATACTGTAAATTATAACAAATTTGTCGTTTTAGTAAAAAGAATGATTCACCAGTATTTCCTGCTGACAAAACCTTTTTCAAACATATTTCAGGTGATCTGTTGTGATCCAGGAAAAGTGCCAAATAGCACTACAAGCTTAAGGAAGTGGCTCAATCTAAAATAAAGAAACATGTTTTGTAAAATAAAGATTTCTCCGTGAAATCATATGATTGTAAATTACCAGGGGTTTTATCCCGAATTATGTAATAAAATAACCGGGAAATTGCAGTTTTAAAAAGATACTGATGAAATCTTCCGCTGTTAAACTCAATTAAATAAATACCATGGGATTTTCTGTCCCGCGGCTCCTGAAACGGGTCAAACCGGGTCGGGGGCCGTGACACTTTCTGTCTTCTATTTGCAGTGGTTTCTCAACAAACTTTAATTTCTCATTTACCTCTACATCCTGAAGAGGTACTACCAATGTTTCGTCAGATAAGCACTTCTTGAGATTGGATATATGAAATACGTCATGTACTCCAGCTAACTCTTCTGGTAGTTGCAAGCGATAGGCAACTGGCCCTATTCGCTGTATTACTGGAAATGGTCCTACGTACCTTGGACTTAGCTTTCCTTTCTTACCAAACCGAACTACTCCTTTCCAAGGAGAAACCTTTAAGAGTACTCTGTCTCCGACTTAAAACTCTAGTGGCTTGCGTCGATTATCGGCATAACTCTTCTGACGATCTCGAGCCGTTTTCAATCTTTCTTTGATTTGAGTGATCTTGTCGGTGGTCTCTTGCACAATTTCAGGACCTGATAGTTTACTTTCTCCTATTTCTGCCCAACAGACTGGAGTTCTACACTTACGTCCGTACAGTGCTTCGAATGGGGCAGCTTCAATGCTAGCATGATAACTATTATTATAGGAGAATTCGATTAAAGGTAGGTGTTCATCCCAATTTCCACCAAAATCTATCACACATGCCCTAAGCATGTCCTCCAGGGTTTGGATCGTCCTTTCACTTTGTCCGTCTGTTTGAGGATGATATGCAGTGCTTAAATTTAGTCGGGTTCCCATTGCTTTCTGGAAACTTTTCCAGAAATGGGAAGTGAAACGACTATCTCTATCCGATACAATGGAGAGTGGAACTCCATGTAAGGATACTACTTCATCTACATACAACTTTGCTAACCTTTCTATGCTAAAGGTTTATTTCATGGGTAGAAAATGAGCTGATTTGGTTAATCGGTCGACAATTACCCAAATTGCGTTATTACCTTTTCTGTTTTTGGGCAACTTAGTAACAAAGTCCATTGTTATAAGTTCCCATTTCCACACAGGCATTTCTAATTGTTGTAGTAGACCTGAGGGTTTCTGGTGTTCTGCCTTAATTTGTGAACAAGTAAGACACTTAGAAACATATCTAGTTATGTCCTTTTTCATTCCTATCCACCAGAAATTATTTCTTAAATCTTGGTACATCTTATTGTTACCTGGGTGCATGTTATACCTAGATTTATGAGCTTCCTCTAAAATCTTATTTCTTAATTCACCTTGCTTAGGTACCCAAATTCTTTTCTTATGGAATCTCCAAATTCCATCACTTCCTTGCTCTAATTCTTTTACTCGTCCCTTCATTCCTTCAGCATCATCCTTGATTGCTGTTTCTTGAATGTTTTTCAGTTGCTCCATTAAATCTAACTGTAGATTTAATCTGAGAGCACGAACTCGCTTTTGCTTTTCATGATACTTACGACTTAAGGCATCTGCAACTACGTTTGCCTTTCCTTTGTGATATTGAATATCACAGTCGTAGTCACTTAGGATTTCCATCCATCTCCTTTGCCTCATGTTTAATTCCTTTTGCCCAAATATGTATCTTAAGCTTTTATGATCTGTATAGACAGTAAACTTACTTCCATACAGATAGTGTCTCCAAATCTTAAGGGCAAAAATTATGGCTCCTAATTCTAAGTCATGAGTCGTATAATTCTCCTCGTGCTTTTTCAATTGCCTTGAAGCATACGCAATTACCTTCTTGCGTTGCATTAGCACACATCCTAATCCTAGTTTAGAAGTATCGCAGTAAACTTCAAAATCTTCTGTTCCCTCTGGCAAGGCTAGAATTGGGGCGTTTGTTAGCTTTTGCTTTAAAATCCTAAAGGCTTCATCTTGCCTAGGTCCCCATTCAAACTTAAATGCCTTACAGGTTAGCTTAGTTAATGGTACAACTATTTTGGAAAAATCCTTAATGAATCGTCTATAGTAGCCAGCTAATCCTAGAAAACTCCTAATTTCCATATCTGATTGCGGAACTTTCCATTTAGTGATCGCTTCTATTTTGGAGGGATCTACGTGAATACCTTCGTGATTCACCATGTGTCCTAAAAATTGTACCTCTTGCAGCCAAAATTCACACTTCGGGAATTTGGCGTAAAACTTCTCATTTCTTAACAAAGTTAAGAGTGCATGCAGGTGCTGACAATGTTCATCCTGGCTTTTGGAATAAATAAGTATATCGTCGATGAAGACAATTACAAATTTATCCAAGTACGGTTTACATATTCTATTCATCATGTCCATAAATGCTGCAGGAGCATTTGTTAATCCAAAGGGCATGACTATAAATTCGTAATGACCATACCTAGTTCTGAAAGCAGTTTTAGGTATGTCTTCTTCTTGTACCTTCAATTGATGGTATCCGGAGTGTAAGTCGATCTTAGAAAAATATCTAGCTCCTTGAAGTTGATTAAAAAGATCATCAATCCTAGGTAATGGGTATCGGTTTTTAATTGTAACCTTATTCAATTCCCTATAATCGATACACATTCTCATTGAACCATCTATCTTCTTTACAAACAACACTGGAGCTCCCCACGGGGATGAACTTGGTTGTATGAATCCCTTACTTAGTAATTCCTCTAATTGCTTTTTCAATTCTAGCATTTCAGTGGGTGCTAACCGATAAGGTGCCTTAGCTATCGGTGTGGTTCCCGGAATTAAATGAATTCTAAATTCAACTTCCCTATTGGGTGGTAATCCCGGTAGTTCTTCTGGGAATACATCTGGGTATTCGGCTACTACAGGAATTTCTTTAAGTTCCTTACCTTTCATGTTAATGATTACTGAAATCATATACACTACTTCTTGTTTTCTCGAATAACTGGCCAACTTCATTACTGAAATAAATTTCAGTGGCTTTCGTGGCTTATCTCCTGTAATCACCACTAATTCTCCTGTGGGTGTATGTATTTCTATAGCATTTTTATCACATAGGATTCGGGCATGGTTGGCTACTAACCAATCCATTCCTAATACCACATCGAATCCAGCTAAATTCATAGGTAACAGGTTTGCAGAAAATTTATGGCCTAAAAGTTCTATCTTTCCTTCTCGCAAAACTTTATTTATCTTAACAGAATTCCCTTCTGCCGTTTCGACTGTAAAAATCTGCCTAAGGTTGGTTAAGGGTAATTTAAGAGCTTGGCAGAACGAAGTATTTATAAAACTTTGGTTTGCACCAGAGTCAAATAATACTTTTGCATAAACGCCGTGAACTAGGAACGTACCAGCTATCACGTCAGGGATTAGCTCTGCTTCCTGAGTAGTCAACTAGAAGGCTCTTACGTTTTTCTTGGTAGTTCCTTCTGCAGGTTTGGCTTTGTTATCGGCTGGTTTGACCAATTTCAGGCAGTCTGGCCTGAAATGTCCAGCTTTTCCACAGTTGTAGCAGATCGTTGACTTCTTCTTCCTGCAGTCTTCCTCTTGATGCCCTGGAATTTTGCAAAAATTGCAATATCCTTTGCATCTTCCAAAATACTTTCTTTTACAGGAATTGCAAAATGGAATAGTGGAAGATTGCCCAGTTCCCTTCTTCTTGAAATTACTACGGTTACCCACACAGAATCCTTGGGTAATCTTTTGGGCTACTTCCTTTTTCCGGTTTTCTTCTCTTGTGCGTACCAGCTCGTCAGTTAGGGTGTTAGCTAATTCTACTGCATCGTCAATAGTGCAAGGTCTCGCAGCTTTAACGATATTACGGATTTCACCAATTAATCCCCAAATATAGCGGGAAATAAGCACCGGCTCTGGCGAAACCAGGGTAGGTACAACTTTAGCATACTCGAAGAATGTCGAAGTATACCCTCGACAGTCTACATCCACCATTCGGTGGTTCAGGAATTTGTTCGCCATTTGTTCCTTCTCATATTCGGGACATAATTTTCTTTCTACTAGGCGTTTAAATTCTTCCTAGCTCATGGCATAGGCCACATCGCCTCCCTTAGCTTGAAGTACCGTATTCCACCATTCTAGCGCTCCCTCTTTAAAAAGATGCGACGCATACATGACCTTGTCTTCCTCGCCATATTTACTTATCATAATTACTGCTTCCGTTTTCTCCAACCAACGCAGTGCAGCAGTCGCCACTTCATTGCCTGCAAATTCTGCTGGTTTACAGGCAAGAAATTCCTTATAAGTGCAACCAGGCGTTGAAGCTTTCATTTTCTTAAGAAGTGGGGCTTGCATCCCATTATTTTCGTTATTAGTATGGTTGCCGCCTCCGTTTACACTATTACTGAAGTTATCTTCATGAGTACATTTACTAGGAATAATTTGTTGAGGTTCAACTGGGTTTCGGGCAGCAGCAAGGATTGCTGGAATAACATTGGCTATTCCCTGAGCAACGATATTCTCGATATCTTGCTTATTCAGAAATTGATCTTCATGGTTTTGTTCAGATTGATTAACTTCGTTAACGGGTTTATTACCAGCGTGTTCCATCTGGTAATTAATATATATAAGTGATTAGCAAAAAAATTAATTAACAATTTAAACCTACAAAATAATTGCACATAATCACATCAACACGTATAGCCAAAATTGTCAATTTCTTGACTTCCATTTTTTTATATATTATAATATGCGTCCGTACACACTGTTATCTTACAAAAGTTTTATTTTAAGTTATTTCACAGGATTATATTTTTATTACTATTATTATTATTATTATTATTATTATTATTATTATTATTATTATTATACAACCACAACTACTCCTTTACTCCATCCGCATCTGCTGGCACCTTAGAAGCGACGTTCCCTCTCGTCATACTTCCAGGAGATTTGTTCTCCCACCTCCCGGATTCTATTCCCTGCATCCACCAGCTCCTCGCCAAAATGGCGGAGTTCAGCCAAGTTTTCATTGCTCATTGGTGGGTTTGGTACAGGTTCTGGGTCGAACTGAGGGAAAAAGGTATAAGGATTATTAAGGAGGTTTTGAAACTGCCAGTAGTTGGTCCACCATTCTTCCAGTTCTGTTGGTAGAGGTTGGGAGTGGATAAGGGGTTCTGGAATGGCTGGTTCCAAGTTTATTGGAAGTTGAGTTTCGGCAGGATAAGGGAAGAGGTTGTTATTGATAGGTCTAAGGATATCACAGCTTGCCAGTATGCGATTCAATTCCTCCTGTAATGGCAATTCCTCGGCTTGCCTAGAACTTTCCCCAATTTCCATTCCTGCTTGCTTGAAATTTTCCTCAATTTCAATCCCTTTTCCTTTATCCATGGGATTTTCTAGCTTGGCAACTCTCCTAGTTGCTGGTTTCCTTCTGCGTACACGCCTCCATCCCACAAATCTTCTTCTTTTCTTTGGCTTTTGTTTCTCCAGAGGTGGAGCTTGGAATTCCATAGGTTCCTCAACGTCGGCCAAATAACCGGTAAAGTCTTTGGAGACTTCTATTTTTACATTATAGAGTTTGAGATTCTGAAGAGCTTCGGATAACTCATTCATGTTGTTTAGCATATATGCAAAAATGCACACAAAATGCTAAGTTAAAAGTTTATAATAAAAATTTCACAGATGAATATTTAATGCAACTATTCAGATATTATTGCACACCGGGTGATTTGTCTAATACAAAGGATAACTGAAATTCAAAATATACTAGGATTGTGCACTCATAATTTATTGTATTTTTCTTACTAAGTTATTTATCTAACAGGCCAAGTTTCTGGTTTAGAGTATTAAAGATTAGCATTCACTGCTGTAGTGGCTAACATATAAAGATCTGCCCATTTTTCATCTAATTCATCTTCCCAAGGTGGGTTATTGCCTATTTGAGTTTCCTTATTAACTCTCACTCCTTTTGGTTGTGACTTCTTTATTTTCTCTTGACTTTTTCTAATAATCCACCCTCTTTTCTTAGTGGTAATTGGTTTCTCAAATTGTGCTTTACGAACAAATATCCCTTCCTCAGTATTTGCTGAGTATCTTGAGGATGATGTTCCCTTATCTTTAGGTGAACTATCTAATTGACGATAGATGTCCGAAAGTCTTTGTTTACCCATACTGTAAACAAATAGTCAAATAACACAGAATGGCAATCAGTAAAATTAAGTATTTCTAAATACTTAATAGGCTTAAATCAGTGGCTCTGATACCACCTTTTCCTGTCACGGCCCCAGCCCCGGTTTGACCCGGTCAGGAGCCGCGGGACAGGAACCCGTGGTATTCATTAATTTGAGTTGACAGCGGAAGATTTTTAGCAGGATCTTTTAAAACTTAAAATGCCCGATTATTTTATTTCATAAGTCGGGATAAACCCCGTGATTTACAATAGAGGAATTTACTAGAAAATTCCCTGATTTACAAAACATGTTTATTTATTTAATTGAGCCACTACTTCAAGCTTTGTTAGTGCTCCGTACCACTGTTCCTTGGTTCACAGTAGTTACCTGAAACATGTTTTAAAAATATTTTGTCAGCAGGAAAATACTGGTGAATCATTCATTTTGCATAAAACGACACATGGTTATAAATTACAGCATAAGAACGATTACAATGGCTTTTATCTTATTTTTATCTGGCGCCGTGTCACCTCCTGGTGACGATGGTCATACCACTATTGGGTCCCTCCCCAAGTAGTGATGATTATCACTGTTAGGATTTATTAGCCTAACAGTGAGAAATTAGTAATGTGCACAATACCCCACTAGCCAGTGATTCAAGATAACAACGACTTAATCCCTGTAATTATACTAGCCTGTGTCCAATCCTTCAAAGAGTATATCAAAGCCAAGTCAGAGCTTCTTGAAGGGGCAAAACTTCATACTCTTATAGGTAGTTCTTTTATTCTCGTACCTGCAAATGCAATTTTTCAAAGAACTATTAAGAAGTTATACTTCAACCTCCTTTATCTTGCAGTCTGAACATAACCTTGGAATGATTCTGATCATGTGTTCCAATATCTCTATGACAAGCTTTCCACATTGAATTCTGCATCTAACGTTGTATTAGACGGGAATTGGGTATCTTGACATAGGGTATTAAAGTGTGGACTTTAAACCCATCCCTATGACTGATTTATTCACGAGATCTCTCCTAACTCTTTAGTTAGATAATCAGCCAAATTATACTCAAATCTTACAGATTCAACAGATATCACTCTATGCATGATGAGCTCATGAATCATGCTATGTATAACACACAACCGTCTAGACTTTCCATTATACACCTGACTATAATACTTAGTCAGCACTATCACAACTGATAGATATTGGTGATATCGGTTTTGACTACAAAAGAATCTCAAAGATCTAATTTCTTAGCCATTCGGCTTCTTTACCAGCTACTGCTAAAACTACAAATTCAGATTCCATTGTTGAATTTGAGATGCAAGTTCGCTTCTTTAAATCCTAGGAGATAGCACCTCCACCAAGTAGCAATACCCATCCACTACAACTTGCATCAGAAATACCCATCTAAAACTGAAGGAAAACCTTAATAACACAAACCATATATCATGGTTCGTTTTAGGCATTCAAACAATCTATTCACAGCTTCTTAATGCCTTGTACAAATGATAACATATATTAGGCATCCAATTGCTTGAAATACTCCATTCACCTTGATTATGTCTGGCAAGTTAGATATTAGGACCTATAGGAGTACTACCTAGAGAACAAACAAAGTAATTGAATCTTGGTTTTAAAAAGCGCGCCTTAGGCGCGCAGGGCTTGGGGCTTTTTTGCTTCTCGCCTTGTGTAATTACAGGAAGCGACCAAAAAGCGCATTTTTTGATGTTTTTTGTGGGCTTTTTGTCCTGAGGCGCACGCCTCATGTACCTTAGGTGTTTTACTGCATAAAAATGTTGTACCTTGGGTTTTTTTACTTGTACATGTAATTAAAATGGTATAAAAGCCTTACTTATAGCTATATTTTGGTTAAAGGAAGCTAAAAACCTATGGGATATGTATGGGATATATAAAAAAATTATATAAACATCTTGCGCCTCGGGTACGAAAAGCCCACCGCTTTTGCGCTTTGCGCTTCGCGCCTCAATTTTAGACCTCGTCGCTTTTGTGCGCCTCTCGCTTTTTAAAACCAAGAATTGAATTTCTTCAATACTTTCTCAATGTAATGAAACAGCAAATTAATATACTCTTGTTCCTACTTCTTATCCCTATTCCTAGGATAACAACATCCTCCCTCAGATCCTTCATATCTATGAGTACTCCTTTACCAGAGAAATCAAGATTGCCATATACATATTTTCCTGTTTGGTTTAGAAAGAACCCATTAGATACATCACCTCAACAGTGCTTGTTTAAGTTTTTGCCCAGGAATTGATCATCTTCAATATTAAAACAATATTGATCCTGATGTCTAACCTAACTCCTAGTCCTTTCAACTAAATAAAGATGAAAGTCAAAACCAAAAGACTTAGCTTTTCTTATTCTCATGTTTTTCCTAGGTTCAGAAGGAACAGATACACTGTCAGTACCAGTAGGCGCTTTATCAAAATAAACAACTATATTCTCAATAGGATAAAAAAACCTATTCTGAGAATTCTACATGATATCCCTTGATTCTATAACGGTTTTTACACCCACTCGGTCATTAGTTCTAAGACATAGAACCTAAAGACCATTGAAATTTTAGCATAGCTTATAAATAGACCTTTTATTACTTTCTCACTTAAACTCTTCCTTTTAGGTTCAGTAAGACAATATTACAACCCCAAACTCTTAGATACCTAAATTTCAGGTTTTTACACCTAAGTTCGTACGGGTTAATCTTATTCCTTTATAATACATCACAATCTTAAACATTTTAAATTTAATTTAAGACTCTACCCTTTGTATGTAACCAGTATAATGCGTATGGCAAAATCTAGAGGCATCACCTATATAAAAGTAAGAACATAGTTTTAATTTCCATAAATATATTTGCAAGAAAACCACATGGATCACTATATATTAGTTTCAATAGCTCCAACTCTCTTTTAAAGTCCTTATATACGTAAGCCATTTAAATCGACATGCAAGTTTTCATTTACTATGGTTCATGTCCAACACCGAAATCTTTATGTGTACATGCTAAAGAATTTCCACCATGTGATTCTACACAAATGTTTTGACATCTACATCAACCATGTTCAACTCACCAACTCACTGATAAATTTTACAATTTAAAATAGATAACAATTGAATATATATATATATATACACACACACACACTAGGAATCATTAACCACAAACTTGGAATAAAAATATTCTAGTAATTGTAAATTCAAGAGATATTAGAAAGATGAAACCTGGAATTTGTAAGAATTCTTTTGACTATGGATTATATTGAAGCGTGAGTCCTCGAGTCTGTATCTGACTTCAAATGCCCATCCTAGCTTCAAATATCCAAAACTAGTTTCTAACGATTATTTCACAACCACAAAATAATTTTGTGTTCCCTTTTGTTGTGCCGAAGATTACAAGACACAAAACATTTTACTTTGACTTTGCGAGTCAATCACTAGAAGATTCACTGATCTTCTCATTCTTCTTTCGAAAAAGCACCCAAAGAAACAAATATTTCTTTCTTGTTATACATACGACCAAACCATTGTATACCGAGAGTAGTACACGGGTTTTTCAAAACCAACTGTTTCAATAACTACCGTTCATGGTTTTCGGTTCACAATGTGAGACGAAACCAACCGTTTAATCCAATAATGTTTAATTTCAAAATTATATGGAATGCTCAAATCTACACTATACATTTCCAAATTCAACAAAGTTTTTGAATTTTAAACTAATGAGTGGGAAAAAAATATCAAACAACAACCAAAACATGTTGGTGATTTCACACATAAACGGTTTATGGCATCAATGCAATCCAAGATTCATCGATAATAACTATTACTAAAAGGAATAATGATAGCATAATAATTATTTAAATTCTATAAACCACATGGAGCCATTCAAATTGGTAACTCCAACAGATCACGGCTTTTTTTCTAAAAAGTTGTCAGGATTGATATTATTCAATTGCCTTTGAAATTCAAAGATCATAAACAACCCACATGATCCGTAGGTAACTATGAAATATTGAGCATATATTTTCTAATTATAATCCAAGTTTGAAAGCTCATATCTAATGCGATCAAACGATCAAAACATTTAATATATATAAACTCATATGAGTTTTCATTAAAATAATAAAAACTAATGTCTCCATCTTAATCTACTTTGGTTCTGTTTGTTTTTTTGGCCAGAAGTACTTCTGACCACTTATGTCTGCGCGACGCAGACGTGTGCAGACGTTTGATGTCTGCAGCTTGTTTGTTTTCTCGCAGATCTTTCATTAAAAAAGGTCTGCGAGACCTCTTCTTGAAGCAGACATGGACCCAAGTCTTCTCCTCGCAGACGTTTACCTCTTCTTGGCACCACCTCCACCTCCGACACCACTGCTCCGCCACCACCTCCACTCCGCCACCACCTCCACCTCCGACACCCCTGCTCCGCTACCACCTCCACCTCCGACACCCCTGCTCCGACACCATCATCGTCATCATCTGTTATCATCATCTGCTCCGCCACCACCTCCACCAAAACCCTAAATCGAACAAACCCCCAAATCGAGAGAGTGAGAGAGATACCGTAGAGAGAGAGAGAGAGTGAGTGAGAGAGAGATCGGTGGTGGTGGTGCTACCAGATCGGAGATCGGTGGTGGTGCTTGAACCGAAACCCAAATTGAACAAACCCCCAAATCGATGAGAGAGAGATACCGTAGAGACTAGAGAGAGAGAGAGAGGGAGCAGTAGGAGACCATCATCATCATCATCATCGGAGATCGGTGGTGACGGTGGTGATGAAGGCAGAGAGAGAGAGATCGAGGGAGGAGAGTGTGACGGGGGTGGGTGGTTGCGACGGGGGAGGTTTGTGGTGACGGTGGTGCTTGGTGGTGGTGATGAAGGCAGAGAGGAGAAAGATCGAGGGAGGTGTGTGTGTGAAAGTGTGTTTGTGTGTGTCTGAGCAGAGAAGATGTTTTTATAAAATAAAAAAAACAAACTCTCTTTTCCTTGCAGACTGCAGACATTTGGTCCACCTCTTCTCCTACAGATGCCTGCAGATGTGGTCCGCAGACTGCAGACCTTTTCGACAAAAAAAACAAACAGTACCTTTGTGTCGCCATAATTTGGACCGTTATATGATTAGTTTATCATTATACAGTTTATCCAATTCTATTTGAAAATCAAGTATATAGACTATTCAAATAATTCCAATGGATACGTAAAGTCAAATACACATGAACGTTTTCCAAAATCCAATTAAATATTAATTCATAATAGAAATTATAAATTAACATTTAAACTTAGTTTTAATTATCTAAATAAGAAGAAATCATATAGATTATTTCTTAATTTTTATAATAATCGAACTAGGTTATAACCCCGTGTATTACACGGGTTGAATAAATAAATTTTATATACTAAATAATAAAACATTATCTTTTTAAAAGCCTCCTTTATTGCACAGGTTGAAGAAAATTTAATTTTATATATTAAATAATAAAATAAGTTATATCTATAAGAACCATATGTATTGTATGGGTTGAATAAATGTAATATTATATACCAAATAATAAAAAAAAATTATATCTTTGAAACCATTGTATTACACGGGTTGAATAAATGTAACATTGTTTACCAAATAATAAAAAAAAATATTTTTAAAAACCCCCGTGTATTACATGGGTTGAATAAATATGATTTTATATACCAAATAATAAAAAAAATATATTTAAAAAAACTAACGGATTTTTTTATATTTAAAGTAGGATAAGATTGAATATTAATCTGAACTAACGGATTTTTTATATTTAAAGTAGGATAAGATTGAATATTAATCTTTATTTAGTTAGTTAATATAAGATTAAAAAATCATATGATTGAATAGGTAGGAGGTTGTATTATGATAAATTGGTTAACCGTACTGAATGATAAAGATAATAGTGATTGTTGAACAAATTAATTAATCGAATTTAACAGAAACATTTGTGATGTTAGGCGGATTTTTTTTTTAATTATTTGAAACTTAATATCAACTTTGGAATTCGTATGAATTCTTATTAGATTTGATTAAATATTATTGATAATAAAAATTTGTATTATATTAGATTTTAGATTTGATTAAATATTATTAATAATAAGAATTTGTATTACTCTTTATAATAGCATCTGACTATAACTACATAAAAGTTGTACAAACACCCAAACATAAAGTTGAGAGTTACAAAATTACCTTGTTGTGATTATCAGTGCTAAAATTTGGGTTAGAGGAGATTTTCCTTTGTGGGGCTTTTAACGGTACCTGGGCTAACAACAATTTTTGGTAAAAAGTTTGTCGTCGCGAGACAAAAGTACGTAAATATATTTTGGTGAAGTTACCAATACAATCAAAACTGATTTGTATCAAAACCAAAAACCATAAAAATGAATAATGGTACCGGTATCAATGTATTAAAAAAAATAAACATAACTTGTAACAACCGTGATACTTGATCTATGTTCTATCCTTTCGCTTTATTTTCCATTGTCCTTATAACGCCTGGGAATTTCTGAAACTCGTAGAACCTTGTATTCGGCAAAGCATGTTAATTTAAGTCTAGAGGCCTAAGGCCTTTATGTCTTTTGAAAAAAAATCATTTAATTAACTTTGGGAACACGGGGTTTGAAAATCAAAGCTTAAGGACCATATAGCAAATATTTGAAACTCAAGGGGTTTATATGTTTTTTGATCGACCAAGCAACTGGCAAGAGAAAGCTGTAAAATTTGAATTCCAAGTTATCATCATGAGTTTCGGTTTTATGGTTTGTTTTGATTTTGGCAAAAATCACTTCTAATATATGTAATTAATTTAGATTAAATATTATTATTTTTAGTATTATTAATAATTTTAATCAATTAAATGAGAGAATGACAAGTGTCCCAAAACAGGTTTCTTTTATTATATAGTATAGATAGACTAGTTAGTCTCAATCCAATCATGATCCATATAACGAATAATCACTTACTGAAATTTGATAACGATTTGAAAGATGAAAAGATTGAATTGCATTCACTACTTTCTTTGTTACAGATATGCTCAATATATATAGTAAATCAAAAACTGAAACTAACAAACTAACTAACTGAATTAAGCATGTGCACATCAGCACATGAGATAAATAACATCCCCCCTCAAGTTGGAGGATCACTAATCCCCAACTTGCGTAATAACTCTTTATGTTGTGGAGAAGCTAAGCTCTTTGTAAAAATATCAGCCAATTGATTCGCAGTGCGTGTATGGGATAGAGATATTAACCTTTCTTGAAGTTTTTCACGAACGAAGTGACAATCCAATTCTATATGTTTCGTGCGTTCGTGAAAAACAGGATTTTTAGCTATGTGAATAGCAGATTGACTATCACATTTAAGAGGAACTGGTGTAACATTTGAAACATGGAACTCAGCTAATAATCGTGTTAACCAGGCGAGCTCAGCAGTTACTCTACGCATGGAGCGATATTCCGCCTCTGCAGAACTCAAGGCCACAGTAGGCTGTTTCTTAGACTTCCAAGAGATTGGACTACCACCAAGGGATACAAAATAACCACTTACTGATCTTCGTGTGTTCGGACAAGAAGCCCAATCCGAATCACAATAGGCTTGTAAATCAAAAACCGAAGAATTATTGAAGAAAAGTCCTTGAGAAATAGTGCCTTTAACATATGCAAGAGTATGTAAAGCGGCTTGCCAATGAGGAATACGAGGAGTCTGCATAAACTGACTTAAAAATTGCACGGCAAAAGCCAAGTCAGGACGAGTATGAGTGAGGTAATTCAGTTTCCCAACTAATTGTCGATATAATAAAGGATCCTCAAGAAGAACACCATCATTTGCTTTGAGTTGTAAATGAGGAGGAAGAGGACAATTAGTTGAAATAAGATCTTCTGCATGAAAATCTTTCAGCAAGTCAGAAGCAAACTTTCTCTGTGTCATAATTGTGCCATGAAAGTGATGTAAAACCTCAATTCCAAGAAAATAATTAAGGAAACCAAGATCCTTAATCTGAAAAGTAGTATGCAAAAATGCTTTAAGACTGTCAATCTCATCAATATTATCGCCGGTTACTAAGATATCATCAACATATATTGCCACATGAACAGTAGAAGAACCCATAGATTTAGAAAATAACGAGTAGTCATTCTGAGAACGAACATAACCTTTAGTTTTTAGAACCGATGACAACTTGCCATACCATTGTCGAGAAGCCAGCTTCAGCCCGTATAACGATTTTTTAAGTTGCAAAAATCGATTTGATGGAAGTTCCATACCAGGTGGTGGTGACATATAAATCTCTTCATCCAAATCACCGTGCAAAAATGCATTGTTGACGTCGAGTTGAAACATAGGCCATTTCATTTTTGTGGCAATAGCAATCAAACTTCTTATGGTTATCCAAATCAAAAGCATATTCCTCTGTCAAAGTTGGGAACCAATTTTCCTTCTTTCTAATCAGATTTCAATCTTTCCCCACTTAGCAAGAACCAAAAAATCTATTACTCCAATAGGATTCAACAGTACCCAATCGGACCCGTTGGTCAGAATCCCAAGTCAATAATCCAATCGAACAATAGAGAACCAACAATTTCATCCCGTGGTAATCGTGTATACACAGAGAACAAACAATCACAAATAGAGACTATTCGAACAGATCGTTCTATAACCGAACAACGCAAAAGGTTTAATCTTTGTTGGAAAACTTACTAATTTGTTCGAACGATGATTCTTCTCTGTTTGCGCAACCACATAGAAATTGAAATCAAAACTTGGATTATACTTAGAATCGTGTTATCACTTTCAGATTAAACCTTTTGATCGTACTAATCAAGGATTTATTCGGATAAGACTAAGTGTTCAAGAACGAATTTGATTTGTGTTGAGATGTAACCGTACCCTTCTTCTTCGACCAGTTTTCGTATATATCCCTTTCTATAATACCCTCGGTTATACCTTTTACACAATTGAATTAATGTGTAACTTCCCCCATCTAATCTCATCTAGGCCCAAATAATCAAAACCATTCAAATAAACATGGGTTTTTATTATTAAAACCAAACATGAAATTGTTTTTCAAACATGCGAATAATATTCTGAATGATCATCAGATCATATAAACCATTGCATCTTATAGGACCAAATTGATCTCATCTAGTCTTGAGGCCCAATTCATGTAGAGTCAAAATGGCCAGTTCATTTAATTGATGAAAACCCAATTAAATAAGAGGCCCAAAATCAATTAATAAAACAGGCCCAGAACTAGATGTAAGTTATAGATATAAAACCGATAAACTATATCTTATTAAATTAAAACGAGCCTGCACTCCCGCATCTCCTAACTCGTTTAGATTTTAATAAGATTAAACTTGGTCGACAAGTTAATCCAATACCACTAAAATATGTTGATAACACTAAAATTACCAACAATTAAGAGGCTACCCCTTAATGGAACTATTAAGAATTTTACCAATGAGAAGGTAGAAGAATATGACATGTGATGATTTACCATTTAGATGTTACCTCTTAACCATTCAGACTTGAGGTTACCTCTTATTCATTCACAGGTTTTAAACAATTAAGAGGTAGTATCTGAATGGTTATTAAGAAGCTACCAAACAGCCCCTTAATGTCTTTTAATCCTTATTTAGAAAAGTTGTAAAATTTAACAATGACAATTTTTAATTTAATAATTCACTTTTATTTTTATGCACGTAATATTTCTATATAAATCACATCAATATATATGAAATCAAATAATTATTATTACACTGTCTTTCAACACAAGAAATTCCATGTAAAAATATAATTACATACAATTCAAGTTAATCAATTTAATTCACCATGAAACAAAAACCATAATTAAAGCAATGACATTTGGTCTATTTAGTTTTAACGGTCCATTCCTGTTGGAGCCATTGGAGGCATTTGTACTCCATAATTTTGCCTCTCCATATTACCATGCCATCCTGAAATCATAATTAATTTTAAATAACAATAAAGTGAGGAATATATTGAAATGATTAGTTATATAATAATTAAGTTATGAAAAATATAAAAAATTTTACAAACTTCAAGCATGATTTTGATACCAAATGTTATTGAACCGGAATTAAGGCAATTAATTTAGATCGTTCACCTATGGATATGTCAAATCCGCGATGTTTGAGCTCACGATACTCTTGACACAAGGCACACCGTTCACAACAAAAATGGACAAGGCAATCGTTGCAAGGAGATTCTTTTAATCCGTATTGGCTTCTCATCTTAGTCCGATACACACATGAATACAAGCATCCGCAACATGTGAGAGCCTCGATTATAGCATAGAGAGTCGCATGAACTCCACAAGCTGTATGTATATATACACATCACACAACGATTGATTAATTAGTGTGTTTGTTTAAAATTAAAATAATATCATCTAAGAAATTTGTTAACTATCTAACAAAGAATATTGAAGTTGTAACATATATACTTGAGGAAAAAACCAATGCTCAACCAAGAACATATACATACAGGGAAATGATAGAGTAAACTGCTAAAATGGTCCCCAATATTTGGTCAATTTTGCCACTTTATTTCAAAACTCAAGCCTTTTGAATCTCAGACCCTGTGGTTTCAATTTTGTTGTCATATCCATCTAAAATCAAAATCAAAATCTTGTTAGATTTTTCAGTTAACATCTAGCTTTTTTGTCTTTTTACTCGCTTTTAATGAAGGGGAAAATAGTCTTTTAACGTTTTATTATAACAAATTAAAAAATCTGACCATTTTGCCCTTTATTAAAAGAGAGGAAAAAACAAAAAAAGTTGGATGTTAACTGAAAAATCTGACCAGATTTTGGTTTTAGATAAAAATGGCAACAAAATTGAAACCACAGGGACCCAGATTCAAAAGATTTAAGTTTTATACTAAAGTGACAAAAGTGACCAAACCCCATGGACCATTTTGGCAGTTACTCGAAATGATAATAAGAAACCCTTTATGGGTTTAAAAAAACTCAAGAAACTCAATCTCCACCATCCATCTAAAAATTTTATGGTAAAGATTTGATGTTACAAAAAGTTACTTTTTAGAAACATGTTACAGACCGACAACTTTAACAACTTTTTGTTTTTCACTTTTCTGTCTGACACACTGACATGTAACAAGTTTGTCTGTTACACTAATTATTTTCTCCTATAAAAAACATTTTTTTACATGCACTACACATTGAAAACTCAGAAAATTTAAGTTCGAAAATTTACATTTCGTAAAACTTGCAAAATTTGGTGTTAAAAAAAGTGTAACATGTGATGTTACATATATATATATATATACACACGGATGAAAAGAGTGTAACATGGTAACTTTCTCTCTCCTGACAAACTAGAAATTAAGGATTTGATTCAAAAGTAACGAATGCACTTACAAGTATTCCCTTTGTCAACAATCTCAGCAATTTGTCCAAAAGTAATGCATGGGCACCAACATGTTAAACAACAGTTAGGGACATCAGAACAACAGGCACAAAGGCTGCTGGACCATTTTACATTGACAGGTTGAGGAGCCACAAAGTGAGCCGGAATACCGGTGGCGTACTGAGGAACCTGCAGCGGTGGCGGGCGTGATGGTGGCGGTTGGTCGTATGGTTGTGGAGGAGCTGATGGTGGTGGTGATTTTGGGGGATAGCCTTCTGATGAGATAGGTGGATACATGATGATGTTGTGGTGGTTGTTTGATGGTGGCTAACCTTGAAAATATAGTATGTATTTGTTATAAGAAAATGAAGTTGTTGAACAAGTAGATAAACAATATTTGATTTTCTAGAAACAATAAAGAAAGTTTCTGTGCATCAGCTAGGAAATTTTCAATTATGTCCAAACATTGACAAAGTCCTGGTTATTTTGTTATAAGTTTGATATTATATACTTGAGTAAATTACGTTTTTGGCCCCTGTGGTTATATCACTTTTACTATATTAGCTCAAAATAAGAATTTTTAGCATATCAGCCCACATGGTCTCTATAACTAACAATTTTGGCCCCTAAGTCTAACCATTTTGACCCCCACAGTCTCTATAACTAACCATTTTGGCCCCCATGATCTCTAGACTTAGGGGCCAAAATGGTTAGTTATAGAGACCATAGGGGGCAGATATGTTAAAAATTCTTATTTTGGGCTAATATAGTAAAAGTGATATAACCACAGGGGCCAAAAACGTAATTTACTCTATATACTTTTTAATCTTAATTAACTGATAATTCTAAAGGAAAAGTTGTTAATTTTTTTTGAACGGCAAATTTGGATCACTAACGGACGACTGGAGTATCATAATTCAGGAGGAAACATAATAATTTGGGAAAAAACCCTCTTGTGGGAATAGAACCCAGGACCTATTGATCCCAAAGTCTTGTCCCATCCCAAGATGCCACTAGGCTATAAAGCCATGTACCGGAAAAGTTGTTAATTAGTCCTTAATGATAATTTATATATATTCGTTTATTTTATTAATACGTAGCATCGTTTAATTTCACACGCTCACACCACAAATTTCGATAGAAATAAACGTACGACAGAAGAAAGAATCTATACATTAAACTAATGTAGTTAACTACTTAACTCAACATGGATTTGTATAATTGTATTATACTTTTCTTTTGAATGAATTTGGTATAATTTACAAATAGTCAAAAACCAGTATCTTCATGAGATGAAGTCAAAACAAAGAACTTTGGCTTTGTGTTTAATGGCCTATTCTATAAGAAAACAAAAACTTCAACTAAATTAATTCTTTGCTTGTTTCTACAATATGTCATATGTTGTAATTCGATCAATATTTGAAAGTGAAACACTTTACTATAGTCTAGACATCTAACTAACGATGTTCCCAACCTGTGAAAACATAACACGTAGTGTTTTATACCAAACCTCGCATCCGGACAGGGAAAAATCCTCACCTAAGAGCGAAGCCCGTGAACACTCTCCCGAGAGCACAACAGTGCGTTTAAGTAAAACCCGCTCAGTTCAAGGATCGAATTAGCGATCACCATGGTCTCCCATCATCACCAGGTGCCGCCAAAACTAAATTGTGCTAGGCAGAAATCGAATCTGGGTCACTTATAACAACACTAGGTCTCTCCCTTACCACTCCATCACCAGCTCATTGGCTCTAAATCTTTATACTAAATGAAAAAGGTTAATACTTGAATATTTCACTTTTGTTATCACTTTTGTCAACCCAACCAGACCAGACCCACACAAATGATTACAAGCCATTTTGCCCAATTATGCTACATGCCCACTTGACCCATTTTGCCACCTAAACAGAAAGTCAAAATAAACTATCTTATTTTCAGATGATTCAACTTATTGGAATCGTTTATCCCATTTCCTTTTTCCACAACATGAAAAGTGGAAACCCAAAAAAAAAAAAAAAAAACAAAAATGAAAAATGGATTAGTTTGAATTGATTCCAAAGATAAACCGATAATTATGTTAACCATAACTAGAAGTTATAATTTGATTAATCGGGTTCACGGGTTGTAAGAAAGAGGTAAGCGCGTCATAAATGAGTTAGCAGGTCTACTGGTTTAATTAAATAGATTCGTAGATGTTTAACTGAATGAGACAAATAGGTCAACTGAACACGACCTATTTAGTTAAGTACATAAACTTTAACATGGCCCACTGAATTAAAATGTGAACCCGAACACAACCCGTCTATTAAACGGGTTAGATGTAAAACAAAAACTTGGTTATTTATGTGTCATTCTTGTACATGATGAATCTGCTTGAAATTACATTTCATAACATTTATTACTTTATATTAAGAAAAGCCCAGTTCTACCTACGGCCCAATAACCTCTTTTTGATTTTTATGATTGGGCTTTTGAGTTTTGATATCTCTAATCTCTATAATAAAATCTTTCAAGTTTTAGTAATTATATTATATTATATTATATTATATTATATTATATTATTATTATACATATTAAAGTTAATAATAAAAGATTTTTATAATATGGTTTATAAATTTGATTGTTTTATTAGTTAATTGATTTTTATTGGACATATATAGATTCGGTTTATTACGGTACCAGTACGATATACGCATTCGGTATAGAAATTAACATATGTTTTACATCGATCAAATATGATAAAAATAAACACTGGTACCAACACCGATGTTGTTCAAACACTATCAATCGGTTGAAAGTCACGGTAGTTGTACCATTGCAAACAGAGTGGATAAAATGAAAAAAATGAAACTAGAAAGCAAAAAATAAATACAGATACCGTGATATAGTGTCAGTTTATTGAAAGATAACACAATAAAATAAATATGGGTATCGAAAGCGTTAGGTGTCAATTTATAGAACACAAACGAATCGAATCGAACCGAATCGAAATGATGCAACTGAACATCAGTATCTGTATCGATATTCGTTTTTAATTGTTTCTGATCGATGTAAAGTTTTCTCTTTCAATTACAATAGCGAGTATCGGTATCGTAATGAGCCAAACTGATACCAACCAAAATCCCGCCGCAAAGCGTGGGGGTATATCACTAGTTATACATATTAATTAAAACTTGTGATGAATAGTACATCACAATTTTTAAATATATATGTGTTATTTTTAGTAATAAATAGTAAGCGATAAGTTTTAAGTATTTTTATTTTTATTGGTTATATTTTATTGATTATTTAATTTGCTTTTTAGTGTTATGTTTTTACAAAAAAAAAATGAATAAATAAATCCGTGTCTATGTTTATTTATTTTTGAGTAAATTACAAGTTTTGTCCTTTATGTATGTCCAAAATTGCAGGCGCTGTCCTTTGTCTTTAAAATTGATGAGTTTTGTCCTTAATGTTTGCAAATTTTGCACGTTATGTCCTTTAGGCCAAACTCAGTTAGATTTTTTGGTTAAAACTGATCATGTGCAAGGCACATGAGGGCATTTTAGTCATTTTACATACCCAAGGACTATTGAGCAAATCAATTAATATAAAGGACTAATGAGCAAAAATCATTTATATAAACTGATGAAGACCAAATATTCAGAAACAATATGTAGACCAAATCTTCACCGGTCACCACCATGTGCCACCACCACCACCACCACCATATGCCGCCACCACCACCACCGCCTTCATGTACACCACCACATTCTGCCACCACCGCCATCTTCACCACCGCCTTCATGTATACCGCGTCTTCACCGCCGCCGTCTTCACCACCGCCGTCTTCACCACCGCCTTCGTGACGGGGATTCGAAAGTGAGGAGGAGGTACAGGTCTAGGGTTTTGAGATTGGGGAAGACTGATTGTATAATTTTCACCACCGCCGTCTTCACCACCGCCGTCTTCACCACCGTCTTCACCACATCCCAGATCAAAGATTCAACGCAACAACGAGTGCTTCCGGCGAAAGAGAAAGGGGTTGTTGGCCTACTTCCGGCGAACTCCGATCAACGATTGCAATCCCATATCGAAGATTCCGGCGAATTCTTCATTTCTGCTTGCTCTCGATCTACTGCGACCTCCTGTGACGCCATTAAATTCTGGTATATTCATGGAATTGAAATTTAATTTGTTCTTTTTGTCTCACATAATACAAAATTCAAATCATGCAATTGATGGGTGTGATTCATTTGTTTTTATGTGGTTTGTTCTGTAAATTATAAAAGTCTGATTCAAGTTGAAAATCCATGTACATAAACGAATCTGGGATTGCAAATATCATCATTATCACTATGCAGGCAAGATATTCGATGAAATGTCTCAAAGGGTTTACATTTATGGAAATTGGTTGTAAACTGTGATGATAAATTTAAATATGTTTATATGGATTATTGAACTTGTTTAAGATTTTGATTAGTTACTGTCTGGAGTATCTTGTGATCTTTTGGCGATTAGTGAATTTATTTACATTTTGCTAACTCGTGGTTGTGCCGTTAGAGGCGGTGGTGGGGGTGGATTTATGGGAGGTTGCAGGTCGGTGGCGTGTTTGTGGTGTTAGGGGCAGATGGGGGTGGGAGGTGGCGGTAGGTGTGAGAGAGAGATAAGAGAGAGAGAGTGCTGAGTTTTTTTTAAATATTTTTTTTACACAATAGTCCCTTGATATAAGTTGTGTTAAACAATAGTCCCTGGGGAGGTGAAAAGACAAGAAAGCCCTCATGTGCCTTGCACATGACCAGATTTAACCAAAAAAATTAACTGGGTTTGGCCTAAAGGACATAACGTGCAAGATTTGCAAACATTAAGGACAAAACTCATCAATTTTAAAGACAAAGGACAGCGCCTGCAATTTGGGACATACATAAAGGACAAAACTTGTAATTTACTCTTTATTTTTTAACATTTCAAGTTATTTGCCCATGCGTTGTGATGGTATATTACCGGGTGCATTAAATCGGAATCGGTTCGGTTCGTTACTGTACCAAAACGATACATGCACTTGGTATATGAATCAACACATGTTTTACATTGCCGAAAACGATAAAAACAAACATCGGTACTAGCATCGATGTTGTTCGTACGACACCGATCGGTTTAGAGTGTCACGGTATTGGTAACGTTATTGATGTTCGGTATAGTAGGGTAGCAATACGATGCCAGTTTATCGAAAAAAAATATATATAAATAAACTCCTAAACCGAAAATGATGTTCTTCGGTTGGGTACAATATTGTAGCGATACGGTGTCAATTAATCAGAAAGAAAATGAAAATAAAAAAATGTTGGTACCGATACAAATGTTGTTCAGTCGGTTCCGGTTCGGTTTGGTATGATTGCGGCACAATATTCGTTATCAAAAAAATTTATATCGCAATGTTGAAAAAATAAATAAACATAGAATGCAAACCAATCGAATCAATATTAACTGAACAACATAGGTCCCGGTATCGATATTCGTTTTTTGTTTTCGAACGATGTAAGGTTTTCTCTTTTGATCACTATAGGTGATGTGGGGTAAAATACACATATTTGTCCCGTGTAAATTGTATAATTTTTGTATAGTTTTTATTTGTTCTTTTTAGCTTTTAGTATTATATTATATTGATTTGTGTTTTGCTAGGTTCTGGTGCAAATGGAGCGAAAAAGAGTAACAATTAAATAACCAGCCAGTTGGGCAGAGTGGGGTGCCAGTGACCGAATAAAAATTGCAGTCATTTTCCGTGATTGGGCCGAGCTCTCTATCTCTATGTTATTAAAATAGGCCAGGCCATATATATTATTATTTCACATATTAATTAAAGTTGAGAGTTGGGCTGTTGGGCGATACAAGAGAAAAAGAAAAGAGGCCATTTATCATTTGGAGGTGGATTTCAAGTGTGGGCCGTGAATATCTTAATTAAATACATATTTTGGGTCGTGAAAGTGGATAAGCCCAAATATTGGACGCATAACTTGGACGAAGTTGGAGGACCCTATGGGATATAATATCAACAGTGGACGGCTGAATATTATCAACACAGCATCGATCAAAACAGGAGCACATCAGACGCACGGATCGGAGGAACAAAGATAATCAGGGACGAAAGAAAAAGCTGGTTTTGCGGAATCGTCGGGATCAAGCGGGAAGCTTGGAGAGCAAAGGATTACCGGGTTTTGTTACTCGATTTCTTTAGTTCTCTATTTTTTTCTTGTTTAGTATCGATGAATTCTTTATTTGAACTTTGTTTATTTATTTTTAAGACCATGCTTGGCTAATTGTTTAAACCACTTAGGGCCTGTTTGGTTGCCTCTGAATGGCTTCATTCAGAGGTAAACCTCTGAATCGGACAGAGGTATCCTTGTTTGGTTCACAAAAACTTCACCTCTGAACTGAACCATTCAGCTCTGAATGGTTCAGCTACTTCTCATCTCTGAATGAAAATTGGACTTGTATGCCCTTTGCTCCTTCTTCTTCACGAGTTCTCCATAGCCACCACCTCCACCTCCGACACCACCTCCACCACCTCCGACACCATCTCCATCATCATCATCATCATCATCATCAACTCCGACACCACCTCCGACACCATCTCCATCATCATCATCATCGTCACCGACGCCACCACCTCCACCATCTCCGCCAACACCTCCACCATCTCCGCCACCTGCACCTCCACCATCTCCGAAACCCCCAAATCGAAACCCCCAAATCAAACCCTAATCGATCCCATCATCGAACATCATCGTCGTCGTCTTCATCGATCATCATCATCTCATCAACATCTTCATCTTCATCGATCATCATCATCACCGGGTGCGGCTGTCGGACCTCCGTGCGCCGCCGTGTCGCGCCACCAGGCCGGCCTCCTCCTCCTCTCCGGCTCTCTCTATCTCTGGTTCTCTCTATCTCTCTCCGATTCTCTCTCTAAATTCAGTGTATGTGTGTGTGTAGAGAATAAGGGGCGGTGTTGCAGGTATGGAGAGAAAGGGGAAGGGGGTGGGGGTGGGGGTGGGGGGATGATGAATACTGATAGAATGATGATGATGATTGGGTTTTATAGAAAAAAAATCTATAAAAGGTTTATTTGTGGGGAGGGGTAAAAATGTCATTTTACACTGTCATTCAGATATGGAACCAAACAGCACTTTACTGGTTCAGCACTTACCCATTCAGACCTCTTATTCATTCAGCACTTATTGGTTCAGATGTTGCCAAACAGCCCCTTAGACTTGATGAATGGATTGAATAAAGTATTTACCGTTTTCGTTATTTGCATGAATATTATGGATTGATTGTGTTTAGTAAAGAGTTTGTTTTATTGATTTGATGCACATGCGTACTTTAACTTGGTTTATTATTGTCATTTGCTTCGTATGATTCTTAGTGACGGTCTTTATCACAACATAGAGTCATGCTAGGGTTTAGATCTTGGTGAGTGTCTATATCACGTAATAGATCTTAATTCTTTAGGGTTTAATTGGCCAATAACCCCTAGAAGTAATTGTTAGTAATTTGCTAGGTTTTAGTGTTCTGCTAGTCCTAATACCTGGAAAGTGAGGGGCTATTGATAGGTCTTACCCGGCGAATTGCTTTAGATAGTCCTTGGAAAAGGTCATGTCTTGGTTTACCTGTCGGTTTTATTAGTCTATCAAGTCAAATTAATTAATTCAGACTACCCTAAATCTATGATTGGAAAAGAGTAGGTCAACATTAGGGTACTTACACAATAATTAGACAACTGGAAAGGCGTCTAATAACCGGTAGGATTAACGGCCTAGGTAGCTCCACAGGTTTCTCCTTGAGAAGGGTCGAGGGGCCTCGTTGGTTCTTAATAGGTTTAGTATTTTAAGATCCCGGTTCCATAACTCATGCATTTAACTTAATCGGTAATCTCTTAAAAACAATCCAGGATTCTAGTCTAGGTGGTCTCGTCTCTCATATAAGAATCGTCTTTGCCTTCTTTCGTTTTTAGCCTAGTTTTAGTTAATTTAGTAGTCTAATATAGATTTTCTTAGTTTTCCGTAACCCCCCCCCCCCAAAACAAATAAACTAGTTGAGTCGTGTCTGTCAGCGTCTAGTCAGAGTCTAGTCTACGTGATACATAGAGTCTCGTGGTTCGATATCCGGACTTCCTAGGTTATACTACATTGATCGGTACACTTGCCGATTGTGTGGTTTTAGGTCGAGTCTAGAATTAAAGCTTTTTAGTGTCTAGCTTAGAGAGTCTTATTTAGTTAATTTCTATAGTCTGTTTAGCACACATCAATAGGCTATTGCAAGTACAAGTACTGTAACGAAACGAACAGTCTCGTGTCTGTCAGCGTCTAGTCAGAGTCTAGTCTACGTGATACATAGAGTCTCGTGGTTCGATATCCGGACTTCCTAGGTTATACTACATTGATCGGTACACTTGCCGATTGTGTGGTTTTAGGTCGAGTCTAGAATTAAAGCTTTTTAGTGTCTAGCTTAGAGAGTCTTATTTAGTTAATTTCTATAGTCTGTTTAGCACACATCAATAGGCTATTGCAAGTACAAGTACTGTAACGAAACGAACAGATACCAACCGAACTCGCGCCGCGAAGCGCGAAAGGAATCTCACTAGTTTTTATTAGTTTAAACATTATAATTTATAATTAATTTTACAAATATATTGTTTTTCTTTTACAACTTTTAAGATACAACGGTTTTGTACATTTCTAATATACCATTGAGGCATGTATTAAGTATGTACGTTTTAGTATAATATTTTTCAGAATCAAGTCTATCTACATTTCAATGTAAATTTTATTCTAAACTGAGTCGGGTCAAATATGATAGATATTGTTTTTAAATATGATTTCATGTTTCTAATGTTCATGTTTACAACGATGTGATATTTTTCTTGATTTTCAAACATATACCATTGCAACATGCTTTTTGTATCTTTTTATCGCTTTCATTTTTCTCAACGTTCATTTTTATAACCAGGTAATTTTTTCGTGATTTCAGAACATACCGTCGCGACGTGCTTTTTTTATCTATGTTTTGATCTTGAGAACTAGACCGTCGCAGCTTGCGGTATATTCTACTAGTTTATTATGAATATGGAGGTAAATGATTTTTTTCCTAGGCAATTGCTTGTTGTCATAAGGAAAAGTTCTCTTATTGCTAGAAAATTTGTTAATTGGCCAAAAATCGGTGGCCGTATAGCGATTCCGGTCAAAACTGTAAATTCCGGTCAGATTCCTACCAAAACTTCTCAATTCTTGCAATTAATCCTATCAACTTCAAAATATAGGTCGAAGAAAGTGTTAAAATGTGTCTACTTAGAAAAAATTACATATAAAAATGTGTGTATATACATATAAAACTGAAAATTATAAAATCCCAATCCGGTTAATCCCCTATTAATCCCGATTAATCGCTAGTCGGTATTCCACCGGTTGAGCCGACTAGCGCATAGCGATTCTTACAACACAGTTTTAATTAATCCACTATTTAACTATCACGTTTTTGTTTAACTAAAAATTAAAAAAGAATGTGACTGGTTGATTTTTGGTAGCCCTCACACTTGGAATGGCTAACGTCGGTGAATGACAACCCTTTTAATTACCACGTCACAATGTTTAGAGGCATTATGTGGAAGTAAACGTGAAACCACATCACATAACCTAATACCAAAAACTATATGTTACATATAAAATAATATTCACAGTATTTTAAAGTTCATCGTCTATAAACTATTATTTCAAACCAGAAATAAGTATAACAAGTTTCTGGATGTCATAAAAAATTCAACCAAAAGAATCAAATAGATAAAGGAGCTAAGATGTACATGTCTGCCATACAAAAGTGTAGTGTCCGCTCTGGCTTTGCACTTAGCCCATAGAAAAACAATAAAGCAGTTTAAAAAATTCAGCAATATATGTGTTACGGCCGCCCCACGCCTACCGTTTGTGTGGCTAAGTTTTTTACTCATTTATCCAATTATGGGGACGCTAACGACGATAGTCACCTAATTTGCGGTTTGTTATGGTTCTGGTATGCGGTTCAGGTTTGTGATTCGCCAGATGGGACGAATTTGGTACGGAAAGAGGTAGGTTCATTTTGGTACGATCTCATACGGTGTGTCATTAAGTTTGGTTTGGTATACACAAATTAAAACAAAAATTACTAAATTCATGAATCCGAATAACCAAAATCCAATATTCATATTACCAAACAGAAAACATAAAAATATAGTTCTAAAATTCTAAAGTAGATGCGGAAGATGATAATATGTTATACTAAAATAGAAGATGTGAAATTGAAGATAAAATTGGCCGATATTTATGCATCACGTTGATGTTATTTTTTATATATTTTTTGACATTTCCTGAAACTATCAAAATCAATTTGTCATTTTTTAAATTTTTTTAATATAAACTTTTCAGAAAAAACACACACAGCCACTCCTTTTTCACATTACCAGGCGCTACACTTGTTCTTCTTCATTGTTTCAATCAGATATGTACTAAATTGAACCTGGAACGCCTAGAATTTTAATCAAATGCGTCGTACCTGATCAAATTGGAGCGCCGAACCTTAACAAATCGAAGCGCCTGACCTTATCACATTGGAACGCTGTATCGAAGCAATTGGATTGCTGGACCATAGCATTCTGGACCGGTAGCGACTGGCGATTGGGTACACCACGATCCAATACGTTGATCGTGGCAACCCTAGCAATATTGGTAACTATGCCATGGACTCCATTGCCATGTACATTACGAGCGTTAAAGGGATGATTTGGGGGGCGCACTTGCATATCACCAATCAGATTTAATTTTTTAATGTATCTTTTTTTAGAGTAAATTGCCAAAATCGTCCCTAGGGTTTGGGTATGTTTACCGTTTTCATCCAAAAAAACTTTTTGTGCCATATAGTCATTCACTTTTGGGATTGTCATTTTCATCCAAACGTTTGACTTTTTTTTGCCAAAATCGTCCATGAGATTTGAGATTTTTTGCCATTTTCATCCAAATGTTTGATATAAAAAAAGAAAGCAAATTAGATGTTTGGATGAAAATGGCAAAAAATCCCAAAAGTGAAGAACTATATTGTACAAAAAAAGTTGTTTTGGATGAAAATGGCAAACATGCCCAAACCTCAAGTACGATTTTGGCAATTTACTCTTTTTTTATATAGTTAAATGATGCTTTATTTCACACCTTGCAAGTTAACTATAAAACCCCCTGATTACGTGTCGCTTACGTGATGTAATAACGTCTCTAAGAGCTTTATTCCACACCACACCACATAACATAATATATAATATTATTATTTGTCAATTCACCTTTTAATGAATGCAATACAGATTAAAAAGCATATATAGTTCACGTACGCGATGGCCAACTAGACATCTCAACCCAACTTTTTGGGCATGAAAACAATTGGTTGCTTCCCACTCTTTAATTGTATTAAACTACGAAATTCCTTTATGGATGAGCTAACCTTTACTAATTAAAATGTCAAATATTTGTTTTATTTGTCACTCTTAAGATTTTAAGGGTACCAGGGCACAAACTAAAGTATCCTACATATTTGTTTTATTTGTCACTCGTGATATTTTATTTGTCATTTGTGTTAATGTAAGGCTAGCTCACTTGATAGAGATTTATGTCTGGAAGATCTCATGTTCAAATCTGAGCAAGGGTGTGTATAGTACAAATAACATTTGCCATTAAAAAAAAATTGTTACCCTTAAGTAGGGATGACAAAAATACCCGAGTCCGACAGGTATACCCGAAACCCGACACAAATGGAACGGGTAAACCCGATACCCGACGGGTAATGGGCCGGGTATGGGATTAGTTTTAAAAATTTTCGCGGGTATGGGTCGGGAATGGGATTAGGTGATACCCGACCCGATTACCCGAAAACATATACCCGTTTACCCGAACTATATACCAGGATTTTTTAATTTATATTTTTATTTTCCATTAACCCTTGTCTATTAGTGATTTATTTTAGTATGTTCATAAGGTGAAAAAATAATTTTTCTTTTAGTATATTTATTTGATAACAATATTTATATTTTGTATGTTGTGAAGTATATACATATAAGTGTATAAGTATTATAAAGTTATTATTAATTTATGATACAACTTATATTATGTAATGTACATTTTTAATTTATAATAGTTGTTGTATAAATTACATATATAATAATTATAATTGTAAAAAAATGTAATTGGAAACCCCAAAGTAAATATTTTAACAAATTAATGGGTATACCCGATACCTGACGGGTAATTACCCGACAAATACCCGACGGGTATTGGATCAGGTATGGGACACGATTTTACAAGCGGGTATGGGTATGGGATTACCAATACCCGACTCGAACCCGACACATTGCCATCTTGTTTTGGTCAAAAATCAGGCTAGGATAATGCAACCAAATCTTTTGTTGTGAGGTATGATGCTTGAATCAACGAACAAATATATGAACAACTTGCAAATGAAATGAATAAGTGACACAAGGATTTATACGAGGAAAAAGCCCTTGATCAAGAGATGATCTCCGGCATAAAAAACCTCGGGTGATGGAAACTACCGATCACCAACTATAATTAAACAAATGATTCTTACAACTCGGGATGATAACAAGCTTGTTACAAGGATCAATAGTGTGCAAAAGTGTATGAAATCGCCAATGTATTGCAGAGAGCTTGCGAGTGTGTGTGTGTTAGCTAACTTGTTCTAATTCAAGCTGTTATCCCCTTTTAAAATTAGAAATAAACTAAACAACTAACTATCTGCTAAATGTGCAAGCTACCCACGACTTCCAAAACGGTCACCAAGCTATGCACGTGCGGAATGTTGAGAGCATATTCCCCAAGAATATTGGCAAGACCAAGTCCAATGCGTATACTCCTGCAAAACAAGCTCACATACAATGGAAACAACCGTTTGAGTTAGGATAACAATGAGGATCCTGGATCCTGACCCTGCTACGTCTTCTAAGGATCCTTAATTCAAACAGGATTGAGGATCCGTGATCCTGGCAGTATTTGAGGATCCGTGATCCTTAGGTTTAGAAAATCTATCCCTAACAATTGCCCCCAAAATATGAGGAGTAAAACGTAAATTAACGAGTCGTATTTTTTTGATCTTATCTGCAACAAACTGACTAACAGATATATAGCCGTTAGAATCGAACTAGCCGTTACACATCTTGCGTCAGCGAAGTGACAACCTGCAGAATCATCATTATATATAGGTTAGAGATAAGGATCGATTTGCATTTAAATTCGAGCGATACTTCCCTTTAAATCCTCATTCAAAGATCGGAACAGGTATCTCTCTCCTCCTTCTCTCTTTATCTTCTTATTCTGATTTTCATTTTTCTGAACCTCCATGACGAAGATGATTCTTAGATCCTCACCGGCTAAGGATCCAAAGAAGGATAGTCCCCTGAAAAGCCAAGGGATTATCAAAAATCCTTCGAAGGAACTCTGCTGTTTCACTGACCCGGAAATTGGCCGGATTCGCCACTGTTTTCTGGCTGATACCGTCTTCAAATCCTTCGACCCTTCTGCGAAGAGTGATTCTGTCTCGGACACTTGGGTTGTTTTTCCGGCCACCCCATTCTTGATATGATTCTCCTATCCTTTCCCTGCCTTCACTCAATCTTTCTTTTCACTCACCGGCATGTGCTACATCCAGGCCATGCCAATGATGTGGAGAGTATTGTACACTTTAGAGAACATCATTGAGCAGGAAGGCATAGAATTGGGAATGTTGGAATTGGCTGAACTGTATAACCTTGTGAGCCATGGTTCACATCGTTTCTTATTCAAACACAAACCTGGTGATCCTCACCCAATCCTCAAGACCACAAAAAAACGATATCAACTGGAAAAAGCGTTTCTTCTTTGTTAAGAGAGATTCTATCCCAGACGGGAAAGATCTGCCCAAAAAGTGGACCACCCATGGTAGGACATATGATCCTTATAGAAGGATCATAGGATAACCCTGTTTCTGCTGAGGATAACTGAACCTTTTCTGTTTTGCAGCTATCTCGGTCTCTCATCTCATTCAGTCACTTGCAACCAAAGAAAGGATCGCTGCTTTTTGGAGCCTTGATCCTGCAGTTAGATCATTCCAGGCAAACACAAAGGATTCACAAGAAGTATCCTCCGGTTCAGTAACCATGTCAAGTAAGTATTCATATGTATGATTAAATAGATTTAGATCAAGGATACTTATCTGTTGTTTTCCGTTTGTAGGTGCTGGAAAGTCCTCGAAGTCAGCTTCTCGCTTCAGCGTCAGTGATCTTGATGCTGTCGCTGCCCGATCCGGCAAGAAACGTATTGCTACCAGCCCTAGCGTCCCAATCCCCAAGCCTGTCACCTCCAAGGGCAAGGGAGGAAAGAAGAGGAAGACCACTGATGATCTTGAAGGCCTGCCCCTTATCTAGCATCAGTTTGAAGAATACTTCTCTGAGGTAAGGATCCCTGATCCTTAATTCTATCCTGCCCATCTGAGGATAACGGATCCTGAATTATATCTTTCCTTTTTTGCAGAAATTTGTTGAGATCCAGATGCTCTTGGACGCGTACACTGAAGAGGCCGAGCAGAAGGAGCTGGACTTCCAGAAGATCTTCCTGGCTAAGGATCAAACCATCTCTACCCTCGAGAAGGAGCTCAACTTGGCGAAAAACAGCTGGTCATGGCCCACATCACTGCTGATCAGGAGAAGAATGAGGTGATGGAGGATGCTAAGCTCTCTGCCGCTATTACTATGTACAAGATCAAACTGCAGATGGCCAAGGAGGCTGAGGATCCTGACTTCGACAGGACTGCCTGGGACCAAGAAGGCTGGAATGCCAAGCTAGCTGAGCTGGACGATGAAGAGGAGACTGAAGAGGTCCTGGCTATCGAGGCTGGCAGCAGTGGGCTGAAGGATAAGGCTAGTGATGCAGAAGCTGGAGGTGATGGTGATGCAGCGAAGGTGCGAGCGATCCTTCAGCCAATATGTAGGATTACAAATGGTGGAGGGATCCTCTGTTTGGGGGATGAAGCCATTGTGATCATGCTGTCTTTTTATTCCTGCACTTAGACCTCGTTAATATGGACACCCTTTGCCAACCCAGGTGGACGGGCCACGTTTTGCTGGTAGAAACTTGGGCTGGCAATTTTGACAACCTTAAAAGGGTTTAACTTATTGCTAAATAAATAAAAGTTTAATCTTTTGGCTTATCATGTGTTGTTAGTTCTGTGAATACTTTATTTTTCAATTGTTACGATATACCTCGTTTGAATTCATAAGTTAAGAATAAAAGTTTAATAGATTATGTCAAAAAGTTTAGGATTTGATCAAGGATCAAATATCCTATAATCGATAATATTCAAAAAAGTAGTGTGATTTAAGGATCATGTGTCCTGTTGTCAAAGAGTAAGGGTCACTTAGATAAATAAAGAATAAAATCAAAGTGATCAAGGATCATACCTGAGAATCCAAGTTAGGATCCTAAACCTTTAATATTTACAATCAGGATAACCAAAAGGCAAACCTTAAAAGGTTAGGATCAAGGATCCTTAGCTGTTTAGCTTCAAAACCTGAAATGGAACATAACTTGGGACTAAGCCAATATAAGAGAAGAGTTAGCAACTGGGGACAAGCCCAACAATTCTGGGGACAAGCCCAAAAAACTGGGGACAAGCCCAAAAAACTGGGGACAAGCCCAAAGGATCTTGTGTAAACTGGAGTATGGCCCTCACTGGCGACTATCCAAACTTAGTGACATGAAAATGCCAAAACCTTAGCTAACGTGGAAACGTTAGAAACCTTAGGAACGGATGTATGGTACGTCAACCATTATACGTAGGATCCTGAATACAGCCAGTACACTGAAATTGTCAGCCCCTAAAGTGGGTACTGGTCCCATTGCCATGAACTGCACCAGGATCATCGTGCGCTACTGGCGATACTGGGGACAGGCCCAACAAACTGGGGACTAGCCCAAACAACTGGGGTCAAGCCAAATTAACTGGGGTCAAGCCCAAATAATTGGAAATATCTGTGGATACTCAAACCTTTGTTAAGGATATATCAACCTTCTGCAAAACTCAGAACTAAATAAAGAAGGATAAAGGATCCAAGATCCTTCTCCTTGTATATAAGATAATTAAAGAATTCAATAGATTGAAATTAGATCATTACCAGAATGAGGATCATCTATCCTCTAAGGATCCTTTGAGGATATCGGTCATGAATATTGCTAAGGATCCTAGATCCTTATTACATGAAGTATTTCTTCAAGTGGACAGCATTCCAAGCTCTTGGTAGTAAATCACCTTCCATTGTTAGCAATCGATATGCCCCATTTCCTGCCTCAGCTTCAATCAGGTAGGGCCCTTCCCACTTTGGTGCCAATTTTCCATCAACAGGATTTGTGGTATTCTGAAATGCTTTCCTCAATACCATATCACCAACTTGGAACTTCCTGATCCTGACATTCTTATTGTAGGCTCCAGCCATCCTTTGTTGATAACTAGCCATCCTTATCCTTGCCAAATCCCTGAGTTCTTCTATGGTATCCAAGTCTTGAACCAAGTTTTCAGCATTTCCTTCAGGATCACGGATGCTTGTTCTTGCAGTAGGAACCACCATCTCTGTAGGGATCACTGATTCTGCTCCAAATACCAAAGAAAATGGAGTTTGGCCAGTAGCATTCTTGGGAGTTGTCCTATCAGCCCATAACACATAAGGTAGTTCTTCTGCCCATTTTCCTTTCTTGGATCCAAGCTTCTTCTTCAAGTTGTTGATGATGATCTTGTTGGATGATTCTGCTTGACCATTAGCTTGTGGGTGGACTGGTGTTGATGTTATCATCTTAATCCCCCAGTTGTCACAAAAGTTAGTAGTTCTACTCCCAATAAATTGGGATCCATTATCACAAACAATTTCAGAAGGGATACAAAATCTGGTAATAATATTTCTCTTAATAAAGGATATCACTTCTTTTTCTCCGACTTGAGAAAAAGCTTCAGCTTCTATCCACTTGGAGAAGTAATCAGTCATAGCAAGCATGAACACTTTTCCACCAGGTACCTTGGGAAGTTTACCAACTATATCCATTCCCCATCTCATGAATGGCCAAGAAGAGGATATAGGATGCAAGAGCTCTGCTGGCTGATGAAGGATATTACTGTGTCTCTGACAAGCATCACATTTCTTGGCATAATCCACAACATCCTTCTTCATAGTAGGCCATTAATATCCTGTCCTAAGGATCCTTGAGAATAATGCCCTGCCCACAGTGTGGTTTCCACAATCTCCTTCATGAAAATCCTTTAGAACTTCTTGAACTTCAGGATCCTCAATGCATCTTAGATATGCACCTGCAAGAGATTGTTTATATAACATGTTATTCAATATTGTGAATTGAGATACCTTGATTTTGAAAGCCCTGGGGTTTTCTCCTGTAGGAATCTCTCCATGTTGTATATATCTCATGATTGGAAGGATCCAAGATCCTGAATGAGACTGTGCACCATCACTAGGAACCATTGCAGAATCCTCTTCTATCTCCATAGTTATGTGATCCTCAATAGTAGGAGCCAAAATATGGATGATAGGGATCTTGATATCCTTTGGAATTTTCAATGATGATCCAAGATTGGCCAATGCATCAGCTTCTGCATTCTCTTCCCTAGGTACCTGTGTCAAACTAAAAGAAACAAAAGAGAGTGCCAATTGTAACAACCCTCGGTAAAACCAACACCCTCATAATATTTCCTACCCTCTAAGATATTATAAAATATCTCAATATGTTTTATATTACACCCCGTATGTGAAAACCGAGCCCTAAATAGATTATAACATATAAAATAAATAAAAAATAAGAATAATGGAGTTGAGGCGGGCCGCGTAGACCCACCCCAAACTCTCACGCGGGTGGTATTAAGACTGAAGTTGACTCCGCTAAAACCTTTAGTTCAAGCGGGCCGCGTAAGAGTTCTCAATAGTTGACGTGGGCCGCGACAGATCATGAAACGCGGAGACATCCGGTGCTGACACGTGTCGACATCATGGCGAGTCTAATAGCTGACCCAGCTAAGCTATAGTGTTGACCAAGGTTGACGCGGGCCGCGACAGGACTAGAATCAGACCATATAAATAGATAGCATCAGTTTACGTTTTCCGTCGCTCATTCTAAATTCTCAATCTCGAATTCTCTGATATTTGGCATAATTTTCAAGTATAATACCCCCTAATTAGGGAGGCTCTGCTCCGTTGTAAGTATTATAACCCCAGTTTCATAATAGTTACGCTGCCCGATTGATTTAGGGTTCCGTAACAACTGTCGTGGTTCTGCCCGACGTAGTTGTTGGAATGCCGTCTCGGGGAGGGTATCATTAATATTTTCAAAGGGTTATGGTACTAACCAATGTATATTTGTATAAATTATAGATTATATCCAGGAAACCCTTACGAAAAGCCTAAGACAACAATGTGAGTTTATCCTCTTTTTGTTAACCTTTTTGGAATAATTTACAAAACCTTAATTGTTTTACAATGTGATTAAGCGGTGATTGAGTCTTTGTAGTTCTTCAATTACTGCCGGTATTATGGGGTTTTGTATACAAAATTTACTACGAGTAGTAGTAAGTCTGAATGGCAGTGCATTACCATTGGACGACGAGTTAGCCAATGGGTAATTTGACCATAGCCATAGATCCGGTCGAGTGGCAAATACTGAATGAGTAATTGTGTAGAAATAAACAATGTGATCGCTCTCAATACTGTTTTAATTGATAAAATGTTTCTTGATTAAACTGGGATTCACTCACCAGTATTTCCGACTGACAAATGTTTTTAAAACGCGTTACAGGTAACACAATGTGAACAACCAATTAATGAAAGCCAGCTGGAGAGCACTGAAGGCTTGGGGAAAATGTGGCTATAAAAGTTACCTAATAAACGATGTTTTAAATTCAATAAAATAGGGTTTGTCCCTATAAATGTATTGTAACAAGAAACTTGGGTTTTACCCATGTGATTATTAATAGTAAATGAGGTGGTTTTACTCTGATAAACATTTCCTAACTACGGTCCTGATGTAAATTCCACTGCGAGATTAAAATAACACTGATACCACCACAACTGAGATCGCGTCCGCCTGTTCCCGGGAATAAGGGATCGGGGGTTGCGACAGAAGGTGGTATCATAGCCTAGCCACTGGTCTGAGCCAAAGAAGTGTTCTGCTGACACTTAAAATTCTGAAATCTTGTGTTTGGAAATAAATTACGGAAATACGTGCATAACTGTATTTATTGGTTATGTGTTATTTGACTATTTGTTAGTTTTCAGTATGAGTAATCAAGAATTATCAGATATGAATCGTCAGTTATCTGATTCACCTAGGAGTGAAGGTACATCATCACAGCCTGCCCTCTTTGGGTATACTGCTGATCAGGAAGATGGGATATTTGCCTTTAGAGCTAAATCTGAAGAACCATTTCCTAATAAGAAACGAGGATGGTTCAGTAAAGAAGCTTTTGCTCGTAGGAAGAGAATGCGAAAGTTGCAACAGCAAAGAGTTCTAGCAGCTGCTAAGCGTAGAACTGATGCCCATACACAAGATATGCTTAATAGAAGCCTAGCTAATTTCCATATCTTAGCTACAACTGCTGCTGACACAAGTCTGGAACAACTAGTAGCCCCACAACCACAAAACCCAGAATAACTCATGGAAATAGAAAACCAGGATACCCAAGTGGAAATGCATGACTTTAACCCTGACGATATTCCTAGGGTACCTGCACCAAATCCCCTAGACCCAAATTACGACCCATGGTGGGACGAGAATATGGACTATGTGCAACGTTACTCTATTCCTGAAGACACACCTATAGGAGCCTATTCAGGTATGGACCCTTTAGATCCCTATTACCATGATAACTACATTAGGGGAATCTTGGAAGATCCTTACCAACTTTAGGCACTTTTACCTCCATATCAGGAACCCGCACCCCAGATTCCAAACCCAGTCCTAGAACCTGCACCCCCAATGAGTGCAGAAAACGTCCAAGAACTTAGGACTTTTAGGGAGGAAATGGTAGTAGTAATAATATTATAATAAAATAAAAATAAAATATAATATGTGTGTACGGATGCATATTACTATTAGTGTAATTTTCTTTCTGTTGGTATTGTAATCTTTATTTCTGTACTAGTGTGTAATAGACGCATAGTATATGAAAATAGAGTACAAGTCGCAATGATCGACGGTTTTGGTTAAATTGTGTTTCATGTAATTAACTATATTACTTATTATTTGTGATATTAATATGGGGTAAATGTTTAAAAATTCAGATGGCCGACGAAGGAAATCAAGGAAATCTGAATAATGATAACCAGAGTAACATTAACGTGGTTAATGAGAATCCAAGCATCAATAACAATAACAATCAAGTGGACAATAGTGCTATCCAACACATAGTAGCACAAGGAATTATAGATGCAATGCCATTTATACTTCAAACTGTTAAGGATGCTGATAATAAAAGTAAGCATAGCAGTAAGCGACCAAGTGAACCAGAAAACAGCGTGAACAATGGACCTGTACTTCAAATGCCCATTCCCAAAAGAAGAAGAACCGTGCCTTACAGTTGTTCTTATAAAGAATTTTGGTCTTGTAAACCAATGGAATTCTCGGGCAATGAAGGGGCCATTGCAACCTTACGCTGGATAGAAAAGACTGAGGCAGTCTTAAGGATAAGCAAGTGTGCTGAAGAAGATAAGATAATGTTTGCTTCTAATTTGTTTAAGAATGCAACACTAGAATGGTGGAACACTATCCTCCAAACAAAAGAAAGTGATAGAACCTATAATATGGAATGGGAAGAGTTTAAGGATAAGGTAGAAAGGAAATTCTGCCCTCAAAATGAAAAAGAACAGATAGCAAACAAATTCCTAAACCTTAGGATGACTGGTGTGGATAGCAAGGGGTACACAAAGTTATTCTTCGAATATGCTAGGATAGACCAACTCTTGCTTCACCAGAACCAGTATTAATCTCTCGTTATATTTGGGGATTAATTGGGGAGATAAGACACGTAGTCAAGGCAGCTAGACCTCAAACCATAGAAGAAGCTGTAGAACTAGCCAATACCTTGACTGATGAGTTAGTCCGTACCAGAGAAGAGGATCAAAGGAGGAACCTAACCCAGAAGTTGACTCAAGAATTTCGTTCTGAAAATTCTAACCGTGGGAAAAATATAGGTTCTACCTCTGCACCCTACTGTAGGTATTGCAAAAGAAAGCATTGTGGAAAATGCTCCATATATTGTAACTTTTTCAAATTATCGGGACACAAAGAAGAAAACTGCAGGAAGAAAGCTAACAGCAGGGTATGTTACAATTGCGGAGAACAAGGTCATATTAAGCTAAATTATCCAAAATTAGCTCCAGCTCCAGATAACAAGAATACTAAAAATGCTAGAGCATTTGTTCTAACTGCAGAAGAAGCCAAGATGATTCCAGATGTCATAGCTGGTACGTTTTTAGTTAATGATGTTTTTGCTAAAGTATTATTTGACTCTGGTGCAAACCAAAGTTTTATTAATACATCGTTTTGCAAATTTCTAAATCAATCATTAACTAAACTACCACAAGAATGCTTAGTAGAGACAGCTAATGGGGAATTTTTAGAGTTTCTGAAATCTTACAGGGAGCAAGCATAGAAATTTTAAATCAGAAATTTATTGCAAATCTTTATCTCATGAATCTGGTAGGATTTGATGTTGTTTTAGGAATGGATTGGTTAATAGCTAATAAAGCCAGTATTTTATATGATCAAAAGTTAATTCAAGTAAATTCACCAAAAGGTAAAACGATGACAATTAAAGGAGATAAACCTTCTAGGTCCAATAAGTTCATTTCTGTGATGAAAACTGCAAGTTGTATGAGAGAAGGTTCTATAGTGTATTTGATTTCTATAATCACTAACACTAAAGGAAAGGATTTAAAAGATATTCCTGTAGTATCTCAGTTTTCAGATGTATTTCCAGAAGAATTGCCAGGTCAACCTCCGGATAGAGAAGTTGAATTCAGAATCCATTTAATACCAGGAACATCACCAATTGCCAAAGCACCCTACCGTTTGGCACCTGCTGAAATGCAGAAGTTGAAGAAACAATTAGACGAATTGTTAGAGAAAGGATTCATACAACCAAGTTCATCGCCGTGGGGAGCGCCGATACTCTTCGTTAAAAAGAAGGACGGATCAATGCGTATGTGCATTGACTACCGTGAATTAAACAAGGTCACAATTAAGAATCGGTACCCATTACCGAGAATCGATGATCTGTTTGATCAACTGCAAGGAGCCCGATTTTTCTCTAAAATCGATTTAAGATCAGGATATCATCAATTAAAGGTACAGGAAGAGGACATTCCTAAGACCGCATTTAGAACAAGGTATGGCCATTATGAATTTACTGTCATGCCATTTGGTTTAACCAATGCCCCAGCTGCATTTATGGACATGATGAACCGAATATGTAAGCCATATTTGGATAAATTCATAATTGTTTTCATAGATGATATTATAATTTACTCTAAGAGTAAAGAGGATCATGCTAAGCATTTGCACGCACTTTTAAGTTTGTTAAGAAAAGAAAAGTTTTATGCTAAATTTTCAAAGTGCGAATTTTGGTTAGAACAGGTACAATTCCTTGGACATTTAGTCAATCATGAAGGAATTCATGTGGATTCAACCAAGATTGAGGCAATTACTAAATGGAAAACCTCTGAGTCACCAACTGAAGTTAGAAGTTTCTTAGGATTGGCAGGTTATTATAGAAGATTTATCAAAGATTTATCTAGAATAGCCATTCCCTTAACTAAGTTAACTTGTAAATCTGTTAAGTTTGAATGGGAATTTAAACAAGAAGAAGCATTTAGAATCCTTAAGCAAAGATTAACCCATACACCTATACTAGCATTACCAGAAGGAACTGAAGACTTCGTAGTCTATTGTGATGCTTCTAAATTAGGTTATGGATGTGTGTTGATACAACGACAAAAGGTTATAGCTTACGCATCTAGACAACTTAAGAATCATGTAGAGAATTATTCAACTCATGATTTAGAATTAGGAGCTATAATTTTTGCTCTTAAGATTTGGAGACATTACCTTTATGGTAGTAAGTTTACCATATTTACTGATCACAAAAGTTTAAGGTATGTTTTCAGGCAGAAAGAGTTAAATATGAGACAAAGACGTTGGATGGAATTTCTTAGTGATTATGATTGTGATATCCAGTATCATGAAGGAAAAGCCAATATAGTGGCAGATGCTTTAAGCCGAAAGTATCAGGAAAAGCCAAAAAGGGTACGTTCACTTAAATTAAATCTGCAAGTAGATTTAAATGATCAGATAAGAGAAGTACAAAAATCAGTAATCAAAGATGATTCTGAAAAATTAAAAGGTATGCTAAAAGAATTGGAACAAGGGACAGATGGAATTTGGAGATTCCATAAAAAGAGAATGTGGATACCTAAATTAGGAAATCTACGTTGTTTTGGTCAAAAATCAAGCAATGACAATGTAACCAAACTTTCTGTTGTGAGGTATGATGCTTGAATTGATGAACAACAATAAGGATCATTATGAAGTGTAATGAACAGGTGACACGAAGATTTATACGAGGAAAAAGCCCTTGATCAATGAATGATCTCCGGCATAAAAAACCTCGGGTGATGGAAACTACCGATCACCAACTCAAATTAAATAAGAAATGTATTACAACTTCGGATGATAGCGAGCTAAGTACAAGGATCACTATAGTGTATCGTGTAGAAAAGTATGAAAAATGCTAAGTGTTTTGCCGAGAGCTGGTGAGAGCAGATGTACGAGTGTGTGTGTGTAGCCAAAAATAGCCAAGTGTTGTCTAACTAGCTCGCTACCCCCTTTTAATTAGAAAATATCTAGCCTAACTAACATTCCGCAAATGGTGCAAGTCCTCCACGACTCCACAACGTCCATTTCTGACCAAGCACGTGCGGAATAGACTTAGAATATTCTCCAGGAATATCGCCAAGACCAAGTCCAAGTTGATACTCCTGCAAAACAATTACAAATTCAAAGTAGACAATCGTTAGTACAGGGATCCTTATAGTGATCCATGATCCTGATCCTGCAACACTTTTGAGGATCACTACTTCAGACAGAATTGAGGATCACTAAACCCAACAGTAAACAAGGATCACTGGTCATTTAGAAATCCACCCCTAACAATTGCCCCCAAAATATAAGGAGTAATTATGTAAATAAATGAGTTATATTTTGTTCTTATCCGTAACGAATTAATCAGATAACTAGCCGTTGGAGTCGGACTAGCCGTTACGAACATGACGTCAGTGAGATGATTATCCTGCAGAATCATTATTATAAATAGGACTTAGAGATAGGGATCAATCAGCATTCAAATTCAAGAGAACTCCCTTTAAATTCTCATCTGACGATCAAGCAGGTAACTCTTTTCCTTTTCTTCTTTCACGTTTTCTTCCTCTGTCCATCTTTCTCCACCTTCTTCGAATCAAGATGATGCTGAGATCCTCACCAGCCAAGGATCATAAGAAGGAAAGTCCTCTCAAGAGCCAGGGGATCATTGAAGATTCGGTGAAAGAAATATGTTGTTTCTCTGATCCACAAATAGACAGAATTCGCCACTGTTTCCCGGCGAACACCATTTTCAAACCATTTGATCCCACCGTTTTAAGCGATTATGTCTCTGAAACTTGGGTAGCCTTCCCAGTCACACCTTTCACAATAGGATATTCGTATCCCTTCCCTGAATTTACCCAATCCTTTTTCTCCCTCACCAGCATCTCCTATATTCAAGCTATGCCAATGATCTGGAGGGTCTTGTATACCCTTGAAAGGATCATTGAGCAGGAAGGGATTGACCTAGGAATGTCGGAGTTGGCTGAGATGTATGATCTCACAATGTTTGGATCCCACCGATATTTGTTTAAACGAAAGCCTGGTGAAGAACACCCCATTTTCAAAGCCACCAAGAACGATACAAACTGGAAGCTGTTAGGGGTGGATTTCTAAATGACTCGTGATCCTTAATTATTATCCTCTTTAGTGATCCTTACTTCTGTGACAGATAGTGATCCTCAGAAGAGTTTCAGGATCAGGATTATGGATCATCTTAAGGATCCTCATACTAACAATTGTTCACTTGTGTTTCGTATTGTTTTGCAGAAGTAACAAGTCGGACCAAGTCTTGGCGACATTCCTGGAGAATATTCACAAACTATCCCGCACGTGCTTGGCCAAATATGAACGTTGTGGAGAACGTGGGAGCTTGGCACGAAAGTCGGATAGTTAGTTTAGGTAGTTATTTCTATTTTAAAAAGGGAGTAACGAGCTAGTAGAAAACACTTAGTCATTTCTGAGCTACACACACTCATATACTCGCACACTTGAAGCTCTCGACGAACATACTTTCACTTTCACTCACATTTACACATTTCACGATAGTGATCCTTGTACCTAGCTCGTTACTATCCGAAGTTGTAAACATTTATTCATTTATTTGAGCTTGGTGATCGGTAGTTTCCATCACCCGGGGTTTTTTGTGCCGGAGATCAACTCTTGATCAAGGGCTTTTTCCCCGTATAAATCCTTGTGTTGTTTGTGCAATTTACATTGAAGTGATCCTCATCGCTGTTACACATTTTAAGCATCATTCCCCGTAACAAAGAGTTTGGTTGCATTATCCTCGTCTGATTTTCGACCAAAACAGTTTGGCGCCCACCGTGGGGCAATTGGTGCTTCGTCCTTAGAAAAATACGCATTTCTGTGCTTATTTCGGTTCACTACAACCAAGCAGATGGCTTCCTCAGCGAAGAATGCTTCAAACTTGATGCCCTCATTCACTTCTTCACAAGGCGTTCCTCCCTTACCTCCGCCACCTTCTGGATCCCAGAAGAATACTGAGAATGCCGCGAAGAAACCAACTCCCATTTTCTCAAAACCACCTACTTCTTCTGTTTCAACTAATCCTACTACTAATGATCTCTATGCCTTGATTTTGCAGATGAGGAATCATGCACAAGAGCAGGATAAGACCAACGAAAGGATCCTCCGGGAGATTGACGAAATTAAGAAACAGAAGAAAACGGCAGAGGATCGCTCCCCACTGATGCCCAGATCTTTGAATTTTGATACTCCGGTGATTACTTCTCAGCCATCAGTGGTTCCAGACATTCAATATGTGGGTGGACCAAAAGGAGTGCACTACGGAACAACAACAATGACCCAGGCATCAGGTTCACATTTCCAGCCAGCGGGATCCTATCCTCAGCATATGGGATCACTCACGAGTTCAGGAGGATATTCAGGAGTGCAGCAGTTTCAAGGATCCTCCTTCGTTCCAGGATCATCCCAGGTTCAAGGATCCTCCTTCGTTCCAGGATTATCCCAGGTTCAAGGATCCTCCTTCGTTCCAGGATCATCCTAGGTTCAAGGATCCTCCTTCGTTCCAGGATCATCCCAGGTTCAAGGATCCTCCTTCATTCCAGGATCATTCCAGGTTCAAGGATCCTCCTTCATTCCAGGATCATCCCAGGTTCAAGGATCCTCTTTTGTTCCAGGATCGTCCCAGTTCCAGGGATCCTTCCAGATGCCAGGATCCTTGAGGAGTTTACAAACAGGAAGTTCAGATGTCCATCAGGGAGATTTTATTCCAATGCAGACCAACGCTTCTACTGGTCCCTCGATCATTCCAGAGCCCCAACAATATGGATTAACATCCATTCTTCCTAACTTGAATCCAATGGGAGGTAACACTTTTAACAATTCTTATACTACTAACCAAGGTCTTATGCAGGATACATGTATCAATCATGCCATGGCCAGAGAATTGCAAAAGCTAAAGGATATGATATCAAGTGTCCCGGGAGTAGTCAAACCTATCCCAGAGATTGCAGATGGGAGCCATAAGATATCTCGTTTTGCACCACCAATCTGTGATGCTGAGATACCCAAGAGGTTCCATGTGCCTACAATGAAACTGTATGATGGCTCAACGGATCCTGAAGAACACATAGCACAATACAGGGAGAGGATGGAGATCAATCCAATCCCAGAAAGGTTAAAGGAAGCATGCCTGTGCAAAGGATTCGGATCCACTCTTACTGGATCAGCTCTCAAATGGCTGCTAAGTCTTCCTCCCTATTCTATTACCTCATTTGCTAACCTAGTTAACTTGTTTAATAATCAGTTTTCTTGTAGTAGGAAATTTGAACGATTAACTAGTGATTTATATAGGATAACCCAGGGTCATAATGAATCATTAAGGGATTACATTACCAAATTCAGTAAAGAATCCTTAGACATTCCCAACTTAGATATAGCCACGGCTGTTGAGGCCTTTAAAATGGGATTGCTTAGGGATTCGTCTTTCTATGATGATCTTGTTATGACACCGTGCAGGAACTTAGATGAGGTAAGAACCCGAGCACTTAGGTTCATTCGACTAGAAGATGATAAGAGGATCCAGGAGAGGTTAGCAGGATCCTCAAAGCAGGATAAGCAAGGATCCTCATTCAGGAACAACAAGTTCAGATCCTACAACAGATCTGATAACCAGAACGTGCATTCTATTGATCAAGAAGAGGATGATGAGGATTATCCTCCAATTTCTGAATATTGTTTTAGTGTTGATAACAATGAACTAATCCTTGCGATGCAGAGTCTAGGTGATAAAGCTAGATGGCCCAGAAAAAATGATAGGCCAGCTGCAACTAAGGATAAATCAAAGTGGTGTGCATACCATGAAGATTTTGGGCACCTCACAGAAGAATGCATTGCACTAAGAAAGGAAATTGGATACTTGTTGAGCAAGGGGCATCTAAAGGAATTGTTGGGAAGAAAGAAGTCAAAAACTCAGGATCCAGAAAGGATCCCTGAGAAGGCTCCAGCCCCTCCAACGGATGCACAAGTGATAAACTTCATTTCTGGAGGATCAGACATTTGCGGCACATCCTTCTCAGCAGCTAAAAGGCATGCAAAGGAAACTAAAATGGATAACGGAGAAAGACCTGTTCGAACATCAAGTGTCTCGGAGGGGAAAGTCATAACCTTTGATGAAGAGGATCGTGTTGATATCCAGGATCCTCATCACGATGGTTTAGTTATTACTCTTTTCATATCTAACCATTTTGTCCGCAGGATCCTTATAGACGGAGGAAGTTCAGTGAACATTATCCAGCTTGATGTCCTAAAGAAGATGGGTATTCCTGAATCAGAGATCATACCAAGATCCTCTGTACTCGTGGGATTTAGTGGTGAAACTAAGAATACCCTGGGGGACATTAAACTCCCAATATACATTGAAGGCCTACACTCTTATCAAAAATTTTGCGTTATTGACTGTTTATCTTGTTGTAATGTTATCCTTGGCAGGCCCTGGATACACGATATGAAAGCAGTCCCATCCACTTACCATCAATGTGTGAAACTCCCTAGTCCTTGGGGAATAGTGAAGATTGATAGTGATCAGCAGGAGGCTAAGAATTGCTATACTTCATCGATGAAACCAGCTTCGAAATCCAGGGAGCAATAGCAATCAAAGTATCCTCCAAGGGATGTCTTGGAGGCGAGTGAACATGATGTGGTAGAAATCCTCATGGATCCTGATGATCCTGAATCCAAAATCTATATCGGATCAGGGATCCTTGGCGAAATGAAAGAAGACCTCGTATCCTTCCTCAAAAGGAGAAAGACTACCTTTGCATGGAAACACGAAGATATGACTGGTATATCCAAAGATGTTATCACTCACAAACTCGGCATCGACAGATCCTTCAGACCAATCCATCAAAGGAGAAGGAAGTTTGCACCGGAAAGGAATGCCATTATCCAGGAAGAGGTAGAAAAATTGCTCCGGGCAGGTATGATTAGAGAGGTCAAGTATCCAAGATGGTTGGCCAATGTGGTTGTTGTTCAAAAGAAAAACGGAAAGTGGAGGGTATGTGTCGATTTTACAGATTTAAATAAGGCATGTCCCAAGGATCCTTTCCCTTTACCCCACATTGATTCCATGGTGGATGCAACCGCGGGTCATGAACTGTTAACTTTTATGGATGCTTCATCTGGATTTCAACAAATCCAAATGGAACCATCCGACCAAGAGGATACAGCCTTCATGACTCCAACTGGTATATATTGCTATATTGCTATGCCGTTCGGATTAAGAAATGCAGGTGCAACATACCAAAGGCTGGTGAATATGATGTTCAAGGATCAGATTGGACAAACTATGGAGGTTTATATAGATGATATGGTGGTAAAATCCTTAAAAGCTGAGGATCACCTAAGAGACTTGGAGGAAGCATTTAATATCCTTGATAAATATAATATGAAGCTTAATCCTTCAAAATGTCACTTTGGTGTTAAAGCAGGTAAATTCTTAGGATATATGGTGAAAAAGAGAGGCATTGAAGCTAGCCCGGAACAAATCAAAGCTATAGTGAACATCAAATCTCCGGCCAATGCTAAGGATGTTCAAAGGCTAACAGGCAGGATAGCAGCTTTGAACAGATTCATATCCAAATCCTCATAGAAGTGCAAAGAATTCTATGATATCCTAAGGAAGAACAAGAAATTTGAGTGGACTGAGAAGCATGAAAATGCTTTAAGAGCCCTCAAAGATTACCTATCCTCAGCCCCAGCTTTGATGAAACCAGAAAAAGGCGATGTGCTATCCTTGTATCTTGCAGTATCCTCAAAAGCAGTAAGTGCGGTCCTTGTTAAGGATCATCAAGGTACACAACATCCTGTCTATTATGTAAGTAAAAGTTTACTTGATGCCGAATCCAGGTATTCACACCTTGAAAAGCTTATTCTTGCATTAATTATGGCATCCACTAAGTTAAGACATTATTTTGAAACTCATGTTATCATTGTTAAAACTAATTTTCCAATCAAGAATGTCCTCAGGAAACCAGAGATGTCAGGAAGGATGGCTAAGTGGGCAGTGAAGCTGAGTGCATATGATATAAGATATGAGCCTAGGACAGCCATCAAATCCCAAGCATTAGCTGACTTTGTGGCTGATTTCAGTAGTGATTTACAAGAAGAGGCTGAGCTGGAAGTCCAGCAGCTAGAAGAAACCAAGGATCCTTGGATACTCTATACTGATGGATCCTCAAATGTCAAAGGCACAGGGCTTGGAATACTACTAAAATCGCCACAGGGGGACATAATACCCCACTCTATAGCTTGTGAGTTCCAAACCACTAATAATGAGGCTGAATATGAAGCCTTAATTGCTGGTTTGCAAATTGCTAAGCATATGGGGATCAGGTATCTTGAGGTACACGTAGATTCTTTGTTAATTACAAACCACTTTAATGGATCCTATGCTGTTAAAGGTGAAAAGCTAACCAAATATTTGGAGATAGTCAAAAATTTGGCACTCTCTTTTGTTTCCTTTAGTTTGTCACAGGTACCAAGGGAAGAAAATACAGAAGCTGATGCATTGGCCAATTTAGGATCATCCTTGAAGATCCCGGAGGATATCAAGATTCCTATTATCCATATCCTGACCCCGGCTATCGAGGATCATGTAGCTATGGAGATAGGGAAGGATTCTGCAATTATCCCTAGTGAGGATACTCAATCTCATTCAGGATCAGGATCATGGATCTCACCAATTATGAGATACTTACAACATGGAGAGATCCCTACAGGAGAAAACCCTAGGACTTTCAAAATTAAGGTATCTCAATTCACAATTTTAAATAATATGTTGTATAGACGATCTCTTGCAGGACCATACTTGAGATGCATTGAGGATCCTGAAATCCAAGAAGTTTTAAAAGACTTCCATGAAGGAGATTGTGGAAACCACACTGGGGGCAGGGCATTATTCTCAAGGATCCTGAGGACAGGATACTACTGGCCAACCATGAAGAGAGATGCTGTGGAATATGCTAAGAGATGTGATCCTTGTCAGAGACACAACAATATCCTTCATCAACCAGCTGAATTATTGCATCCTATATCCTCCTCTTAGCCATTTATGAGATGGGGTATGGATATAGTTGGAAAGCTCCCTAAGGCACCTGGTGGAAAAGTATTCATGCTAGCTATGACTGATTACTTCTCCAAGTGGATAGAAGCTGAAGCTTTTGCCCAAGTCAGAGAAAAGGAAGTTATATCCTTCATTAAAAGAAATATTATCACTAGATTTGGAATTCCTTCTGAGATTATATGTGATAATGGTTCCCAATTTATTGGGGGCAGAACCACTAACTTTTGTGACAGCTGGGGGATTAAGATGATAACATCAACACCAGTCCACCCACAAGCTAATGGTCAGGCAGAATCATCCAACAAGATCATCATCAACAATTTGAAGAAGAAGCTTGGATCCAAGAAAGGGAAATGGGCAGAAGAACTACCCTATGTGCTCTGGGCTGATAGGACAACCCCCAAGAATGCTACTGGTCAAACACCATTCTCTTTGGTGTTTGGGGCAGAATCAGTGATCCCAACAGAAATGGTGGTTCCAACCGCAAGAACAAGTACCCGTGATCCTGAGGAGAATGACGAGAACTTGGCTCAAGACCTAGACACTATTGAAGAAATCAGGGATATGGCTAGGATAAGGATGGCCAGTTATCAGCAAAGAATGGCTGGTGCTTACAACAAAAATGTCAGGATCAGGAGGTTTCAAGTTGGAGATATGGTATTAAGGAAAGCATTTCAGAATACCACCAACCCTGCTGATGGAAAATTGGCTCCAAAATGGGAAGGTCCTTATTTGATTGAAGCTGAAGCAGGAAAGGGGGCATATAGATTGCTAACCATGGAAGGTGATTTGCTACCAAGAGCTTGGAATGCTGTCCACTTAAAGAAATATTTCATGTGAGCAGGATCCTCTTGGCGTAAATGATCCTTACTTTGGTAATATCCTAAACTTGAGCTATTTCATTTCATTATTTTCTCATATAAGGATAAGGATCATGTATCCTTTATCCATCTCTCACGTGAGTTCAAGTTTTGAAAGTTCAGGTATCCTTAGCATAACGTTGGTTATCCACAGAAGCAATCCGTCCTTTGGGTTTAACCCCAGTTATTCGGGCTTGTCCCCAGATTCCGCCTGTAGCGCACGATGATCCTGGTATAGTTCAAGGCATTGGGACCAGTACTCGTTTTAGGGGCTGATAATTCCATTGTACTGGCTATGCTTAGGATCCTACGTATAATGGTAGACGTACCATACATCCGTTCCTAAGGTTTCTAACGTTTTCACGTTAGCTAAGGTTTCTAACGTTTTCACGTTAGCTAAGGTTTTGGCATTTTCATGCCACTAAGTTTGGATAGTCGCCAGTTAGGGCCATACTCCAGTTTACATACGATTCTTGGGCTTGTCCCCAGTTATCCTTGGGCTTGTCCCCAGTTATCCTTGGGCTTGTCCCCAGTTGCTAATTCTTATCTTATATTGGCTTAGTCCCAAGTGATGCTCTATTTCAGGTTCTTGAAGATAGGAAACTAGGGATCCTTGATCCTTACTTTATTCTAAGGTTTATCTTATAGTTATCCTTATTAAGGTTAGGATCCTAACTTGGATCCTCAGGTATGATCCTTAACTATTTTTAATTCTATTCATTATTTATTTGAATAACCCTTATACTTGACAACTGAACTTGTGATTCTTAAACTATATCACTTTTTAGAACTTATCGGTTATGGGATATGTGATCCTTGATCATATCTTAAACTTTTTTGGATATCTTTTTTAATTTTTCAAGGCTTGATAAGTATAAACAAAATGAACATTACAACAGTTGGAAAGTAAGATATTAAAGAATATAACAACACAAGATAAGCATCAAAAGGTTAAGTTTTAATTTATAAACAAAAGACTAACCCTTAAAAGGTTGTCAAAATTACCTACCCGAGCTTCTACCAGCAAAACGTGGCCCGTCCGCTGGGGTAGGTAAAGGGTGTCCATAATAATAAGTTCAAGAGTAGTGCAGGAATATAAAGGCGGCAGGATCACAATGGCTTCATCCCCCAAACAGAGGATCCCTCCACCATATGCAATCCTGCCTATTGTCCTAAGGGTCATACAAGACCCTTAATCCTAAAACCTATTGTTCAAAGTACAAACCATTAAATTGTTCAACACCACAACCACAAAAAGCTAATACCAAATTTAAAAAATTGGGCTCCGGCTACGTCTAGAAATGTCCATCATTGCCCAATCAAGCAGCCTAAACCTTTGCTGCATCACCACATCCGGCTCCACTTGCTTCACCAGCTTCATCCTTGCTTCCAGCCTCAATTGTCAGGATCTCTTCAGCCTCCTCTTCATCACCTAATTCAGCCAGCCTCGCTTTCCATTCTTCAATTTCCCAGCCGCTTTTGTCGAAGGCAGGATCCTGAGCTTCCAAGGCCATTTGCAGCTTGGTTTTGTACATTGCTATGGCGGCAGAAATTTTAGCATCATCTGTGATCTCCTGCCTTTCATAGTCAAAATTAACCAGCACCTTGGCCATCTCCTGTTTGGTATCCTGGAGTTCCTTCCGAAGATCAGCAAGTGCAAGATCCTTGAGCACGGCAACCTGCTGGAGGTCGGCAATCTTCTTATCCTGATCCTCAACATGGCCGACGTAATCCTCGATCTCAGCGAATTTCTGTAAAGAGGATAAAGGATAAGGTCAGAATTAAGTGATCCTCAGATCAGCAGGATATATCAGCAGGATATGTCAACAGAATATATGAGCAAAGACAGTGATCCTCACCTCATTAAAGTACTCAAGGAATTGATGACGGATTAGAGGCAGACCCTGCAAATCCTCGGCATCGGAGGCCTTTCTCCTCTTGATTCCCTTTCCTTTGAGGGGTGCCTTGGGGATTGAGGCCGTCGGGCTGGCAGGAACTTTTCTTTTAGAGGATTTGACAGTGGTGAGATCGGTGACACTGAACCTTGAAGCAGCTTTGGCAGATTTTCCAGCACCTACACAACCAAAACAAGATAAGTATCTTTTCTTAATTCATATTTCACTATTTATTTAAATTTTAAACAAGGATACTTACTTGACATGGTGACAGAGCCTGAGGATACCTCCTGAGAGTCTTGGGTTATTGTCTTAAAAGTTCTAGTTTCAGGGTCAAGGTTCCAGAAAGCAGCAAGCCTTTCCCTGGTTGCGGATGTTGTGATGAGATGCGAAACAGAGATAGCTGCATGACACAAGACAAAAGGGGTCAGTAATCCTTATAAAAACCAGACTACTTGGTGATCCTTCTCAGGATCCTCCGGCCTACCATGGGTGGACCATGTTTTTGGTAAATGCTTTCCGTTTAGAATGGAATTCCTTCTGACAAAGAAAAAGCAACGTTTCCAATCTTTGTCGTTCTTGGTAACTTTGAGAAGAGGATGATCTGCACCGGGTTTTCGCTTGAACAAATAACGGTGGGAACCGAAGGTAGTAAGATCATACAGTTCCGCCAATTCTGACATTCCTAAATCAACGCCTTCCTGCTCAATGATCCTCTCCAGGGTATATAAAACCCTCCAAATCATCGGCATGGCTTGAATGTAAGATATGCCGGTCAGGGAAAAGAAGGATTGTGTGAATTCTGGGAAAGGATAGGTGTATCCTATAGTAAATGGTGTAGCTGGAAAGGCAACCCATGTTTCTGAAACATAGTCGCTAAGAACAGTGGGATCAAAGGGTTTGAAGAAGGCACTCGCCGGAAAACAGTGACGGATTTTATCTACTTGTGCATCGTTAAAACAACACCTTTCATTCGCTGAGTCCTTGATGATTTTTTGACTCTTCAAAGGGCTATCCTTCTTGTGATCCTTGCCCGGTGAGCTTCGGAGCATCATTCTCAAAGCGATGGTGTTAAAGAAAGAAAAACAGAGTAAGAAAGGTAGAAAGAGAAGAAAGAGATACCTGGTTGTTCGTCGACTGAGAATTTAAAGGGAGTTTCTTTCGAATTTGAATGCATAATGATCCTATCTATATCTCTATTTATAATTATGATTATGCAGGATTGTCACTTCTGTGACGTCATGATCGCAACGGCTAGTTCTATATTAACGGCTATATATCCGTTAGTTAGTTACGGATGAGATCAAGAAAATATAACTCACATATTTACAATTTAACTCCTTATATTTTGGGGGCAATTGTTAGGGGTGGATTTCTAAATGACCCGTGATCCTTAATTATTATCCTCTTTAGTGATCCTTACTTCTGTGACAGATAGTGATCCTCAGAAGAGTTTCAGGATCAGGATTATGGATCATCTTAAGGATCCTCATACTAACAATTGTTCACTTGTGTTTCGTATTGTTTTGCAGAAGTAACAAGTCGGACCAAGTCTTGGCGACATTCCTGGAGAATATTCCCAAACTATCCCGCACGTGCTTGGCCAAATATGAACGTTGTGGAGAACGTGGGAGCTTGGCACGAAAGTCGGATAGTTAGTTTAGGTAGTTATTTCTATTTTAAAAAGGGAGTAACAAGCTAGTAGAAAACACTTAGTCATTTCTGAGCTACACACACTCATATACTCGCACACTTGAAGCTCTCGACGAACATACTTTCACTTTCACTCACATTTACACATTTCACGATAGTGATCCTTGTACCTAGCTCATTACTATCCGAAGTTGTAAACATTTATTCATTTATTTGAGCTTGGTGATCGGTAGTTTCCATCACCCGGGGTTTTTTATGCCGGAGATCAACTCTTGATCAAGGGCTTTTTCCCCGTATAAATCCTTGTGTTGTTTGTGCAATTTACATTGAAGTGATCCTCATCACTGTTACACATTTTAAGCATCATTCCCCGTAACAAAGAGTTTGGTTGCATTATCCTCGTCTGATTTTTGACCAAAACAGAAGCGACGCTTTTTCTTTGTGAGAAGAGACTCTATCCCAAACGGAAAGGATCTTCCTAGGGAGTGGTCCACCCATGGTAGGACAGAGGATCCGGAGTAAGATCACCAGGTAATCTTGCTCTTGTGATAGGATCACTAACCTCCTTTTGTTTTATGCTATGCAGCTGTCACTGTTTCACACTTCATACCATCTCCTGCTACCAAGGAAAGGCTTGCTGTTTTTAGAATACTCAGTCCTGAAACAAGATCATTCAAGACAATCACCCAGGATTCTCAAGAGGTATCCTCAGGTTCTGTCACCATTTCAAGTAAGTATCCTGTTCTTTTTATATTCAAATGTTTAAATAAATAGTTATATACGAATAGAATAAGGACACTTATCTGTTTTGGGTGTGTAGGCGCTGGAAAGTCATCAAGATCTGCTTCCAAATTTAGTGTCACTGAGCTTGACACCGTCCGATCCAAGAAAAAATCTGCTGCTAGCCCCTCCGTTGTAATCCCCAAAGCTACCACTTCAAAGGGAAGAGGTGGAAAGAAGAGAAAGACTTCCGAAGCTGAGGATCTGCAAGGTCTCCCCCTGACCCGCCATCAGTTCCTTGAATACTTCAACGATGTAAGGATCCTTGTCCCTGCTTTAGGTATCCAGCTTATTTGAGGATCACCTGTTCTTGAACTGTTCTTTATCTTCTTTGCAGAAATTTGCTGAGATTGAAGACTATGTTGGGCATGTCGAGGAGCAGGACAAGAAGATTGCTGACCTCCAACAAGTCGCATTGCTCAAGGATCTTAAGATTGCTGACCTCCAAAAGGATCTCAAAGATGCCAAAGCTCAGACAGCTACAATCCTGATTAATTTTGATTATGAGAAGAGCGAGATCACGGAGGATGCTAAGGTCTCCGCTGCCATAGCCATGTACAAGACCAAGCTACAAATGGCCCAAGAAGCTCAGGATCCTGCCTTTGACAGGAGCAACTGGGATGTGGAAGGCTGGAAGGCTAGGCTGGCTGAATTGGAGGATGAGGATGAGGCTGATGAGGTTCTGGCAATCGAGGCTGGAGGCAGTGGCAAGGATCATGGTGGTGAAACTAGTGGAGCGGGAGATGGTGATGCAGCGAAGGTGTAGGCTGCTTGAATGGGCGATGAAGGACATTTCTAGACGTAGCCGGAGCCCATTTTTTAGTTTGGTTATGGTTTTTTGTTTTGATGATGTTTTGATAAACAATGGTTGGTCTGTACTTGAAAAATAGTAATTAGGGTTGAGGATCATGGATGATCCTTTGAACAATAGGTAGGATTACAAATGGTGGAGGGATCCTCTGTTTGGGGGATGAAGCCATTGTGATCCTGCCGTCTTTAATTTCCTGCACTTGTTAGACCTATGAACAATGGACACCCTTTGCCAACCCATGTGGACGGGCCACGTTTTGCTGGTAGAAACGTGGGTTGGCAATTTTGACAACCTTAAAAGGGTTTAAGCTTTTGTGAATAAAATGACTTTAACTTTTTGTCTATATCCTGTGTTGATATCCTTATGGTTATTTTATTTTTCAATCTATTGTGATGTTCATGTTGTTTAAACTTATCAAGTAAGGAAAAATTTAAAAAACATCCCTTAAGAGTTAAGGATATGATCAAGGATCACATAAAAAATAGTTTAAGGATCATAAGTTCAGTTGTCAAAGGATAAGTGTCACTTAAATGCATAATGAATAAAATAAAAACAGTTAAGGATCATACTTGAGAATCCAAGTTAGGATCCTATCCTTTAACACTTAAAATCAGGATAACCCAAGATACAAACCTTAGTAAGGATCAAGAATTCTTGGTCATTTATCTTCACAAACCTGAAATAAGATATTGCTTGGGACTGAGCCACTATAAGATGAATGTTAGTAACTGGGGACAAGCCCAACAATTCTGGGGACAAGCCCAATATACCGGGGACAAGCCCAAAGGACAACTGGGGACAAGCCCAAAGGATAACTGGGGACAAGCCCAAAGGATAACTGGGGACAAGCCCAAAGGATCGTATGTAAACTGGAGTATGGCCCTCACTGGTGACTATCCAAACTTAGTGACATGAAAATGCTAAAACCTCAGCTAACATGAAAACGTTAGAAACCTTAGCAACGGATGTATGGTACGTCTACCATTATACGTAGGATCCTGAATATAGCCTGTACAATGAAATTGTCAGCCCCTAAAGCGGGTACTGGTCCCATTGCCATGAACTATACCAGGATCATCGTGCGCTACTGGCGAAACTGGGGACAGGCCCAAACTGGGGACTAGCCCAAAGAACTGGGGCTCAAGCCCAAATAACTGGGGTCAAGCCCAAAGGATAACTGGATACTTCTGTGGATACTCAATCCTTAGTTAAGGATACCTGGACCTTCAAAACTCAGAATCAAGTAAAAGGAGGATAAAGGACGCAGGATCCTTATCCTTGTAAGAGAATAAAAAGAATGAAATAGTTTGAGATTGGAATGTTACCAGAAAGAGGATCATCTGTCAGTGGGGATCCTTCAAGGATACTTGTCTGGTAAGGATCACGGATCATGATCACATGAAATATTTCTTCAAATGGACAGCATTCCAAGCTCTTGGTAGCAAATCACCTTCCATTGTTAACAATCGATATGCCCCCTTTCCTGCTTCAGCTTTAATCAAATAAGGGCCTTCCCATTTTGGTGCTAGCTCTCCATCAGCCGGATTGGTGGTGTTTTGAAATGCTTTCCTTAATACCATATCCCCAACTTGGAATTTCCTGATCCTGACATTTTCGTTGTAAGCTCCAGCCATCCTTTGTTGATAACTAGCCATCCTTATCCTTGCTAAATCCCTGATTTCTTCTATAGTATCCAAGTCTTGAATCAAGTTTTCAGCATTTTCTTCAAGATCACGAATGCTTGTTCTCGCAGTTGGAACCACCATCTCTGTAGGGATCACTGATTCTGCCCCAAATACCAAAGAAAATGGAGTTTGGCCTGTAGCATTCTTGGGAGTTGTCCTATCAGCCCAAAGCACATAAGGTAGTTCTTCTGCCCATTTTCCTTTCTTGGATCCAAGCTTCTTCTTCAAATTGTTGATGATGATCTTGTTGGATGACTCTGCTTGACCATTAGCTTGTGGATGGACTGGTGTTGATGTTATCATCTTAATCCCCCAACTGTCACAAAAGTTGGTGGTTCTGTTCCCAATAAATTGGGATCCATTATCACAAATAATCTCAGAAGGGATACCAAATCTAGTAATAATGTTTCTTTTAATAAAGGATATAACTTCCTTTTCTCTGACTTGAGCAAAGGCTTCAGCCTCTATCCACTTAGAGAAGTAATCAGTCATAGCAAGCATGAATACTTTTCCACCAGGTGCCTTAGGAAGCTTTCTAACTACATCCATTCCCCATCTCATGAATGGCCAAGAAGAGGATATAGGATGCAAGAGCTCTGCTGGTTGGTGAAGGATATTACTATGCCTCTGACAAGGATCACACTTCTTGGTATACTCCACAGCATCCTTCTTCATAGTGGGCCAATAGTATCCTGTCCTCAGGATCCTTGAGAATAATGCCCTGCCCCCAGTGTGGTTTCCACAATCTCCTTCATGGAAATCCTTTAGGACTTCTTGAATTTCAGGATCCTCAATGCATCTTAAATATGGTCCTGCAAGAGATCGTTTATACAACATATTATTTAATATTGTAATTTGAGATACCTTAATTTTGAAAGCCCTTGGGTTTTCTCCTATAGGGATTTCTCCATGTTGTATGTATCTCATGATTGGGAGTATCCATGATCCTGAATGAGATTGGGTATCATCACTAGGGATGATTGCAGAATCTTCTCCTATTTCCATAGCTACATGATCCTTGATAGCAGGGGTCAGGATATGGATAACAGGGATCTTGATATCCTCAGGAATCTTCAAAGATGATCCTAGATTGGCTAATGCATCAGCTTCTGCATTCTCTTCCCTTGGTACCTGTGTCAAACTAAAGGATACAAAAGAGAGTGCCAATTCTTTGACTATCTCCAAATATTTTATTAGCTTTTCACCTTTAACAGCATAGGATCCATTAAAGTGATTAGTGATCAACAAAGAATCTACATGTACCTCAAGGTACCTGATCCTCATGTGCTTTGCAATTTGCAAACCAGCTATCAAGGCTTCATATTCAGCTTCATTGTTGGTAGTTTGAAATTCACAGGCTATGGAGTGGGGTATTATGTCCCCCTGTGGTGATTTTAGTAGTATTCCAAGCCTTGTTCCATTTACATTAGAGGATCCATCAGTGAACAGTATCCAAGGATCCTTGGTTTCCTCTAGCTGCTGGACTTCTAATTCAGCTTCCTTTTGCAAATCACTACTGAAATCTGCCACAAAGTCAGCTAATGCTTGGGATTTAATGGCTGTCCTGGGCTCATATCTTATATCATATGCACTAAGCTTCACTGCCCACTTAGCCATCCTTCCTGACATTTCAGGTTTCCTGAGAACATTCCTAATTGGAAAATTAGTTTTAACAATAATGACATGAGTTTCAAAATAATGTCTCAATTTAGTAGATGCCATAATTAATGCAAGGATAAGTTTTTCTAAGTGTGAATACCTGGATTCAGCATCAAGTAAACTCTTACTTACATAATAGACAGGATGTTGTGTACCTTCATGATCCTTAACAAGGACGACACTTACTGCTTTTGAGGATACCGCCAAGTATAAGGATAACACATCTCCCTTTTCTGGTTTCATCAAGGCTGGGGCTGAGGATAGGTAATCCTTAAGAGCTTTAAGGGCACTTTCATGCTTTCGAGTCTGTTCAAATTTCTTGTTCTTCCTCAAGATGTCATAAAACTCCTTGCACTTTTCTGAGGATTTGGATATGAATCTGTTCAAGGCTGCGATCCTGCCAGTCAACCTTTGCACATCCTTAGCATTGGCAGGAGATTTGATATTCACAATAGCCTTAATTTGCTCTGGACTTGCTTCAATGCCCCTCTTTGTCACCATATATCCTAAGAATTTACCTGCCTTTACACCAAAATGACACTTAGAAGGATTAAGTTTCATATTATATTTATCAAGGATATTGAACGCTTCCTCCAAGTGTTTAAGATGATCCTCAGCTTTCTTGGACTTAACCACCATGTCATCAATATAGACTTCCATAGCGTGTCCAATTTGCTCCTTGAACATCATATTGACTAGCCTTTGATAAGTAGCACCTGCATTCCTTAATCCAAACGGCATAGCAATATAACAGTATATACCAGTTGGGGTCAAAAAGGCTGTATCCTCTTGATCGGATGGTTCCATCTGAATTTGTTGAAATCCAGATGAAGCATCCATAAAGGTTAACAACTCATGACCCGCGGTAGCATCCACCATGGAGTCAATGTGGGGTAATGGGAAAGGATCCTTGGGACATGCCTTGTTTAAATCTTTAAAGTCGACACATACCCTCCACTTTCCATTTTTCTTTTGAACAACAACCACATTGGCTAACCATCTTGGATACTTAACCTCTCTAATCATACCTGCTCGAAGTAGCTTATCTACCTCTTCCTGGATAATAGCATTTCTTTCAGGTGCAAACTTCCTCCTCTTTTGATGAATCGGCTTGAATGACCTGTCAATGCCAAGTTTGTGAGTAATTATATCTTTAGAAATACCTGTCATATCTTCATGTTTCCAGGCAAAGGTGGTTTTCCTTCTTTTGAGAAAGGATACTAGCTCCCGTTCAATATCGCTAAGGATCCCTGACCCTATGAAGATCTTGGATTCAGGATCATCAGGATCCATGAGGATTTCTTTCAAATCCTGTTCTCTTGCCTCCAAGACATCTCTTGAAGGATACTTTAATTGCTATTGCTCCCTTGGTCTTGAGGCTGGTTTCATTGATGAGGTATAGCAATTCTTAGCCTCCTGCTGATCACTCTCAATTTTCACCACTCCCCATGGACTTGGAAGCTTTACACACTGATGATAGGTGGATGGGACTGCCTTCATATCATGTATCCATGGCCTGCCAAGGATAACATTACAACACGACAAGCAATCAATAACACACAACTTTTGATAAGAATGCAATCCTTCAATATAGATTGGGAGTTTGATGTCCCCCAATGTATTCTTTGTTTCTCCACTGAATCCCACAAGTACTGAGGATCTTGGGATAATATCAGACTCTGGGATATTCATTTTCTTAATAACATCCAGCTGAATGATGTTCACAGAGCTTCCTCCATCTATAAGGATCCTGCGAACAAAGTGGTTAGAAATAACCAATGTAATTACAAGACCGTCATGATGAGGATCCTGGATGTCAACACGATCATCCTCATCAAAAGTAATGACTTTATCCTAGGTGACAACGGAGGTCCGGACGGGTCTGTCTTCATTATCCATCTTGGTTTCCTTAGCGTGTCTTTTTGCTGCTGAGAAGGATGTACCACAGATGTCTGATCCACCGGATATGAAATTTATGACTTGTGCATCTGCTGGAGGAGCAGGAGCCCTTTCCAGGATCCTTTCCGGATCCTGGGTCCTTGACTTCTTTCGTCCCAAGAGTTCCTTTAAATGCCCCTTGCTTAACAAGTAACCAATTTCCTTTCTAAGTGCAATACACTCTTCAGTGAGATGCCCAAAATCCTCATGATATGCACACCATTTGGATTTATCCTTTGTAGCAGCTGGTTTATCACTTTTCCTTGGCCACCTAGCTTTCTCACCTAGATTCTGCATTGCAAGGATTAGTTCATTGTTATCAACAGAAAAACAATATTCAGAAATAGGAGGATAATCCTCATCATCCTCTTCTTGTTCCACTGCGTGCACATTCTGGTTATCAGATCTGTTGTAGGACTTGGATTTGTTGTTCCTGAAGTAGGATCCTTGTTTATCCTGTTTTGAGGATCCTGTCAATCTGTCCTGGATCCTTTTGTCATCCTCTAGGCGGATGAACCTAAGGGCCCTAGTCCTTACTTCATCAAGATTCCTGTAAGGTGTCATAACAAGATCATCATAGAATAATGAATCCCTAAGCAATCCCATTTTAAAGGCTTCTACAGCCGTAGCAATATCCAAATTAGGAATATCTAAGGACTCTTTACTAAACTTAGTGATATAATCTCTAAGTGATTCATTTTGACCTTGTGTTACCCTATATAAATCACTAGTTAATCGTTCAAACTTTCTACTACAAGAGAATTGACTATTGAACAAGTTAACTAAATTAGCAAATGAAGTAATAGAGTAAGGGGGAAGACTTAGCAGCCATTTAAGAGCAGATCCTGTAAGTGTGGATCCAAATCCCTTGCATAGACACGCTTCTTTCAACCTTTCAGGAATTGGATTGATCTCCATCCTCTCCCTGTACTGAGCTACATGCTCTTCTGGATCCGTTGAACCATCATATTGCTTCATTGATGGTATCTGGAATCTTTTAGGTATCTCAGCATCACATAAAGGTGGTGCAAAACGAGATATCCTATGGCTACCATCCGCAATCTCAGGAATGGGTTTAACCACTCCTGGTACATTGGATATCATATCTTTTAGCTTCTGTAGCTCCCTAGCCATGGCCTGATTGATACATGTATCCTGCATAAAGCCATGGTTAGTGTTATATAAATTATTAAAAGTGTTACCTCCCACAGGATTCGAGTTTGGAATTGCGGATGTGAATCCATCTTGTCGAGACTCTGGCATGATTGAAGGACCAGATGAGGTAATAGTCTGCATCGGTATGAAGTCTCCTTGATGAACGTCCGAGTTCTGAGGATGCATACTTCTCAAGGATCCCTGGTTTTAAAGGAGGTTGGATCCTTGGAATTGAGATGATCCTTGAACCTGAAAGGATCCTGGGACCAGGGAGGATCCTTGAACAAGGGAGAATCCTGGAACCAGAGAGGATCCTGGGACCAAAGAGGATCCTGAGATCTGGGAGGATCCTCGGATCTGGGAGGATCCTTGGACCTGGGAGGATCCTTGGACCTGGGGGGATCCTTGGACCTGGGAGGATCCTCGTACTTGGGAGGATCCTTGGACCTGGGAGGATCCTTGGACCTGGGAGGATCCTTGTACTGCATGCGTTCCCACATATCCTCCTGACATGAAGTATCCCTGGTGCTGAGAGGAGGATCCTGATGGCTGAGAAGAGGATTCCTGTGGCTGGAAGTAAGAGCCAAATGCCCGACTCATTGTTGTTGTTCCATAGCGCCTTCCTGGTAGTTCACCCAAGTATTGCACGTCCGGAACTGCTGAGTGTTGGGAAGTTATGACCGGAGTGTCAAAGTTCAGCGACCTTGGCATCAGAGGGGAGTGATCCTCCACTGATTTCTTCTGTTTCTTGATTTCATCGATCTCCAGGAGGATCCTTTCGCTGGTTTTATCATGCTCTTGTGCATGATTCCTCATCTGCAAAATCAGGGCATAAAGATCATTAGTAGTAGGATTAGTTGAAACAGAAGAAGTAGGCGGTTTTTGGAAAATAGGACTTGGTTTCTTCGCAGCATTCTCAGCATTCTTCTGGGATCCAGAAGGTGGTGGAGGCAAAGGAGGAACGCCTTGTGAAGAACTGAATGAGGGCATCAAACTTGAAGTATTCTTCACTGAGGAAGCCATCTGTTTGGTTGTAGCGAACCGAAATGACCACGAAAATACGAATCTTTCTAGGAACAAAGCACCAATTGCCCCACGGTGGGCGCCAAACTGTTTTGGTCAAAAATCAAGCAATGACAATGTAACCAAACTTTCTGTTGTGAGGTATGATGCTTGAATTGATGAACAACAATAAGGATCACTATGAAGTGTAATGAACAGGTGACACGAAGATTTATACGAGGAAAAAGCCCTTGATCAATGAATGATCTCCGGCATAAAAAACCTCGGGTGATGGAAACTACCGATCACCAACTCAAATTAAACAAGAAATGTATTACAACTTCGGATGATAGCGAGCTAAGTACAAGGATCACTATAGTGTATCGTGTAGAAAATTATGAAAAATGCTAAGTGTTTTGCCGAGAGCTGGTGAGAGCAGTTGTACGAGTGTGTGTGTAGCCAAAAATAGCCAAGTGTTGTCTAACTAGCTCGCTACCCCCTTTTAATTAGAAAATATCTAGCCTAACTAACATTCCGCAAATGGTGCAAGTCCTCCACGACTCCACAACGTCCATTTCTGACCAAGCACGTGCGGAATAGACTTAGAATATTCTCCAGGAATATCGCCAAGACCAAGTCCAAGTTGATACTCCTGCAAAACAATTACAAATTCAAAGTAGACAATCGTTAGTACACAGATCCCTATAGTGATCCATGATCCTGATCCTGCAACACTTCTGAGGATCACTACTTCAGACAGAATTGAGGATCACTAAACCCAACAGTAAACAAGGATCACTGGTCATTTAGAAATCCACCCCTAACATACGTCATTGTATATTAGAAGAAGCCCATAAGTCTAAGTATACAATGCATCCAGGAAGTGATAAAATGTACCAGGATTTAAGGAAAATTTGCTGGTGGATAGGAATGAAAAAGGATATAGCAGCCTATGTTTCTAAATGTTTAACACGTTTACAAGTCAAAGCTGAACATCAGAAACCCTCAGGTTTGTTACAGCAATTAGAAATGCCAGTTTGGAAATGGGAATTTATAACAATGGATTTTGTTACTAAATTACCCAAAACAAGGAAAGGAAATGATACAATCTGGGTGATTGTAGATAGGCTAACCAAGTCAGCTCATTTTTCTACCAATGAAGGAAACAATTAGTAGGGAACAATTATCTAAATTGTATGTAAATGAAATTGTTTCTTTGCATCGAATTCCTTTATCAATTGTTTCCGATAGGGATAGTCGATTTACATCTCATTTTTGGTCAAGTTTCCAAAAGGCAATGGGAACCAAGTTAAAGTTAAGTACGGCTTATCATCCACAAACAGATGGACAAAGTGAAAGGACAATCCAGACAATGGAGGACATGCTTAGAGCTTGTGTAATTGATTTTGGAGGTAATTGGGACGATCACTTACCTTTAATAGAATTTTCTTATAATAATAGTTATCACACAAGTATCAATGCTGCACCATTTGAAACACTTTATGGACGAAAGTGTCGAACCCCAGTCTGTTGGGCAGAAATTGGGGAAAAACAACTATCTGGACCTGAGATAGTGCAAGAAACAACCGATAAAATTATTCAAGTCAAGGAACGACTGAAAGCAGCACGTGATAGACAGAAAAGTTATGCTAATAATAGGCGAAAACCATTGGAGTTTCAAGTAGGAGATAAAGTATTATTGAAAGTCTTTCCTTGGAAAGGAGTGGTAAGATTCATCAAACGAGGAAAGCTAAGTCCCAGGTATGTTGGACCTTTTAAGATTATTAGAAGAATAGGACATGTAGCTTATCAACTACAACTGCCAGAGGAAATGGCAGGAATACATGATGTGTTTCATGTATCTAATCTTAAAAAGTGTTTAGCTGATGAATCATTGATAGTACCTCTTAAGGATATAGAGGTAAATGAACAACTCAAGTTTGTAGAAAGACCTCTACAAATTGAAGACAGGAAAGTCAAGAATCTCAAGCATAAGAGACTAGTTCTAGTCAAAGTGAAGTGGGACTCCAAAAGAGGACCTGAGTACATATGGGAGCTTGAAGCAGAAATGAAAAAGAAATATCCATATTTATTCCAATAAATCTCGAGGACGAGCTCTAAAACAAGGTGGGGAGAATGTAACAACCCTCGGTAAAACCAACACCCTCATAATATTTCCTACCCTCTAATATATTATAAAATATCTCAATATGTTTTATATTACACCCCGTATGTGAAAACCGAGCCCTAAATAGATTATAACATATAAAATAAATCAAAAATAAGAATAATGGAGTTGAGGCGGGCCGCGTAGACCCACCCCAAACTCTCACGCGGGCGGTATTAAGATTGAAGTTGACTCCGCTAAAACCTTTAGTTCAAGCGGGCCGCGTAAGAGTTCTCAATAGTTGACACGGGCCGCGACAGATCATGAAACGTGGAGACATTTGGTGCTGACACGTGTCGACATCGTGGCGAGTCTAATAGCTGACCCGGCTAAGCTATAGTGTTGACCAAGGTTGACGCGGGCCGCGTAACCTTGGCATGTGCTTTACGCGGGCCGCGACAGGACTAGAATCAGACCATATAAATAGATAGCATCAGTTTACGTTTTCCGTCGCTCATTCTAAATTCTCAATCTCGAATTCTCTGATATTTGGCATAATTTTCAAGTATAATACCCCCTAATTAGCGAGGTTCTGCTCCGTTGTAAGTATTATAACCCCAGTTTCATAATAGTTACGCTGCCCGATTGATTTAGGGTTCCGTAACAACTGTCGTGGTTCTGCCCGACGTAGTTGTTGGAATGCCGTCTCGGGGAGGGTATCATTAATATTTTCAAAGGGTTATGGTACTAACCAATGTACATTTGTATAAATTATAGATTATATCCAGGAAACCCTTACGAAAAGCCTAAGACAGCAATGTGAGTTTATCCTCTTTTTGTTAACCTTTTTGGAATAATTTACAAAACCTTAATTGTTTTACAATGTGATTAAGCGGTGATTGAGTCTTTGTAGTTCTTCAATTACTGCCGGTATTATGGCGTTTTGTATACAAAATTTACTACGAGTAGTAGTAAGTCTGAATGGCAGTGCATTACCATTGGACGATGAGTTAGCCAATGGGTAATTTGACCATAGCCATAGATCCGGTCGAGTGGCAAATACTGAATGAATAATTGTGTAGAAATAAACAATGTGATCGCTCTCAATACTGTTTTAATTGATAAAATGTTTCTTGATTAAACTGGGATTCACTCACCAGTATTTTCGACTGACAAATGTTTTTAAAACGCGTTACAGGTAACACAATGTGAACAGCCAATTAATGAAAGCCAGCTGGAGAGCACTGAAGGCTTGGGGAAAATGTGGCTATAAAAGTTACCTAATAAACGATGTTTTAAATTCAATAAAATAGGGGTTGTCCCTATAAATGTATTGTAACAAGAAACTTGGGTTTTACCCATGTGATTATTAATAGTAAATGAGGTGGTTTTACTCTGATAAACATTTCCTAACTACGGTCCTGATGTAAATTCTGCAGCGAGATTAAAATAACACTAATACCACCACAACTGAGATCGCGTCCGCCTGTTCCCGAGAATAAGGGATCGGGGGTTGCGACACCAATTCCTTGACTATCTCTAGGTATTTGATTAGTCGTTCACCTTTAACAACATAAGATCCATTAAAGTGATTGGTAATTAACAGTGAATCTACATGTACATCAAGATACCTGATCCTCATATGCTTGGCAATTTGCAAACCAGTTATCAAGGCCTCATATTCAGCCTCATTATTAGTAGTTTGGAACTCACAAGCTGTTGAGTGGGGTATTATGTCCCCCTGTGGCGATTTTAGTAGTATTCCAAGTCCTGTTCCTTTGACATTAGAGGCTCCATCAGTGAAGAGTATCCAAGGATCCTTAGTCTCTTCAAGCTGCTGAACTTCTAACTCAGCTTCTCTTTGTAAGTCACTACTAAAATCTGCCACAAAGTCAGCTAAGGCTTGAGATTTGATGGCAGTCCTTGGTTCATATCTTATATCATAAGCACTAAGCTTCACTGCCTATTTAGCCATCCTCCCTGACATTTCAGGTTTCCTGAGAACATTCTTAATTGGAAAGTTAGTCTTAACAATAATGGCATGAGTTTCAAAATAATGTCTTAGTTTAGTAGATGCCATAATCAAAGCAAGGATAAGTTTTTCTAAATGTGAATACCTGGATTCAGCATCAAGCAAACTCTTACTTACATAATAAACAGGATGTTGTGTACCTTCGTGATCCTTAACAAGGACTGCACTTACTGCTTTAGAGGATACCGCTAGATATAAGGATAATATATCCCCTTTTTCTGGTTTCATCAAGACAGGAGCCGAGGATAGGTAATCCTTAAGGTTTTGAGAGCATTTTCATGCTTTTCAGTCCACTCAAATTTCTTGTTCTTTCTCAAAATGTCATAGAATTCCTTGCACTTTTCTGATGACTTTGATATGAACCTATTCAAGGCTGCGATCCTCCCTGTCAACATTTGCACATCCTTGGCATTGGCAGGAGATTTGATATTTACAATTGCCTTAATTTGCTTTGGACTTGCTTCAATGCCTCTTTTGTTACCATATAGCCTAGGAACTTTCCTGCTTTAACACCAAAGTGACACTTTGAAGGATTCAATTTCATGTTAAATCTATCAAGGATATCGAATGCTTCCTCTAAGTCTCTAAGGTGATCCTCAGCTTTCTTGGACTTAACCACCATGTCATCTATATAGACTTCCATAGTGTGTCCTATTTGTTCCTTAAACATCATATTGACTAGCCTTTGATAAGTAGCACCTGCATTCCTTAGTCCAAATGGCATAGCAATATAACAATAGATACCAGTTGTTAGGGGAGGATTTTCTAACAATTAGTGATCCTTATTCGTTATCCTAACTAGTGATCCTTACTTCTGTGACAGGTGGTGATCCTCAGAAGAGCTTCAGGATCAGGATCATGGATCACTTTAAGGATCCTCGTACTGACGATTGTTTACTTATGTTTTGTACTATCTCGCAGGTATAACCAGCTTGACCAAGTCTTGGCGACATTCCTGGAGAATATTCCCAAACTATTCTGCACGTGCTTAGCTAAAAATGGACGTTATGGAGAACGTGGGGGCTTGGCACAAAAGTCGGATAGTTAGTTTGGTAGTTAAATTTCTATTTTAAAAGGGGTAACGAGCTAGTAGAGAAACACTGAGTCATTTTTTACAGCTACATACACTCATATACTCGCACACTTGAAGCTCTCGACAAACATTCATTCGTTTTCACTCACATTTACACATTTCACGATAGTGATCCTTGTACCTAGCTCGTTACTATCCGAAGTTGTAAACATTTATTCATTTATTTGAGCTTGGTGATTGGTAGTTTCCATCACCCGGGGTTTTTTGTGCCGGAGATCAACTCTTGATCAAGGGCTTTTTCCCCGTACAAACCCTTGTGTTGTTTGTGCAATTTTACATTAAAGTGATCCTCATCATTGTTCTACATTTCAAGCATCATACCCCGTAATCGAGAGTTTGGTTGCAATATCCTCATCTGATTTTTTGACCAAAACAGTTTGGCGCCCACCGTGGGGCAATTGGTGCTTCGTCCTTAGAAAAATACGCATTTCTGTGCTCATTTCGGTTCACTACAACCAAGCAAATGGCTTCCTCAGCGAAGAATGCTTCAAACTTGATGCCCTCATTCACTTCTTCACAAGGCGTCCCTCCTTTGCCTCCACCACCTTCTGGATCCCAGAAGAATACTGAGAATGCCGCGAAGAAACCAACTCCCATTTTCTCAAAACCACCTATTTCTTCTGTTTCAACTAATCCTACTACTAATGATCTCTATGCCTTGATTTTGCAGATGAGGAATCATGCACAAGAGCAGGATAAGACCAACGAAAGGATCCTCCGGGAGATTGACGAAATTAAGAAACAGAAGAAAACGGCAGAGGATCGTTCCCCACTGATGCCCAGATCTTTGAATTTTGATACTCCGGTGATTACTTCTCAGCCATCAGTGGTTCCAGACATTCAATATGTGGGTGGACCAAAAGGAGTGCACTACGGAACAACAACAATGACCCAGGCATCAGGTTCATATTTCCAGCCAGCGGGATCCTATCCTCAGCATATGGGATCCCTCACGGGTTCAGGAGGATATTCAGGAATGCAGCAGTTTCAAGGATCCTCCTTCGTTCCAGGATCATCCCAGGTTCAAGGATCCTCCTTTGTTCCAGGATCATCCCAGGTTCAAGGATCCTCCTTCGTTCCAGGATCATCCCAGGTTCAAGGATCCTCCTTCGATCCAGGATCATCCCAGGTTCAAGGATCCTCCTTCGTTCCAGGATCATCCCAGGTTCAAGGATCCTCCTTCGTTCCAGGATCATCCTAGGTTCAAGGATCCTCCTTCGTTCCAGGATCGTCCCAGTTTCAGGGATCCTTCCAGATGCCAGGATCCTTGAGGAGTTTGCAAACAGGAAGTTCAGATGTCCATCAGGGAGATTTTATTCCAATGCAGACCAATGCCTCTACTGGTCCCTCGATCATTCCAGAGCCTCAACAATATGGATTAACATCCATTCTTCCTAACTTGAATCCAATGGGAGGTAACACTTTTAATAATTCTCATACTACTAACCATGGTCTTATGCAGGATCCAGGTATCAATCATGCCATGGCCAGAGAATTGCAAAAGCTAAAGGATATGATATCAAGTGTTCCGGGAGTGGTCAAACCTATCCCAGAGATTGCAGATGGGAGCCGCAAGATTTCTCGTTTTGCACCACCAATCTGTGATGCTGAGATACCCAAGAGGTTCCATGTGCCTACAATGAAGCTGTATGATGGTTCGACAGATCCTGAAGAACACTTAGCACAATACAGGGAGAGGATGGAAATCAATCCGATCCCAGAAAGGTTAAAGGAAGCATGCCTGTGCAAGGGATTCGGGTCTACTCTTACTGGATCAGCTCTCAAATGGCTGCTAAGTCTTCCCCCTTACTCTATTACCTCGTTTGCTAACCTAGTTAATCTATTTAATAATCAGTTTTCTTGTAGTAGAAAATTTGAGCGTTTAACTAGTGATCTGTATAGGATAACCCAGGGTCATAATGAATCATTAAGGGATTACATTACCAAATTCAGTAAAGAATCCTTAGACATTCCTAACTTAGATATAGCCACGGCTGTTGAGGCCTTCAAAATGGGATTGCTTAGGGATTAGTTATTTTATGATGATCTTGTTATGACACCATGCAGGAACCTAGATGAGGTAAGAACCCGGGCCCTTAGGTACATCCGGCTAGAGGATGACAAGAGGATCCAGGAGAGGTTAGCAGGATCCTCAAAGCAGGATAAGCAAGGATCCTCATTCAGGAACAACAAGTTCAGATCCTACAACAGATCTGATAACCAGAACGTGCATTCTATTGATCAAGAAGAGGATGATGAGGATTATCCTCCAATTTCTGAATATTGTTTTAGTGTTGATAACAATGAACTAATCCTTGCGATGCAGAGTCTAGGTGATAAAGCTAGATGGCCCAGAAAAAATGATAGGCCAGCTGCAACTAAGGATAAATCAAAGTGTTGTGCATACCATGAAGATTTTGGGCACCTCACAGAAGAATGCATTGCACTAAGAAAGGAAATTGGATACTTGTTGAGCAAGGGGCATCTAAAAGAATTGTTGGGAAGAAAAAAGTCAAGGACTCAGGATCCTGAAAGGATCCCTGAGAAGGCTCCAGCCCCTCCAGCGGATGCACAAGTGATAAACTTCATTTCTGGAGGATCAGACATTTGCGGCACATCCTTCTCAGCAGCTAAAAGGCATGCAAAGGAAACTAAAATGGATAACGGAGAAAGACCTGTTCGAACATCAAGTGTCTCGGAAGGGAAAGTCATAACCTTTGATGAAGAGGATCGTGTTGATATCCAGGATCCTCATCACGATGGTTTAGTTATTACTCTTTTCATATCTAACCATTTTGTCCGCAGGATCCTTATAGACGGAGGAAGTTCAGTAAACATTATCCAGCTTGATGTCCTAAAGAAGATGGGTATTCCTGAATCAGAGATCATACCAAGATCCTCTGTGCTCGTAGGATTTAGTGGTGAAACTAAGAATACCCTGGGGGACATTAAACTCCCAATATACATTGAAGGCCTACACTCTTATCTTGTTGTAATGTTATCCTTGGCAGGCCCTGGATACATGATATGAAAGCAGTCCCATCCACTTACCATCAATGTGTGAAGCTCCCTAGTCCTTGGGGAATAGTGAAGATTGATAGTGATCAGCAGGAGGCTAAGAATTGCTATACTTCATCGATGAAACCAGCTTCGAAATCCAGGGAGCAATAGCAATCAAAGTATCCTCCAAGGGATGTCTTGGAGGCGAGTGAACAGGATGTGGTAGAAATCCTTATGGATCCGGATGATCCTGAATCTATAGTTTATATCGGATCAGGGATCCTTGGCGAAATGAAAGAAGACCTCGTATCCTTCCTAAAAAGGAGAAAGACTACCTTTGCATGGAAACACGAAGACATGACTGGTATATCCAAAGATGTAATCACTCACAAACTCGGCATTGACAGATCCTTCAAACCAATCCATCAAAGGAGAAGAAAGTTTGCACCGGAAAGGAATGCCATTATCCAGGAAGAGGTAGAGAAATTGCTCCGGGCAGGTATGATTAGAGAGGTCAAGTATCCAAGATGGTTGGCCAATGTGGTTGTTGTTCAAAAGAAAAACGGAAAGTGGAGGGTATGTGTCGATTTTACCGATTTAAATAAGGCATGTCCCAAGGATCCTTTCCCTTTACCCCACATTGACTCCATAGTGGATGCAACCGCGGGTCATGAACTATTAACTTTTATGGATGCTTCATCTGGATTTCAACAAATCCAAATGGAACCATCCGACCAAGAGGATACAGCCTTCATGACTCCAACTGGTATATACTGCTATATTGCTATGCCGTTCGGATTAAGAAATGCAGGTGCAACATATCAAAGGCTGGTGAATATGATGTTCAAGGATCAGATTGGACAAACTATGGAGGTTTATATAGATGATATGGTGGGAAAATCCTTAAAAGCTGAGGATCACCTAAGAGACTTGGAGGAAGCATTCGATATCCTTGACAAATATAACATGAAACTTAATCCTTCAAAATGTCACTTTGGTGTTAAAGCAGGTAAATTCTTAGGATATATGGTGACAAAGAGAGGCATTGAAGCTAGCCCGGAACAAATCAAAGCAATAGTGAACATCAAATCTCTGGCCAATGCTAAGGATGTTCAAAGGCTAACAGGCAGGATAGCAGCCTTGAACATATTTATATCCAAAACCTCCGAGAAGTGTAAAGAATTCTATGATATCCTAAGGAAGAACAAGAAATTTGAATGGACGGAGAAGCATGAAAATGCTTTGAGAGCCCTCAAAGATTACCTATCCTCGGCCCCGGCTTTGATGAAACCAGAAAAAGGCGATGTGCTATCCTTGTATCTTGCAGTATCCTCAAAAGCAGTAAGTGCGGTCCTTGTTAAGAATCATCAAGGTACACAACATCCTGTCTATTATGTAAGTAAAAGTTTACTTGATGCTGAATCCAGGTATTCACACCTTGAAAAGCTTATTCTTGCATTAATTATGGCATCCACTAAGTTAAGACATTATTTTGAAACTCATGTTATCATTGTTAAAACTAATTTTCCAATTAAGAATGTCCTCAGGAAACCAGAGATGTCAGGAAGGATGGCTAAGTGGGCAGTAAAACTAAGTGCATATGATATAAGATATGAGCCTAGGACAGCCATCAAATCCCAAGCATTAGCTGACTTTGTGGCTGATTTCAGTAGTGATTTACAAGAAGAAGCTGAGTTGGAAGTCCAGCAACTAGAAGAGACCAAGGATCCTTGGATACTCTATACTGATGGATCCTCAAATGTCAAAGGCACAGGGCTGGGAATACTACTAAAATCGCCACAGGGGGACATAATACCCCACTCTATAGCTTGTGAGTTCCAAACCATTAACAATGAGGCTGAATATGAAGCCTTAATTGCTGGTTTGCAAATTGCTAAGCATATGGGGATCAGGTATCTTGAGGTACACGTAGATTCTTTGTTAATTACAAACCACTTTAATGGATCCTATGCTGTTAAAGGTGAAAAGCTAACCAAATATTTGGAGATAGTAAAAAATTTGGCACTCTCTTTTGTTTCCTTTAGTTTGTCACAGGTACCAAGGGAAGAAAATATAGAAGCTGATGCATTGGCTAATTTAGGATCATCCTTGAAGATCCCGGAGGATATCAAGATTCCTATTATCCATATCCTGACCCCGGCTATTGAGGATCATGTGGCTATGGAAATAGGAAATGATTCTGCAATAATCCCTAGTGAGGATACTCGATCCCATTCAGGATCAGGATCATGGATCTCACCAATTATAAGATACTTACAACATGGAGAGATTCCTACAGGAGAAAACCCTAGGGCTTTCAAATCTAAGGTATCTCAATTCTCAATTATAAATAGTATGTTGTATAGACGATCTCTTGCAGGACCATACTTGAGATGCATTGAGGATCCTGAAGTCCAAGAAGTTTTAAAAGACTTCCATGAAGGAGATTGTGGAAACCACACTGGGGGCAGGGCATTATTCTCAAGGATCCTGAGAACAGGATACTACTGGCCAACCATGAAGAGAGACGTTATGGAGTATGCTAAGAGATGTGATCCTTGTCAGAGGCACAGCAATATCCTTCATCAACCAGCTGAATTATTGCATCCTATATCCTCCTCTTGGCCATTTATGAGATGGGGTATGGATATAGTTGGTAAGCTCCCTAAGGCACCTGGTGGAAAAGTATTCATGCTTGCTATGATGGATTACTTCTCCAAATGGATAGAGGCTGAAGCTTTTGCCCAAGTCAGAGAAAAGGAAGTTATATCCTTCATTAAAAGAAATATTATAACTAGATTTGGAATTCCTTCTGAGATTATATGTGATAATGGTTCCCAATTTATTGGGGGCAGAACCACTAACTTTTGTGACAGCTGGCGGATTAAGATGATAACATCAACACCAGTCCACCCACAAGCTAATGGTCAGGCAGAATCATCCAACAAGATCATCATCAACAATTTGAAGAAGAAGCTTGGATCCAAGAAAGGGAAATGGGCAGAAAAACTACCCTATGTGCTTTGGGCTGATAGGACGACCCCTAAAAATGCTACTGGTCAAACACCATTCTCTTTGGTATTTGGGGCAGAATCAGTGATCCCAACAGAAATGGTGGTTCCAACTGCAAGAACAAGTACCCGTGATCTTGATGAGAATGACGAGAACTTGGTTCAAGACCTGGATACTATTGAAGAAATCAGGGATATGGCTAGGATAAGGATGGCCAGTTATCAGCAAAGAATGGCTGGTGCTTACAACAAAAATTTCAGGATCAGGAGGTTTCAAGTTGGAGATATAGTATTAAGGAAAGCATTTCAGAATACCACCAATCCTGCTGATGGAAAATTGGCTCCAAAATGGGAAGACCCCTATTTGATTGAAGCTTAAGCAGGAAAGGGGGCATATAGATTGCTAACCATGGAAGGTGATTTGCTGCCAAGAGCTTGGAATGCTGTCCATTTGAAGAAATATTTCATGTGAAAAGGATCCTCAAAGTATCGGTGATCCTTACTTAGGTAATATCCTAAACTTGAACTATTTCATTTCATTATTTTCTCATATAAGGATAAGGATCATGTATCCTTTATCCATCTCTCACGTGAATTCAAGTTTTGAAAGTTCAGGTATCCTTAGCATAACGTTGGTTATCCGCAGAAGCAATCCGTCCTTTGGGTTTAACCCCAGTTATTCGGGCTTAACCCCAGTTCCGCCTGTAGGCACGATGATCCTGGTATAGTTCAAGGCATTGGGACCAGTACTCGTTTTAGGGGCTGATAATTCCATTGTACTGGCTATGCTTAGGATCCTACGTATAATGGTAGACGTACCATACATCCGTTCCTAAGGTTTCTAACGTTTTCACGTTAGCTAAGGTTTCTAACGTTTTCACGTTAGCTAAGGTTTTGGCATTTTCATGCCACTAAGTTTGGATAGTCGCCAGTTAGGGCCATACTCCAGTTTACATACGATCCTTGGGCTTGTCCCCAGTTATCCTTGGGTTTGTCCCCAGTTATCCTTGGGCTTGTCCCCAGTTATCCTTGGGCTTGTCCCCAGTTGCTAATTCTTATCTTATATTGGCTTAGTCCCAAGTGATGCTCTATTTCAGGTTCTTGAAGATAGGCAACTAGGGATCCTTGATCCTTACTTTATTCTAAGGTTTATCTTATAGTTATCCTTATTAAGGTTAGGATCCTAACTTGGATCCTCAGGTATGATCCTTAACTATTTTTAATTCTATTCATTATTTATTTGAATAACCCTTATACTTGACAACTGAACTTGTGATTCTTAAACCATATCACTTTTTAGAACTTATCGGTTATGGGATATGTGATCCTTGATCATATCCTAAACTTTCTGGATATCTTTTCTAATTTTTCAAGGCTTGATAAGTATAAACAGAATGAACATTACAACAGTTGGAAAGTAAGATATTAAAAAGGATAAAAACACGAGATAAGCGATAAAAGGTTAAGTTTTTATTTATAAACAAAAGACTAACCCTTAAAAGGTTGTCAAAATTACCTACCCGAGCTTCTACCAGCAAAACGTGGCCCGTCCGCTGGGGTAGGTAAAGGGTGTCCATGATAATAAGTTCAAAGATAGTGCAGGAATATAAAGGCGGCAGGATCACAATGGCTTCATCCCCCAAACAGAGGATCCCTCCACCAATTGCAATCCTGCCTATTGTCCAAAGGATCATACATGACCCTTAATCCTAAAAACTGCTGTTTAAGTACAACCCATCATTGTTCAACAAAAAACACCATCACCAAAATAAACTATCAAACTTAAAAAATGGGCTCCGGCTACGTCTAGAAATGTCCTTCATCGCCCATTTATGCAGCCTATGCCTTCGCTGCATCATCATCCCCTCCAGCTGTGGTATCCTTCATCAGATCCTTCCCACTGCAACTTGCTTCAATCGCCAAGACCTCAGTAGCCTCCTCCTCATCATCCTCAAGATCAGCCAACCTTGCCTTCCAACCCTCAACATCCCAGCTGTTTTTGTCAAAACTAGGATCTTGAGCTTCCTGGGCCATCTTCAATTTTGTCTGATACATCGTGATGGCGGCAGAGACCTTAGCATTTTCAATGAGGTCATGCTTCTCATAGTCAAGGTTGATCAGAAGTTTAGCTGTCTTAGTCTTCTCATCTTGGAGTTCCTTCCGAAGATCAGCAAGTGCAAGGTCCTTGAGCACGGCAACCTGTTGGAGGTCAGCAATTTTCTTGTCCTGCTCCTCAACATTCCCCACGTAATCCTCAATCTCAGCAAATTTCTGCAAAGAAAAGGATAAAGCAGTTCAAGATCAAGTGATCCTCATACGAGTAGGATACCTAGGCAGAATTAAGGATCCTTACATCATTAAAGTATTCAAGGAACTGGTGGCGAATCAGTGGTAGGCCTTGAAGATCCTCGGCATCAGAAGTTTTCCTCTTCTTGACACCCTTTCCTTTGGTGGGTGCCTTTGGAATGGAGATGCTAGGACTGGTAGTGGATCTTTTCTTCCTGGATCGTACGACATCAAGGTCAGCCGTGTTGAACTGGGAAACAGGCTTGGCAGATTTTCCAGCACCTACACAATCAAAACAAGATAAGTATCTTTTCTTAGTTCATATTTCACTATTTATTTAAATTTTAAACAAGGATACTTACTTGACATTGTGACAGAGCCTGAGGATACCTCCTGTGAATCTTGGGTTGTTGTCTTGAAAGTTCTTGTCTCAGGATCAAGTTTCTTGAAAGCGAGGAGCCTTTCCTTAGCAGCAGGGGACAGTTTGAGGTGTGAGACGGTGATAGCTGCATAAAAAGAAAGCAAAAATATAAGTTATCCTTACATCAAAAGAAAGTTCCTGGATGGAATCTCTCTTGATAAAAAAGAAGCGCCGTTTCCAATTAGCATCATTCTTGGTGGCTTTGAAGATCAGGTGTTCCTCACCGGGTTTACGTTTGAACAAATAACGGTGAGAGCCAAAGGTGGTAAGATCATACAGTTCTCCTAGCTCTGCCATTCCTAGATCTATTCCCTCCTGATCGATGATCCTTTCAAGGGTGTACAAAACCCTCCAAATCATCGGCATGGCTTGGATATAAGAGATGCCGGTTAGGGAAAAGAAAGATTGGGTGAAGGCTGGAAAAGGATATGTATAGCCTATGGTGAAAGGAGTGACGGGGAAAGCAACCCACTTATCGGAGATATGATCGCTCAGGGCATTGGGGTCAAAAGGCCTAAATTCGGTGTTCGCCGGAAAGCAGTGGCGGATCCTATCTATCTGAGCATCATTGAAGCAGCAGCGTTCTTTAATAGAGTCTTCAATGATCCCCTGGATTTTCGGAGGACTGTTCTTTGGGTGATCCTTGGCCGGTGAACTTCAGAGCAACATTTTCGAAGTGACGGAGATAAAGAAAGAAAAACAGAGTAAGAGAGGAAGAAAGAGGAGAAAGAAATACCTGGTTGATCGTCGATTGAGAATTTAAAGGGAGTTTCTTTCGAATTTGAATGCATAATGATCCTATCTATATCTCTATTTATAATTATGATTCTGCAGGATTGTCACTTTCGTGACGTCATGATCGCAACGGCTAGTTCTATTTTAACGGCTATATATCCGTTAGTTTGTTGCGGATAAGATCAGTAAAATATAACTCACATATTTACAATTTAACTCCTTATATTTTGGGGGCAATTGTTAGGGGAGGATTTTCTAACAATTAGTGATCCTTATTCGTTATCCTAACTAGTGATCCTTACTTCTGTGACAGGTGGTGATCCTCAGAAGAGCTTCAGGATCAGGATCATGGATCACTTTAAGGATCCTCGTACTGACGATTGTTTACTTATGTTTTGTACTATCTCGCAGGTATAACCAGCTTGACCAAGTCTTGGCGACATTCCTGGAGAATATTCCCAAACTATTCTGCACGTGCTTAGCTAAAAATGGACGTTATGGAGAACGTGGGGGCTTGGCACAAAAGTCGGATAGTTAGTTTGGTAGTTAAATTTCTATTTTAAAAGGGGTAACGAGCTAGTAGAGAAACACTGAGTCATTTTTTACAGCTACATACACTCATATACTCGCACACTTGAAGCTCTCGACAAACATGCATTTGTTTTCACTCACATTTACACATTTCACGATAGTGATCCTTGTACCTAGCTCGTTACTATCCGAAGTTGTAAACATTTATTCATTTATTTGAGCTTGGTGATCGGTAGTTTCCATCACCCGGGGTTTTTTGTGCCGGAGATCAACTCTTGATCAAGGGCTTTTTCCCCGTATAAACCCTTGTGTTGTTTGTGCAATTTTACATTAAAGTGATCCTCATCATTGTTCTACATTTCAAGCATCATACCCCGTAACCGAGAGTTTGGTTGCAATATCCTCATCTGATTTTTTGACCAAAACACCAGTTGGGGTCATAAAGGCTGTATCCTCTTGATCAGATGGTTCCATCTGAATTTGTTGAAATCTAGATGAAGCATCCATAAAAGTCAACAACTCATGACCCGCGGTAGCATCCACCATGGAGTCAATGTGGGGTAATGGGAAAGGATCCTTGGGACATGCCTTGTTTAAATCAGTAAAATCGACACATACCCTCCACTTTCCATTTTTCTTTTGGACAACAACCACATTGGCTAACCACCTTGGATACTTGACCTCTCTTATCATACCTGCCCGGAGTAGTTTATCTACCTCCTCCTGGATAATAGCATTCCTCTCAGGTGCAAACTTCCTCCTCTTCTGATGTATGGGTTTGAATGACCTGTCAATGCTAAGTTTCTGAGTAATTATATCTTTAGAGATACCTGTCATGTCTTCATGCTTCCAGGCAAAGGTAGTTTTTCTCCTCTTAAGGAAGGATACTAGATCATGTTCAATGTTGCTAAGGATCCCTGATCTTATGAAGATTTTGGATTCAGGATCATGAGGATCCATAAGGATATCTTTCACATCCTGTTCTCTTGCCTCCAAGACGTCTCTTGGAGGATACTTTAGTTGTTATTGCTCCCTTGGTCTTGAGGCTGGCTTCATTGATGAGGTATAGCAATTCTTTGCTTCTTGTTGGTCACTCTCAATCTTTATCACCCCCCATGGACTAGGAAGCTTCACACATTGATGATATGTAGATGCAACTGCCTTCATGTCATGTATCCATGACCTGCCAAGGATAACATTGCAACAGGATAAGCAATCTATAACACAAAATTTTTGATAAGAATGAAGTCCTTCAATGTAGATGGGAAGTTTAATGTCCCCCAATGTATTCTTGGTTTCTCCGCTGAATCCCACAAGAACTGAGGATCTTGGGACAATATTCGATTCACGGATGTTCATTTTCTTGAGGACATCAAGCTGAATGATGTTTACTGAGCTTCCTCCATCTATCAAGATCCCGCGAACAAAATGGTTAGATATAAATAAGGTAATAACAAGACCATCATGATGAGGATCCTGGACATCAACACGATCATCCTCATCAAAAGTTATAACTTTTTCCTGTGTAACAATAGAGGTTTGGATGAGTCTGTCCCCATTATCCATCTTGGTTTCCTTTACATGTCTCTTGGCTGCTGAGAAGGAAGTACCACAAATGTCTGATCCACCGGATATGAAGTTTATAACTTGTGCATCAGCCGGAGGAGCAGGAGCTCTTTCTGGAACCTTTTCAGGATCCTGGATCCTTGACTTTTTTCTTCCCAAAAGTTCCTTCAAATGCCCCTTGCTTAACAAGTAACCAATCTCTTTTCTTAGCGCAATACATTCTTCGGTGAGATGTCCGAAATCCCCATGGTATGCACACCATTTGGATTTGTCTTTTGTTGCAGCTGGCTTATCACTTTTTCTGGGCCATCTTGCTTTCTCACCTACATTCTGCATTGCAAGAATTAGTTCATTGTTATCAACAGAAAAACAATATTCAGAAATGGGAGGATAATCCTCATCATCCTCTTCCTGTTCTACTGCATGCACGTTCTGGTTGTCAGACTTGTTGTAAGATTTGGACTTGTTATTCCTGAAGTAGGATCCTTGTTTCTCCTGCTTCGAGGATCCTGCCAGTCTTTCTTGGATCCTTTTATCATCCTCTAGCCGGATGAATCTAAGGGCCCTGGTTCTTACTTCATCAAGATTCCTACAAGGGGTCATGACAAGATCATCATAGAACAATGAATCCCTAAGGAAACCCATTTTGAAGGCTTCTACAGCCGTGGCAATATCCAAATTAGGAATATCTAAGGATTCTTTACTAAACTTAGTGATATAATCTCTAAGTGATTCATTTTGACCTTGTGTTACCCTATATAGATCACTAATTAATCGTTCAAATTTTCTACTACATGAGAATTGACTATTAAACAGATTAACTAAATTAGCAAATGAAGTAATAGAGTAAGGGGGAAGACTTAGCAGATATTTAAGAGTTGATCCTGTGAGTGTGGATTTGAAACCCTTGCATAGACATGCTTCTTTTAACCTCTCCGGGATGGGATTGATCTCCATCCTTTCTCTATATTGAGCTATATGTTCTTCTGGATCCGACGAGCCATCATATAACTTCATGGTTGGTATCTGAAACCTCTTTGGGATTTCTGCACCACAAATGGGTGGTGCAAAGCGAGATATCCTGTGGCTTCCATCTGCAATTTCAGGAATGGGCTTAACCACTCCTGGTACGCTGGATATCATATCCTTCAGTTTCTGTAATTCCCTAGCCATAGCTTGATTGATACTTGTATCCTGCATAAAGCCATGGTTAGTGTTATAAGAATTATTCAAAGTGTTACCTCCCGGAGGATTCAAGTTTGGAATTCCAGATGTGAATCCATATTGACGAGATTCTGGTATGACTGAAGGGCCAGAGGAAGCAATGGTCTGCATTGGAATGAAGTCTCCTTGATGAACACCTGAACTTCCAGGTTGCACACTCCTTAAGAATCCTTGATCCTGGAAGATGTTGGATCCTTGATGTGTTGTGACTGAGGGTCTTGGAGGATAATCCATGGATCCGTAAACCTGAGATGAGGATCCTTGAACCTGAAAGGATAATCCTTGAACCTGAGAGGATCCTTGAACTGTGTGCGTCCCCATATATCCTCCTGAGCTAACGAATGATCCCTGATGCTAGAAAGAGGATCCCGAAGGCTGAAAACAGGATCCTGAAGGCTGGAAGTGAGACCCTAAAGCCTGACTCATAGTTGTTGATCCATAACGCCTTCCCAATGGTCCACTCTGGTACTGGATTTCTGGAGCTGCATATTGCAGGGCGGTTATAGCTGGAGAGTCGAAATCCAGTGACCTAGGTATCAGAGGAGAGTGATGCCCCACTGATTTCTTCTGTTTCTTGATGTCACCAATCTCCTGGAGGATCCTTTCGTTGGTTTTATCCTGCTCTTGTATGTGATCCCTCATCTGCAAAATCAAAGTAAAAAAGATTACTGTTAGTAGGGCCAGAAGAAACAGTAGATGTTGGTGGTTTTGGGAAAATGGGGCTTTGTCTCTTTGCAGCATTTTCAGCATTCTTCTGGGATCCATAAGGTGGTGGAGGCAAAGGTGGAACGCCCTGTGAAGAAGTGACTGCTGGCATGGAACTTGAAGTGTTCTTTGCTGAAGAAGCCATCTGGTTGAACCGAAACGATCACGATGACCGAAATTTCTCAGAAATGAAGCACCAATTGCCCCACGGTGGGCGCCAAACTGTTTTGGTCAAAAATCAGGCTAGGATAATGCAACCAAATCTTTTGTTGTGAGGTATGATGATTGAATCAACGAACAAATATATGAAAAACTTGCAAATGAAATGAATAAGTGACACAAGGATTTATACGAGGAAAAAGCCCTTGATCAAGAGATGATCTCCGGCATAAAAAACCTCGGGTGATGGAAACTACCGATCACCAACTATAATTAAACAAATGATTGTTACAACTCGGGATGATAACAAGCTTGTTACAAGGATCACTAGTGTGCAAAAGTGTATGAAATCGCCAATGTATTGCAGAGAGCTTGTGTGTGTGTGTGTGTGTGTGTTAGCTAACTTGTTCTAATTCAAGCTGTTATCCCCTTTTAAAATTAGAAATAAACTAAACAACTAACTATCCGCTAAATGTGCAAGCTACCCACGACTTCCAAAACAGTCACCAAGCTATGCACGTGCGGAATGTTGAGAGCATATTCCCCAAGAATATCGGCAAGACCAAGTCCAATGCGTATACTCCTGCAAAACAAGCTCACATACAATGGAAACAACCGTTTGATTTAGGATAACAATGAGGATCCTGGATCCTGACCCTTCTACGTCTTCTGAGGATCCTTAATTCAAACAGGATTGAGGATCCGTGATCCTGGCAGTATTTGAGGATCCGTGATCCTTAGGTTTAGAAAATCTATCCCTAACACATCCCTACCCTTAAGATGTTAAGGGTACCAGGGCATAAACTTTCTAATTGTATTAAACTACGAAATTCCATTGTGGATGAGCTAAACTTTATTAATCAAAATGTCAAATATTTGTTTTTCATAATGCTTTTTAAAGGTATTAGAGTACAAACAAGTATCTTACAAGGTGGGATTCAACCTGAAAGTACCCTTGTATAAATAAAGGGGAATTCTATTCCCACACCTCATTATCTATTTGCACACCCTGGAATTTCAATACGCATCGTATAGAGCTATACGATGCGTATTGAAAAAGTTAAAAAACATTGCAGACTGACAGGTGCAGGTGTTGTCTGGCGGCTGGCATCATACGCATCGTATAGGCCTATACGATGCGTATTGACACCCTGAATTTTTGAAGTTTATTTTTTATGTGTTGTGTTGGGATTTTGGTGTTTTGGGTTTGTTATTGGTGTTTATTATTAGTTATTTTTATTTTAATAAGTTTTAAAATCTTTATTATTTTTATATCGTTAAGTATCGTATTATTTTTATATCGTACTGTATCACATTTTTAACTTAATATCGTATTATCGATTGTACGTAACCAAGCATATCAATCTAAATAGTTAAAATAAATAATCACAAATACAAATAAACTGAAACTGCAAATTTAATTACATAATAAGTTTGTACATACACAGGCAATTGTTCAAAATACATAAACCGTCAAAATACAACAAAAGTACAACGATCCTAAAGCTATGGATCCTGAGTGGTGACTGAGGGCCCCGCCCCCGCAGTGCCTGAGGTCCCCACCCCCTGAGTGGTGTGATGTGTACAAAATGCAACATATAAATTACATCAATTGTGGCATAAAACTAACCCTTTTTTAGTACTAATGTTGGAAAAAGTGTGCTTTTGTCTTCCTTTTGTATTTTCAGGATTAAATGAGCTCAAATTAACAAAAGAAGCAAAAAGGCAGCTAAATCTAACATAAATACAAGAAAAGGAACAAACGTGACATGCCCGACCTCTCCGAAAGCATCTTCCCAAGCAAAACAAGAGAACAGAAGGCTGAACACGCCCCGTGCTCAGTGAACACGGGGGCGTGCCCAAGTGTCAGCATAAAAGACAAAGTTGTAGAAGCTTCCATCGCCCACCACGGGCCGTGCTCAGCGGACACGGGGCCGTGGTCAACTATAAGATTCGCAGAATCCAGGCAAATCTTGATAGTACAGATATGCTTCTGCACACGGGGTCGTGCCCAGCGGACACGGGGCCGTGGTCAACTAATGCAGACAAAAGCAATTAATGAAGACAGAGAAGGATGTGGACACGGGGCCGTGCCCACTGGACACGGGGCCGTGCCCGAGCTTCTGTTCAGCCTATAAATAGGAGTGCTTGGCTCAAGCTCAAACCATCCCTTGGCACACCACCTCTCTCACACTTCACCCACCACCCACCACCCACCACCACCATAACACCATCATCCACCACCATCATCCATTGTCCATCATAGAGTGTGTGAGTCGTCTCGGGATCCAAGATTGATCGTAAGAGTTCTTGACAATCAAATTTAGTAGGACCTCCTTCAATACTTAACGGTATTGGATGGTGGGGGTCCAAACTCTTTGATCCCCTCATAAGTTAAACTACTATTAAAACTTTAACCCGACTACTTAGGACTGTATCCCTGCTGACTCAGACTACTTAGCCGAGGGTAACGTCACCTTCAAAAGAGGGGCCTACCACAATATGCATTAATAACTTAATTAATTATCTTTCAATAATCCGACCCTTTAGAATTGTATCCTTGCTGACTCAAACTACTGGGTTGAGGGTAACGTCACCTTCAAAAGAGGGGCCTACTACAATAACTAAGATAATCTCTTAAATAGTGCAAAAGTGCGGAAATAATCAAAGGTTACACTAAACACGAGTAGGAGCCAAGTGATTCATCTTGTCTATCTGTTTTATTTTTATTTTTTATTTTCAGCATTTTAGTTAGTTTTTATTTTTCTTAGTTTAAAACCTTTTTCTAACTTTTTGATTTGATTAGACGTTGAGGATAAACCGGTACTAAAAGCTCTTATGTTCTTGGACGACCTCGGTATCTTACCAACACTATACTACGCTCACGATGGGTGCACTTGCCCATATGTGTGTTTAGTGTTAGTAAATATCGTGTTTTATAAATTTAAAACTTGGCTAACGAAAGTGTAAAAGGGCTTAAAATAAACATTAAAACCATAACACACTTCACGCACATCATGGTGCCTGAGGCCCCCCCCCCCCCCCGCAGTGCCTGGATCGCCTCCATGAGAAGATCCTCCATACGGCCGTGAGCGGCCTCCATCCGCGCCTGCATCCGGTCCTCCAACTCAGCCAACGCACGTGCCACAGGTGGATCGAGCTCGTCGTTGAATACCTGCTGGGGGTACTGAGGCACCCCATGTGGTGCGCCTGCTGTGCCGGAGCACCTAACGAAAATGGAGCCAGCGGGGGAGATGGTGGTGGCTCAACGTGGTCACCATCATCGTCATCGGAGTCATCGTCATCGTCGCCCTCTGCGGCATCACCATCTGCCGGCTGACCCTCACCCTGTGCCGGCTCCGGAAGCAACTCCTGTAGCACGTCTGGGAGAGCGACGGGCTCGAAGACCTGTCTGTTCCCTCCTATAAGTCGCAGACCGAGCCCCGGGAAGTCACGCGTCATATTCCGATCAGGGTAGCACTAGTCAACAAGCTCGGCTCCACCACACCCCTATCCTTGAATAACTAGTCCTGCTGGGGAACAAGGCCCAAGGAGACGGCGATACGTGTGATGTACGCCCCCTCGTACAGCACAGACCTGTACTAGTCTTCGATCTTGAAATCTCGAGCGTATGTCGACCGTTTGTATACCACCGTTTGTGTGTGTATTTGGGTGTATTTTGAGTTTTGTTTGTTTTTGGATCGTATAAACCCCCTGTGTTTTTAGGGGTTATATTGTTTTCTCATCCTATACGAATCGTATAGATCTATACGATGGTTAGTAAATTACCAATATACCCCTGTTTTTTAAATAAAGCCAGGGGATAATACGCATCGTATAGATCTATACGATGCGTTTTTAATGGGCAATACGATACAACTTTGGCCTATACGATCGTATATGCCATAGTTTGAAAATTTGGTTTTTCGTGTTTTCCTCGGTTCGACGCGTATACGAGTCGTTTTTTGATGAAATTTCGCATATTTTGTCGTTTTATGATGTATGACTTCAACATACGTCATTTTGGTGACGTTCGGTTGCGTCCGAATATCGTATTTTACGATTACGTACAGTTTTGTTTGAAGTCCACTTGTACTCCATAGTGTTGTGTTATATGTATACGCTCGTGGAAAATATCATTAGTCGCGTATTTTAAGTTATTTTAACATATTTACATGTATCTTAGGGTATTTTAAGGTATTTTAGCGCATTTTAGCGTATTTTAGCATATTTTAGCGTATTTAATTGTATTTTGACGTATTCTACCGTATTTTCGAACATTTTAGCGTACTTTAGAGCATTATATCGTATTTTAAGGTATTTTAACATATTTTCATGTATCTTATGGTATTTTAAGGTTTTTAGCACATTTTAGCGTATTTCGGCGTATTTTAGCGTATTTAATTGTATTTTGACGTATTTTACCGTATTTTCGAACATTTTAGCGTACTTTAGAGCATTATATCGTATTTTAAGGTATTTTAACATATTTTCATGTATCTTAGGGCATTTTAAGGTATTTTAGCGCATTTTAGCGTATTTCGGCGTATTTTAGCATATTTAATTGTATTTTGACGTATTTTAACGTATTTTCGAACATTTTAGCGTACTTTAGAGCATTATATCGTATTTTAAGGTATTTTAACATATTTTCATGTATCTTAGGGCATTTTAAGGCATTTTATTAGCGTATTTCGGCGTATTTTAGCGTATTTAATTGTATTTTGACGTATTTTACTGTATTTTCGAACATTTTAGCGTACTTTAGAGCATTATTTCGTATTTTAAGGTATTTTAACATATTTTCATGTATCTTATGGTATTTTAAGGTTTTTAGCACATTTTAGCGTATTTCAGCGTATTTTAGCGTATTTAATTGTATTTTGACGTATTTTACCGTATTTTCGAACATTTTAGCGTACTTTAGAGCATTATATCGTATTTTAAGGTATTTTAACATATTTTCATGTATCTTAGGGCATTTTAAGGTATTTTAGCGCATTTTAGCGTATTTCGGCGTATTTTAGCATATTTAATTGTATTTTGACGTATTTTACTGTATTTTCGAACATTTTAGCGTACTTTAGAGCATTATATCGTATTTTAAGGTATTTTAACATATTTTCATGTATCTTAGGGCATTTTAAGGCATTTTATTAGCGTATTTCGGCGTATTTTAGCGTATTTAATTGTATTTTGACGTATTTTACCGTATTTTCAAACATTTTAGCATACTTTAGAGCATTATATTGTATTTTAAGGTATTTTAACATATTTTCATGTATCTTAGGGCATTTTAAGATATTTTAGCGCATTTTAGCGTATTTCGGCGTATTTTAGCATATTTAATTGTATTTTGACGTATTTTACCGTATTTTCGAAAATTTTAGCGTACTTTAGAGCATTATATCGTATTTTAAGGTATTTTAACATATTTTCATGTATCTTAGGGCATTTTAAGGTATTTTAGCGTATTTTAGCATATTTTAGCGTATTTAATTGTACTTTAACGTATTTTGACGTTTTTAGCGCATTTTCGAATATTTTACCGTATTTTCGTATTACAAATTAATCAATATAATGCATTGATTTGGCAATAAACAAATGGAATACATTATACAAATAAATTATTCTTTAAAATTACAAATCAATCAATAATAAGCAATGTAGGGTCAATGTTAGGCTTCATTAGCATATCATACCACGCTATCCGTTCCGTGTAGTTTTCCGTCCAACGTAAAGCTTCTTGGCGCACTCGTCTACTCCATGTAAGGTTCGGTGGCGGCATTGGATAGTCCCCTTCAAGTCTAACGTGGATGAAATGACTACGATTAACAAATAACAGTGAAACGAACTGATGGGGGTCACGTGCGTACTCTGGATTATATAAGGGAAATACAGTAGAACAACCTTGGATGTCTAATATGTGAACAATCACACCAAACCTATTGGCAAGAAGGAGTGCTGCTTGAGGCAACTCCATCCAATGTTCCCTGGGTGCCATTCCAACCCCGGTAAAATCTATTCTCTGTACTTGTTTGTCGTAGTCCCCTGGTAATTCACTATCGAAGATGTACTTCCACATTTCTTTGTTCGGACCCGTCAGCTCTTCAACTAGTTGGTTTCGAATATACCCAAAGTAATCTTGTTCCAACCCTAAACCCACAGCCGTCGCCCGAAACCCACAATGTCCATCCGGCCTGACATCTTTTATTCTTGAAATGTAGGGGTGTAACACTTTTGGAATTCGTTTTTTGTATCTGTGCGCATATTCAAGCATTCCCTCATCAGTGATTAACGGAAAGACATTGCCCTTGCCAGGCTCTTCTTCACGTGAAGATGTTGAACGACCGCGTCTATTTAACGACCTTTGAGACTTTAGAGACATTGCAGACGTAGACGGCATTAGGGAATCTTGCGATGGTACATAAGAGCTATGTCGAGGAGGGTCACACCTACTTTGTTGTCTGGGAGGCCCAACTGAGCTATCTCTAGCAGCTTGCTCTTTTCTTTGTTGTTGGACCTTGGAAGTTGGCCACCCGCGAGTGTTTTCTTGTACGACAGGCGGTTTTTTGTCGCTCATATATGGGTTTACCACCGCCATGATCTTCGATAAGACGCCTTTCCTCACTTGCGGGGGTTGGGTAGACAATTTTTGTTTCACATATTCTAATTGTTTGTCTACATCAACATCTTCCTTATCAAAATTTGATGGGTTCAGGTCAAGTTTTCTCCATAAAATGTCTATATCTTCGAGCTGAATGACGCAGTCTGCAAAACAAAAAAAAAGAGCATTAGACAATCATATTAAATTAAGACAACAAAACATTTTTTATAAGTCTATAAGTACCTGTATTCTGCAATCTCTCCAGGCGACAAACACATAACAACCCGGCACCCGAGTACAGCTGGCAGCCACATGTTGATCCGAATGACCGCAACGTGTCTATTCTCCGTGTTAGCTCATTTTCCAATAGGTTAAGAGCAAGGATGGAAACTTTAAGAAGTAGGATGGAAACTTTAAGAAGTAGGTTGCAAAACATAGGAATATGAAGGTGGCTGTTCATTCGCTTGGTGCGGCTTTCTTCCAAGGATTTCTTTATTTGCGCATATTGCTTTAGTACCAAGGTGTCCACCTTTTTCACCAGCGATTCCAGACTGCATCTCGGTGTAGTAAGTTGTTTCTTTAATGCAGCATGTGCGCCTTCAGCTCTGTTTTTTGTAGTTTGCAAGAATGTCAGGGTTTGATTGGTCTATGCAGATACGAACAATTTTCTGGAGGTGCTTAACCAGTTTTTCCATAGGTAATAAAAAACATCTGAAAAAAATAAACATATTCAAATTATATATCAATTTGTATGAATGTATTTACTTAGAGAGAACATACATGTAAGTTGTTGATTGACAAGGTGTCTCTGAAGGTTAAGGACGTTATATTTGTATAACTCTTCGGTAGCGGAATTACACACTGTTTTCCACTGATTTATAAAGGCATCCCAATCTTGCCCATTAAACGAACCCTTGCATTGCTTCACAATATTTTATAAGATGTGGAACCTGCAGAGATATCCGTGTGCGCCAGGGAATATTTTTCTACACGCGTTTATCAGTGCCTGGTCCTTATCCGTTAGAATTACACGCGGCTCCATGCGCTCGTGCAGCATAGACCTGTCTCTCTCCAATACCCAGACGTACGTTGCCACCTGCTCATTTGAAAGAAATGCATGCGCAATACAGAAGGTGTGGATTGTCGACGTCATACCCACAACTTTAGGGTAAGCGGGTGTCTCGTCACCCGATGACTCTTGCACGGGTGGCTCGTCACCCAATGACTCTTGCACAGGTGGATCGTCACCCAATGACTCTTGCACGTAAGAAGGGTGACTATGGTCTCCTTGTACTGCCGAGGGACCACTAACGAAAACGTTATTGCTATATTCTTCCTGTCCGTACGAGGGAACGTAACCGGGTTCATAAAACGGAGACCTATAACCTTGATCATGGCTACACGCGTTCAAATCTGGTAGCAACGGTTGGCGGGGCATAGCAGACTAAAAAAAACCAACGGATAAAAGGTAATGGTAAGTTTAACGCCGAATAGAAAAAAGTAAATATATATACTTACCTCATTGAGGTCTGGCAACGACTATTCATTATGACGGGGACGATAGCCCGACATGACCTCGTGAGCGTGATCATCATTTCCACCCAAATCGTAAGAATCAGGGACATTAGACCCCGCCTAATACAAACGGTGTGCTAAGTATTTCATAAAAAAAACAGAATAAGTTAAAAAAATGATATACCACACTGCTATCCGAAATAAACGTGCTCGTGTCCGCCTCAGACGGCTCACCGAAAACATAGTTGTACCAAGACATGTTTGTTAGTGAATGTGAATATATAACGAAGACGATACGTCTTCTTCGTCGTTTAAATAGGGGAAGAAGAATTCAAATTCAGAAAAGAATACGAGTCGTATAGCCCTATATGATGCGTATAGGGCATACGTCAATCACTTTACGTCACTCAACAGTGACGGAAAGCTGATCGTACTTTCTAAAAAAGTAATACGCATCGTATAGGCCTATACGATGCGTATTACTTTAACCCCCGTGAGACAATGTCAGTCTTTGACTGACACATAATTAATTACCAACTCAATACGCATCGTATAGACCTATACGATGCGTATTGAGGGTGTCGATTTAATAAGCCAAGGTGTGCCAATAATACAACCCTAAATAAACCCACAAAATCAACTGCTTATCCACCAAAAATCAAATCCAACTTGGTAACATCAACCCTAAACCCCGACTGACCACCCCTACCTGAGACTATAGCGGCAGCGTACCCATAACCCGCGTATTACCCACAAGGGGTGCCTGAGTGGTGGTTTATACCCCTAATAGTACGTGTTATTCTCAATTCAAAACTATAAATTTGAAAACTTTATAACTATTGTGTACGTAATACATAGATAATAGTCACATGTAGTTACTACTAGTGAAAAGAAATATAGTTAAATTAAAACCAAATTGAAAATAAATAATCTCACCTAACTCAATTTGGCCGATAATAATTTCAAGTCAGTTATTGGTCGATAATAATCCAAACTGGTCAATTTTTTTTTTGTAAAATAGGCCGTCGTTAAAATAGCTTAATGGAGTCAAGTTTTTTTTTTCCGAATTAGAAACCGATGTTTTAGGGCTTTTGATCAGAACGAGGATACGAGTCGATTGATGTAAAACTTACCTCGACATACTGCCCCAACCCACGAAAACGATGCTTCAATTCGGGTGTTTAAACTTCCAAATAACAAAAATCAAGCAATTTGAGCACAATTTTGAGGTAAGTTTTACATCAATCAACTCGTATCCTCGTTCTGATCAAAAGCCCTAAAACATCAGTTTGTAATTCGGAAAAAAACTTAACTTCATTAAGTTATTTTAACGGCGGACTATTTTACAAAAAAAATTGACCCGTTCGGATTATTATCAGCCAATAACTAAATTAGGATTATTATCAGCCAAATTGAGTTATGTGAGATTATTTACTTCCAATTTGCCTAAATTAAAAAACGTCCTAAAAAGCAAATTTAAAACATATAGGTTTAGTCTGTTCTCATCGTATATACTTGAAATTTGTTTCTAAACTAGATGTAACACCCGCCGCGTTGCGGCTAGGGTCTTACATATTACGACACAATGAATCAACTTACGGCTAGACCCTTACAAATTACGGCACAATTAATCTATTTTATACTTCTCTATCGACCCGTTCGTTGCGTTTTAAAACAACAAACCTAAGGATTAACTACACACCTTTGTATCAAGTTAGATATCCAAACGATCACATTGTGTTTCCAAATGTCTTGTGGAGGGAAATACAAATACTTGATGTTGATTAGGGATGAGCACGGTACATGTTCAGTATTGAACCTGTACCGGTACCGGAAAACGGAAAAAGTGGGTACCGGTACCGAATATACCGGTTCGGTACCAGTACCGGTATTTTACCTGTAAATACCGGTACCGTTCCGATATTGGTACCAAAAAGCGGGGATAATGGGTAACCGCACAATTAAAGAGAGTTGGCCCAAAACAATAACCCACACCACCTAGTTGTTTTGTAAAAAAAACCAATGTCCAAGAATATATACTTAGAGTACAACTTCTAATGCACCATAATGTTAAAAATTAATAGTATATAAATAATTTAACAAAGTGTACAACCCCAACACATAAAGGTACAACAAAACTAAGCATGAAGCACCATTAATGCAAAAGTTACAACCATTTAAAGCCTAAGTGTATTACAATTTGATATTATATTATATAAATAACAATTTGTCTTTAGTGGTACAAGCCAAAAATTGTTGCAAATTAATTATTAGTGTATAAATCATGTATATTTGACTTTTATATTTGATAGGGCTACTTAAAAATATGAAAATAATTGTTATCCTTTTCCGCTTGTTTTATATTTTGTTTTTCTAAGGTTGTATATTGAGCTTGTTGATTTCAATTTTTTTTTGAAAACAACCCAAGGCATATAGTACAACAACTTATGCCTACAAAAGTTGTTAATTTATAGTATATAAATTGTAAATCATTAAAAAAATGCAATTTCTTTATTCAAATAATTGTTTCTTTAAAGCAACAAACACAACCAAAACAATGCTTGGATGTGCATGTAGAAGTAGAAACTCACATGCATGTATGCCAAATCCATCACAAGCACCACCAAACATTGCTTAATCCATTGCGTACTCTACTCTTGCTTCTTCGTCTTGCTTGAATAACTCCTTTTCAAATCAACACTATCGTACAAAAAAATTGTATAGTCATTATTGTGTAGTACAATTATATACTACACATTTCAAACTCAAAAGTGATGTGTGTATAATAATTATGAATTTAACTTTGTTTAAGAGAAAGTTAAAAAACTACCATAAAGATTGTTAATATTTATCATGCAAATTCTCTTCTCAAACTTCGTTGCTAAATTAGCAACCAAATAAAGCTATAAGGAATTTCGTTATTAGATTTTTAACAGGTGGTTTATCTACAAGAAGACCATTGCAGATTTAACGAAGGACGGCCTTCGTTTTAATTTTTCATCGTCAATCCTCTTTTCATATCAGGGAGATACCTAGAAAAAAAAATTATGTACATACAATAACTTAATATATAGCTAGGTTTTGGGACACCCTTTGTCACATAATATGTTCATTTTGCTATTGGTTTCTTAACCCACAGGAGATCTATAATATTGGATAAAAACTTCATTTTGTTTCTAATGTCAAAAAGACCCTTCTTTTTTAAATCTCTGACCCTGAGTACGTGTTACGCTACTAGAAAAGTGATTATTTTGCTACGAAAGTTTCCAACACAAAAAGAATGAGTTACAAATTCCGACACATTCCTGGCGAAACAAAATTGCGACACTGGCAAAACACCCTAATGTTGTTACAATTTTGTAGTATTTTTTTGAATTGTTAAGTTAATTAATATACTACTATCAAATACAATTAAAATCTTGCGACATATTTCCTGTGTAAACCTATTAAATTAACTAATTTAGAACTATTAACTCAATTAATTAATATTTTTATCAAATATTCCATCGGAAATACATTGTAATTTGCGACTTTGTGACAAATAATTGTTGTTATAATAGAAATATGTAAAAAAGCGTTAAACTAATATTATTAAACATTCTGTCAGAAATGCTTCGCAATTTTCGGTTGCAACTTTCGACTCATTTGCGAAAAATATACATTATTTCATTTGAGTTATACAAAAGATGTTAAGTTAATCTAATTATTGAATATTCTTTCAGAAATGGGTCACGAATTGCGACGCATGTGTGACAAGTTACAACCAATAACTACCATTCCATATGCCATGTAAAATCATCCATTCAGCCCCATTGGGCAATGACCGTCGTCATTACATTCTACCTGTCACGTAGGATCCATTTTCCTAAAGTAAACACACGTAAAAGGTTAAGTGACTTTCTCTATGTTTACAACCTTACCATCTAGTCAAGTTACTTTACTGTTTCTTTATCAATACATCAGTCCAGTTATTGTTTATTGATAAAACTGTTTCATTCGTTAAACCATTGTGTTCTCAAAACATTTCGTTTTTTCCATATAAACAGTTCGTGTCATGTGTGATAATCAAGCCGCCATACAGATTTAAGAAAATCCTGTCCAACACGACCGTACAAAACACGTGGAAGTTGATAGACATTTCATCAAAGAAAAGCTCGAAGCAGGGATTGTAGAACTTCCGTTTATTCCCTCTAAAGATCAACTTGCAGACATTTTAACCAAGGCTGTCAACGGAAAATTGTTCAACAGTTGCCTCAACAAGTTGAGCTTCGGAGACCCTACTACTCAACTTGACGGGGAGTATTAGAAAATAAAATTATAGGATCAGAAATTATTCATCATTTCCTTTTTTTAGGAGATTTCCTTCATCATATTAGCATCAATCATTTAGCCGTTAGGAACTTTTGGATCCTTCATCCAACTCATATTTTCGTAATTATCATTCCTTGTATCCCTATTTATTGGGGTTGTTCTGTTTATCTAAATCATCAAGCAATAGAATAAAAGTATTTTTCTCTGATCTAGAAAATAATTACGACACATGAGGTTTTGTTGCCTTTATTGGATGTGTGAAGTAATTAGGGATTGTAACATGACAATATGATTTATCTATTGAAAAACAAGCTGATGAACATGTTAGTTGTACAAGGACCGAATAGATGTGTTAAGTAGGGAAGTAGTCAGACCATGTTGTTGATGAACATATATGTATGGTTAAGGACAATTTTAAATCCTATATGTATGGTTATTTTATGGGAAAACATTTGTCATCTGGAATGTTTAGGTTTAATGTTATGCGTATGTGTAAAAAGTATGTCATTCATATACATTGGGGTAGCACTACTTTACATGTGCTGCTTAATAAATGACTTTAATGTTTACAATACTGATATTGTAGTCATACGAAGTTAGCGAATGTTTTGTTGGTGTAGCGGGTAAAATCCTAGTTATCCTCTACAAACTAACTTTATCACTTTAGCCCATGCTTGTGACACATTTGCAACGAAAATGTATGTCGGTATTGAAATTACCAATTTTTTTAGCAATGAATTAGCTAATTGAAATAATTAAAAAAAGTACAACTTTGTAATGATTTAGATCTTGTGATTCGACAAACATAATATCACATAAAATAACAATAATAATGCACACAAAATCCTAACCAATCACGTACTATTTTATAGCACGCATCTAAAATTGTAAATTCTCACCTCTAGCTTTAAATTATAAATAATAAAAATTGATTGCTAAAAAAGTTACATTCGCCTTAGAAGGGCAAAACAGTAATTTCACTCCAAAGCAAACTCTACTTATATAAACGAGAAAATTACCAAAATAGTCAAGAATTTCTTTGACTTGCCAAAATGGTCATTTGATGCCTCCTTAGAGCAGGGCATTACGGATTCAAATATGCGGGATGCCTCTTTCAAGACCCCTCATGTGTCTTTAAATATGGAAGTGACACGTGTCTCAAGACTCCTCCAATGCCTCTGGCAGACTCTTACAATGCCTCTGGTAGACTCTTACAATGCCTCTGGCAGACTCCTCCAATGCCTCAGGCAGACTCTTCCCAAAACACTTTAAGAAAATACTTTAAAATATTTAAAAAAATACTAAATTTTTTTTAAAATTTAAAAAAAATTACTTTTTTAAATTTATATACGTAAAGATATCTTGGCTAATTTTTTAAAATTAAAAAAATATTTTAAATTTATATACGTAAAGATATCTTTAAAATACTTAAAAAATACTATATGTATATAAATTTAAAATACTTTGCGTATATAAATTTAAAAAATATTTTTTTCAAATTAAAAAATATATATATTTAAAAAAATATTTTTAGTATTTTTTAAAAATATTTTAAAGTATTTTCTTAAAATATTTTGGGAAGAGTCTGCCTGAGGCATTGAAGTAGTCTGCCAGAAGCATTGGAGGAGTCTTGAGACACGTGTCACTTCCATATTTAAAGACGCATGAGGGGGTCTTGAAAGAGGCATCCCGCACATTTGAATCCGTGATGCCCTGCTCCAAGGAGACATCAAATGGCCATTTTGGTAAGTCAAAAAAATTCTTGGCTATTTTGGTAATCTATACTATATAATAAAAGAAACCACTTTTGGGACACTTGTCATCATATTATGGCATCTTTTATAGATAATTATTATTTTAATTTAATCTTTTCTAATTAATTATAGATAACCCTCCTATTAAATATTATTTAGTTTAATATCTTATTGATAATTATTATTTAGTTTAATCTTCTTTTCATTTATAATATTATTTAGAGAAAATTACGATTTTGGCCCCTGTAGTTATATCACTTTTACCCTTTTAGTCCAAAAAGAATTTTTTAACATCTGAGCCCCTAACGTCTTCTTTTCTAACACTTTTGGCCCATAACACTAACCTCATCCATTAAATGTTAGGGGCCAAAAGAGTTAAAAAAAGACGTTAGGGGCCAAAAAGGTTAGAAAAAAGATGTTGGGGGCTTAGATGTTAAAAATTCTTTAGAGAAAATTACGATTTTGGCCCCTGTAGTTATATCACTTTTACCCTTTTAGCCCAAAAAAGATGTTTTTAACATCTGAGCCCCCAACGTCTTCTTTTCTAACCCTTTTGGCCCCTAACACTAACCTCATCCATTAAATGTTAGAGGCCAAAAGGGTTAAAAAAAGACGTTAGGGGCCAAAAAGGTTAGAAAAAAAGACGTTCAGGGCTTAGATGTTAAAAAGTTCTTTTCTGGGCTAAAAGGGTAAAAGTGATATAACCATGGGGCCAAAAACGTAATTTTATTATTTGATGTATAAAATTAGATTTATTCAATTCGTACAATACACTAGGTTTTTTAAGGATATATTTTTTATTATTTAGTACAGAAAATTACATTTATTCAAACCGTGTAATACACATATTTTTAAAGATGTAGTTTTTTATTATTTGCTATATAAAATTACATTTATTCAACTCGTGTAATAAATGAGGTTTTTCAAAGATGTATTATTTTATTATTTGGTAAACAATATTACATTTATTCAACTCGTGTAATACACGTGGTTTTAAAGATATAACTTTTTTTTATTTTGTATAGAAAAATACATTTATTCAACCTGTACAATATTGTTTTTATAGATATAACTTTTTATTATTTAATATATAAAATTATATTTATTTAACTTGTGCAATAAAGAAGGTTTTTAAAGATATATTATTTTATTATTTAGTATATAAAATTTATTTATTCAACCCGTGTATACACGGGGTTATAACCTAGCTATCTCTATATAAACCCTACAACGGGAACCAATTAACATTCTTTAAAACAACCACAAGACAAAAAATGGAAGTCCAACTGTCAACCATGTTTTTCCTCTTAATCTCAACGGCGGTCTTACCATGGTCAACCACCGCCGGCGATGCTCTCCCACCCACCGCAGGCGAAGTTTTCGCACCTGCTCCCACATCGGACGACACCGAATACATCCGTACGTGTTGCGAAACAACCCGGTATCCCGACACATGTTTCGCCACCCTCTCCAACTACTCTGGCACCGTCCGGCACGACAGCGGCCGCCTTGCCACGGTGGCAATCCACGTGGCACTACACAACGCCACCCACATGGCCAGATACGTATCCAACATGTCCAGGCAACCGGATTCCGGCAAAACAAGAGAATTCGCGGCATTAAGCGACTGCGAATCCGTATTCGAAGACGCGGTGGATCAGATTAATAAATCGATTAAGGAAATGAGGCAGTTGGGGTGGACCGGTGAGTCGGTCCGGTTCCAGCTCAGCAACGTGCAGACGTGGATGAGTGCGGCGTTGACGAACGAGGACACGTGTATGGATGGGTTTGAAGGGGTGGCGGATGGTGGTGTTAAGGCGGATGTGTGTGGTCGTGTGGTGGCGGTTGAGGAGGTTACGAGTAATGCGTTGGCGTTGGTTAACCGGTATGCGGATACTATATCGGTTTAGGGTTTAACGACGGTTGTTAATTATGGGTTAACTGTCAAACCAAACGTTGAATTTATTTTGATAAAAAAAATGGTTTAGACAAAAAAAAAAAAAAAAAAAAAAAATTGTTGATTGTGTGTGTGATGAGTGAAATAGATTCATTGGGTGTCAACTGTCAAATATTTGTTTTAAATATATATTCACATAAGTATTTTGTATATGATGATGATGAAGAATTGTTGATATGATGAGTCTTGTGCCATAGATTAAATTGGTGTTTTTTTTATTATGAATGTTGTGATGTAACAAAAAGAATATTGTATTTATGTATGTGAAATTTGTGAGATTTTTTAATGAATATTGTACATTCTTTATGCCTTAAGTAAAACATGTTTAAATAGATAGGTTTTTTTGCATAAAAATCTTGTCAACACCGGCTATGTGAAATTTTAATTTTGGTATACAATCAACATAAAATTTAAAATATCTGTCGTATCTTTTATTAGAATGTGAATAATGGTTACTGGTAAATATTTGAATTCTGCCCTTAACACACCTTTAAAAAAAGTTAAATATTCAAACGTGTAATATATATATATGAAGAAAAGTAAATACCTTTTTCATAAGAAAATGGAATTAAAAAGAAAAAAAAATCAAATTCTGGGGTAACATTCGTGAATTAAATGCTTAAATGTGTCTTTGCATGCCGTCTATTTTGTTGGTGTTCAGACAGAACCTAAAACTGGAAGTATATATATCACCATTGTTTAATCCAGAAATATTTATTGTAAAAGGAAAAAAACTTTTAGGTGGCATACTCATAGACCACGAATTTAGAATTTTGTAATATTGTTGAAAGGGGAGTAACTTAACAGATCTCATACACCACGAATTTAGAATTTTGTAATATTGTTGAAAGGGGAGTAACTTAACAGATTTTTTTTAACTTAATTTATAAACATATAATTATATATGCTTGTAAACATATAGTTATATATGCTACTCGTATAATTGATGGTTTATAAGTTTGTATTCTTGTTATGGTGCATATATAGTTAAGTACAAGTTTGTATTCTTGTTAACGAGACATCAATAATATTATGAAACCACCCTATATAAAAGGTTAATGCTTCTGACGAGGACAAACATGCATAATACAATTTTCGTTCAAAGTGTGTGTACTTATGTAAAAGATAATATTGCGAAAGTATAGAAGGTGTATAAAATATTATATCATCAATGGAACATTGCGGAAGTATAGAAGGTTTATATAATATTATATCATCAATGGAACAATACAAACATGCATCATCAAAAAGTTGTTGTTTAGTGACACTTAGAAGTTAGATGAGGTGTCACGCTAGAGCCAAAAAAAGTCAGTAAATTTGAAATATCATCAAAAGTTAATAAGGAATCACAAAAACGTCTGAATGTTCTACCTCACTACGGCAACCGTAAATACTGTTAAAAAAAGAAACTAACTAGAATGTGATATTCTTTAACTGCCATAAAAAGGTCTTTTAAGTATTTACGGCAACCGTAAATACTGTTTTTTTTTTCAAAAAAAAAAAACTAACTAAACTGTGATATTCTTTAACTGCCATAAAAAGGTCTTTTAAGTATTTAAATAGGTCACTTTTAGTTAATTTTATTTCTTTGATCATGAAACTGAAAATGATGTTTAAGTGTCAAATGTTATTATATATTATGACATTTCATTCATTTTGAACAAAAGAACAGCTTATAATTTAGGGAAATTGGATTTAAATAATCCGAACTTTCACCTGTTGGCCAATAACACTCCGAACTTTCAGTTTGGCCAGCAGCACTCTCAACTTTCATCCTATTTTCCCAAAACACTCCCAAACTAACATATCACTAACCAAGTTAGTTTTTAAGTTTTATTTATTACACAAACAGTCCCTGTAGTTATAATTTACTAGTTTTAAGTTTTATTTATTACACAAACAGTCCCTGTAGTTATAAAAAAAATCCTAAAAATAAAAAAAAAATCTAAAAATTCAAAAAAATTCAAAAAAATCATAAAAATTCAAAAAAAATCAAAAAAATTCTAAAAAAATCAAAAAAAATCTAAAAAAATAAAAAAAAAATCATAAAAAATCATAAAAATTCTAAAAAATATCAAAAAAATTCTAAAAAAATCATAAAAAACCGTTTCGACCCGTACCGTTTCGACGCGAACTGTTTCGACGCGTACCGTTTCGACCCGGACCGTTTCGAACCGTACCGTTTCGACCCGGACCGTTTCGACCCGTACCGTTTTCGACCCGTACCGTTTCGACGCGAACCGTTTCGACGCGTACCGTTTCGACGCGAACTGTTTCGACGCGTACCGTTTCGACCCGGACCTTTTCGACCCGTACCGTTTTCGACCCATACCGTTTCGACGCGTACCGTTGAAACGGTACGGGTCGAAAACGGTACGGGTCGAAACGGTACGCGTCGAAACGGTTCGCGTCGAAACGGTACGGGTCGAAAACGGTACGGGTCGAAACGGTACGGGTCGAAACGGTACGGTTCGAAACGGTACGGGTCGAAAACGGTACGGGTCGAAACGGTCCGGGTCGAAACGGTACGGTTCGAAACGGTCCGGGTGGAAACGGTACGGGTCGAAACGGTCCGGGTCGAAACGGTACGCGTCGAAACAGTTCGCGTCAAAACGGTACGGGTCGAAACGGTTTTTTATGATTTTTTTAGAATTTTTTTGATATTTTTTAGAATTTTTATGATTTTTTTTATTTTTTTAAATTTTTTTTGATTTTTTTAGAATTTTTTTGTTTTTTTGAATTTTTTTGAATTTTTAGATTTTTTTTTATTTTTATGATTTTTTTTTATAACTACAGGGACTGTTTGTGTAATAAATAAAACTTAAAACTAGTAAATTATAACTACAGGGACTGTTTGTGTGATAAATAAAACTTAAAAACTAACTTGGTTAGTGATATGTTAGTTTGGGAGTGTTTTGGGAAAATATGATGAAAGTTGAGAGTGCTGCTGGCCAAACTGAAAGTTCGGAGTGTTATTGGCTAACAGGTGAAAGTTCGGATTATTTAAATCCAATTTCCCTATAATTTATCCTATTAAATTAAACTAGAACACAACTGAACATTGATATGTAAAGAGTCGTAGGAGTATTTTTCCCGACGACATAATATATCTAAGGAAATAAACACAGAAGAAAGATCAAGCATGGCATGTTTTGAGTCGACTTATAGGTTGAACAACTAGTTAAGATCATTTCGAACATGTCACAAATGAAAACCTCAGGTCAATAGCTTATTTTTTGTTTTAATGTCAAACATAATTTATATAAAAAGGTAGCTTTAAAGTAATTGAATATCATATTTTTTTTAAAGATTGGACTAAGCTTTTGGCTTGAACCGATCTTAGATCAATTAATATTCGTATCTTACTTTTTATTTTTCTTTTTGTAATTGATCAGTCTGAAAGTTAGTACTTATCATTTTACATTACTTTATTCAAAAGTATAATACTGTCGACTTTGCGATATTTTTTGTATTATTTCTTAAGGAAAAAGATGACCTATTCCATTATATATAACCATTTAAATTCAAAAGTAAAATCCAACTTATTTGATATAATATTTAAGACTAACTTTCCTTCAATTATTTAGTGTGCTAAAATATTAATGGCCACGTTTGGGGACACAAAAAGATTTATCATAAGTTATTAAAATTATAAACAAAGTTAGAAACACAAATGGAAAATAAAAAAATATAGATATTATTGTTTTATGTTAGCAAGGCAGCTTTAGTCGAATCTTAAATCGAACGCGGAACGAAGAACAAGCACAAGTTGAAACACACTTCTTTAAGGAAAGGAATATTATTTTTCAAAGTATTTTAAATTATACATCAATATCCTTATAAAAACAGAAAAATGATGCAAAAGTTTTCAAAAGTTAACAAGAAGGCTCCAAACGAAGAAACTTTGGGTGGTTTAGATGTTTGTTGACACCTCTAAGTTGATAATAAAATGTTTTCGTCCATATCATACGGCCCCTAGCTTCGATGGACATAAAGTTTAGGCCAACTCGTTTAATTCATGGCCTATTTTATCTTTCATAAATCAATCCATATAAGAGTCTACTATATAGCGCTTGGATCAACTCCATTCACCATTAATTCTTCATGACATGGAATAAGTTAAATAAAGTAGGGATATTAGAATTAAATAATCCCAACTTTCGCTAATTAGCCAATAGCACTTCCAACTTTCGTTTTGTACCACATCACTCCTAACTGTCATCTTATTTTCCTCTGGAACCCTCAAACTAACTAAACATTAACCCAGTTAGTTTTTTTTTATGGTGTAATGACTTAACTAGTAATCAATAGCAATTTGGCTCAAAATAAAAACAGGAAGGTAATGTTTCATTGATTAACATAGGATTCAAGGTGAGAAGAGAGAATACAGAATGGGGATGAGAAGAGAGACACACCAATGAGATCTAACAAACTTTTCTATACCTCATGATCACAAAATAATTACTTTAAATAGGAGAGTAACCAATTTCTGTTAGGCACTAGCTGACGTGGTGTTCATGATGAAGTCTTGGTATTTCTTTGGCTGATTTGTTGCTCTTGCACTCCTTAACTGGGCTGGATCTCTTGCTTGTTTATCACTGTTGTTGGGCTGGCCTATTGGGCTCATGACTGGTGACATGGTATCTGAAGTGGTATTTTTTGATGATATGGCAGCTGACGTGACATCTGATTTGGTTTTTTGATGGCGTGGTGTTTTTTGATGACGTGGCAGATGATGTGGCACTGGTTTAGTGATGTCAGCAAACTGGGTTAGTGTTGGGTTAGTTTGGGAGTGTTGTAGGAAAATAAGTTGAAAGTTGGGAGTGATGCAGTGAAAATCGAAAGTTGAGAGTGTTATCGGCCAATTGATGAAAGTTGGGGTTATTTAAATCCAATATCCCAATAAAGTATGGCATGAAATATCCAATATCAGTATGCGCGGCTAATGTTTCCATTGTCAGTACTACTCAAGAAAGTTAAATGGTAAAACTTTCTCTGTGTGTGTATATAGGATGAACATCATTACATAATACTAATTATTGTGAGAAAAAAAAAAACAACTATAAATCACTAAATTTTTGGATTTAAGGTTCATATTTTTTGAATTTTATGTTTCTTGCATTCATATGTGTATTATATATACATAAGAACATATATATATTTACCTACACATAGTCTACATACATGTATGTAATTTAACTTACAGATAACCTACATGTGTGTAGGTTATAAAAAAACAGAAAAATTTTCATCTTTTGTGTTTGAACTATTGGATTCTACGTGTTTCACGACGGGCTTTCGGTCAGTATCGATTCAGTTCATTCCAGTACCAGCTTAATACCGACACTCAGCATAACAATCGATATGTTTTTAAATCGATTGATAACCATAAAAATACATGTACTGGTACCAGTGTTGATTGGTTGGTATTGTCTCAGTTCGTTACGATACCAGTATGATACCTTGACTCGATATAGCTTACGATACCAATTTTATTATTGCGAATGCAACTCCGTGTTCAGCTATTTTTGTATCGCCATGTTGAGGAAAACCATAAAAACGAATACGGTAACACTTGTACCAATGTTGACCCCCGCATTTCGAATGAGGGAGTCATAAAACCATGCTAAGTAGTAAGCAAACGGCGTCCAAAACAAGAAAAAAATTGTAAAACAAATACGCAAATTTATGCCGACACATGACGTAAAACATAAGCAAAGGTAAATGCAAAATTATTCCGCAATTTGGCGTAAAACACAAAAAAAAACTCACTACAAGACAAAAAGAATGAAAGACAAAAAAAGATTACAATATAATACTATAAAAAAACTAAAGAAGAACACTATTTATAAGTTGTTTCATGTTTTGTTATGCATATATATATAAATTATAGTGTGAGAAATAATAAATCTTACATTTGTAACACTTTCATTTACTTTTTAGGTTTTTAAGATTGAAAAAATGAGTAATTCATTTTGTTCTGCATGTTCTTGCAATATTTAGTGTCATACATAGAACTTTCCAATATATATGAATTATATGGAGAAATCTCATGTAAGTTGCAAAACCTCTGAAAATCTAATGGATGGATATCATGCTACCACATGTTACACTTTTTCGTTGCAACATTTTTATTTACACCTGCAACATTTTCTGTCACTAACACACATTTCGCAACAGTGGAGAGTGGAAAGAGAATGTGTTACATTTTTCATCTGTTCACATTTTTTGTAACTCATCTGTTACACATTTTTATTGTGTTTGTACAGCAGTTTTTTAGATTATATGAAGTGTGTGGATTTTAGAACTTATAATCAACGAAGTTTTTATTTTATAATGCACGTAAAAACATGTTACATTTTTTTACAGTAGGATTTTTATGTAACAATACAGTTGTGACATTTTTTTGTGAGAACTTAGAGGACTCGGCATTCTCGTGTAAGTTTTGCTCCCATTTGTTTCACACCCCTATATTAAAATGTTGCAAACACGGCCGTAAAAAAATCGAAGTGGTGTTTTCGGCCCCTTACAGCTGCTTTAAAAAGCTGATGACATCAACTTGATATCAGTTTTTTTTTTTTTTGAAAAAGTTGATTTTTTTTAGGATTTTTGGTAAAAAAAATTTTGAAAAAATATCTTGTAAGGACGAGTTCTCTAAGTTCTAACAACTCGTATGAGTTTTCATTTTACCGTAACCTTTTATATATATAATGTAAGTATCTATAGAAAATCCACTTTTATTTAGAAAACTTGGGAAACTCTAACCTCCCGATTTTTTTTTAAAAAAAAATAATTTACACAAGTTATATACATGTTTTTAAGGATTTTGGGCAAAAAAAAATCAAAAAAGCGCCGAGTAGATATTTAAAAAAAATAAACAAGTTTTGGTGTAACACGTGTTACAAATATGTCAGATGAATGTAACACATGTTACACCAAAACTTGTTTATTTTTTTTTTAAATATCTACTTGGCGCTTTTTTGATTTTTTTTTTTTTTTGCCCAAAACCCTTAAAAACATTTATATAACATGTATAAATATTTTCAAAAAAAAAAAAAACATCGGGAGCTTTGAGTTTCCCGGGTTTTCTAAATTAAAGTGGGTTTTCTATACATCCTTCCCCTATATATATATATATATATATATATATAGGCCAGTTAACACACATTACGGCTTAACGTACGACCGGTACGTCACGAAATTACACACATTCATTTGAAAATCACGCACGTTATAAACCTCAAAAAACTTAATCACGCATGTTGAAAACATACAAATCATGCACGTTAATCACGCACGTTAATCACGCATTCCCTACTCCCAGTTCAAAAATCGCATCCCCTGTACTACGATCTGAAACCATTATTACTGCCCTCTGACTCCAATCGAATCAAAGCTTGGTCATGTTCCTGCATCCTCGGTTACGGCTGAATCAAAGCTTGGTCATGTCCCTTCATCCTCTGTTCTACGATTTGATTTCGAGGGTCAACATTTTGATGAAACTTTTCAATATCAACGATAAATTTGAACCCAACTCGATGAAACTGACTGAAAAATGGCGAATTTGAAGTGAAACAAAAAGAAAATTGAAACGAATTAGTCGAAATTGATCAAACCCAGGCTAATTGAAAAAGAACAATAATCATGCATGTTATATACAAAAATCACGGATGTTGTCGTACGTGATGTACGTTAAGCCGTATTGTATTTTACACTTTTTCTATATATATATATATATATATATATATATATATATAGGAATAAGTTAAAATGAGAACCACCTCGAGTTGTAAGAACCAGCGAGAACCACCCCCGCGGGGGGCCGTTGACCACGAAATTTTTTTTACACCTAGATCCGTATATTTTAACACGGGGGGTAAATTTTGGGTTCAAACGGCGCGCCCGAGGGGGTAGTTTTTTACGCCCAAAGTTTGGTAAAAAAAAAAGAAAAATTAAAAAAATTAAAAAAACCCAAACTTTGGGCGTAAAAAACTACCCCCTCGGGCGCGCCGTTTGAACCCAAAATTTACCCCCCGTGTTAAAATATACGGATCTAGGTGTAAAAAAAAATTCGTGGTCAACAGCCCCCCGCGGGGGTGGTTCTCACTGGTTCTTACAACTCGAGGTGGTTCTCATTTTAACCTTCCCCTATATATATATATATATATATATGAACAAGATCAGGAGAGAATGCCTCAAAGTGTGAGAACGGTGAGAACGATTCTCAGCCACAAGATCTTAGTGGTTTGTGGCTGAGATTGATGCGGTGGCATTTTTGTAAATAATAGGGGTCTTGGAACTACCAGGAAGGGTAAAATAGGAAGATCCAATCAAAGTTGCACATGCTAATCACATGCCATTTTCCCCCATCATATTTAAACAAAAATTACGGATGTTGTCGTACGTGATGGCGTTTTGTATGGAAACTAATTAAATACTTGTGTTCACACTTGTTTACGCTTGTTCACACTATAAGTTACACTTTAGACCCTGAAAATATAGCTTTTTTTTGTTATGGCGTTTTGTATTTGTTATGGCGTTTTGATTTGTTATGGCGTTTTGTATGATGAAACTAATTAAATACTTATGTTCACACTTGTTTACACTTGTTCACACTATAAGTTACACTTTGGACCCTAAAAATATAGCTTTTTTTGTTATGGCGTTTTAACTAGGAGCTGGCTAAAAAAAATGATTTTTTGAGCTGTTGTAGATTATAGCTCAAAAAATAACTTTTGAGTGTTTTATGGCGTTCAAAAAAATGGTTTTTATGAGCTGTTGTAAATTATAGCTTAAAAAATAGCTTTCGAGTGTTTGGCGTTTTTCTAAATTGGGTGTTTTTATGGCGTTTTATTTGAACACCCAGTTCATGTGAGTGGGTTTTTTTTGACAATATTACCCCTTAGTGTAATTTAACATCAATGCCACATGTCACCACCAAAATCGTTCTCACCGTTCTCACACTTTTCACCGTTCTCTCTAAATCCTGACCCTATATATATATATATATATATATATATATATATATATATATATATATATATATATATTAGTGTAGGGGAAGGTTCATTTGAGAAGAAAATTTTATTGAGAAGAAAAAGAATAAAAGGGTATAATTGTAAAACATTAAATAGTTTTTTTCTCATCTCATTTATTATTATGTTTGACTAATTAATTAGTCATTAAGACTATAATCCTCCATACTAAATATTTTTGCCTACACACATCAAAAGTTATCCTACACATTTCAAAATTTATCCTACACATATTGAAATTTATCCTACACGCCTCGTATTTATCCTACACTTTAAATGAATTTTTATTTTTATTTTTTGTGAAAAATATATATCTTAAAAAATAAGTTACAAATTTAATATAGTTAGTTATTAAAGATGAAACTACCAATTAATGATGTATGTAAGTTTACTAATATACCCTTATAGTTACATTAAGTACAAATATTAAATGAAGTCCAATGAAGCATTCCTATTGGTTGAAATTTCTTCTTTTTTCTTCTTACAAAGAATTTCTTCTCATTTAAACCCTCTACTATTAGTGTAATTTAACATCAATGCTACATGTCACCACCAAAATCGTTTTCACCGTTCTCACATTTTCATCGTTCTCTCTAAATCCTGACCCTGTACAAGTGTGAACACAAGTATTTAATTAGTTCAGAAGAAAAACGCCATGAAAATACCTAGTCTAAAACGCCATAAAACACTCAGTTCAGAAAAACAACATAAAACCCAGTTAATTTTTTTTTTTTGAAAAGTATATCATTAGTATACTCATTGGATAGATAAAAAAACGCTGAGTTTTATAGTGTAATTTTTTTCAAAAATAATCACATATAAAAAATTATTGTCGTTTAAATATAATGGGGAAAATGGCATGTGATTAGCATGTGCACCTTTGATTGGATTTTTTCTATTTTACCCTTCCTTGCAGTTCCAAGACCCCTATTATTTACAAAAATGTCACCGCATCAATCTCAGCCACAAACCACTAAGATCTTGTGGCTGAGAATCGTTCACACCGTTCTCACACAATGAGGCGTTCTCTCCTGATCCTGTTCCTATATATATATATATATTACTAGTTATGATCAAGGGCGTAACATAATGGGGGCGGCCAACCCCTGGAACTTTTCACTCGGTAGTAGAGAGTATGTAGTTTTTGTATAGAATTTTTTGGGTATATACGTTTTCGACCCCTCGTTTTATAGAAATTTTTGGGTATATACGTTTTTGACCCCTCAGTCAGAAATCTCAAGCTTCGCCACTGGTTATGATTATGGTGTTTTACTGTTTTAGGGAGTGAGGGGTGCATGACTAATGAGATGGGGCAAACTTTCCACCCACCCAATCATATTGTGTCATGTCATTTCCTATCTCATTTCTCCCTCTTGCCCAAAAACACAATGTATAGTTTCCCCCAAACCATTTAAAAGAAAAACAAAAAATAAAATAAAACATGTGATTGGGTAAGAAGATACTAGCCCCACCACTTACCCCTCTCCCTCATCTTTGCCGCAAGCGGCAATCTTTCCCCGCAAACTTCCTCCCCTCATCTTTACCGAGCGGCATAATGTTGATGGCGGTGGACTCCCCGACCGGCAAAGGGGTTGCCTCACACACTTGCCGCGACCACCCTGTACCCCTTGTATGAGGATATAGATTTGCAAAGCAAGTGCATTCCAAAATTAATTATGAATAAAATAAGAATGCCATGAGGGCGATATTTTTATTCAATTCATTCATAAAACAATATAGAATTCAAAGGGATGAATACGCTAACATTCAACCAGAATCGCACAAATAGTAGCTAACCAAATAAAGGTTGTATTATAATTTTTCCAAAATAGGTATTTGCTTTCGAAGGTGATTTATACATTGCTTTTTTACTTCATATACTTGTTTTAAAGGTAGGTCTCCGTAGCTTATCTTGTAGCGTATTCGGGGAGTACTCGAAGCCTAAAAAATAATAGCTAACCAAATAAAGGTTGTATTATAATTTTTCTAAAAAAGTTATTTGCTTTCAAAGGTGATTTATACATTGCTTTTTTACTTCATATACGTGTTTTAAAGGTAGGCCTAGGCAGTTTATCTTGTAGCGTACCCGAGGAGTACTCGAAGCCTAAATAGGACTTTTACAACCATCCCTATACATATATAGTTTTCAATAAAACTGGATAAAAGACTAAAAGTGATGTATAGTTTCCAAAGGGTATATATTTTTTCGCTTGGTAAAAAAGTAAATATATATCAAAAATCACTTCTCATTTGTTTTTTTCCTAAGAAATTTATTAGGTCTTTTAAGAAAAAAAAAATCACTTTTTGTTGATTTACTCCTAAAAACTTTATTTTTTACTAAGATATATTTAATATAACTATTTAAACCTGAACCAATTATTATTAATTTCCATCGCTATACAAATTTCAAGTTTATGACTTAAATAATTCCACACAGAATTATGTCCCTTTATTTATATTGCAATGTTACGGTTTTAAAAGGCAGCAGTGTTATCTCGTGTGTGTGGTGATCAAATATATAAGTGATGTCACGAACTCTATCATGAAAGTGGTACGGCGTCTTTTAAGTTTTAATACATACAAATCAACCATTCCTTCCCTCATATGGCTGAGGCATTGAATTCATAATGTATTGAACTAATATGTCAGTAGAGTGGTCCAACTCCCGACCCGGCCCGTGACGTGTCGAGAAGTGTAAGCTCAAGCACACACATTTCCTTAATCTTTGAATCACTCACAAAATATAATCAGGATAGACCACAATTCTACACGTCTAATCACATCTTAAAGTATATCAAAAACCTGATGCAATTTGCCATAAATCTCATATAAAGGCATAATAACTTTCGCTATGTAGTCTTAGAGGGTGTATGGCTAAGCTTTTTCACACCTCCTTATAACTTATTGACTTTTATAAAAAGCTAATAAGAAGAAAAAAGTGTTTGACAAACTCAAAAAGACTTTTTAAAACGATTTCTTGTATAGAAAGGAAAAGTTAGTTTTGAAAAGTTAGAACATTGTGACTTTTTGAAGCTCCTTATAACTTTTCATAGAACATGGTGTAAGGGTGTTCAAAAAACTCGTAGCTCGCAGCTCGCTCGAAACTCGCTCGAAAAAAGCTTGAAGAAAGCTCGGCTCAAAATTGGCTCGGTTGTAAACGAGTCAGCTTGGCTCGGCTCGGTTTGTAAACGAGCCGAGCTCGAGTTTGGCCTGGCTCGGCTCGTGAGCTGGCTCGATAAAGTTTACATCTTTTATTTTATTGTCCCACATCGCTTAGAAAACAAAAACTAAGAAAGTATCTCCCCTATAAAAGAAGGTAAAGACAATGTACAAAGTGAATTAACTATTTATACTTGCATATTTAGCCATATGTTTAAATTAAATGGCAATTATGGTCCTTAGTCAATGAAGAAATTCATTTTTAAGTAGTAAATTTTGATGTTCTTTGTTAGTTCGAGTTAGATCTAGCTGAGCCGAGCTAGCTCAAATTCTAATCGAGTCGAGCTTGAGCCTCAAATCTCAGCTCGATTTGAAATTCGAGCTCGAGCAGAGCCATCTCGTATCGAGTTCGAGCCGAGCTTGAGCTGGGTCTAGCTCGGCTCGACTCGACTCGACTCGTTTACAGCCCTAACATGGTGGCTTTTTGAAGTTCCTTAGTCATTAGATGAATAAGCTAAACCAAACACTTTTTAAAATACAACTTTATTGACTTATTGGTTTTTCCCACCAAATAAGCTAATCCAAACACTTTTTTTTTTACAAAAAACTAGTCATTTTTAAGTTAAATAAGCTTAGCCAAACACCCCCTTAGTCGAAATTGACACTCCTCGTATACTTTTAAGAAAACAATAGATTTTTTATTAGTAGCATTATTTAGCTACTAGTTCTCAAAAGCAATAACTTTAAATGATCAAAGCAATTATATTCAAGTCTCTATAAGTGATTATTTAGCTTTACATTCATCTTATGGATTAACCCTTGACGTCTTTAGGAATGTATGTAATTTGTTCAAGCTCAAATGTGCATCTCCTTGTTTTATTATTATTTTTAAAATTAAATAGGTATTGGGCTCACTAAATCTAATTTCAATGGACTAATTTTTAAACCATAAAAAATGTTTTGTAAATGAGCATATCTTGAAGTTGGTATGTGTATACTATTTAAAAAATAACAAATATATATCAGATTTTTTTTAAATAACACGTGGCCCTTGAAATCACGGGCCCTGTATGGTGGTCCTCCCCGACCCCCGTACACCGTCATCACCACCCATGGATACTTGGGAACATGCTCATTTCTTCTATATTTTCTTAGAGAAAAAGAATTAATATGTGACCTATTTGAAGCTACCATTGGCATCGCACAATTTTTTTTCGTATTGTTGATTTACCTCACGGCTAGATAGATAAGTGTTTGAATTTTTGTGATTATTTTCTTTTAACAAGAATTGTTGAAAATCAAAGGCTTATTACATGTAATCCCATGTTTTACAACAAGTGAAGGTGTATGCATTATTGTCGGAGAGGAGGCAATAAATTTAGGTTTTTCGAGACCAATGATATGAGCTAAAAGGATATACAATGGGATCTTCGTAAAATTAATAATTATGACTGTTACAATGAATTTGGTTGGGAAATTCAACGGTGAAGAGAGGTACGATTCCGAATCACATGTGCATATGTGTCAGAGGGACCATACCACTCCAAGCTGGCAGTCTTGCCACACGAGAGCATCCAGAAGGTTATAGAAGATTATGGAAAAAGACACCTGACGACCAGAAGATGCTCCCAGTAGACAAAAAGGACGACATATGGCAACAATGGCAGGCGCCAGCACTGATTGCAAGATCTCCACGGGGCAAGCCGACATGCAGTACAAAAGAACGCTAAGCTGGAGCGAATAACCCTGCAACATGTCACCTCCGGGCCTGACCATGGCAAAAGGGACAGAAGGGATATTCCTCCTGGTCAGACAGCTATCAAACAATGGCTAGCTGGCAATCTCCGCCATTCACAATTCTCTGGCTATAAATAGAAGACTTGACCTCTAGGTTTAAGGATCCGATTTCTTACCCTCTTACATATACACACACACTTATCCTCAAACGATTACTTATTCTCACGCCGGAGGGCGGTTACAAGGAGAACCCCCTCTTTTCCTCCTTGTAGCGAGTTACCGGTTTTGTTCGTTTTGCAGGACACCTTGGAAGAATCAGCCATTCATCGAGTGAAGAACAGAGGTTGAACCATTCTACACGAGACGACTTGTTGTGATAGTCCTGTATTATCCAGTGTTTCATCAAATGGCTAAAGTAGGGGCATACATAAGCTCGTCATTTAGTAATGACAATTAAAAGAAAATCAACAAGACCTAGAAGGAATTCAAAGAGCGACTTGTGAGGCTTTGTTTGAGTAGAATATATTGTATGGATATTGATTCATTACTAAATAACCTTCTCTAACCTTGAATAATCAAATCAAGAACTTTATGTGAGGGTTGAAGCATGAAAGGAGGAGAAATTGTGATTTTTTAAGATGGCAGATAAAGAGTTTGTGTGTGTGTTTTCTATGTGAATGATTTAAAATTAGGTAAAGTGAAAATGGGGTTTAGATGCATAACCCATTAAAATGACGTAGTTTTGATTAAAATCTATTAATTCTTTTATTTTCCTGCATCTCCTGTTCTCCCTCTACATCATACCGATAGATCAATCACTACATCATATCATTGTTCCCCAATTCCATTGATTCTATATCACCATCGATCTCGAAGCTTGTTGTTCAACATTCTTAGGGCCGACTTAAGGCTTGTTGTGATAGCAATTTTAAAGAGTCGCTAGCAACCCCTTTAACTTTAATGCCGGCTATGGCAGATACTCGACTTTTGCAGGGATCATAGTAGTATCTTCGAGTTTCTTCATCTTTCCTAATTTCTATCTCCAATTATTTTCATAGATTGCAAATGAAATGTTTGAATAGATTATGATTCTGACATATTTATGGTTTAGGTTTTTTTTGTTGATTTTATCTTTTCTCGTGGAAAATTGATGATGTTTAATCCTAAGTACATGACTGTAACAAACATTTTAAAACTGGATCATTAGGCTATAGGGTGTGGTCATAACCCTTATGACCACCATGACCCTCCACGTCAATGTCATGTCACCCATCTCTAATCCACCATCCAAAGCCACTACCCTAAGGGTGTGATCATGACCCAAACCACTAGCCCCTTATTTATTTTAATTTTTCTTTGTCTAAAGGAAAAGGATATGATTTCTTGAAAAATGGAAAGGAGTACCATGGTTGCCATGGTTTAATCCATGCAAACCATAGTGGATCAAACAAGGGGTGGCGTAGCCTTCCATTCATGTTCCTAGTCGACGAATCATGTCCCAACCATGACCCCCACACCCTATAGCCTTAGCATAATTTGAAGCATGCTCAATTTCTACCCAAAATTAGGGTTTTGAGTAATCAATTGTAGTTATGATTTATGTTAGATTTGATTAATTAGGATGCAACTAATTCAACAGTGAAATCATTGTTTTTAAACTTATATATTGCAAGTTCAGCTTCTAGATAAAAGTAGCTATTAAAAATCTACAAAATTCCCTAATGGCTAATGCTACTTTGCTTTAAAATTGTTAAAAGTTGGTCACTCTCATAAAGGATCTCACCAGCCTAAAGATTAGCAGTCGAAGTTTCAATTTTCACATGGGTGAGAATTAGGGATGAGCATATGGTACCGGGTATCGGTAGCAAGCCAGTACCAGTATCGAATTTTTGTAACCGAAAAGTAGCGATTCAGTACTAACTTTTGAAGTTTTCGGTACCGGTTTTTTACCTTCAAATTCCAGTACCGTACGTACCGGGTATTTTCAGAACCAGTACCCGTTTTGGGTATTTTCGGTCAGGGCCGGCCCGGAGGGGGTGCGGGGTGGGCGACGACTCAGGGCCCAAACCCTTCGGGGGTCCGGAATTTTTTTTAATAAAGTTACGCTATAGAAACTTAGAATATATAAGTACTGAATTGGAAAATGATATTATGTGGCACGTAGTTTGGTGGTTCCCATGTCATTTTATTAGCAAGCAGACCATGGGTTCTACTCTTGATTGCTTCACTTTTAGTTGATTTTTTTTCTTAATGTTTGTTACCTATGCGTTAAATGCAAATGACATTAATTGACTATTTTTGTGTTACATTAAATCAAAATGGGAACAATAGTTACTTCTCAAATCTAGTTTAAAAATGATTATTTATGTTAATTTCTTAAAATGTTATTCAATCTATAACTAGTTGTGTGTTCCATTTTTTGTATGAAAAAGTCTTATTTTGTTTTTTTTAACTCTATGTATTTTCTAAATAAATTTGTGTATTTTCTAAAAGTTTATATTGTAGGGGCCTGTATTATCTTCGCACAGGGCCCACAAATTTTCGATGATTTTTGGAGACGACCCTGTTTTCGGTACCGGTTGATACCGAGCTCATGCCTACTGAGAACAACGTTTTTATTCTGTTCATTTAAAATTTCTTGTTGACCAGGAAACCCATGTCTAACATGGTAAATGATCTCCCAACAATCTTTAAAGTCAAAGTCTAAGGATCTTGTCTCTATTTCAATTTTTTGACAGAGGGTTTTCCCTTGCAATGTTTGTTGCTAAATATAAAATGTAGAGGATTGTCAATCTATTTCATTTTACTATTAATCGATATCATAAGATGTTTATGACTCACTACCATATTAATTGTGACCCATTATTAAATTTAGTTTATCCGTTTCATTTTATGTTTCTATGTATTCCAAATCCATGTAAAAACGCATAATGATTGTAGAAATCATATGCATCATTAGGAGTATCGAAAACCTTTCCCATTACATCTGATCCATGTCCATGTCATTTCTTTTCTCCTTGTTATCTCTGTTTCAACATTTGAATCATTATCATCCATGTCCATGTCATATGTTTTCTCTATTTCAACGTCATTAGTTATCTCTATTTCAACATCCGAATTGCTATTGACTACCAAATGTCCTTTTGCATCAATATCATCGATTAGATTTGTTACCGAAGCTTCCTTATGTGTCTCAACTTGTAAATCCATTGTATCTTATCGGTCATGTATCAAACAAAAGATGAACATTAGTATTAAGTTCATTATTTTGATTAAAAAAACATCTAATTCGTTAGCATCACTTCCATATTGATTTGAAGATTCATAAAATCACATCCTTCAATGTTGTTTGCTCACATTTCCAATTTTTATAGCTATTTCTTCTGCACTTCCACTCTCGTCGTTTCTTTAAGAAGTACATAACAAATATAATTCTTTATGCAACTCTATTTCAAAGACTTTTACAGTTAATAAAAATTTAGTTTATTAAGATGTAAATCATACAAAAAATTCTTATTTCAATAGGAACATAAATCAATTATTAATATCATATTGATATTTGTAGTCAGGCACCCTAAGATTCTTTAATAACAATGAGCAAATCTGCATTATTAGGGGATTATGTTTCAAAATTTCAGTTTTACAACAATTCACCCAATAAATACACTCACATACATGATATGAAAGTTGCATAGGTTTATTGGTCAAATTGTGCTTGAGCTTTCATTCGGTTGATTGGATGTGCTTATGCTATTTCATAAGATCTGAGGCTTAAGTTTTGTAAAGGCTGTTAATTTTCATGGATTAGGATCAAATACAAAGGATCCTAATTGTAAGAAGTGTAAGAAGGATTTATAGAGTGACAAGTGTCCAATAACCTAAAAAAACCCACTACACAAAAAAACCCACTAAAAAAAAAAAAAAAAAAAAAAAAAAAAAAAAAAAAAAACTTAAACATCAACCACCACCAACCCCCCCACCCCCCCCCCCCTACCCCCCACATCACCCACCCCAAAAAAAAAAAAAAAAAAAAAAAAAAAAAAAAAAAAAAATTTTTTTTTTTTTTTTTTTTTTTTTTTTTTTTTTTTTTTGCCGAGGGGGTGGGGGGTGGGGGTTTAGGTTTTTGGGTGGTGGTGGGGGTGGGGGTGGGTGTTTAGTTTTTTTTATATTTTTTTTTAGGTTTTTGGGGGGTGGGGGGATGGGGGGGTTAGGTTTTTTTAGGTTTTTGGGGGGTGGGGGGGGGGGGGGGTTAGGTTTTTTGAGGGTTTTTTTTGGTGAGGTATAGTTTTTTTTTGTTTTTTTTGCGGGGGGGGGGGGGGGGGGTGGGGGGTGGGGGTGGGGTGGGGTGGGGGGGGTGGGGGGTTTAGGTTTTTGGGTGGGGGGGTGGGGGGTTTAGGTTTTTGGGTGGGGGGGGGGGGGGTGGGGGGGGGGGTGGGTGTTTAGGTTTTTGGTGGTGATGTAGTGGGTTTAGTTTTAGGTTATTGGACACTTGTCACTCTATAAATCCTTCTTACACTTCTTACAATAAGAAGCCTTTGTAGAATAACTTGACCCTAATTTTCATACTGGTAGTGATCGTAATAAAAAATAATCATCATAAATACAACATACTTTGAAAAATACGATGAAGATGGGAGGGTAATTGCATCTGAAAACTGTAAGGTGGATGAACGAAGTAACATGATGATGGTTTAACTTTTATGAACTAGTGTATTGACGTGAAGGCGATTTTGATTGAAGTATGAAAAATTGAAAATGATTTTAATTGATTTAGAGATTTTTAATCAAAACGACGTAGTTTTGATTGGTTTTCCATGTAAGGTTAGACGCCTAACAGTACCGTATTCACTTTCCCCATAATAAAAAAACCTATGAAGACACGTGTCATTCATTGGAGCTACTATTTTTTTTTTCTTGCCTCTCTCTTCTACTTAATTATCTCCTACTTAATTATAAATATTTATTTTTTATAATTAAAGATATTCTTTATATATAGATATTAACAAAAATGATAAGACTAAAATTTAAATTGTCTTATTAATAAATGATACGACTTGAGCAAACAACAAATTTTAATTCATCATCTTTACTTTGAAACGAATAATATGCTATTTTATTCCTATAAATTTCCAAAGATATATAAAAATAATCTATAACTTCACATAAAATTATCTTCAAATTATATATAAAAAATATTAATACATTCGATTTTTCATTATTCTCCACCGACTTTTTTAAAATCTTCTCAGCCTCACTTATTTACATGACATATATTATTCTTGCATATTTTTGTGTGTTCTTTTAGCCAATAAACATCTAAATGATCATGCATCTCTTTATTCATTCGTATTAAATTATTTTTAAAAATCAAATGGGTATTAGGTTCGAGCTCAAAAGAATGTGTCTTTCCGTAATTCTTATTATTTTTTTTAAAAATCAAATGGGTATTAGGTTCACTAAACATAATGCCAATGGGCTAACTTCTAAACCATAAAAAATGTTTTGTAAATGGCATATCTTGAAGTTGGTATGTCGTATGTGTATACTATTTAAAAAAAAAACAAATACATATCCGATTTTAAAAAAAAAACACATGGCCCTCGAAATCACAGGCCATGTACGGTGGTCCTCCCCGCACACCCTCATTACCGCCCATGGATACCTGGGAACATGCTCATTTCTTCTATATTTTCTTAGAGAAAAAGAATTAATATGTGACCTATTTGAAGCTACCATTGATACCGAGCTCATCCCTAGTGAGGACGACGTTTTTATTCTGTTCATTTTAAATTTCTTGTTGATTAGGAAACCCATATCTAACATGATAAATGATCCCCCAACAGTCTTCAAAGTCAAATCTAAGGATCTTATCTCTATTTCAATTTTTTGACACAGGTTTTCCCTTGCAATTAATCTATGTCATTTTCCTATTAATCGATATCATAAGATGTTTATGAGTCACTACTATCATATTAAATGTGACCCGTTATTAAATTTAGTTTATCCGTTTCATTTTATGTTTCTACGTATTCCAAATCCATGTAAAAACGTATAGTGATTGTAGAAATTGTATGCATCATTAGGAGTATCGAAAACCTTTCCCATTACATCATTAACTTCTTTTTTCTCAGACCCATGTCCATGTCATTTCTTTTCTCCTTGTTATCTCTATTTCAACATCTGAATCGTTGTCATCCATGTTCATGTCATTTGTTTTCTCTATTTCAACGTCATTTGTTATCTCTATTTCAACTTCCGAATTGTTATCGACTACCAAATGTACTTTTGCATCAATATCATGGATTAGATTTGTTACCGAAGCTTCCTTATGTTGTAAATCCATTGTATCTTATCCGTCATGTATCAAACAAAAGATGAACATTAGTATTCACTTCATTAAAACAAATGATTGATGCAAATAGTATAAGAAAAACAATTGCTACATTAATTTTTTACAGGAAAACAACATATTATACTTAGAGTAAACTGCCATTTTGGTCCCTGTGGTTTGGCCAATTTTGTCATTTTAGTCCAAATCTCAAACTTTTTACATCTGGGTCCCTGTGGTTTGCATTTTGTTGTCATTTTAGTCCAAAATCCAAAAACCCTTTATTTTGACTGTTGAAAACTGATTATTTTGTCCTTTAATGCAGGGGCATTTTGGTCATTTTCTAAATTTCATTTGTTGTAAATTCATTTAAATTTCATTTGCTATAAATTTCATTTAAATTTCATTTATTGAGCTGCACTCTCTCTCTTCTCTCTCAAAACCCAGATCAACTCTCTCTCTCTTCTCTCTCTCTATAGCACCACCACCACTGCCACATCCTCCCTCTCTCTTCTCTCTCTCTATAGCACCACCACCACCGCCACATCCTCCCCCTTCTCACCACCGCCACTCCGGCGTCGTCCCATCCAACAGTCACACCCACACCTCCTTCCTCGTTTACCCCCTTCTCTCTATAGCACCACCACCACCGCCCCTATCTGCCACCACCGCCCCCATCTCTCTACACCACCTCTCAATCCCGCCACCTGCCATCACCCACTCCCACCCCCACATCACCCACCGGCCACAACCACAACCACCGTCACCACCACCCACCTGCCATCACCCACTCCCACCCCTCAAATCCGAAAACCCACCATGAAAACCCCTCAAATCCACCACCGTAACCACCCAAAATCCCCAAATATTCACTAGAAACTTCATAAAACACCCAAAATCCTCAAATACTCACATTATCACTTACCAGACGATGTATCCCTATCACCGGAGTTGCCGCCGTCACCACCTTCACCAAACTCAAAGCAAACCCAAACCCGAGCCACACCATAACCACTTCCACTGTCGTTGTCAACCACCCCCTTACATCATCATCATAATCACCGTCCACATCATCATCATAATCAGTCATCGTCAACCACCCCCTATTTACAGGTATGAAAAGAAAGAAGGATGGAGGAGAGATACAAGTCTTCGCAGGTCTTGGCAGTTGGATGGCGGTGGTTAACGGTGGTGATCAGTGGATGACAGATCTGTGTAGAGAGAGAGAGAGAGAGAACTGAGAGAGAGTGTGTATCTGTGTTGTTTTAGTGTGAGAGAGAGAGATCGAGATCGAGGGTTATATATATATATATATAAATATATATATATATATATATATATATATATTATAATATATAATTAATTTTGTTTTAATTTATTAGAAGAGTAAAATCAGAATGACCAAAATGCCCCTGCACTAAAGGACAAAATAATCAGGTTTCAACAGTTAAAATAGAGAGTTTTTGGATTTTGGACTAAAATGGCAACAAAATGCAAACCACAGGGACCCAGATGTAAAAAGTTTGAGATTTGGACTAAAATGGCAAAAGTGCCCAAACCACAGGGACCAAAATGGCAGTTTACTCTTATACTTAAAAAAAATTGATGATCAATATGGATATCAATTCATTGACATCATGTGCTTCATTACGGTATACCAAAATTTATTAGAACATGGTACTTGTTTACACAGTTTCAACAAATTATACTAAAAAAGGGGAAAGTGAATACCGTTAGGTGTCTAACCTTACAAGGAAAACCATTCGAAACTATGTCATTTTGATTAAAAAAAACATCTAATTCGTTTAGCATCACTTCCATATTGATTTGAAGATTTATAAAATCACATCCTTCAATGTTGTTCGCCCACATTTCTAATTTTTATAGCTATTTCTTTGCACTTCCACTCTCGTCATTTCTTTAAGTACATAACAAATATAATTCTTTATGCAACTCTATTTCAAAGGCTTTTACAGTTAATAAAAATTTAGTTTATTAAGATGTAAATCATACAAAAAACTCTTATTTCAATAGGAACATAAATCAATTATTAATATCATATTGATATTTGTAGTCAGGCACCCTAAGATTCTTTAATAACAATGAGCAAATCTGCATTATTAGGAGATTCTGTTTCAAAATTTCAGTTTTACAACAATTCACCCAATAAATACACTCACATACATGATATGAAAGTTGCATAGGTTTATTGGTCAAATTGTGCTTGAGCTTTCATTCGGTTGATTGGATGTGCTTATGCTATTTCATAAGATCTGAGGCTTAAGTTTTTGTAAAGGCTGTTAATTTTTATACTAGTAGTGATCGTAATAAAAAAATAATCATCATAAATACAACATACTTTGAAAAATACGATGAACATGGGAGGGTAATTGCATCTGAAAACTGTAAAGGTGGATGAACGAAGTAACATGATGTTGGTTTAACTTTTATGAACTAGTGTATTGACGTGAAGGCGATTTTGATTGAAGTATGAAAAATTGAAAATGATTTTAATTGATTTAGAGATTTTTAATCAAAACGACGTAGTTTTGATTGGTTTTTCCATGTAAGGTTAGACATCTGTTAACACCCTATCCCATCAGAATCTATCAACTTTTTCTCTGAAGAAAACGAAAAGTCGCCGGAGTTATAGAATTCCGACCGCTGCCGGGGGCTCGACGAAGAGGATACAACTCGGGTTAGTGTTCGAGGTCGCTAATATTGGCTTGACCTTTCACCCTAACCTGGTGTTTTAGATTCTTCCATTCGCCGTCCGGAGCTGGTCTTCCGTCGTAGAAACGCAGTTACTGGGAAACAAATTGTAGGCGGCTCGACGAAGTGGTGGTGATTGGAATAGCGTGCGAGGTCTGATTTGTTATCACATATTGCTTGTGATTCTGACGAGACCTTTCATTCTATTTTGATTTCTTCTAATTCCATTCGCCGTCTAGATTGTGTTTCCCCTGGTCCCGAAATGGATAGGAGAGGAAGGGGTGGTACTGAGACGAGAAGATGGAAGATAAAAGAGAAGGAGGCGGGAAACAACAACCAAACAGAAGATGACGAAGAATGGGAGAGGGTAAAGAAGAAGAAAGGCAAAGAAAAGACTGATGATGAACCTAGCACTACAATCTTCATTGCTAACTTACAAGAAGATGTTTCAAGAAAAGAAATTTGGCTGGAATGTAGGAGATGTGGTAATATCACGGATTTATATCTTCCTTTCAAAAAAGACTTGAAAGGCAAAAGGTTTGCGTTTGTCAGATTCAATAAGTTCCGAGATTTGGAGAAACTGATTCAAGCACTAAACAACGTATGGATTGGGGAGAAAAAGCTGAAGGCAAATGTATCTAAATTCGAAAGAGAAGACATATATGACGGGAAAGGAGACAGGAAAGAATATGGAAACACATGAGGTACGTATAAAAACATGAACTGGGCAAAAGGACAAGAAAACCTGTACCGGAATAGTGCGAATCAGAACTGGAATAGTGCGAATCAGAAACCGGCCATGCACATAGGTGGTAATAATAGTAATAATATGGGAAAAGGCAGGTCATATCTGGATGCAGTAAAAGGAGTAAGGAGACAGGAGGATTTGGTTTCAGTTGTCCTACCGGAGGAGAGCATGAACGATATGGGGGATTGGAATAAAAGAACATTCTTGTTGGAAGCAAAGTCAATAGAAAATCTATGCAAAGCAAAAATAATATTAAGTGAAATATGCTCAGATTCCATGGAGGTGAGGTATGCAGGAGGGTTAAGTATCTTAATTACAGTAGGGTCCCAGATGGTAGCAGAGGAGATAATGACAGTGTACAAACAGCAGATTGAGGAATTCTTCACACAGGTGAAATTTTGGAAGGAATATATGGTTCGATATGAAAGACTCGCGTGGATTAGGGTGTGCGGTGTTCCGATAAGCCTTAGGAAGAAGGAAACTTTCAATGCTATTGGAGGCTATCTAGGAAAAGTGGTAAAAGAGGCTGATGCAACTATGGAGGATAATAATCTTACGAGTGCCCACCTTGGTGTCATCGTAAACACAGGGAAAGTATTCAATGATGAAATTTCGGTTAAATATAAAACTACAACATTCAAATGCTGGGTCTCTGAGGTATCCGGTAATTGGGCACCAAAGTTTGTCGAAGATGTGTCACCGTTTATCAACATTCCAGATGAAGAAAATGAGATATTCGGTGAAAATGAAGAAGAAATGCAGGATAATGACCGGAATTCTAATAGCAGTCCGGACGGTGGTAGCAACGAAATTCCGGCAGGGGGGGGAAGTTGAAACGGGGGAGATGGAGGGACAAGGTAATGAAGAGTCACATAGGAAAGAGAACAAAGAGGCAGCGGCATTGAATTTTGGTGGGAATTGGAAGGAACTTTTTGCTGAGCACATGGGGAATGATAGGAGTCAGGATGATAATTACTATAGAAGCTCAAACAGAATAGATCTTAATGGTAGTAATTATGGGACCGACAATGCCTTCATTTTTAACTCGAATGACAGGAATAAAGATGCTCAAGTTGGGCCGGACATAGAAAATAGTAACAACAGCAGGCCCATTACAAATACTTTGGATGAGGAAGCAAATGGGAATGGGCTGGATGATGATGACCCATTTGAGTTAAATGAAATCATTTGGGGGAAAGGTAATAAGTTATTAAAAAGGAAAAAAGGAGACTCGTCTTTTACATTCACCAGGCAAAACAGTGTAGCAAATAAAAGAATCAGAACAGAAGATGGTGCCACAGAAGTAGGAGGAGCACTACATGATGAGGTATTGGACTCTATTGATCTTGGATTTGATTTAAACAAAGACCCAAGTGATGTAATCAACACTAAAGCAGAAGCTACGATAAATATGGGTAAGGTTGTTGGTATCAGGGTATCAAAATATCGCCGGCAAATAAGGAACATTGTCAGGGAGGAATTGGAGCCAGTCGTTGAACCATGAATTATTTAGCCATTAATATAAGAGGTATTAGGGGTACGGAAAAACCTAGTTGGATAAATAATATAGTCAAAGAAAACAAAGTTTCGTTCTTATGCATACAAGAGACTCAAGTCTCCAGTGTAGATGAAGTAACCATCGGGAGATATTGGGGAAAAACAGACATGGAGTGTGAGACAGTGGATGCAAGGGGTAGATCAGGGGGTCTGGTCTCGGTGTGGGACCCAGGTGTATTCACAAGACAGAATGTGATCAAACATGAATCGTTCCTATTAGTAAGCGGCGTATTAGCAGGTAGCAATAACACAATAAATGTAGTTAATGTGTATGCCCCATGTGACGTAATAAGAAGAAGAACATTATGGAACGATTTAAAGGCAATTAAAGATAGCGATATTGGAGGCTTTTGGATAATGATCGGTGATTTCAACGAAGTCAGAAGTGAGGAAGAAAGAATGGTTTCAAGGTTCGATAGTCAAGGAGCATTAATCTTCAATAATTTCATAGCAGAAACGGGGCTCGTAGAATATCAAATGGGAGGGTATAAATACACGTACATGTCGGAAGATGGAAAAAATTTAAGCAAGATAGACCGTGCTCTTGTATGTGATGCTTTTATGGAGAAGTGGGCGGGGGCGAGATTCGAAGCACTTGGGAGATATATGTCAGATCATTGTCCGATACTACTTTCTTGTGCTAAAGTAGATTTCGGACCAATACCTTTCAGGTTCTATAATAGTTGGTTGGAAGATGAAGGACTAGATGAGGTGGTGAAAAAGATTCTTGATGGACAGGAAAATATGGATAACAACATGAAGAAATTAGCCAAGGCTCTTAAGAACTTGAAGTTTGACATAAAAGAATGGAGAAGGAACTTTAAAGCACGTGAAGAAAAGGAGATTAAGGAAATGGAAAAAGAGGTGATGTACATAGAAAAGATAGCGGAAGAACGGGTTCTAACAACTCAAGAAAAGGAGCGTAGAGCAAAAGGGAGATGGAAGATTAAGAATTACGAGAAAAAGAGATTACACGATCTCAAACAAAAAGCAAAATTAAAATGGGTTAAATTGGGGGATGAAAATTCAAAATTTTTTCATAGAATTATAAACTGCCGCAAAGCGAAGAATCGGATTAATGCCATTAAGATTGATGGGATAGTAGTGACAGAACCTAAGTTAATAAAGGAGGAAATAAAAAGGAAATTCTCGACAAGATTCATGGAGCCGATGAAACAAAGACCTTCCTTCGACGGCAGAGGTTTTAAACATCTATCACGCGAGCAGATTAGTAGTCTAACATCAGAGTTCTCAAAAGAAGAAATAAAAGAGGCGATATGGGCGTGCGGTAGCGATAGAGCGCCGGGACCTGACGGTTTCTCCTTCAAATTCATTAAAAGGTACTGGGATCAACTGGAATCTAATTTTGTAGATGTCTTTAAAGATTTTTATGACAGAGCGTATATCGAAAAGGGGTGTAATGCATCTTTTATCGCATTGATACCTAAAGTTAAAGATCCACAAACAGTAAATGAATTTAGGCCTATATCTTTGATTGGTGTAATATATAAGGTCATAGCCAAAGTACTTGCAATCAGGCTAAAGAAGGTGATATCTTCCATTGTATCACCGGTACAAACCGCATTTGTGGAGGGAAGATCAATTTTTGATGGGCCTTTAATTACGAGTGAAATTATATCTTGGGCAAAAAGGTGTAAGAAAGAAATGTTCTTTCTTAAAGTCGACTTCGAGAAGGCTTACGATTCCATCAATTGGAAATTTCTTCTTGCATGTCTTAAAGCTATGAAGTTCCCTAGTCGATGGATAAAGTGGATTGGTGCTTGCTTAAAGTCCTCATGGGCTTCGGTTCTAGTAAGTGGATCACCAACATCAGAATTCAAACTTCAAAGAGGCCTTCGACAAGGTGATCCGTTATCACCGTTCTTATTTATCATCGCAATGGAAGCACTAGAGGTCATCATGAATAGGGCGGTGAAGAGAGAAGTGTATAGAGGCATAAAATTACCAAACGACGGCCCAAGCTTAACTCACCTATGTTACGCGGACGACGTAATATTTATGGGTGATTGGTGTGAAACGAATGTGCTAAATTTGAATCGTATTTTAAGATGCTTTTTTCTGTGCTCGGGGTTGAAGGTTAATCTACAAAAGTCAAGTTTGTACGCTATAGGTGTGGAAGAGGAAATAATAAAGGATGTAGCAGGGAAGTTAAAGTGTAGTAGAGGTAATCTACCATTTAACTTCCTAGGACTAACCATTGGAGCCAATATGAAAAAAGTCAAGTATTGGAAACCTGTGATTGATAAATTTAATAAGAAACTATCAGCTTGGAAGGCGAATTGTCTATCGTTTGTAGGAAGAATGGTGTTGGCAAAAGCGGTAATGGGAGCACTACCTAATTACTATTTTACCATGTACTTAGCTCCGAAGAAGGTCACAAAAACACTTGATGCAATACGTAGAGATTTTATATGGGGTAGAAAGGCTGGAAAACACAAGATAAGGTGGATTGCATGGAGGAAAATGACTAGAGAAAGACAGCATGGCGGATTGGGCCTTGGAAACTTGAGGATTGCTAATCTTGCATTCATGATAAAATGGTGGTGGAAGTACAAAACAAAACCGGAGGAGTTATGGACGAGAGTGATCAAAGCAATTCACGATAACAAAAGAAGCTACAAATTTCTACCGATTAATAAAAACTGTGCAGGAGTTTGGAAAGACATAGTGGCTGCAGGTAAGGAGCTGGAAGATATGGGCATCTCAGCAACAAATGAACTAACAGTGGAGTTGGGGAACGGAAAAACGGTTAAGTTTTGGCTGGATCGATGGTGTGGTGACAAAAATCTTAGAGAAACATACCCGGAAATCTTCAAGATAGCTGAAAACAAACAGGCTCGAGTTGCGGATTACGTTACTATTTCACATGACGAAACTCAATGGTTCATAAGTTGTAATCGGCCACCGAACACGGATGCGGAATGGGTCCAATGGTCTAAGTTGCTGCAACAGATTAATGACATACGAGTCAGGAAACATGATGATAGGTGGGTGTGGAAAACGGATTCTGAAGGAATGTTTTCGGTCGCTACAGTTAGGAAGCATCTAAACAAAATCGAGGCCAACAGTGAAGGAGAGGAGTGGAAGTTCTGGAATAAATGGGTACCACCAAAGGTAAATTACTTTAGTTGGAGGGCAGTGCTTGAAAGGATACCGGTGAAGCAAGAATTGACTAGGAGGGGTATTACTTTGAGTAGCTCAGAATGTTCAAGATGTGGAATCCAAGAGGAGACTGTGGATCATCTCATTTGTGAATGCACAGCATCTAAAAAAATCTGGGAGAATGTAGCAATGTGGCTGAAAATTCCTTCCTTGCATGGAAGGAGGAATTGCAGGGAAGTGCTGGAATTTGGAAATAATCTAAAAGGATCATGCGACTGGAAGAAGACTATAAACGTTATAATTCAAGCGACGATTTGGAATATTTGGAAATCACGCAACGAGAAAGAATTTGAAGGCTATATACGGAATGATGAGGAGATAAGGGATATAATAAAGGAGGACAGTTTTATCTGGATAAAAACAAGGTCGAAAATGCAAAGTTTCGTGTGGGAAAGATGGATGGATTTCAATATTAGAGATGTAGTGCGATAGTTGTAGGTTGGAGTGTTAATTTATTTCTTTTCTTGTATTGTACTGTTTCGGGTTTTTACAGCATATGCTGGCCCCATTCTATCTATCATAGAATCTGACCGTTCAAAAAAAATGTAAGGTTAGACGCCTAACAGTACCGTATTCACTTTCCCCATAATAAAAAAACCTATGAAGACACGTGTCATTCATTGGAGCTACTATTTTTTTCTTGCCTCTCTCTTCTACTTAATTATCTCCTACTTAATTATAAATATTTATTTTTTATAATTAAAGATATTCTTTATATATAGATATTAACAAAAATGATAAGACTAAAATTTAAATTGTCTTATTAATAAATGATACGACTTGAGCAAACAACAAATTTTAATTCATCTTTACTTTGAAACGAATAATATGCTATTTTATTCCTATAAATTTCCAAAGATATATAAAAATAATCTATAACTTCACATAAAATTATCTTCAAATTATATATAAAAAATATTAATACATTCGATTTTTCATTATTCTCCACCGACTTTTTTAAAATCTTCTCAGCCTCACTTATTTACATGACATATATTATTCTTGCATATTTTTGTGTGTTCTTTTAGCCAATAAACATCTAAATGATCATGCATCTCTTTATTCATTCGTATTAAATTAGATAAGACATTAGTTGGTAAATAATATATCCATATAATAAATACAAATGGATTGTTTTGTCGTATAGTAGAATCAATATATATTGTTTGGTATAACGCGTTATTTATTAATATTAATTTCAATTATTATAGCTATATAATTATTTTATTTTCTTTTTTGTTTCTCTCTTATTTATTTAATAATTTTTCTTAACTATTTCTTTTGTTTTTCTGATAATTGATAACTATTTAATATTTTATTGATTTAACTACGTGTAACACACAAGTTTCTTACATATTAATAAATAATAAAACCAAAGTAAAATGTTATAACTTATGTAATACACAAGTTTCTAACCTAATAATAAATAAAAAAAAATAAAGTAAAATATTATAAAAATATATTTATTTCATCAAAGTTCATTTTTTCAAAAAACATATATTGACGACTGCATGTGTAAACCGATTATGTTATATGTATTCAAGTCGTGTAGTAACAACACACATATTTATTCAATTCGTGCAATGCATGTATTTTTAAAGATGTAACTTTTCTATTACTTAGTATATAAATTTCTATTTATTCAGTACGTGTAATACACGGGGTTCTAACCTAGTTTTAGAAAAGATAATTTATAAATTATATGTTTAAGCCTCTAAGAGAAAAGGAACTCACTGGCAGGATTTATTATCTGAGAACGTTTCCACAGGCCTAGTCAAAAGAAGGCCCACGAGTACGATCAACCCAATTAATTAAGTGTCCCAGCCCACTTCAGGGGTAACTGCAACAACTGAATAGTTGCATGTGCATTTTTAAAAGAAAATTGCCTCTCTTGTACATAAGGAATGGTATGTGTCAAGCCCATAATAAAACCGAACCTTCTTAGGCTTGGGCCCAATTGCTAAGCCCCGAGCCCATATTATTATTATTATTATTATTATTTGAATACTAGGAATTAAACTCTACTTGATGTTATGAATTTGACATTATTATTATTATTATTTTTTGAATACTAGGAATTAAACTCTACTTGATGTTATGAATTTGACATTAGAATATCTAGTAACTAAAAGAGTATATTATTCATAACATTAGAGTATCTATTTGTAACTAAAGAAAACAAAGATTTGAAAATACAGAAACAATAGTAAAAGAGTCTATATTCTATATATGATATTTCCTTTTATGTTAAAAAAATATCTATTTGTGACTAAAAGAGTATATTCTATATAAAGAAAACAAGAGCTTGAAAATACAGAAACAATAGTAAACGTAGTAATTAAATTGTTTAAAAATAAAAATAATTAATTTAAATAGACCAGGTATATTAAAATATAATAAACTTTGCGCATATTGTTATCATATAATACTAAGGCTAAAGGGTGTGGGGGTCATGGTTGGGATATGATTCGCCACTTAGGAACATGAATGGAAGGCTACACCACCCCCTTGCTTGATCCACAATGGTTTGCATGGATTAAACCATGGTCCTCCTTTCCATTTTCAAGAAATCATTTTCTTTTTCTTTTGACAAAGATAAATTAAAATAAATAAGGGGCTAGTGGTTTGGGTCATGACCACACCCTTAGGGTAGTGGTTTTGGATGGTGGATTAGAGATGAGTGACATGGCACTGACATGGAGGGTAATGGTGATCATAAAGGTCATGACCCCCACACTATAGCCTAATAAAAGAATCATGTTAATGCTACATGACATTCCCTCCTTAAAATTATATCTTAATGCCATATGGAATTCTCTCATTTAATATTATTATTAATATTAATATTCTTCTTCTTATTAATATTATATCATATTAATATACAATTTATTAATTTATACACAACAACAAATAAATACATATTGTTATTATATCATATTAACTAGGTTAGAACCCCGTGTATTACACGGGTTGAATAAATGTAATTTTATATATTAAATAATAAAAAGTTATATCTTTATGAACCTCGCATATTTTACAGGTTAAATAAATGTAATTTTATATATCAAATAATAAAAAAATAGTTATATCTTTAAAAACCATGTGTATTACACATATTAAATAAATGTAATTTTCTATACTAAAAACGTCGTATCTTTAAAAAAACTCGTGTATAATCAGGTTGAATAATTATACCAAATAATAAAAATATTACATCCTTAAAAACCCCGTATGTTACACGTGTTGAATAGATCTAAAAATGAGTTATATCTTTAAAAACCATGTGTATTACACATATTAAATAAATGTAATTTTGTATATTAAATACTAAAAACGTCGTATCTTAAAAAAAATCCGTGTATAGTCGGGTTGAAAAATCTACAAAATAATAAAAAAATTGTATCCTTAAAAACCTCGTGTATTGCACGTGTTGAATAAATCTAATTTTACATAGCAAATGATAAAAAGTTATATCTTTAAAAACTTCGTGTATTACACGTGTTATATAAATGTAACTTTGTATAGTAAATAATAAAAAAAAAGTTATATTTTTACAAACCCTGCTTTTTACACGAGTTGAATAAATATAATTTTGTCTACCAATTAATAAAAAAAGTTATATTTTTAATAAATTAGGATAACATTTAATATTAATTTATTATTTATATATTTAATATAAGATAAGTAGGAAAGAGAGTTACTTGTTTTAAAAATATATTAAATTAACAATTTAGATTTGAGGATAATATTTTATTAACGTATGATAAGATTTAATATTAATTTATTATTTATTTATTTAGTTAATATAAGATAAGTATAGATTTGAGGATACCTTCTATGAATGACACATGTCCAAAACTTGATTTCTTTTATTATAGTAGATAGATAGATATATCCAATTTATTAATGTATACATAAGTATAGATAAATGCGTAATACATAAAAATACTTATCTTATACTATTGTAGTATTTTATTATTTATTATTTATTTTTATTTTGATATGTGACATTAAATTTTTTATTTTTTAATCATTGCTCATCAAATCAAATTAGGTTATATAACCTAAATTGTCAATCTAACCAAATAATTTGTTTGCTAATAACTCCACACACAAGTATCTTTTAATTTAGCAATATTATTATTTTATTAATAATATGTTAGATTAATATCCAATTATTATTATTAATATATAACACATTTGGTGTCCGATACAAAAAAAAAAAAAAAAACTTTACTGCAAATATAACTCTTTATTCAACGAATTTTACACAGCTATGCCAATAAACCTATAAAACGAATATGGTATATAGTTTAAAATTTAAATTATATTTATATAATTTAGATTATATTTTAATTTATTTTTGTAATTTAATATCAACAATGATTAATTTAAATAGAAGATATTTATATAGTTTTTAAGTTCACATTTGAGCGATGATATAAATTAATGGGGTGGGTTTTATTTGGAATAAAAAAACAATAAATTAAATAAGTAAAAAGACAAAAATGCCCCTCATTAAACTGACTTTTTTGATGAAGTTAATGGGCTGGATGAAAATGGTAAAAAAATGGCAAAAAAAAGCAAAACTCAGAAATAAATGAGAAAAATTGTTATTGCTATTGTTATTATTATCTATTCTATTTTATTATAATTATGAATTATTATTATCTAACTCACTAGGTTATAGTTTATGCGTTACATGGGTTTACGTAACATATTGTCTTTATTCAAACCGTGTAATAAGCTGATCTATAAACTAGTATGTAATATATTTAAAAACTTAAATATGTTACTATTGGTTAAGGTTATTGTAAAAAAAAAGGTTAAAAGTGTGAGAAAGATGAGAAATATTGTGGAGATGACATGTGTCCTCCATCTAAATTAATTCAAAAGGGTAAACAAGTAACTTTATAATTAATTCAATTAATTCAAAACTTACCATAACCGCCACCTTAATTATAGGAACATGATTTTTTTTAAAAGATCTCTAAAAAAACACTACGAATAACACTGCAACCACCATTCAACACATATATAACACCATTCAATAATTATATAACACCATTCAGCAAGTATATAACACCATTTAGTAAGTATATAATACCATTTAGTGAAGAATATAACACCACTCAGTAAAAAAATATAACAACATTCAGCACATATATAACACCATTCAATAATTATTACACCCCTGTAAAGAATATAACACCATTCAGTAAAGAATATAACACCATTCAGCACGTATATAACACCATTCAGTAACGAATATAACACCATTCAGTAAAGAATAGAACACCATTCAGCACATATATAACACCATTCAATAAAGAATATAACACCATTCAGCACATATATAACACAATTCAATAATCATTACACCTCTGTATCATCTTCTCCACTTCCGGCACCACCACTGCCGCTCCGCCGCTGCTGTCGTGTAGAGAGAGAGATCATCTGGCCGTGCGGTGTAGAGAGAGAGATCGCCGCTGCCACACCACCACTGCCGATTCGGCACCCACCACCGCCGCACCACCACTGCCGATCCGGCACCACCACCGCCGCTGCCGCTCGCCGCCGCCGCTCCACTGCAATGTAGAGAGATAGATCAAAATTGTAGAGAGAGAGAGAGAGAGAGCTCTGGTCGTGCGATTGGAGAGAGAGATCGAAATTGTAGGGATTTTGATTACAGTTTCCTATTTTGAATGGATATAAAGACTTTATTACCCCTATAATTTTCAATTCAGTCCAAAAAAATAAAACAAATTTTACAATTTGGTCCATATTAATCTAAACCATTAGATCAAAGATCTAATGGTGTAGATTCTTTCTTATCCTTCTCACATTTTTGGTCTTTTTTACAGGAACCTTTACCTGTTACTATTCATCATATAGTGGAGAGTTCAAATGAGAAGAAATTTTTTTGTAAGAATAAAAAAGAAGAAATTTTAACCAATAAGAATGCTTTATTTTACTTCATTTAACATAAGTATTTAATGTTATTATAAGGGTACATTAGTAAATCTACATAGGTCATTAATTTGTAGTTTTTCTTTTTAGTAGCTAACTACATTAAATTTTTGTAACTTATCTTCAAAATATGTATTTTTTCAAAAAAAATAAAAAAAAATAAATTAAAGTGTAGGATAAATTACGAGTTGTGTAGGATAAATTTCAACGTGTAGGATGAATTTCGAAATATGTAAGATAACTTTTGATATGTGTAGGCAAAAAAAATAGTGTGGAGGTTACTAGTCTTTATGAGTAATTAATTAGTAAAAAATGATTATAAATGAGATAAGTGAAAAAACTATTTAATGTTTTACAAAATTACTCTTTGTTCTTTTTCTTCTCAATTAAATTTTCTTCTCAAATGAACCTTCCCCTTATCCTATATTGTTATCATATGCAATATATTTAAAAACTTAAACCTGTTATTATTTATCCTATGGATGATAAAATAGTGATGTGATACATAGTGTGTTTTTTTGGTGCTATCTAATAACAACTAATATTCCAATACTAGAACTTAATCATGTTTTGTTTTGAAAAACTTTTAGTCGTTCCATACAGTAGTACATTAAGATTTTAAAAATCTTAATATGAAACTAATTCCACCATTATTAGAAAACTTAGCATCACTGGCGAAGGTTGTTCCCTAATTCTTTTCGAAACAAAATGAAAATGAAAAGTAAAATACATGATCATCCATCGATGATTCACTGGTAATCAATGACAGATTAGCGACGAATAGCCATGATCATAAAATTGAGACTTTCAACTATGGATTACTAAGTGACCATCGATGCGGGAAGCCCAATTCTTTTTTCTTTTTCTCTTTTAGGGGGAAAGAGGACGGAAACCTAGACAAATTTATTAAGAACACAATGAAATTACATACGAGTGCATCCTCCCTCTAGGGCGTTTTTACCTAGGAGGGGAAGACCACATAAACCAGACAAACAAAAACTACAAACCAGGCAAAGGACCAAAAAAATAAATATAACATCTAAGTTACATCCTTTGTCATGAAACATGTGTCATCCGTATCTATCTCTTAAGCAACATGATCCAAGTGTTCCACATGGACCACTTTAGGAATGTATCCCAATAATCGACTAAAAAAATAAATAGAAAACATTGTTAAGTATCGTATTGTATAGTATGATACATGTCTTGTATAATGTAATATCTTAATTATAGTGTAGTATAGTATAGTATCATATCCTATCGTATCGTATACTGTAGTATAAGTCTCGTATAGGCTCCCTGTAAGTCTTGTATGGGGACTATACTACACCTATAGGCCTATACGGGTGTTATATCGTATTCTATTGTGTCGTATCGTATTGTTTAGTGTAGTATAAGTCTCGTATAGGTCCCCTATAGGTCTTGTATAGGCCTACAAGCCTACATGGGACATATACTACACCTATAGGTTTATACAGGTGTTGTATCGTATCCTATAGTGTCGTATCGTATAGTTTAGTATATAAGTCTCGTATAGGTCCCCTATAGGTCTTGTATAGGCCGATACGGGACCTAAACTACACTTATAGTCCTATATGAGACCTATACTATACCTATAGGCCTATACATGTGTTGAATCGTATACTATAGTATTGTATCGTATAGTGTAGTATAAGTATCGTAAAGGTCCCTTATAAGTCTTGTATAGCCCTATAAGCGAATACGGGACTTAAACTATAAATATGGGCCTATACGAATGTTGTATCGTATCCTACCCTATAGTATCGTATCGTATAGTGTAGTATAAATCTCGTATTGGTCCTATATAGGTCTTGTATAGGCCTATACAAGACCTATACTACACCTATAGGCTTATACGGGTGTTGTATCGTATCCTATAGTATTGTATCGTATAGTGTAGTATGTATCTCGTATTGGTCCTCTATAGGTCTTGTATAGGCCTATAGGTCTATACGGGATCTAAACTACACCTATAGTCCTATACAAATGTTGTATCGCATCGTATAGTTTGGTATCGTATCATATAGTGTAGTATAAGTCTCATGCCGGCTCCCTATAGGACCTATACTACACCTATAAGCCTATACAGGACCTATACTACACCTATAGACCTATACTACAACTATATGTATGCTATCATAGTATTCCAATTCTACAATAAATACCAGAAAAGAAATTACACAAATTAAATACTTTATGCATTTATTTAGAAAACAATGTAATTGAATGAATTTTAATTGACAGCCAGTGGCTTAATTACATACGTGTCGAATATATATGTTATACTAGTAGTTTTCAATCTCCATGCATTACATGCAGGAATTAAGGCATTCATTTGATACGTAATTTATAAAAGCATGTTGGGTGTATGACATTTGGCATGCCACGAGTCAAGTTGTAAACACAAGGGTGCAAGTGACTCACCAACTTGGCTCTTACATATTAACCCAACTGGTGAATGCGTGCAACACACACCGACACAGTTAACACTTGCATACAACGAGCTGAGGGGTCAAGTGGATGACTACAAAGTTTGTAAGTATCGTACGTTGTTTAGTGGTTTTAAATACTATAGCCTTATCTTGTAACTTGTAGGTGTCTTACGTTATTTAGTGGTTCTCATAATTTTGATTTATTTGGTTATATGATTAGACAACTAATCGGTAAGCGCTAGCATTAATTTACACTAAAGGGGAGATTAACGTACAATATTCATTAACATACAAGCGTAAGATATGAAATTACGCATGTTATAAAACTCAAAATGTAAATCACGCATCTTGTAAAACCATAATCACGCATGTTGAAAAATATAATCACGCATGGTTATGATTTTTCAACATGCGTGATTGGGGTTTTGAGTTTTATAACGCGCGTCATTTCATATCGTACACTCGTACATTATGGATATTGTATTTCACACTTTCACTAGATTAAAACACTAAATTTTTATAACAATCGGAACAAATATTTTCTTTTTATAGTTTATATTCGGTTATATATGATTAGACAACTAATCGCTAGCATTTAGATTAAACCACAAAATATTTATGATAACATTCAGAACATTTATTTTATAGTTTATATATATAGGGTTAGGATCAAATACAAAGGATAAAATAAATAAGAAGGGTAAGAAGGATTCTAGTCCATTGATCTTAGATTTGAAGGGTTGAGATTAGTTGTAGGGAAAAGAAGATAATAGAAGGGCATAAAGGGAATCCTATATTTATGGATTTTCTCTCTCCACATGCAAGGCACATGACAATTTTCCCCATCGATTTAAAACGTCCATAACTTTTTCATACGACATTTTTTTTGAAAAAAAATTTCACCATAATAACGAGCGTTTTTTTTATCTTTAATATGAGTACCATATTATCATATAAAAATAAAATAAAAATTTTCATTTTTACTGGGTTTTTTTCATTGTGTTAAAGGTTCAGGTCATTGTGTCTTTTAACTGGGTTTTGGTCAGTAGAGTTTCTATACATTGTGTTATTATCAAAACCTATAACACAATGTTAATTTGAGTTCTATCCATTGCGTTTTTATAAGAACCTATAACACAATAAATGACACAATGAAGATGGTGTTATATCTGGGTTTCTATAAATTGTGTTATTAGTTCAGGTCATTGTGTTTAATATGTTATTCATTGTGTTTTAATATGTTGTCCATTGTGTTTTAATAATTTGTTCAGTTTTTTTATTATCTTTGTTCATTGTGTTTTAGTTTGTTGTGTATTGTGTTTTTAGTTTGTTTTTCATTGTGTCTTCATCTGCTCTCCATTGTGTATTTTATCTGTTGTCATTAATTGTGTCTTTTATCTGTTGTCATCAATTGTGTTTTTATTTAGTCTGATACTTATTGTGTTATATGTTATCGCCATTGTGTTATACGTTATAGTCATTGTGTTTTAGTATGTTGTCCATTGTGTCTTTATCTGTTGTCATTGATTGTGTTTTTTATCTACTTTACATTGTGTTTTACATCATGTCCATTGTGTTATTATTAAAACCTATAACACAATGTTAATTTGGGTTCTATCCATTGCGTTTTTATAAGAACCTATAACACAATATATGACACAATGAAAATGGTGTTATATATGGGTTTTCTATAAATTGTGTTATTAGTTCAGGTCATTGTGTTTAATATGTTATTCATTGTGTTTTAATATGTTGTCCATTGTGTTTTAATAATTTGTTCAATTTTTTATTATCTTTGTTCATTATGTTTTAGTTTGTTGTGCATTGTGTTTTTAGTTTGTTTTCCATTGTGTCTTCATCTGCTCTCCATTGTGTCTTTTATCTGCTGTCATTAATTGTGTCTTTTATCTGTTGTCATCAATTGTGTTTTTATTTAGTCTGATACTTATTGTGTTATATGTTATCGCCATTGTGTTATACGTTATGGTCATTGTGTTTTAGTATGTTGTCCATTGTGTCTTTATCTGTTGTCATTGATTGTGTTTTTTATCTACTTTACATTGTGTTTTACATCATGTCCATTGTGTAATATGCAACTGGGTTTTTGAATTTTTTTTGTAAAATATAACAATATGGTACTCATATTAAAGATAAAAAACGCTCGATTTTATGGTATAATTTTTTTTAAAAACAAATCATGTATAAAAAAGTTACGGACGTTTAAAAATTGGGGGGGAAATAACATGTGACTTGCATGTGCATATTCTCTTTCCTCTTGTAGACAAAATTACCCTTTCCATTTCATTCATCCTTGGACACTTGTCACTATCTGGTGGCTTCTTACCCTTCTTATTTTTAAACACTTTGTATTATAACTCAACCCTATATATATATCTAGAACAAATATTTATGATAATAACTAATCGCTAGCATGTAGATTAAAACACTATATATTTATTTTGAGCAAATTGCCAAATCATCCAAGAGGTTTAGGCCTATTTACAAGTTTCATCTAATGATCCAATTTTTTTTTTTTTTTTTTTTTTGCCAAACAACCCTTCACCTTTGGTATTTTTTACCATTTTCATACAAACCACTAACTTAGTTTACTTTTTATGTTAAGTTGAAGGATATTTGGATGAAACTGACAAATATAAAAGCTCAGGGACGAGTTTGGCAATTTACTCAAACTCTTTTTAATTTCTTTTATTTAATTAATTTTGTCACACATATATAAAACAGAATATACATGCAGTTTTTATAAAAAAAATTAATAGTTTTGTCACATAATTGGATGAAAATTTATAAAAATAATGCGACAAAACTATTAATTTTTTTATAAGAACTGCATGTATATTCTGTTTTATATATACGTGAAAAAAGTTAATTAAAAAAATAAATGAAAAAGAATTTAAGTAAATTGGCAAAATCGTCCCTGAGGTTTATCCTTCAACTTAATAGAAAAAGTAAACTAAGTTAGTGGTTTGGATGAAAATGACAAAAATACCAAATGTGAAGGCCTATTTGGCATAAAAAAATCATTTTGAATGAAAATGGCAAACAGACCTAAACCTCAAGACGATTATAGCAATTTATTCATTTATTTTTGTTATAGTTTATATTATATATGTTACTTGTCAAAATATGTTTACAGATATGAGATGAATGTAACGTTTGCTTATTTCAGTTGTGCTTAAACTCAGGGCCGGCCTTAAGAATTCGTGTGCCCTGTTCAAGCTCGAAAAAATGTGCCCTTCGGCTTTAACGAAGTATATAAATGTAAACTAGTTTTTTATATAACTGTTCACGAAATCATAATATTCGCTCATACCAAACAGAGATACTACGGCCATGTGTTTCGGGTTGGTTCAACAATTCGGGCAAAATAAGGTTTATCACATAATAAAAAATACGATACAATAAGAAAAAATAAAAGTAGCAAACGCATTTCCTATTTCTCTAAATGTGGTTTACTTTTGTCACCACAATCCACACCAAAATCAATTCACAACCCTTCAAAAAATAAAATGGAACCCTTCAAAAAATATAACAGCAAGCATGACTCAAACCCAGGCTTTCAAGTTTGGAAACGGGGAACTTAACCACTAAGCCATTCATCTAATTATATTGGTATACTCTTAAAAAAGAACTATAACATATATAAGATTTTTTTTTTTTTAAACGTGCCCTTCCGAATCTCGGGCCCTGGCCGGTGGTCCTCCCCACCCACCTCCAGGGCCGCCCCTGCTTAAACTATCCATCAACTTTCACTTGAGTTCTAGGTGTTAGTGCTGATTTTTGTAGCCATATACGTTGGGACACTTTTGGGTAACATGAATGATAGATAAGATGAATGAGTTGATAGGTGACATGATATTTCCCGGATAACTCAAAAACATATATTTATATATAAACCTGATGACAAGGCATTTCACAATTTAAAAGTATTTTGTTTAACGTAGACAAAGTTAAACAATTTTTTAACGGGTAAATGTTATATTTCTTAGGTATTGAATTTATGACCTTCTCCTATTTCGAGGGTTTTTCCTCTATAACCGGGCGATAGCCTCGAGCGGTAGACAAAGTTTAAATATTTGAAGTAAGTATTTTTAGATTGTTTATAAGTTAGCATCCGACCGTAATTTTAAGTTTAGCATTAAGTTGATTATAAAATGCAGTAATTTTTAGGATTTCTATGATATTATAAGTTTAATGATATGCATTGTGTTGTTGAAGAGTTTTTTTTTTTTTTTTTTTGTTGGCGTCATAAATGTATCACCGAACAAACAATCCTCTCCGAACAAACAATCCTAAAATCTAACACACACAAACACAAACACAAACACAAAATCAAAATCAAAAAGCACTACGTGTAGATGGGAATTAGAAATGCTAATCAAAACCTAGCAAAATCAGATCGAAATTCAAGATTAAAAACCACTTCAAAATGAAGCAAAAATCAGCTGCTAAATGTGTGTGCGGGTGTCATTCCTTTCCGGATGCACTTGTCATGTGGTTAAAGGTACGACTTATGATATGGGACACTTAGCATTATCGTTAGCCTTGTTATGTGGGTCAGACGCTGTGACCAAACTTTAGTGTGAGAGTAAGGGTTTAAATGATAGCGTAAAGAGAATCAGTAATGAATATGAACATAACTAAAGCTCACTTTCCCTTTAGAACGGGGTATTTAACATGAATATGAACATAACCAAACGTTTATCTATAGTCCAGAATCTCAATTTAACATGAATTCAACCCATGTAAAATACAATATTTTTATTTCATGATTCTGGTATAAAATCGATTGATCTAGTATCAAACCTCTGCTACTTTAACCACAAAATCCTTATCTAGTATCAAACTTCTGCTACTTGTTGGTTAAACTTAAATATAGTGAAATTATCTAAATATAGTTAATGACATATGCTTGTGAAATTATTCTTATATCTACTTAAAAGTGACCAACTTAAAATGAAAATAGATTATATATCCAAAATTACAATGGATACATGATAAATTATTAAGAATTGATAATTTATAATTTATAAATTTTGGACGAAAGAAATTTTGATAAGTGAAATAAAGCGTGTCATTGTTATAGGGTTAAAAAAAGGGAAAATTACCAAATTAGCCGCTTGACCAGGCACTTTTCCAAAATAGCCATTTGACCAGGCTTTATGCACCTTCAATGCAAGTGAACTCTCATTTTTATGCACCTTCATAAATTCAGGGTGTAGCGGCTTGGGCATGGATTGAAAGCTCATAAATTCAGGGTGTAGCGGCTTGGGCATAAATTCAGGGTGTAGCGGCTTGGGCATGAGTTGAAAGCTCATAAATTCAGGGTGTAGCGGCTTGGGCATGGGTTGAAAGCTCATAAATTCAGGTGCATAAAAATGAGAGTTCACTTGCATTGAAGGTGCATAAAGTCTGGTCAAATGGCTATTTTGGAAAAGTGCCTGTTCAAGCGGCTAATCGGGTAATTTTCCCTTAAAAAAATTGTGTTTGCCATGCTACTTGATGTATAATTAATATAACTAATAAATAACTATTTTTATGATTGTTTTGTCTTTATATTATTAATTAATATACGTAAATCGTGATTACAGACTGTAATATGTAATAACAATCCAAACAAAATTATTTATAATAAGTTTCTTGCATTTGAATATAATTCATTAACTTTCAATGAGTTTTACCTTTTCAACTCATTCTAGCTAGTCGTTTTCTTTTAGTATTATTAAAATCTTTTTAACTGTACTCATTTCATTCATTAAAGATATACACAACACAAATTCATTTAACTAGGTTTTTGATAATCGCTGCGTTGCGGCGAACTTCTTTTGTTATTTAGTCCATGTTTACATGTGTTTTGAAATCACTACAAGCGTGTTGCGCACGAAACCGTTGACAAAAATAAAAAGAAAATATAGAAAAAAAACACTAAAAGATAACCGAAAGAAAATCAGCCAAAAAGTTGTATGGTAATGATGTTGTTTGTATGAAACCCGTGGTCAGAGATGAGCAAATGGTTATGCGTACCGGTACCGAATTTCCCAAACCGAAATATCTTAAGTACCAATTCGGTACAGACTTTTGGCGTTCCTGGTACCGGTTCGCTACCGGTTTTTACGTTCATATACCGGTAGTAACCGGTACTTTCGGTTCCAGTACCGATTCGGTATCAGTTGGCACCCAACTCATCCCTACTCGTGAAACTAAAAAAATCATTAAAAGTTAAAGAAAATCAACAAAAAAAGTTGCATGATACCGTTGTTCGTACAATACTCGTGATCAAGGATGAGCAAATGGTACCGGGTAGCAGTACTGAATTTCCCGAACAAAAAAAATTTCAAAATCAATTCGGTACCAAGCTTTGGCGTTTTCAGTACCAGGGTGGTGTCGTTTTTTACCTTTATGTACCGATAACAAACCGGAACGTACCGGTATTTTCGATACCAGTATCAGTTGACACCAAGCTTATCCAACTTAAAAAGTAAAAAAAAACAATTAGTATTATACTATTAAAATAATAAAAGTATTAAAAAATGTATATATTATTATAATATTTAAAGTACTATTCACTAACTTCTATAGATAATATATAGATAATTCGGTACCAAGCTTTGGCGTTTTCAGTACCAGGGTGGTGTCGTTTTTTACCTTTATGTACCGATAACAAACCGGAACGTACCGGTATTTTCGATACCAGTATCAGTTGACACCAAGCTTATCCAACTTAAAAAGTAAAAAAAAAAACAATTAGTATTATACTATTAAAATAATAAAAGTATTAAAAAATGTATATATTATTATAATATTTAAAGTACTATTCACTAACTTCTATTTTTAATATATAGATAATATGTCGGCACATTATCTTCGGGTTGCTATGAAAATGTAGGCCTTATAATGTTTCTAGTAACTTTTGTTAGGAACATATTCATTCATTCAATACAAGTTCTTTTTTTTATCCTTTGGCCTAACGTAAGCGGTGGCGGGCCCATATATTATTTGTTAAGAGTACGGATGAGGTGTTCAACCATATTTTCAAGGGGTGCGGTCGACATTTTTGCTTAAAATATACAATAATTTTTTTTCAATAGGTTCGGCCGCCCACCTTGGCCAAAGGGTGGGTCCGCCCCTAAAGATAAGCAAAACTTATACATTGGCTTGTCAAAGTCGAAATAACCAAACTAAAAAAGATTAAAAAAAAACTATACATGAATACAAGATACAGATAACCAAATACAATTACATGAGAGACTTTATCAACTTTTAAGACAATAAGACTAATGAAATATTAATTGTGTTTGTCAAATTTATACATAAACTAGTAAATTATTAAATAACGTTCATGTACAAAAATATGTCTAGCACTCTAGCGCATGCATCCCAGGCATGGCGCGTTTTCGATTTGGTATAGAAAAAAACTCGTTTTGATGTCATATTTTGCATGTTTTATCTTTACTTTGCATGTATGTTAGGATTGTATCGTATAACATGTTGTTTGGTATAGAGAATGAACCGATTCGGGTTTGGAATTGTATTGAATTGTGTTTCTCACAAAATTAGGGATACAAGAACGGTGTTTATATAGGACACCATATTATACATTTAGCCCCTACACTATGACTCATTGTTTACTTTCTGACACTCCCCCTCAAGTTGAGTAGTGAGATCACCAATACTTAACTTGCTCAAACAGTTACTAAAGGCGTTCCCGTTGACGGCTTTTGTGAGAATATCTGTGAGTTGATCCTTTGACGAAACATATGGGAGTTCTATGATTCTTTCTTCCAACTTTTCTTTTATGAAATGTCGATCTACCTCCACGTGTTTTGTTCGATCATGTTGAACTGGGTTTTCTGAGATTTGTATTGCAGCTGTATTGTCACACATAACTTTACTGGGAACCTTTTGGGAAAAACCAATGTCTTCTAGCAGCTTCCTGATCCAAAGTACTTCGCTTAACCCTCGAGCTATACCTCTAAATTCCGCTTCTGCACTCGACAGAGCGACTACTTTCTGTTTTTTACTCCTCCAGGTAACGAGGTTTCCACCAACCAAAGAAAAGTATCCTGATGTTGATCTTCCGTTTCCTTTATCCCCTGCCCAGTCTGCGTCAGTATAGAGCTCAACATTTAAATGTCCATTTGTTTTGAACAACACTCCATGGCCTGCAGTTCCCTTGAGATATCTTAAAATTCTCTGAGCAGCTTCCATGTGGGCAACTTGAGGTTGATGCATGAACTGACTCACCACTCCAACAGCATAAGCTATATCTGGGCGAGTGTGAGAGGGATAAATTAACTTGCCCACCAGCCGTTGATATCTTTCTTTGTCTGCAAGTTCTCCATTGAGTTCCATGTGAAGATTGTGATTTACCACCATTGGAGTATCTGTCGGTTTACAATCAATCAACCTAGTTTCTGCAAGGAGATCAAGAACATACTTCTTTTGGCAGATGAAAATCCCCCGTTTCGACCTGAGAACTTCTATCCCGAGGAAATACTTGAGATTCCCAAGGTCTTTCATTTCAAACTTTGAAAATAGATTTCTTCTCAGCCGTGCTATTTCTTCTATATCATCTCCGGTAGTGATCATGTCGTCTACATATATGATTAAGCAAGTTACAAGGCCGTTTCTTCTCTTGAGGAACAGAGTATGATCAGCGTTACTTTGGTGATACCCATACTCTTTCATGGCCAAAGTGAACTTTCCAAACCATGCCCGAGGAGACTGTTTTAGCCCATAAAGGGACTTTTTCAACCGACAAACTTCCCCTTCTTTAAAACCCCCTGAAAAACCTAGAGGTGCTTCCATGTAGACTTCTTCTGTTAGGTCTCCATGGAGAAAGGCATTTGTAACATCAAACTGGTGAAGAGGCCACTCCTTATTAGCTGCTACGGAGAAGAGAACTCTAATGGTATCCATTTTTGCAACCGGAGAAAATGTCTCAGAGTAATCGATCCCATACGTCTGAGTGTAACCCTTGGCTACAAGACGAGCTTCGTATCGCCCAATGGAACCATCTGGTTTATATTTGATTGAATACACCCACCGACATACAACTGTTTTCTTTCCTTCAGGAAGAATGCACTTCTCCCATGTATTGTTTTTCATAAGAGCACGCATCTCCACTTCCATTGCTTCTTCCCAGTTCTTCTTACCTTGAGCTTCCTTTACGGAATTAGGTATTTGTTCAGAGTATAGTGAAGTAACAAATTCTTTCGCACTGTTAGATAAGTTTCCGTTGACCATATTAGCTATAGGATACTTGAATTTCTGGTTTCCCTCTCTGGCGAGTACCGTTTTGGAGGGACCCCTCTATTGGCTCTAGGAGGGATAGGGTATTTTCCGGTTGTCTTTGCCGCAACAGGTTCCACACGTTCAACGACTGGTTCGACTTCTTCCAAATCTGGTTCAACCAGTTCCACATCTGGTTCAACATGTGGAGTTGGTTCCGTTGTTGTCGGTTCTATGTGTTCCCATGATTATAAAACTCAGGATCCTCAGTATTTCTTACCTCAGGTATCACGTTGGATGGACTTTCTTCAGTGGTACTGTGCTCCGCAGATTGTGTGGCTATGTTTGAAGGACTCGCAGTACTGTGACGATTTTCTATTGTTACTTCTTCAGATGAGGGAAATTGGGTTAACCAACTCAGAGTGTCTATACACTCATTCTCCCCCTGACCACTGAGTTGGGTGTTATAAAAGTATTTTGTTTCAAGAAAGTCAACATTCATTGTGGTGAACATTTGACGAGTTTTTGGATTATAACACCGGTAACCTATTTGATCGATCCCATAGCCGACAAATACACATTTCTCAGCACATGGGCCGAGCTTGTTTCGGTTGGTTTTGGGTATGTGAACAAAAGCTGTACACCCGAAGATTCGAGGTTCTAGTGTAAGAGGATGGGGAATACTGGCAGACTTAGATAAACAATCTAAGGGAGTCTTAAATTTAAGAGCTTTTGTTGGGAGCCGATTTAGGAGATACACGGAGGTTGCAACCGCCTCCGGCCAGAAATATTTAGGGACCTGAGATTCAATCAAGAGAGCTCGAGTCATTTCAAGAATAATACGGTTTTTTCGTTCGGAAACACCGTTTTGTTCGGGGGTATGAGCACAAGAAGTTTGATGAATTAATCCTTTCGTTTTAAAGAATTGTTTCATGGATGTATTGACAAATCCCCCCCCCCCCCCCATTGTCAGATCGAAGGATTTGGATTTGAGTTTGGAATTGAGTTTGAATCATAGCATAAAACATGATAAATTTCTCGTAAACTTCGGCTTTGTGTTTTAAAAAATATACCCATGTCATACGAGTGCAATCATCCACGAATAGTAGGAAGTACCGAAGACCCCCCCCCCCCCATAACAGGAGCAGGACCCCACACATCATAATGGATTAAGGAGAAAGGTAAAGCAACTTTCGTGTTGCTTGGTTTAAATGGTTGTCGATGGCTTTTGGCACGAAAATAGGTTTCAAAATCTATTTTACCATTCGAGGGAAAGAGTTTTGGAAACAAAAGACGTGAATAACCAGCGGATGGGTGCCCTAAACGTCTATGCCATAGCCAGGCTTCCCGATTTTCAGTTCCATGTGCCAACATCACAGTACCCTGTTGAGCCACTTCATCCACGTAGTACAATACTTGGCGCTCAGTACCACGTCCAATAATCACACCCGTCCTGATATCCTGTAGGATGCAGAAAGTAGGGTGCATTAGTACCGTGCAATTCAATTCTTTGGTAATATGACTAATTGAGAGTAATTTGTGTGATAATGACGGAACATAGAGACAATTTGGTAATTTCATAGTTGGTGAAATTTCAATTACTCCTCCTCCTTTCACTTGCATCATTCCGTTGTTTGTTGTATGGATCTGAGTTTTTTTAGGTTGGGTCATTGAACATATGTCTAATGGTTCAAGCGTCATGGTGTCGGTGGCACCAAAATCGAATATCCATGAATTGTTTTTTCCATGATTGATCTCCATTTTTTTTAACGTTGTCCCGACACTGCTATTAAGTAACCAACTAAACCGGCGAATTTATTAATTTCGCTGGATACTTGAACTCGCGTTCAAGAATTTCGTTCGGAATATCGTCGCTAGGTAGCGAAGGTACTTTACCGGCGAATTTATTAAATACACCGGTAACTTGAACTCGCGTTCAAGATTTAAGAAAAAAACCGCAAATTCGCTACCGACAGTGAAATTAAACCACGAATTCGCAAAAAAGGAACTCCGTAGTAGGAACTTCGCAGCAAAATTATCAAAAAAAAAAAACTAACAGCGGCGAAATTAGCAAATAGCGAAAGGGTGTTGCTAAATGCACTCCCATTTTTTTTAATTTTACTGATTGCACTCCCCCCTGAAGTTTGTAAATAAATACAATTAACCCTTGTATTTTCTATTTTTTTGAAAATTTGTATTAGCAAATATCCTTATTTTTTCTAGGGGTTTATCTACTTGTCATAGTTTGAATATTTAGATATATCTATGAATACATAACAATTATATTGAAGAAAAAAAAACATACACTGATTTAAAGGAGTTAAGAGAGAGCACGAAGAAACAATTTTTTTCAACTTTGATTTTTATCATAGTTCTAGTTGATTGAGTGTTTTTATATGTATTTTAACTAAAAGATCAACTATATTCTTTTGATTTGGAGAACGTCTCTCATTTACAAAACTCCTCTAGGAAACTATATTCGTATTGTGCCACTTCACGTGATTGAGCAGCAGGAGTCTTTTAATTCTTCTTCCACCATGAGTGTGTTTATGTGTGTGTTTAGCTTTGTAAAGGGGGGTATATATTGTGGTGGTGGAGGTTATTATTATTATTATTATTATTATTATTATTATTATTATTATTATTTATTTTAGAATTTATAGTTGCTCTTCCGAACCATGTTCTATTCATCTCTAGCTCAACCTTTTTTTTGACTTGCCTACTTTCAGTTCACTTTCACCAAAAAGATCGAATATCTAATTTAAATCACTCACAGAACATATAAAAAAAAGTTATATACATTACAGTACAAAAAAAACGTATTAAATTTAATTCTTAATACATTTTAAATTGATTATTTACAAAACAATCAAGAATTGATAAAAAAAAACAAACAATGAATGAACCTAAAAAAAAAAGAAACCGTAAACAATTGAACAAAACAATAATATATAAAAGGTAAAGGGTGGAATTTAAAAATTATAAAAATGATATTTTTAGAAAGGGAGGTATAAACAGTAAAAATGGAGGTGCATTTAGCCACACCCATAGCGAAATTGATCGAGATTTTCGGCAGCGTATTTATGAAAAGGGAAATAACAAAATTTATGGAGTTTAGTGAAAAAGGAAGGTACTAGATTCCAAAATTGAAATTGATTGGAAAGTTATGTCGGTAAAGAATTTGAAATTGATTGGACAACTTCAAAAATTGATTGGAACAATTGATTGAAACAATGGTTTTGCTGGTTTCGCCGGAAGTGGGTGTATCAACTGAAGTGGGTGTATCAAAAATTGATTGGAACAATTGATCGAACAAAAAAACTGATTTTGGTTTGATTTTGCGGTTTTGCGATTGAACACGACATATTAAGGATTGGTTTTGGTTTTGCGATTGAACACGACAGATTGAGGTTGAGGATAAGATGAGCGAATCGGTTTTACGAATCGAGAACCTGCTCTGATACCATGTTGTTTGGTATAGAGAATGAACCAATTCGGGTTTGGAATTGTATTGAATTGTGTTTCTCAAAAAATTAGGGATACAAGAACGGTGTTTATATAGGACACCATATTATACATTTAGCCCCTACACTATGACTCATTGTTTACTTTCTGACATAACATATATAGTAAGCGATATAACTATATGTATTTCATTATATGCGAATATCAGTTATATAAGTGACTAAGGATGCAAAAATCCTCTCTCCCTCCATTTTAATAAACAAATCATTTAACTTTTAAGAAAAAGTTATTCACAAAAGAAGCTTCATTTGCCATACCTATTTTTGGGTATAGATAGCACATGTGTTGGGGACATTTATGGCTACAAGAACAAAGATTCGTAAGGCCTCATATTTTCAGGATGCTAACATCCTAACATAAAAATCCACCAAAATGAAATGTAGTTATCCAAATTTCCTTAGAACACAAAAATAGAATTTTATCTGACTCGATATCACGATAGGTTTGCTATATATGTTATGTATACGCCATTATTCCGCACTTGCGTGTTCACTTAGAATAATTTGTGCGCGATTTGTTTGCTTGTCACTTTCAAAACCGTTGCACAAAAACATGAATGCTTGAATACAAAACTCTATCATGTTACTTTATCCATTTTTATCTATATTGTAGAAATAGATGAAGAGTGTTCTTGCTTGTGTTTTGCCAAAGATAGCTTAACTATTACTTTATTTAATCTCCCTTGACTTTTCTACATTGTCTGCATCCATTGGTTAAATACACATGATGTGTTTAAGCTAATGAAGAACAAAGTGAAGATATATTTTTTGCTAACTTGGTTGCTTGACAAACGGACCATTGGATTTATGACACGTGTAAAGTGATGTTGACATGGAAAATGGGTGTATGTGTGTAAGACCAAGTGGCATAATAGGAGCTTGACAAGAAATAGGGTGTGTATGGTTCACCTAATGCCTATAAAGGTGCACACAAAAAGGTCATAGACAATCGGGCCCTTCACGAGTTTATCCTTAGGTGTACACTCATTTTCAAAGCCTGATGGTAACCCAAATATTACCTAGTTAACTTTCTTGTAGTTTATTTACAAGTGGTCAATTAAATAAACTAATTAGATTATTCATAAATCATAATCATATGTCATACAGGAGTTTTAAGAATCAACAGACTTATTCTCTTGTATATCATAATCAAATTATACATTACATGTAAACTTTTGAACTCAAATAAAATGAACTACGGATACGTACTTTACCATTAAATTTACCGGTGGCAAACTGTTTTCGGTTTTACTCTACTATGTATAATTAAATAAGTCGAATAGAATCGGTTGGCTATGTTTTAAACCTTAAATCTACTATTTTGAACTATAAGACCATCGAGTGGCGAAGCTTGACAATGAAGACCGGGGCCCCTCTTAAGCTGCGCCCCTGAGACCATCGCCCCATGGGCGACACCTTTTGCTCCACGACAACCTGCCCGAAAGAATTTCAACTGTTGCCCGCCTCTCCCTCTACTCCACGTCATACGGGCATCCCACACAGGGCCGGCCCAAGGCCAAGTATTTTGAGGCTTGAGCTTTGGGCCTCCAAATAAACAGGGCCTCCAGCTTTAAAAAAATAGTAATAATTATATATGATATTTGGGTTGGGTTACGATGGATATTATTGATGTATAGCAGATATGTAGGGGCGCAGCATATGGAGTAGATTTGTATGCCTCTAGTTTTTACTTCGCATTAGGCCACCAAAATGGTTGAGCCGGCCCTGATCTCACATATTCCTCTCCACGTCATAGGATTGGAGATGGTCTATATAAAGAAGATTTTTTTATGTTTTGATATGTACACATATACGTCACAAAATCTTCCAAGAAATATGTAGTGTATTGTAAATAGCTGCTTATATGTAATTACTTTTAAGCATCAAAGTAGTGCTTGTTTAAAACTACAATAAATTTGTTGTTTTCCTCTTGGTTGATGGAATATTTAAGTCAATTTTTTTTTCAATTGGTTATGAGTGCAGGCAAATTAAAGTCCTTTACAAAGGTTAATTTAAGTCAAACACTGGCTGCTAGATGAGGTTCAAGGGCGTCGACAAAAGGGAAGGTTTTGGCTATAGTCTTCTCGCTTTATATAGTAATAATTAGTATTATAACCAACTATTTAATTAATAAAAACCTAAGCACATATTATCCAAAAAAAATATGTAAAATTATTAATTAATCACTAAAGTGAATTACATAATTGAAATTTAATTAGGTAGAAAAGTTTCATGCACATAATCCATAGATTCTTTAATGGCGTAAACATCATGCATGGCCCATGACTTTGAGTGTGTGAATTTTAAGCCTATATAAAGAAGCCCTTGCTCTTCTCGTTTACATATAAAAAAAAAAAAAAAATCCTTCAAGAGGTTTATTAGCTACCAAAATATGGCTATCACCAACTTTCAATGTGCTTTTACTTTAATGATTTTTCATGGTCTTGTTACCATTTTCACCCCTTTTGTTGTTGTTGTCTATGGTGCCAATCCTAGCACAACATTTTCGGTATGTAATCATGCGCCTTATCCCGAAATTTGCACTTTTCTAGTTGGAAAGACTAGCGTAGAAACTCCGTTGGATGTTCGCCAAATGACCCTTGTGTCCACCTTGGCTCAAGCTGAACATGCTCATAAGCTTGTTTCGGCTATGGAGTTGAGTTCTTTAGAACCAAGGGCTAAGGCGGCTTGGGCTGACTGTTTGGAGCTATATGAGGACTCGGTTTACCAACTAAACCGTTCCCTGGGCTCCACCAATAGTCGTGACATCCAAACGTGGCTTAGTTCCGCCTCTACCAACCATGAAACATGCCAAAATGGTTTTCATGACTTTAAGTTGTCATCTCACTTTCAACCTTTTCAAACTTCCTTAAGTGGCTTCTCAAAGTACCTTAGCAACTCCCTTGCTATAAACAAAGCCTTAACTCCATTACTTGTGAGTTCTACACAAATTAAAGGGAGAAAACTCATGGAGACAAATAACTTCCCAAACTGGTTAACTAAAAATGATAGAAAGCTTCTTGCAACGCCCTCGGGTTCCACCTCAGCCGATATAGTGGTTGCTCAAGATGGGTCGGGTAACTACAAGACCATATCCGAGGCCATTGCAGCCGTGCCTAAGCTTAGACAAGGAAGCTCAAGGTTTGTCATACACGTGAAAGCGGGTGTGTACAAGGAGAACGTAGAGATCAAGAAAACAATACATAATGTGATGGTTGTTGGAGATGGCATGGGTTCGACAATCGTTACAAGTGGCAAAAACGCACAAGATGGTTCGACAACTTTTCGATCAGCAACCTTCGGTATGTTAACTTGTCACGTATTATTTTTTTTAAACATCAATGGCAGACCAAAAAATTATTTGCTAGGGGTGCGAACGTGGTCTTAACCAACATTTCAAGGGCTGCGGTCGGAATTTTTGCCTATAAAATACACTAATATTTTTTTTCAATGGGTGCGCCAGCCCACCCAGCCTATAACCTAGGTCCGCCCCTGCAAAACATTAAGATTTTAATCTCTTTAGGACCTTTATATTATATGTCATACTCATGCATGTTATATTTTTTGCATGTCAATTATGTCTGCCATTTAGTGGAAGACTTAAATACCGTACGTAGTTTTTTTTTTTTATATTATCATGAGTTTCCAAACACTATTTTATCGAGATTAATTATTTTCGCATGGACAAAATTATATTGCGGATTGTGACGTAAGAAACAGACATTTCTAAATTTTGCATTAAATAAAATTAACACTTTTATGAATTTATTACGTGTCCAAAGACTTTAGAAGATTAGATGCCAACGAAAATGATTTATATCCATTTCCATTATTGATAATAAATTTGGATATTTTTAATTAAGCCAAAAACTGGATATAAATATGTGTTATTTTGTTTTTCTAATTAAATTAAATTAATTAATACCGATACATGTATCAGTAATTTTCTAATTAAATTAAATTAGTTAATACCGATGCATGTAACGGTACTTTCATAGAAACAACGTGTGACAATTTTTTTTACATATTTTATAGAAACGACTTGCGACAATCTTTTTTACATATTGTTTGATTAAACGGGTATATATTAAACTTCTTTTAGAAACATTCGTATTGTTGTTGCATATAGATTGTTGGTAACCTTCTCACTATTGATATATCCAATAGTTCAAAATAAATCATGCAATTCTATATACTTCCAAATTTTAAAGCCCAATATATATTTAAATACTAATATGTATATGAAAATAAAAGTGTCAAATTTTCTGATATAAGTTAAATATAAACCTTATCTTAACTATATTATTACTTCCAAATTTTAAAGTCCTGAAATATATATATATATAAATACTAATATGTATATGTATATGAAAATAAAAGTGTCATTTTTTTTATATAAGTTTAATATAAACGTTATCTTAACTATATTATTAATTGAACACACACGCAAACTCAAACGTCAAGTAGTTCTAGATGTCTTTTGCGATATTATATTTAATTAAACCTTCATTTGCTTCGATTTATGCAACAACAGGAATTGATAGCTACTCCTTATAGCATGTCTTGAACCAATTAAAACACAATATTAATTAAAGTAACAAGTTTCTATCATTACTATTATTGTTTATAAAATTTTATGAGTCTAATGTTATATGTTACACGTATCAGCTGTTTCTGGAGCCGGGTTCATCGCTAAAGACATGACGTTTGAGAACACGGCCGGCCCCGCAAAGCACCAAGCGGTAGCCTTTCGGTCTGGGTCCGACCTATCAGTCGTGTACGGGTGCGCTTTCAAGGGATACCAAGACACATTATACGTATACTCTGGACGACAATTTTACCGCAACTGTCAAATATACGGGACACAAGATTTTATATTTGGTAACGCAGCCGCGGTTCTCCAAAGCTGCAACATATATGTCCGAAAACCATTGGGTGGTCAAATGAACACGATCACAGCTCAAGCCCGAACTGACCCGAACGAAAATACTGGCATCATAATACACAACTCGGGTGTTACGGCTGCTTCGGATTTTAGTGGCTCGGCAAAGACATATCTCGGTCGACCGTGGAAGCAATACTCGCGAACGGTGTTCATGAAGTGCTCGCTTGATAGTTTAATCGACTCCGCAGGCTGGCTACCGTGGAGTGGTAGTTTTGCTTTAAATACTTTGTACTATGGTGAATATATGAACACCGGCGGTGGCGCTGGCACCAGTGGTAGAGTGAAGTGGGGTGGATATCATGTTATCACGAGTGCGGCGGACGCTACAAAGTTTACGGTTGGTGATTTCTTGGATGGTGGTTCATGGATTCCGGGGACCGGAACACCTTATACAGCCGGACTATGAAGATGTACAAAAGTTTGATAGGTTAAAGTATAAATTTGTTATGTCATTTTCAAGTTATATAAAAGTAGGGGGTTTATAGTACTTTCGTTAAAAGAAAGAGACATGTAATAAATGGGGTCTAAATGTCATTACTTGTAGTTTGTTTGGTACTACTTGTATATGTTGAACATATAGTATGCTTTGACATTTTATGAAATATATATGGCATCAAAGTGATTTATGAAAACCATGGTATAAGTTTTGTTTTATTTAAACAAGTGCCTATTATTATTTAAGATAAAGATTAAAGTTTGGTGAAAAAGTAAAAGTTTAAGTTTATATATAACCATGGTTGCAAAAATGGCAACTAGCCGGCGATTAATCGCTGACTAGTCGCTAGTCGCCCATCAACTGAGTAATTTTCAGCTAATCAATAAAAAAATCGCTAGTCGGCCTAGTTGGCCCTAATCGGCCCTAGTCGGCCCTAATCGCGACTTGTCGGTCGGGAAAAATCGGAAAAAATCGGGAAAAAACAAAAAAATCGGAAAAAATCAGAAAAAATCGAAAAAAATCAGAAAAAAACACATATTCCGGCCAAAACCTCCCAGATTCCGGTCAAAACTTGTCCACTTAAAAAAAATTACGTATAAAAATTATATGTATATATGTATAAAAACTTAAAATTATACATAAAAAGTCCGATCCGATTAATCCCGAGTAGTCGCTAGTCTCTACCTCACCGACCCGTTAGCGACTAGCGAGTTCTCCAACCTTGTATATAACAATTTTGAACAATGATCCTTTCTAAATTAATATAGTTGTCAATGTCAATGAATAAAGCTAAAACACAGGGTGTGCAAATAATATATGTGGATGTACGTATCTTGCATTTTGATAAAAAAAAAATCTTTGATAAAATAAAATGATATATAGTAAATCAAACATTTAGTCCCAGGTTCAACTCATGCTGTGTACATATTGGAATTTCAGTATGAAGTTGGGCCTGGGCAGGGTTTAAGAGCTTGTCTCGCCCTATGGGGTAGTAGGTCCTTTGGCCCCTACAATTGCCGTTAAAAAAAAAAAGTAAATCGAACATTTAATTTAAAATGATAAAAAAAATCCATTAATCCCCTCTCACTCCCCTCGGTGACAACTCCCCGATCTCTCTCCTTTTTTTTAGTTTACCGCATATATTAGGTGATGGTGGTGATGTGCCCGCGCGGGGACTACACACCCCGCACCTGTTCACCGAAGGCGACCCTAGTAGCCCTATGTAATTGTTCATATTATATATTTGTATGGGGGTGGGCTTATTGTTAAAAATGAGGTTTTTTGTGAGAAGTGTAAGAAGTGTTTTAAACCTTTAGATCTTGTAGTTAGATGTTGAGATAAATAAAAAGCTTAAATGTAAATCATTTTTTTTACTAATATGGCTAGATTAGGGGTAACAGTGTCTTTTTATATTGTTTAAATAAAGAAAGTGCCATCAAACCCTCCACAATTTACGCCATTTCCTTGTTCATCGGAGACATGGATCAAGATCAAAATTCAAAAGTTCAGATTGTTTTATAAATGTAATCAACGAACCTTTTATGCTATTGTGTTTTCTCAGTAATCGCATGATATGAAACCTAATGTTAAAACACCATGACATGAACCGTGTATTATCATCAACATAACATAACACACCACAAACTAAAGAATACCAGAAAACACCATAAACCAAACGAATACCAGAAAACACCATAAACCAAACGAATACCAGAAAACACCATAAACCAAAAGAATACCAGAAAACACCATCCTAAGAACACACTCTGAGAATGAAGTTGTAAAACATCATACAAAGAACGTATTCTAGAAATGCAGGTTTAAAACACCATGTGGAAATGCATGTTTAAAACACCATACTAAGAACGCAATATGTAAATGCAGAATTAAAACACCATACGAAGAACATCCACTGGAATGTAGGTGTAAAAAACTTAATTTAAACTACAAATTTATTAAAACACCATGTTATGTAGACTTTGCTTTACGATGGACTGGTTACAGATGTAATCTTTGTAAAATGTCTGAGATATATGAAACTTAAATTAGGATATTTGGTTTCCAAAAAAACTAAAAAACAGATAAGAAATATATTATTATATAAAATGAATTTCAATTGAAATCACCCTATTATCCTCGATCTCTAAATTTAATCCACGCCACTTGTCATCAAAATAATCCTTCTTACACTTCTCACACACATACATGACCCTTTTTACAGGAACTTAAACCTATTTGTTTGCATGTAATTCTTATGAACAATTTCATATATGTAATGTGAATATCTATGGCATTGTTCATATTACATATATGTAAAAACATATGCTTAAGTTTTATTTTATTTAAATTTCGCAAGGTTATACTCATTACATATAAAAAACATTACATATAAAAAATGCTTGAATTTATGGTATATTTTTTTAAATGTCATATAAAAAAGTTATTAACGTTAAAAAAGATAATAGGTCCACATGTTATGCGGTTTTCGCAGTTCCTTGTTTAAATGTGGTTATGTACTAATTGAATAACCATATATGCAATGGTTAACATATATACAAATTTATTTATCATAATTTCATGACGAATTTATGTGTGCGCAAACCGGAGAGTAGTAGGTTTTCGCTTGTCCACATAGGAGCGAGACCAAACTTTTAAGGTGCATATATGTAAAGGTCTTAACTGGGCTTACAATCCTTTAATGTTACATGAACATGGTTGCGGTATAGATTGTGGTTCTAAATGGCATAAAACCTATGAATTAGTGTGCGATTGTAATACCCATAATTTCAATTTGATAAATGGATTTGGATACCATTATGCTATGGACTTGAAAGCCCAAAAAGAATAAGTGTTTAGCAAGGCCTATGAGGGAGTGACAAAATGGTAATGGTACACAACCCTAATCTGATAAAGGAATATCTAGCTACGAATCCTCATTTCATCATTTACTTTGAGAGTAGAGAGAGAAATAGGAGGGTCTAGAGAGAGAAAATTAACAAGACACCATTGTTGCACAAGGTTTTGGCAAAGGAAGATCAGGTTGTGATTCTATCTTGCATGAGTGTTTGCAAGTTCGTTTTCAAGCCAAGAAGGGAGAGTATCAAGCCGTGTAGGTTTGGTTTGGGTTAAATTTAGTTTTAAGGTGTGTTTCGATGTAAAGCTTGAGTTTCACAAACCTTTATGCATGAGATCATATTAGGATCGTATTTTAAAGAGCATGGAATCATAAATTTCCGATCTTAGTTTAATTTCAGACCTGCAATGTACCAATCGCCACAACAACTCAAACTAGGGTTTCTCACGAGAAAGAAGGCATGTTTCACCTTTTGAACTTTGTGAAAGGTAGAGTTAAATGAAATGAAACATTCTACACGAACGGTATAGCAAAATGTATGTCATGCAAAAAATATGTTTAGGGAAATGTGTGATGCAGCGAAAAAATTCTTTTGGACACAAAATGTTACCCTTGCGATAAGTGACTTTTCACGTGAACCATTCACAAACGACAAACCCTGCATTTTGCATGGCGGACTTGATGCGAAAAGCCATGATTTCGCAAGTATAGATATGGGATGTATAGTGAATGAAAACCCTACTTTTCGTCTCGTATGTGTAAACCTTCGTATTTTTTGTACTTTCTATATTTAGAAACTTGTATTCGTTTTTCATTTCCAATCTTGTAATCCGAGACTTCGATCATAATGGGATATCATATTTATATCAATCATACTTATGTTATATACAATCAATCGTTAAATACATGTTTATATGTAAAACCAAGACTTAGTATACATTCAAATTGTCAATCATACATGCATGGTACTCAACACATACTTACATACATTTTCTATACCTGAAAACATGCTAAAATGGATGTTTATTGCATAAAATAACATAATTAAACAAGTACAGGGGCCAAACTTGAACAAAATCAACGCAGTTTGGTAAATTGGAGCGTCGCGTCGCGCGGCCATCCATGCCTCCCACGTCGTGTGATGCGAGGAGGCATAATTCGCAGAAACTTATTTTGCCCAACCAGATTTCATCTTTTCTCGCCTCCCTTCTTCCTCAATCATCTTCTACCTTCATTTAAACACTAACCCTAATTCACCATTATAAATATAAGCCTCCCTCAACACTATTTCACTTTCCACACTCCGCAAACTCATTCAAGAATCTAATAATACAAGTTTTTGGGCATAATTTCTTCAAGTCTAAAAGTGAGCTTCCAACTCACTTTTCTTTCTCTTCTTCATGAATTCTTGCTTCAAACTTCGTAGATAACATCAAGGATTGTTACCAAATGTTCACCAAGGTGTAACAAGGCAGTACAACTTCATATTTGATGGCCAAAGAAGGTTACAATTATGTTTTTACAAAGTCTTTACACTTGTTCTTTTTTACATATTGCTTACATTATTCTTACACCATACCTGGTCCCCAAGTAAACTCATGTTGTGGGACTTATGTCATGGTAATTTCGAGAAGCTATGAGGCTCAAGACCTCTAAAACTTTCTGCCCTAAAGGCCCTAAGTGACCTACAATGTGTTGAACAATCCAAGTCGTCAACATTCAATGTTGAAAGACTTGTACTTGGTTAGGTGTGAACAATGGGAGCCTTGGCTTTCCAACTACGATTCCACCTACTTTACTTATTAGTTATAGGTTAGATATTCGTCTAAGTGGTTTCCAAGAAAGCAAAGTGAGTCAACCCCACCTCGTCTCTAACATTTACCATGTCGGTTATGCACACACCCGGGTTGTTCTCATTTGGCCACTTAGCAATACTAGTTACTTGTATTCATGACCAACCGAAATCATCAACTAAGTTGATTATTTTGTGCTTTGGTGAATCATATAATAAGGTTTAATGATAAAAATCATCCTACCTCCTTGCTTGACATACATGATAATACTTGACCTTATGGTTATGAGACATAATATATATATAGGGTCAGGATTTATAGAAAACGATAGAAAGTGTGAGAACGGTGAGAACGCTTATGGATCGTCAGATCAAATCAATCTATGGACTAGATTGCGTGGTGGCGTTTTCGTAAATAACATCAATTTTATTATGTGGGACACGCTTCATTAAGGGTAAAAGGGTCTTTTACCGCTCAAATTCAAAACGCCAACAAATGATAACACGCCATTCAAAAAAATAAAACGCCATTAAAAACAAAACGCCAAAAAATAGTGATATAACGCGTTGGATATTACAGGAAGAGGAAACAACACAGTAACTGAATTTCAGTTATTAACATTTATTAGAAGAAATTACCTCCTAAATTACGCGCCAAAAACATCATTATATAAACGACGTAAAACATCGCTTCCATAATCACTTCAATCTATCATTTCTGCAAAAACATCTTTAATCAAAAACGCCAATTTAACAAAAACGTCAAAAATGGCAACAATCGTTTGTTGGAGATACACTATGGCAATCAGGCGATTCGTCCTGCATTTTGACAACAGAAGGATGGTGTATGTTAGGACGATCAAGGCAATTTTGAAGATGGAAGAAGAGTTACAGAGGGGTATCCTATCTCTTGGCATCGCTCTGGATAACGAATGCCATGAAACACATATGCTTATGAAAGCATTAACAAGGAAATTTGGACCAATCAAAGCAGATGTAAAGCCGGACCCTGTCATGACATCATGGTGTTTTGATGATGAAACATACATGGTGACCGTTATTTACGATAGCGGAGAGCAGGAAGACTACTGGCTTGAAAACATCATGACAAAGCAGGGGCTTGGGTTCATGCAAGAATTGTATAACGCCACTTGTTTGAACACAGAAATAGACTCAAATTTGGCGTTAATGCAAGACATGTTCAAATGGAGGCTTCAGAATCTTCAGGAACAAGCCGATGAAGGTGAATGTGATGACATGGATGAAGATCCAGATGAAGACTCCGAGGAAGAAGATGACGCAAGTGATGAATACTTTTCGGATAAAGTACCTTCTGACGAAGGGTTTTAATTTTTTTTTTCTATGTAATCTCATTTTTTAAGATAATTAAATGATATATTTCTCTATTTATTTGCAAAACGCCAAAAAAATGCTACAAAAGGTTATTGCTTACAAAACGCCAGAAATAACAAAAAATATTTTTCCTGCTTAATATTTTATTTTCTCCGTTATTGTACTTTCTCATCTTGGTCTGCATAACACCATTTAAAAAATGCCAAACTTGGAAGATGGGATGTCTATCACCCTAGAAACTAATAAAAGCAGATCAAAACAGTAAATACAAATAGTAACTGAAAAGACGGTTACTTTATTACTATCATTTATTATAATAAAAAAATACCGCCTAAACTACGCGCCAAAAAACTCCTATAAGAGAGGGGTCTACACACAATGAATTGATCACACCCAGAAAAACAAACGCCATGTTCTCTAGAAACCACTCACTTTAAAACGTCAAAAAAAGGTTTGTTAAAATAACCGCAGATGGCAAAGCTTTCACTGAATGGATTCTTCTCTGGGGGGGGGGGGGGGGGGTTATCTCTATAATCTTTTGCTGAATGAAATGGACAAATATTCAAGAAAAAGAGACCGATGACAGTGATATGTTATCAGATTTGTTCAACGATTGACGAAATCTGAATGCTAGAAACACTTATCAGCGATTGAATCGAGTGATTCGCTTCAAAATCACTGGAAAAATGAGATATTGTATGAAATTATACTGGGTTTCTTCAAAAAAAGTTGAAGAACACGTTGATTGGGTGTTTGAATCATTGATTGGTGATGAAAATCGCACTATAATGTAGTGATTATTGAGATAGAAAGTGAAGAAAAAGTTGAATATGGTGGGTTTTGAAAATGGTAAGTTTTTGAAGTTACAGGGAGAAGAAGGGGGAAGATTTAATAAAATTGATAAATACCCTTCCTCTTTATTTTTAAATATTGTCAGATGTCATAATCCTATTGCTTTGTATCCTTTTAGCCAAACTAATCTTGCTATTTAATCCTCTCTCTGTACAAATATACCGTTTTAAATAAACATGTTGCCTGAGAGGGTTTTTTCTTGCTTGTCGTTTTCTTAATACTTATACTTTTCACATTGACATAGATAAATATCCACACCTTAAAATATTACGAAGAAATCTTTATCATATTCTAAAAAATACATTAAATGACATGCGAAAACTTAAAGGAGATGTACAAGTATTTGACTACTAGTAATGACCTTTCATCGTCATGTTTATTATAGCTCAATTTTTAGATAAGTATCAAGAAATATTCAATTGTGACATCATCTATGTATTTATGATCAAGATTATATATTCAATTGTGACATCATCTATGTGTTTATGAGAGTGAGTTTTATAATATGTTAACAATGGCTAATCAGGTAGTTACCTAATAACTTAATAAAACTTATCATGCACAGGTTTTTGTTTTTACTTCGATCTCACAATAACTATTGATAAAAGAAATGAAAGTTTTACCCGAATCTTTTACACGAATGCTGTCAAGCTTATTTGTGTGTAAATTTACATGAGCTAGTATCATTGAAACTTCCACAACTTTTGGATATCCAAAAATACATATTTGATCTTAGAAAACTTGTAAGGATGTGGGGTGTGTGAGGGCTTCCCCCAACATCCACGTCAGCTTCACCTCACCTCATTTCCACATCACCATCTCCTTCTTCCCCCTCCCTATCAAGGGTATGGTTCCCCTTCACCCTCATCCATAAATTAAGAGGGAGAGACACACAAAAGCGATCGGGGAGGATGGGGAGAGTCTCTGTGTGCACTGAAGATCAAGCGGGAGGGGCGGTGTTCCCCGTTGGAAAAAGCGCTGTTGATCAGTTCTGTTTAAACTAAAAGGAAAACATGAAACACATACCTGTGATAGTATTCAAAGCAGTGGAGAATCCAGTCAGAGAACCAGCCATAGTGTTCGACATGCTTGTCAAGTTGATTCGGTTCCTCCTTAGGGTGTAAAGTAATGATGGTGATGATAACCGAAATAGGGTAAGGTTCGGTTAGAGGGAGAGAGGACGAAATATGATGTTAATGAGGGTTGTAATTGTGTAAAGTGTCTAACTCTTTAACTCTCTAATAAGCCCCTTATTTATACACTCAAAGAGGAAACCTAATTAGTTAATAAGGGTAATATGGTCCATCAACAATTACCAACTAATTATAATAGGTTATTAATATATTTTGATCTAATATAATATAAATGATTATATAGGCTACAAGATTAAATATTACAACATTAATATATTTAATCTTACAAGCGCCACCTCACCCCTCCCCGAGACCACACCCAACTGTCTAATAGCCAGCAGGGAGTTCTCAACTTCCATTTTAGATTTCTTCGAAAATGATGTTTAGTGTGAGTCATCCTTTTGATATTTGTGCATATACCACAAACATCATCATCGCCATCATCATATTCAGTAAATCTCACCAATAACAAAGTTAATGTAGAGTCTGAGAAGGGTAAGATGTAGACAGTCTTACCTCTGCCCTATAGGAATAGAGAGGTTGTTTCCAGTGAGACTCCCGGCTCGATGATAGTTTTGCATCAAGCCTTGGACATAAGGCATATAACACTCGGCAATTAAGACAAAAGCCAATTAGTGCATGTACTCCCTTGTCTTTCGGCTATCAACGCCACCACATGATGCATGATTAACCATCCTCCTCTTTTAACATTATTTTCACGAAATTAGTAAAATAACGTTAAAATTAGTGCACTTTCACTTTTGCCTCCCGAGCGCCCACGCATATATACATTATATGCGCATACCACAAGCGGGACGTTGTATATGCACATACTACAAACATATAAGTTTAAAAGCAAGTTGTATAAATGAAATGGTCCTCAATTTTAGAGTTCGTTTTAGAACTTAAAAGGTGAATGCTATATTCAATATAATAAGTGAATTGTCATGTGTCAACTTCAAATTATGTAGAGCAAGGTTTCAGTGCTAATATGAAGATAAATATGTAAATCATAATGTATATGTGATACAATGATTGCAATAACTAAAGTTTAATGAAGATAATAGATTGTTGGTAGGTATGAGAACAAATAAACATAATGGTAGTAAGTAGTAACACAATGTTATGCGGATGTTACAATGGTCATCATTAAGAATTTCACCTTTAAAAAAAACATAATGGTAGTAAGTAGTAACACAATGTTGGGGCATATGAGGTGGTACATAATATATTTGTTTGAGCAAAGCTAATTTTGGTGTAATTACAAATCCAACTTCAACAAATTTAAAAGCAACCACTAACAAGTGAACCAATTAGTGTTAAACAAGTCCCTGATAGGGGTTTATAAGAGGATTAACTAAACTTTAATGATATCACAGAGAGACAAATCTCACCCGAAATAGTTATCGTACCTTAAAAATCCAATTTCGATTTAAAAATTAAAAAAAAATGTTTCCGGCCCCTAAACAACACCAAACAGCCGAAAAATACTTTAGTCATGACAACGATTAAAATTATTAGTTGACCCGTTCTTGCTATCAACCATACAAATTTTATCAAAAATTCAACTTCGATGTAATATGTATGATGATGATTAACATTGACAACATCATTTGGGTTGACAACCAGTGGCGGAGCCACGCTTTGAACAACGGTGTCGCCAGACACCATTGAATTTTGTGTAGCAAATACAGCGTATAATAGGAAAATATTCAAGCGACACCATTGTTTTTTTACGACGACACCATTATCTTTTTACAAACAACACCATTGTTTTGTTTTCTTCTAAAAGAATTAGATAATAAACAAATTTATAGTTAAAAAATTAAGCCAAGTTACTTGAATTTAATTAGTATACTTTAAATTATTAGAGATCCATGTTTAATTGGTTTTGTTTCAATTGTTTAGTAAGCATTATAAGCTCATGTCTAATTGGTTTTATTTCAATTGTTTAACCTAACCACCAGAACTAGATGTTTGATGATCATCTGAATGATACTTGCATTTGTTTGTTATAATGAAAAAGAGGATTTTTTTTTTTTTTTTTTTTTTGCAAGTTGCCATTTTGCACTGTAACAATTCAAAATGTGAATAGTAATAAATCTATGTTTGGTCATTTAATAGTTTAATTCATAATTATAAGGTTATAATATTATTGTCTTTTGTATAATTAATTTACGTTTCTAACCTTGAACATTAATAAAGTTATCACACAACATCTAAACTATAATAATTTTTTATAAACGATTTACATATACCCTTGAACTGTAATAGATTTACCATAGGTAAGTTTAATAATAACTATATTTTTTATAGGCGATTTATGTTTCAACCCCCAAACTCTAATAGAGTTATCACACGGTCCTTAAAGTTTAATAAAGTTACTAAACTTATTTATTTTTTTCTTTTTTAACAAATATCTATTCTTTTATCATTTTTATAGGTTTAGTTCTTTTTTGTTTTACTTATTATAATTAAAGCTAACCTTTAACTCTAGACATGGTTATTTAATCATGTTGCTTTTTAACCCTTTAATATAAAATAGGAAAATTGGTATTTAATAAACCAACCTTTAACCAGTTGGTAAATAATAATCCAACCTACAGAATTGGTATATAATAATCCTACCTATCAATAGGTTGGTACTCAATGAACTTCCGTTAATTTTTTTAACTGAAGTTAGTTTTTAAGTTTTATTTATTACACAAACAGTCCATGTAGTTGTAATTTACTAGTTTTAACTATTTTATGAAACAAAAAAACCACTCAAAAATCCTCCTTTTCCTCGATTTGAGGTTTATAAAATAGTTAAAACTAGTAAATTACAACTACAGGGACTGTTTGTGTAATAAATAAAACTTAAAAACTAACTTCAGTTAAAAAAATTAACGGAAGTTCATTGAGTACCAACATGTTGATAGGTTGGATTATTATATACCAATTCTATAGGTTGGATTATTATTTACCAACTGGTTAAAGGTTGGTTTATTAAATACCAATTTTCCTATAAAATATACAAGATAACAAATATTATCATTTTTTTATTTACCTTATTATAGTTAAATGAAACTTTTAACTCTAAATTGTTTACTTAACTATATTGATTGCTTAATTTTACCATCATGAAATATATACATCCTCGCCATCAACCTCTACGACCTCGCCGCGAAGCGTGGGCTCCAATCTTCACCATCAACATCCTACGAGCCGCTGCGAAATCCATGCTCGAATACTAGTTGAAAACATTATGAATCATTTTCAAAACATGAAAATGCGTACAGAGCAATTATTAAATGATTTTTTTTATATATTTCAAATGACTTTGTAATTTTATTATGTTTTTTATTCATTGACATTGTACTTTTACTGTAATTCGACCCGACTAGATTCGAACCGATCCAAAAAGGTTTGACTCTGAGTTACTATAAACCAGGGTATCCATAAAAAATGACAACCATAAGAAAAAAAAAATCTGCCTCTGCCACTGTTGACAACATCGTTTTGCTGATATACAAGTTAAGTTAATAATGTTCGTAGATCACTGGAAGAAGAAGGTTTGGGTGAATGTGGCTGATGTGTGTAAAATGCAACATATAAATTACATCAAATGAGGCATAAAACTAACCCTTTTTAAGTACTAATGTTGGAAAAAGAGTGTTTTTGTCTTCCTTTTGTATTTTCAGGATTAAATGAGCTCAAATTCACAAAAGAAGCAAAAAGACAGCTAAATCTAACATAAATACAAGAAAAGGAACATAAGTGGACTGCCCGACCCCTCAACGGCATCTTCCCAAGCAAAATAGAGAAGGCAGAAGACTGAACACGCCCCGTGCTCAGCCAGCACGGGGCCGTGCCCAAGAAGCAGCAGAAAAGACAAACTTATAGAAGCTTCTATTGCCCACCACGGGGCCGTGTCCAGTGAACACGGGGGCGTGGCGAAAGTACAGCAGGCACATTAATTGTAATTGCGAATTACAATTAATGAAGAGAGAGAATGTCAGACAGGCACGGGGGCGTGTCCAGCGGACACGGGGCCGTGCCCAGCCTTCTGTTCAGCCTATAAATAGGAGTGCTTGGTTTCATTTCAACTCATCCCTTGGCACACCACCTCTCTCACACTTCATCCACCACCCACCACCATCACAACACCATCATCCACCACCATCATCCATTGTCCATCGTAGAGTGTGTGAGTCGTCTCGGGATCCAAGATTGATCGTAAGAGTTCTTGACAATCAAGGCCATGTTTGCCTAAGTCTCTTACATCACTTGGTGAAGACAAAGTGTCTAGTATAATACTTTTTATTTCTAATCTTTTGCACTTTTTATTTGGTTTTGTATTAATGACTTTAATAACTAGTTACTTATGTTGAAGGTGATCTTTCCTTATCGTTTGTCCGTGGTGTCTTGGCATTATTTTACTGTCTATATAAAATAAAAGATTTTCACCATTCATATCTCCACGGTCTATATGGAGGTATGTTGGCTACCTGGTCAGGGGTTAAGGGAACGGTTTGGTAAAGGTCTTGCCATTGTTCAGCGTTTAGAGGTCCTGCAATGGACCTGGGTCAAATTTAGTAGGACCTCCTTCAATGCTTCACGGTATTGGATGGCGGGGGTCCAAACTCTTTGATCCCCTCATAAGTTAACTACTATTAATACTATAATCCGGCTATTTAGGACTGTATCCCTGCTGACTCAGACTACTTAGCCGAGGGTAACGTCACCGCCAAAAGCGGGGCCTACCATAATTTGCATTAATAACTTAATTAATTATCTTCCAATAATCCACCATTTTAGGATTGTATCCTTGCTGACTCAAACTACTGGGGTGAGGGTAACGTCACCTTCAAAAGAGGGGCCTACTACAATAACTAAGATAATCTCTTAAATATGTGCAAAAGTGCGGAAATAATCAAAGGTTATACTAGATACGAGTCGGAACCAAGTGATTCATCTTGTCTATCTGTTTTTTCTTTTATTTTTATTTTCAGCATTTTAGTTAGTTTTTCTTTTTCTTAGTTTAAAACCTTTTCTAACTTTTTATTTTGATTAGACGTTGAGGATAAACCGGTACTAAAAGCTCTTGTGTCCTTGGACGACCTCAGTATCTTACCAACGCTATACTACGCCCACGATGGGTGCACTTGCCCATATGTGTGTTTAGTGTTAGTAAAATATCGTGTTTTATAAATTTAAAACTTGGCTAAAAAGTGTTAAAGGGGCTTAAAATATACACCTAATATATATAACACTTCACATGCATCAAGTTTTTGGCGCCGCTGCCGGGGACACAAGGATTTTAGGAAAGCTTAAAATCGACGGCCTAATCAGTTTTTCAAAACCTTTTCAAAACGGGCCCACATTTTTCTGCATTTTAGTTTAGTTTGGCATTTACAGAAGGTTGAAGACGAGCCGTGCTCGCTGAACACGGGGCCGTGCTGCATATTTTTCATAAAACACCCAGTAACAGAAGCTTGAACACGGGCCGTGCTCACTGAACACGCCCCGTGCTCAACGAAATCAGTAAATTTAATTAAAACGCCCAGATACAGATTCTGAACACGGGGCCGTGTCCACTGAACACGGGGCCGTGTCCAGCCTCTGTTTCCGTTTTTATTTTTGTTTTCTGATCTCGAGACTTGGTTGTGGTCTGCTGAGTGATTCTTATGGATCAATACTCAGGAGGTTACAACTACACCTATGAGGAGGAGGATGATTATAGGGGTAATTATTGCACTAATTGTCGTAACTCACGCTCGGTTCAAAATAATCACTCATATCAACCATCCAATTCATACACCTACTATGAGGAGCCCAGGTACGAGCAATCAACTTCATACACATCATATGAAGACCAAAGGTATGAACCTCCTCCCTCATACTCATATTTTGATGAACCAAGGTATGAGCCTTCATACTCGTACTTTGAGGAACCAAGATATGAGCCACCACCTTCGTATGCTTATTATGAGGAACCATGGCGTGAACAACCCACCTCATATGAGTATTATGAAGAACAAAATTACGACCCTTATCCATCATATGCTTACAATGAAGAACAATGGTGTGAACCATCTACTTCATATGGGTATTATGAGGAACAAAGGATCGAACAACCGGATTCAAGCTTTGAAAATCCCGATTCTTTTTCTATAACCGAAGTGACCGATAGGATATTAGAACACATTAAAGTTATCGATCGCTATATAAAAGAATCTCGCGCAAGGGAAGAGGAGTCCCGCGCAAGAGAAGAATTAAAAAGGGAAGAGATAACTGAAAGTGTAAAAATGGAAGAACAAATAAGTGAAAAAACGACACATGAGTTAAACAACGAAAAAGGTGAGTCCGACAATGTTAAAATTCAAGAAGAGTCTAATTTTGAAGAAATTAATCTCTTGTCACCTTCTTTTGAAAATCATTGTTTAGTACCCACTCATGCTAAGTTTTTAAAAATGTTAAACACTAACACCAAAATTGACGAAACGGTAAGTGTTAAGTTAACTAATGATCAAACCTCGCTAATAAAAGAAGACCCATTTGAAATTAACATTACACCGGTTCCATGTTTCTTTCAAAATTCGTTTATTAGTAATATCACAATCGATAACGATCTTTGTGTTAACATAATGCCTAACTACATTTTCAAAAAATTAAGTATTAGTGATTTTTCTCCACTTCAAATACCCATTTTTCTATCCAATCGGAAAGTAATAAAATCAATCGGTATAGTTGAGGATGTATTGGTTCAAACAAATCAAATGGTAATCCCGACCGATTTTGTCATCCTCGATGACGCTCCTCTAGTGTTGGGACGACCATTTGTAAAAACTCACGAAGCTTTGAAAAACCGGAAGTTCAACAATCTACCTCTTCAATTAGGGGCATTTAAAAGAAGTGTCGATCTTGAGCGATCAATGAAATATCCATTCGGCAATGACGACCCCCTAATTGAAGATGAGCCAGAACCACCCGATAAGGTGGGTCTAGCCAAGGACCCTTATAAACGTGGCGCACCATGGAGGCATTACACGGAACTATCCTTAGTTTAGTTTAGATTAATTTTCTTGTTTTCTAGTTAGTTTTAATTTTCAGGAATAAAACACACTTGAGATGGCAAGGGATGCAAGGGAAACTTGAACCAGCACTCCATACCGGAAAACAGAACCATCCGACAAATTTCTTCATTTACAGTAAGCTCGGCACGGGCCGTGTCCACCCAACACGGCCCCGTGCTGCACAGTCTGCAGAAAAAGACCCAGTTCAGGTAACTGGACACGGGCCGTGTTCACCCAACACGCCCCCGTGTCCAGACTTCTGTTTCTCTTGTTTCAATTTTGTTACTGGCACTTGAACACGGGGCCGTGCCCGGATCACACGGGGCCGTGTTCAGCGCCCAGCAACACAAATGTTTTGCTTTTTACACCTTTTTACACATTCAATCAACCTAAAAACTTATTTTTGGGACACATTGAGGACAATGTGTATTTTAAGTGTGGGGGGGGGGGGGGGGGGATACTAAAACCTTGAATCTCGCAAGTCCTAAATACAAGCCTTACACAAAACTCTATTGGAACCGCTAATCACTCCAAATTTTTTCAAAATTTTTTCATTTTTTTACTTGTCTAGGTTTAACTCGGGAAATTCAAGTTCTTAAAAAGGTTATATTTTTACGAATTTACAACCGATAGCGTCGTGATAAAAAGAACCAACATAAGAAAATTATGAAAAGGCATGACAAGGTTAGTTAAAATTTGATTATATATACTCGATCACATAAAAACCCATTCCCACAAAAGTGAGTTTTGAGCCTTTATTGAGCATACACTTACATATCATTTGACTAAATGCTCATTTTTCGTTTCTTGTGTGAATAGCCGCTTGGTTCTTACGACTCTAGAACTTGCCATGATGATACATTCCCAATCCTTACCAACTTAAACCCGAGTAAGTAAATGATGGAGGCATTAGGACTAACCTTTTTTATTTCTACACCATTATTTTTTTTTACCACCTACCCAAAATCCCCTTAGTTAGCCCCTTTGAGCCTAAACCTTTTCATTTCATAACCCAAACCAAAAACCTTTTTTACCCACCAAAACCTTTTTTCATTTTTAACCCTTTGTTTTAGTAACAAGTTCGGTTCTTCATATGACTTTTCAAAAAAAAAAAAATTATTTTCTTGATGATGAAGCAAAAAAAAAAATAAATAAACAAACAAGTTCATCAAAAAAATAACTTTGTTTGAATAAATAGCTTCATCAAAATAAAAGTTATAGAAAGTCTTACGAAAACCGACACTTGTTACGCTTTTCGCCCTTTTTTCTACTAAACACTAACCACCAACCCAACCACCTACCTTTAACCCAAACCTAACCTTTAACCCACAAAGTCCTCTTGATATTTACAAAGGTATATAAGTTAAAAAAGAGGAGGATTGATTGCTTGGCAAGCCTATGGTAGGAGTAAGTTCCATGCCGCTCTCGAGTGATCCACAAAAATACATTTTCGGCCGAGTGTTGAGTGATCCCCGTGAGGTATGTGAACTTGTATATAAATAGAATTTTACAAAGGCATGTTATGCCCTAATAAGTAATTTATCTTATGAAAAGTTTTTAATAAATCATGACGAATAGGATTGTAAATAAATAAAAATTAAATTAAATAAAGAATCTTGGAAATCCCGACACTCTACGACAAGCCCAAAACCTTCTTTTCTACCCATTCCATTTGGGAGTGTAAATAGCCACATATTAAAGAGTTTTGCTTGAGGACAAGCAAAAGTTCAAGTGTGGGGGTATTTGATGTGTGTAAAATGCAACATATAAATTACATCAAATGAGGCATAAAACTAACCCTTTTTAAGTACTAATGTTGGAAAAAGAGTGTTTTTGTCTTCCTTTTGTATTTTCAGGATTAAATGAGCTCAAATTCACAAAAGAAGCAAAAATACAGCTAAATCTAACATAAATACAAGAAAAGGAACATAAGTGCACTGCCCGACCCCTCAACGGCATCTTCCCAAGCAAAATAGAGAAGGCAGAAGACTGAACACGCCCCGTGCTCAGCCAGCACGGGGCCGTGCCCAAGAAGCAGCAGAAAAGACAAACCTATAGAAGCTTCTATTGCCCACCACGGGGCCGTGTCCAGTGAACACGGGGGCGTGGCGAAAGTACAGCAGGCGCATTAATTGTAATTGCGAATTACAATTAATGAAGAGAGAGAATGTCAGACAGGCACGGGGGCGTGTCCAGCGGACACGGGGCCGTGCCCAGCCTTCTGTTCAGCCTATAAATAGGAGTGCTTGGTTTCATTTCAACTCATCCCTTGGCACACCACCTCTCTCACACTTCATCCACCACACACCACCATCACAACACCATCATCCACCACCATCATCCATTGTCCATCGTAGAGTGTGTGAGTCGTCTCGGGATCCAAGATTGATCGTAAGAGTTCTTGACAATCAAGGCCATGTTTGCCTAAGTCTCTTACATCACTTGGTGAAGACAAAGTGTCTAGTATAATACTTTTTATTTCTAATCTTTTGCACTTTTTATTTGGTTTTGTATTAATGACTTTAATAACTAGTTACTTATGTTGAAGGTGATCTTTCCTTATCGTTTGTCCGTGGTGTCTTGGCATTATTTTACTGTCTATATAAAATAAAAGATTTTCACCATTCATATCTCCACGGTCTATATGGAGGTATGTTGGCTACCTGGTCGGGTGTTAAGGGAACGGTTTGGTAAAGGTCTTGCCATTGTTCAGCGTTTAGAGGTCCTGCAATGGACCTGGGTCAAATTTAGTAGGACCTCCTTCAATGCTTCACGGTATTGGATGGTGGGGGTCCAAACTCTTTGATCCCCTCATAAGTTAACTATATTAATACTATAATCCGGCTATTTAGGACTGCATCCCTGCTGACTCAGACTACTTAGCTGAGGGTAACGTCACCGCCAAAAGCGGGGCCTACCATAGTTTGCATTAATAACTTAATTAATTATATTCCAATAATCCACCATTTTAGGATTGTATCTTTGCTGACTCAAACTACTGGGGTGAGGGTAACGTCACCTTCAAAAGAGGGGCCTACTACAATAACTAAGATAATCTCTTAAATATGTGCAAAAGTGCGGAAATAATCAAAGGTTATACTAGATACGAGTCGGAACCAAGTGATTCATCTTGTCTATCTGTTTTTTCTTTTATTTTTATTTTCAGCATTTTAGTTAGTTTTTATTTTTCTTAGTTTAAAACCTTTTCTAACTTTTTATTTTGATTAGACGTTGAGGATAAACCGATACTAAAAGCTCTTGTGTCCTTGGACGACCTCGGTATCTTACCAACACTATACTACGCCCACGATGGGTGCACTTGCCCATATGTGTGTTTAGTGTTAGTAAAATATCGTGTTTTATAAATTTAAAACTTGGCTAAAAAGTGTTAAAGGGGCTTAAAATATACACCTAATATATATAACACTTCACACGCATCAGTGGCTTATCGTACGTTGGCGGTGTGACGATTCTCATAACGTTCAAGGATAAAGACCTTGCTAGGGAGTCTGTGGTTAAAAACGAAGCCTTCTTTGAAAAAATATTCACTAAATATAATGTTTGGTTGGGAGACGAGATTCAGTTTAGCAGGATTGTTACTCTGATCATTACCGGAGTGCCCTTCATGATTAGGGATAATAAGTTGTTCGATAGGATTGGCGGATTGTTTGGTGAGATAGTTCAACCTTCACCTTTTTCTTGGCAGGATGAGATTAACTCTTTTGGTTCGGTCCAAATAGTGTCCTCCCAGTCTTCCAGAATAGATGAGTCTGTTGTTATCAAGTGGAAAGATAGGAGTTTTGTTGCTAGGGTCTCGGAATCCGGCGAGTGGTGGACACCTAGTTTTGCTGATGATGTTACAGTTGGGTCTATCGATTCTGATTCGGACTCGGTTTCCGAGACAGCAGCAGTTGATATGGAGGAATATGAGGAAGGGGAGATCAGACAGAACACAATCAGTTCTTCGGCTGCAGAAAAGGTGGAATCCGGTCAAAAGAACGACGTTCGGAGTGAATCTCCGATGGGGGATTGTGAACAGTCGTCGGAGCACCAAAGGTCACTAGGAGATCAACAGACTCACAACATTAATGATGACATGGAAAATAGCAATGTGCATGGGGACCTGGAGGACTTGGATAACGGTCAGAAAAACCTTCATGATGGTGCAACTAATTCCAATAAGTCCAACAGTTATGTTGGTGGGCTAAATGACTGTGGCCCAGTGGAGGAACCTTTTGGGCCGCATGTGGACAGTGGTGTAGAAGGCCCAACTCCGATTGTCTTATTGGGTAAAAGAGCTAGACAAGTGCGGAGCCCACCCTCTTTTGGCTCTACTCAAGGGCCTACCCAAAAGGTATTTGTCCACTCATCTGGTCCCATAGCTGATAAAATTGACCTGAACACACCGAAGTCTGGCAATAGCGATATATTCGAGGTTCCCCAATCGTCTTCTCATCCGAATTGGGATGGTGCTGAAGCTCGTACTCAGGTGGGGGTCGGCACCGTGGATGGGCTGGATTTAAAGGAGGATCCTACTGGGTCGGAACCTAGGGAGCTTCGTAGTATCAGAGATGAGGTGGAGGATACGGTTCGAATTGGGTCTCTAATTGGTATCAATCTGAATGGATTTGAAGCCGAAACTGAGGTCCTTGTTGCTGAAGAAGGTGTTTTCAATCGTGCCCAATGAATTGTTTGTCCATCAATCTGAGAGGGGTGCGGAGTGACCGGAAGTCGGACTGGATTAGGGGGCTGAAAATAAGTTTTGGGATTCACTTTATTGCTATTCAGGAAACAAAGTTGCAGGATTCTGGTTCTTTCATGTTTAGTAAATTCTGGGGTAGAGCTGAATTTCGAATTGCGGTCGTTAATTCCCAAGGCAGGTCTGGTGGGCTAGCAAGTATATGGTCTCCTGCTGTCTTCAGGTGTGTTGATGTTGTTTATAATAATAATTTTATTATTGTTTCGGGGTTTCTCGTGCAAACCGGGTATAGATTGAACTTGGTGAATGTCTATGCACCTAATGATGCGGTTAGTAGGAGGGCTATCTGGTCAGAGATTCTGGGTCACAGGAATTCAATTCAAGGTTTATGGATTATGATGGGAGATTTTAATGATGTGCGACACACGGGAGAACGGTTGAATTCTGAATTTAACGGAGCTAATGCGGATGCGTTTAATCAGTTTAGTCTCTCGGCAGGCTTGGTTGAGTATAATATGGGTGGAAGTAATTTCACCTATATATCGGACAATGGTAGGAAACTGAGCAAACTTGATTGATTTTTGGTGTGCCTGGGTTTTAGGGAACATTGGCCTAATGCTTCAGTTGTGGCCTTGGAAAGGGAAGTTTCTGATCACCGACCCATTGTTTTGTCAACAATTCAGGCGGATTTCGGGTATATTCCTTTCAGGTTCTTTAACTCTTTGTTCGAATACCCTGGCTTTTTGAACTTTGTGCTGCAGTTGTGTGGGAGGTTCTCTTTTTCTGGACCAACTGATCTTGCGTTTGCAATCAAATTGAGGTGGCTCAAAAACAAAATTAAAGGTTGGTTAAAGGTAGAAAAGGCGAATAAGGAGGGCATCTATGGTAGGAAGAAAAACCGAATAGCATATATTGAAAGTATGGCGGAAGAAAGAACCTTACTGGAAGAAGAATTGGTGGAGAGAGAAGAGTGCAGGAACCTTGTGGCAGATTTCGATAGAATAAAACAGTTGGATTTACGCCAGAAATCTAGAACTAAATGGGCTATTGACGGTGACGAGAATTCAGCTTACTTCCATCATATCATTAATTCTAATATTAGTTCGAATAGAATAAATGGGCTATTAATTGAAGGGGAATGGGCTACAGATCCATTGGCTATTAAAGAATCTTTGTTTGAATTTTATCGGCTTCAGTTTTCTGAACTGATGTCTGTTAGGCCAGAATTGGTTTGTTCGGATTTGGTTACCATCTCGGACTCGGAAGCGGATATGTTAGTTGCGCCTTTTTCAGTAGATGAAATTAAAGCGGCCATTTGGGATTGTGAAGGTGATCGAGCACCGGGGCCGGATGGCTTTAACTTTCGGTTTATTAAAAAGTGCTGGGCCGAGCTTAGTTCCAATATTGTTGGTCTTTTTAATAGATTTTAAGAAGTGGGGACGATCAGTAAATGTTGTACTTCTTCGTTTATTGCATTGATCCCTAAATGTAAAGATCCGGCTACGCCTGCGGATTATAGACCTATAAGCCTGATTGGTGTGGTTAATAAGATGATCTCGAAAGTTCTAGTGAATCGGCTGAAACTTGTATTGGGGAAGATTATTTCGGTTGAGCAATCGGCGTTTCTGGCTGGGAGAAATATAACGGATGGTCCATTAATCCTTAATGAACTATTGAGCTGGCTAAAGAAGTACAAACGTAGGGGAATGTTTTTCAAAGTCGATATTAATAAGGCGTATGACTCGGTTAACTGGGAATTTCTCAATTCGGTAATGTCCCAGATGAATTTTCCGGGTAGGTGGAGAGGGTGGATTATGGCTACTCTATATTCGGCGAGGGCCTCGGTCCTAGTCAATGGGTCACCGACTAGGGAATTTGATTGCTCTCGTCGCCTACGTCAGGGGGACCCGTTGTCGCCATTTCTGTTCGTCATCGCAATGGAAGCCTTAACTAGTATTATGAAGAGAGCTGTCTCTGTTGGACTGTTTACGGGAATTAAACTTCCTAATGATGGCCCGTCTATATCTCATCTAACTTATGCGGACGATGTAATGTTTGTTGGTGATTGGTCTTTGGCGAATATAAGAAACTTGAGACGGTTATTAAGGTGTTTCTATTTGGCTTCTGGTTTAAAAGTCAATCTTGCAAAGTGTAGCACTTTCGGGATTGGGGTGGAAGATCACGAAGTCCAACATATGGCGAATCTACTGAATTGCAAAAAAGGTATATTCCCGTTCAAACACCTTGGTTTATTGGTAGGTGCGAATATGAACCTTGCTCGAAATTGGAAGTCGGTGGTAGATATATTTAAGAGTAGATTGTCTATATGGAAAGCTAAAACATTATCATACGGTGGTAGGATAACACTAATTAAATCAGTGTTAAATTCATTACCAACATATTATTTCTCGCTATTTAAAGCACCAATGAAGGTCTTGGATATACTAGATAGAATCAAGAGGGTTTTCTTTTGGGGTGGCTCGGAAGAAAAGGCTAAAATGAACTGGGTGGCGTGGGATAAAACCATTGCTCCTATTGAATACGGGGGGTTGGGTTTTGGATCACTTAGAGACGCTAATTTAGCAATGCTAGCAAAGTGGTGGTGGAGGTTTAAAACTGAAAAAGAAGGGCTGTGGAGAAGAATAGTTTGGGCGATTCACCATAATTCTAGAGTTTGGAAAGATATACCATCAAAAGTCTCTATTGCCGGCCCATGGAAAAATGTTGTAAGTATTCGGCATATTTTAATTAGAGCTGAGATTGATTTAAAAGGTGATGTGGCTAGAATATTGGAGAATGACAAGAGTATTATTTTTTGGCTAGATAGTTGGGTGGACCAGGTTCCATTATATGAAAAATTCTCGTCTTTATTCATGGAGGAGAAGTACAAAGATTGTATGGTTAGTGATCGAATGAAGATTGGTGGAGCCGGGGTAGAGTTTCAATGGGAATGGTTGTCTTCGGTGCTGGGAAATAATGAACATGACCAGCTACAACAGCTTATTGGATTAATAAGTGAGTGCTCGATGTCCGCGAGTAATGATAGATGGAGTTGGAGATGCGAAACTTCCGGTATCTTTAATGTCGCTAGTATAAAAAGATTACTTGGTTCTTTTAACCGGGAGCGTCCTGCTAGAATTTTTGAATGGTGTAATTGGGTCCCGAAGAAGGTCGCAATAGTTGCATGGTGAGCGGAAATGGAGCGATTACCGACAAAATGTGCACTGGCAGCCCGAAACATTCAGATGCAGAATTTACAGTGTGTGTTTTGTGGAGATTGTGGGGAGACAAGTGATCATCTTTTTGCTTCATGTCAGTTCTCTCAAATAATATGGCTAAACATTGCAAATTGGTGTTTGATACCGCCAGTAATCGCGTTTGGGTTAAGAGATATTCTTACATGGCACGAAATTCAGCCGGGATCGAGTAAAAAGAAAACAACCTTATATGTTGTAGTGTTGGTCACCATATGGTCGATTTGGAAATCGAGGAACGAAGTCGTATTTGGTCAAGGTATACCGAATTCTACTAAGGTCCTTGATGAAATAAAAGCAATGGCATATTTGTGGGTGAAGAACCGAGCAAAGGTGGCGTCATTAACTTGGGAAGATTGGAGCAAGTTTAATATAGGCGGATAATTTTTATGTAATCTCTTATTGTAATGGTGTAAAACAATTGTATGTATGGTGGGTAGCATCTTGCTATAATAAATGAATAAAATTTTTGTCGGCCGTTAAAAAAATAAAGTTAATTTCTAAGAAGATAACCTCCATGTAAGCAAAAGTTAATGATTGAAAAATAATTCTTAAAAGACACATCTTTCAGTTATAATTGAGGTCCATGGAAATAATGTTTATGAAAATAAACATAGACTAATTTAATGTAATTGGGTTTGAAACGTGGACAATAAAACAATGATACATTTAATTTCATAACCTAATAATACATTTTCTGACCCATTAAATTGATAGACTCTTAAGTTTTGTGACATGATTATCCACCAAATTGCTTATGAATAAAACTACCGAATAGCAAAGTATGGTCCATGCATTATTTCCATATCTGAAGTGTACGAAACAAATATCTCTTTATAGATGGGAATATTATTTTATTAACCAGATATGTATATATTATTAAAAGTGTTAATCGTAAAAAAATAAAAAAATAAAAACAATTCTACTTTTTATATTTTTTTTTATTATAGGATCTTATTTTTCATACACCTAGTAATAAAAGTGTTAATCGTAAAAAATAAAAAATAAAAACAATTCTACTTTTTATATATATATTTTTATTATAGGATCTTGTTTTTCATAAACCTAGTAAATTGGATAGGTTGTGTCGGTAACGGTAATTGGTCAAAATAGGTACCAACTAAAATGGGCTAAGATCAAAGTAAGTTGTTTTGAAAAAAAAAGGTATTTTAATGGTTCGAATTAAAATAGTCTCGGGTTGAAATGAGTCGTTTTAGAAAAATAAAACCCAATCCGTAGGTGGTGGCAACAAATAATGATCATTTGTGGTCTTATCTCATATGAACCCTTTTATTTTTACTTAGTTTTATATTTTTTTACCCATTGCATAATTCATCAGTTAACAAAATCAACTTGTCCATTTATACATAAATCTTACTAACAAATCAAGTTATTTTTTTAACAAAGAGTCATGTCACTCCTATTTTTTTAATCTTATAAATTATAGCATACATAATGTAGTATCTAATCTCTAGTTGATAACTATAAGAATAGTTGATGTGGCATCATTAATATTTCCATGTCACTGGACACATCAGGTGTCATGAATACACTAGCATTTTCTTGCCTTTTTTTGTGTAAAATATGACTTTTAATATAAATGTGACTTTTAAATATTAATAATGTTTATATACATGTGGTCTCACATCCTCGTGCAGCTCCTCTACCTGTACTATGTAGAACTGCCTTCAAATTTTCTTGTTTTAAATAACAATTATTTGTTCTTTCGGATCCAAACAAGATGTTGCAAGGTCAACATCATCAAGATCAACAATGAGGTGTGTGCTTTTACTCCACCGAAAAAAGTTATCGACAATTTGGAGAGGTTAATGAAAAGGTTCCTATGGGGCGGGTCGGATGTTGAGAGGAAAATGCATTGGGTCGCCTGGGATCGGGGTACTAAGCACAAAAAATGGAGGGGGGGGGGGGGGGGGGGGGTGTCTGGGTCTTAGCAAGTTAAAAGATATTAATGTGACTCTTTTGTTGAAATGGGGTTGGAGGTACAAAACTGAGCAAAAAAGTCAATGGCGTAGGATTGTCGAGTCTCTCCACTCTAGCCGGGTTGGATGGGATGGTTTCCAATACAAAAAAAAGCCTTAATGGGGTTTGGTGCAACATTGTTAAAGTTCTTTCGAAAATGGTGGTGGATGGATCTCCGGTTCGGAATTGCTTTAAAGGAGTCGTCGGGTCCGGGGATAGCATAGCGTTTTGGTTAGATCCTTGGATCTTAAATGAGCCCCTTAAATGCAGGTTCCCCGACCTTTTCAAGTTGGAAGCTAATAAAAAATGCTATGTTTGCGATCGGATCAGTGGTCGCGGTTCGGATCAGACTTTGTTGTGGGAGTGGAAGAATCAGGTCCCTGACTCTCTTGTCTCTGATCTTCAGCAACTTAGTGCCTTTGTGTCGGAGGTGGCAGTTTCGGGTGGTGACGATAAGTGGCAGTGGATCGGAGGTCATTGTGGGGATTTCTCGGTTAAAGTCGCTCGGAACTATGTCGGGTCTGGGTCCATCTCGAGCAGCAGTTTTGTCATGGAGTGGTGTAGGTGGGTTCCCCTTAAAGTTAACGTTTTTGCCTGGCGGTGCGAGCAGGATAGTATTCCGACAAGGTCTGCATTGCGTGCAAGGAATATATTCATAGAGAACGTCTCGTGTCCTCTGTGCAATTTTGGCGACGAGACCGTTAAGCATCTTTTCACTAACTGTTGGGTTGCCACTTCTGTTTGGCAGCACTTAGCTCTTTGGTGTAAAATCCCCAGTTTTTTCGCCTTTTCTTTCCGGGATCTCCTCGGGATCCACAACGAGCACGGCGTATCTGACAGCAGAAGGATTCTTGTTCAAGGTTTGATTTTGATTGGTTGTTGGTGCATCTGGAAGGCGAGGAACACTTTGGTTTTTAACTCGTCCCCGGTCAAGGCTGAGAATATCTTTAATGAAGTTAAGTTGTTAGGTTTTTTGTGGTTTTTGTCTAGATCTAATCTGAAAGATTGCTCTTGGGATAGTTGGTTTAAAGCTGTAAATATGTAGTTTTCTCGTTGTGTTTTTGTGCCGGCCCGATTTGGGTCTGGTTCTGTTAAAGAAGTATACTTTTCAAAAAAAAATTTAATTTTGGTATTCTCCAATGCCTATTCATTTATTTGATGATGTCCCACATAGGCTCCCCTATCATAGAGATAACTGGATAGAGAGCAATTCTAGAGTCATATATTGGTAACACCCCACCATGATAATGATATGTCTCGCTTTGTGGCATGTGTTCATTGATTTCCCAGATTTGAACATGAGACCTTCCATTCTAAAAGATATGTGTCTCTACCAAGTGGGTTAGACCCACATTGACGGCCTATTCCATTTAACCCATCATCTCATGTCCATAGTTTTGTTCTAGGTCAAATATAATATCATTACCCTTATCTGAACAACTTAACTATAGTACTAAGAATATCTCCATTTGTGGGGAACTCAATTAAAACACCTACAAACGCCCTAAGTTACATACGTACATTAGATTTTCACTAATCCTTCGAAAACACACTTATTTTTTCTCTAAGTCTACAAACATTCTTTTACAAATCCTTATATTTTCACATCATCGCCACCTTTTATATGTATTTTTAGTAATCGACCAAATTGTTTTTTCTATAAAAAACAAATTATTTATAAGTTTTTTAACTTATTAATTATAATAACGAATATGTTGTTAGTAAAATAATTTATACTAATCTAATTACTGTACAAAAGAAATAAAAATGGTGTAAAAATAATATAAATAAATATTTTTAAAATAAAAACATTATATAAAAAATAATATAAATAAATATTTTAAAATAAAAACATTACATATTTTTGTTATTTTGCACAATTGCTACATATAAAAGTAAAAACAAGTTTGGTGAACAAGTCAGTGCACAATTGCTACATATAAAAGTAAAAAGCACAAGTCAATAAAGCATATCTCTTACAAGCCTTTGTAGCATTACGAATTAATATTTTTTTTACTGTCACACCCTGACTTTTGCGGAAGCGTATGCGTGTGACTCGATAATTCTCATTGCATTCGATTATAATAAACAACTATGTGATCAAAATGATGTTCATCCATTCATAAAATTTAAAATATTACAAACACCAGTCATTTAAGTTCAACAACACAACCTCTGATTAAGTTACAGACCAACAAAAGTGGATGACATTTAAACTTGAAATTTACTTCCCGAAACAACACCAGCGCCCAAGGTCCAACTTATTTTCCTGAAATACATGTAATTTTGAAAACATCAACAAAAGTTAAGCGAGTTCATGCGTTTTGTATGAGTACTGATAAACTTGTAAACATTTGAGAGACTCCTTTGAAAACATGTATGAAAAACGTTTATGAACATATCAATTAATGTTTTGCAAGGACATTAACGCATGTGAAGACATAGGGAGTACTCAATATGAGTAGGCTTTTGTCTTTGTCGAATCTCCTCGACTGTGTCGAATTCCCCTCGACTGTGTCAAATTCACCTCGACTGTGTCAAATTCCCTTGACCGTATCAAATCACCTTGACTCTGTCAAATCCCCTTGACCGTTGTCGAATCACCTCGACTGGGACACTAAAGCACTCTAAGCGGTCACATAAGGACCATGAGTGGGGCTCGGCCGTACTCGTTAGATCTAACATTTGTCCATGATTCTTATGAGAGTTATTGGCATTTCAATTTCAGTCTATGCTCACATGATCTAATAGTTCATTTCATAGCCAAATCATACCATTTGAACATTCGTAACATGTATTCCACCCCCGAGAGTTATAAATCCTAAAACAGTAAGAGTAAAAAGGGGGACATGAACTCACAAGTTTGTGTCCTGCTATCTCGTATGCTCAAAGGTCCTCCTACGAGTCGTACAACTACCTACACACGTGCCATGTTTTATTAGACTTTTAGGTCGTGTAACGACTCTTTGTTCATTAAGACTTGTTTTGGAAATCTTGGTGTACTTTGAGTTACATCTTTGATGTACATTACACAATTTCAAAGTATATAATTATTAGTTAAAATACTAATATTTTAACTTGAATTATATTCATCCATTTATGTGGAATATTGTCAAGATAATATATGCTTGCCTTAGTTCGTTTTGAAATTCTTTTCATGGATATTCCCCAAGTATGGGCATAATTATACTTGTGTATTTTGCCAAGTATTTGTGGTGTATCCCGGCGTGTATTTGTATGTGCGAGAATACGTATTTTTGTAGTATGTATTAAGTATTCTTATACTTAATTTTTGTATTTAAATTTTCCGGAATATTATTTTTAACCAATATATATTCTTAAAATATATATTTTGTAAGACCCTATTTGTCACACCCTGACTTTTGCGGAAGCGTGATTATTGGTGTGACTTTCTTAATACCATAGCATTCAATCATAACAATGCTATATGATAAAACTATTAGATGCTCATCCATAAATTAAGTTTGAAAATGGCACAACATAATTGTTTGAAACATCGACTCCAAATCCAAATTTACAAACCACAACGAGTTTTAAAGAGTTCACTAAGACTCGACAAAAGATCTTAAACAAACCCGAGTTTAGAACCATGTATCTCATTCCCATCCAGGATTAAGATACATCTCCTAAACCCTAATGACTTGGATGACATCTTTTATTTGTAACGCAGCTTGTAAACATGCAAACACCTGCCAGATCCACTTAGTTCCCTAAAATACATGTAATTTGAAAACATCAACAAAAGTTGAGCGAGTTCATGTGTTCGTGTATATGTATGTATAAAACCTTTGTAAACAATGTAAGTATGTATGTATGTAAATCCCGGTATGAAAGAAAACAAGGAAAATATCACCAATTGTTTGCAAGGCCACTGATATGTGTGACGGCGTAGGAAGGCTCAAACCTAGCAACTTTGTACCGGGCTTCCGGCTGGAAGACATAGTCACCCTATGGGCCACCCTGGTCCTCATGGATGTGGGCTTGCTACACCCAAATAGATCTATCACTCATGCCCCTCGGTCCTACAACGAGGATTAATGGTCTCAAGTATGCGCCTACCCATTCACATGATCTATGGTACTTTCCTAGGCTGACCATACCAATTGTATTTGTATGTAATCCTTTTGTAACATGTATTCCACCCCGAAGTTAATAAACAAAACAGTTTAAAGAAAAGGGGGACATGAACTCACTGTCTTGCGTCTTCAGAATCGTAACTCAAATCTCTTCAGCAACACGACTACCTACAATGTACTAACGTCTATTAGACGAACGGTTCGTGCCTTGTCTTAGTATTAATGTTTCCGAGTTACGTTTCTTCTAAGTCTTCAATATTATTCCAAGTTATAATTACTTGTTAAAATAATAATTATTTTAACTTAAATTATATTTTTAGGTTTTGAAATAATTGTTAAACAATATTTGTAACAATACTTCTCAAGTATTTATATCCGTATTTCCTTCCCAAGGATGGGGTTTCTCATACATGTATATTCGTTTTCTTGTATTTGTTGTTCCAAAATAATGTTTTTCAAGTCTTATTTAGGAAAACATATATAAACTTATTTTGTCCAAAAATTATATATCGTCCAATTATTCCAATAAAATATATTTTTACTTCCAAAAATAATATATTTTCTCCTTGTCAAAAATAAGATATAACTTGGTAATAATAATAAAATCATATTTTCATTTCTTTTGTATCCAAAATAGTATTTACCAAAAATATGCTCACCAATATATTTTCCGGAATATTTTATAAGTTACATTCTTGTTCGGTTTTCCAATATTGTGTGTGTAACTTGTGTAATTATTCCTTGTGATTTTTGGTAATATTCTGGATTGTAATTTCTTGGTATTTTGTCAAGTTATATTATTTTAATCCCTAAAATAATATAACTACTACACAAAGCGTACATATATTCACACACATCATGTCTTTAATGTAAATATATATCCTAAATACATATTTATCCATTTTTATTTATAAAAACCAACCTCCAATACTTGTATTTTGTTACAAAAATTATGGCAAAGTTTATATTGAAAACCATAGTTAAAATACACTTGTAAATATTTGTTAGAAAATATTTTTCTAAGTGTTTATATTATTAGAAAATTTGGCAATAGTTTCCCCTAAAAATGGAGGTGTCCATGCTATCAAAGCATATCATTTTCTTTTTAAAATCATCACAAACAATCAACAATTTATCCCTAAACAACTTACACTTACCAAGTGCAAAAACAATGCTATTTACATAACAATCATGAACTTGAAACTTTCATAAAAACTTGTAGTAACTTGGTAGTGTGTTTAGTAGGTTTAGTTACCCTCCAAAATGTATTTACTTCTTTATAAACTCCATTCTTGAAAGATTTAAGTGTTTACAACTTGTAAACATGTTTTACAAAAACGTTTCTTTATGAAATCTTCTTGTTTCTCTAGTGTTTCTACACTTGTTTTATCACCAGAAATAGTGTATGTTTAAGTAAGAATCAAGACCTCCTAAAAATCATATTTTGAACTTGGTTCCTTTGGAAAACCATTCATAAATCTTAGATCTATAAGATTATCCACTCACTTGATTATTATTTTTCAAGAAATCAATTTATTTTTCAAGTTCATGCTTACACATGAAGATGATCATCTTGTTTCATCACATAATCATCCTCTTACTTGCTAGATCATGTGTTTAATCACAATCTAGCAAGCTCCTTATGATGATCAACATCATAATCTCAAGAAAATATCAATCAAGTATCATACATACACCAAACAACATAGTTTCATCAATATTTCATCATATATCAAGCTTATGTTCATGTTTCTTGATTTTGTTCTTTAGTGTTCTTTATGATTAACAATGTACATCATCTTTTAACCAACAAAATTAGAAGTAACAAAGGGTTATAAGGGCCTTACTACTAGCTCTATGGCTAGGGATAAACACAAGAAGTTGTAGATGACAAATGTGTTGGATAAAAGAAAGTGAGAAAGGTCCTTGAAGTTCCAATGCCACCAAGCTTCTTGATGTTGCTCCTAGCACCTTGTGTACAACTTGGAATGGACAAATGATGATGATGATGGTGGGATGGTTGTGGTTCGGCCGAGAGCCAAGGGAGAGGGTGGAGGAAGATGGAGGTGTTGGGTGTTGATGAAGAATGAAGGTTAAGGTCTTGGGGTTAATATAAACTCATTTCCAACAAGTGTTTAACCTTTGGGTTTTATGTTCTCTAAAGTACATGACACAATCTAATAAACAATCAAATAAAATCCACCAATTAGGCCATGTGTGGGTCGATTACTGGCTTGGGGGGGAGGTATAAGTGTAAGTTTAAACCATATAGTTAGTTTAAGGTTTAAATTCAAGTGTTAGTTGTAAGTGTTAGTTACTAGATATTTTATATGGGGTGTTATGATGTTCGGGGGATCATAACTAGCTCAGAAACATTAAAACAATGCTTCTAGTATAATTTTGGTGTTTCGGGTAGTGTCCGGTTGTTCGGTTAGATACCGGTTCGTTAAAGTGTCAAACTATTCAGTTTAGTGTTCATTATGTTACCTTTTGTGACACTTTTAATTCCCGACACTTAGGAAAGCATTCAGGACCATTTAGTCATATTTTTGCATGAAACTAGATTATTAAAAAACTGATTTTTGCAGAATTCTGCACTTTATGTGGGTTTTAGGCACTTTCCGGCACTTTAACTATCATCTAGAAAAGCAGTTTTGTGGTCCTTACTTCCCTACACACTCTACTAGTGTAGTACTTGGTTTCTGGCTCATACTAGGTCCCAAAACACTGTCTGTCTATGTACTGAACCTCCGTCGGCGTATTTCTGTTTTATCCGTTAACTGTGCTAACTGTGCTTTGTGCATCATGTATGTCAATATGGTGTGCATGTAATAATGATATGTCATTATGCAATATGAGATGCACATGTAAGTATGATGCAGTAATCAGAAAGCAGTTAATTGTTATTCAGCACAGTCATTAAGCACTAATCAAGATTAATTAATTGTACGGATGCATGCGAATTTGACAATTGTCACATTCTCCCCCTGTTAAGAAAATTTCGTCCTCGAAATTTATACTACCTTAACTCTTTAGGGTTACATTAAGCGTGTATGTATATGAATGATACTGAGGTAGATAACTACAAAACCGAATCAAAACTTATTCAAATCAGGCGAATCCAAGGACATCTTACTATGTTAAGAATCTAGTAGTTAAAAGGTCTGTCTCTCAGAATTTGATGTTTAAAGGAATCGAGATGTATGGATGTATAATCTAGTGTAACTTAGTTAACAGGGGTGCAACAAAGGAGTTTTGACCGATGGATTCTCAAACAATCGGTCACAATATGCAAACGAGTTTTCACAAACCATAGCATCCGATATATGAACTCAAAATCAACAACTTGATTATGAAAATGATCTGTCAACTTTCGAATAAATAAATGGTAAGGTTTAGTGTGTTGACAACCTTGAATTGCGAAAATACACCGAATGAAATACAAGCGAATCTGGTGTATCATTGTCTTAATTCGTAGTTGCATTCAGAATGTTTAAATGACAAGTCAAACAAAAGTATGTGTAGTTTTGTGTGAAACGGTTGACCATGATTAGCACAAGCTACAAATTTGTAATGACACCACAAGGTGTCGTAATGACATAATTCAATAATAGTGGCGACTGAACAAGTTCACCGTGTTTGTGATCAAATGAAAGTGTACCGAAACAATCCTGAGGGTTTGATTTACACAATGTCATAGAGTTTTCAGTTGAATACAGAACATCAAAGAGCCACTGTTTTTTATCGAAGATGAAAAAGTATTAAGTACCGCAAGGCATTCGATCGACAATGAAAGAATCGTTTGGAGGTACATTGTGATATGAAATGAATCTATGTACCATTGCCTTAACACACAACTGTGTTGAGACCGCTTTAATCGTGATAAACAAGACGGATTTAGAGCAAGTTAATAAATAAACAATTAAATCCGTGTATGAAGTGAGTAACCAAATTAGCGCAAGCTTCAATTTTGTGAAAGTATCACCGTAAGGTATCGAACCCAACAAACGATTTAGTGGAGTCGTAGACCAATCAAGTCTACTATGACTCGAAACAAAAGAACCTTTGCAAAAATATTTGAATATGATGCTCTCAATACATCATATGGCGTCTTAAATTGAATATGCGAAATGGATAAGTTCAAGCCATTGATCTTGGTTTCAGCGTAACCTGACAATAAACGTAAGTATCAACAAGGGAATATCGGCATGGTTACAAAGATAAACCATGAATGTAACTTTAAAGAAGAGAAGTCTCAAGAAAGTGTGTTGGCTTGATAACAAGAGAGCCAACAATTACCATAATGCAGGTCATTCGAATCACAAATCAGTAATTAGATTTAGCAAAATAATATTTTGAATTTCAATGAAACGTTTATTCGAAATTGAACCGCATACGTAGCAAATGGCGCATGAGTAACATATAAGTTTTCAAGTAATGAAACAATGAGTATTTGCTAAAATGAAGAAATGACCAAGTATCGAAGCAAATGTGTGTTCGCTCTCAGTGAAGAAAATTAACGCGATGTGAAGTGTTAAAAATGCAACATATAAATTTCATCAAATGAGGCATAAAACTAACCCTTTTTTAGTACTAATGTTGGAAAAAGTATGCTTTTGTCTTCCTTTTGTATTTTCAAGATTAAAAGAGCTCAAATTAACAAAAGAAGCAAAAAGACATCAAAATCTAACATAAATACAAGAAAAGGAACAAGACGTGACATGCCCGACCCCACGACAGCATCTTCCCAAGCAAAACAAGAGATCAGAAGCCTGAACACGCCCCGTGCTCAGCCAGCACGGGGGCGTGCCCAAGTGTCAGCAGAAAAGACAAAGTGGTAGAAGCTTCTATTGCCCACCACGGGGCCGTGCTCAGCGGACACGGGGCCGTGGTCAACTATAAGATTCGCACAATCTAGCAAATCTGCATAGTACAAAGATTCTTCTGCACCACGGGGTCGTGCTCAGCGGACACGGGGGCGTGGTCAACTAAAAAGACAAAACTGCATTAAATGAAGAAAGAGAAGGATGTGGACACGGGGCCGTGCCCACTGGACACGGGGTCGTGCCCGAGCTTCTGTTCAGCCTATAAATAGAACTGCTTGGCTCAAGCTCAAACCATCCCTTGGCACACCACCTCTCTCACACTTCACCCACCACCCACCACCACCATAACACCATCATCCACCACCATCATCCATTGTCCATCGTAGAGTGTGTGAGTCGTCTCGGGATCCAAGATTGATCGTAAGAGTTCTTGACAATCAAGGCCATGATTGCCTAAGTCTCTTACATCACTTGGTGAAGACAAAGTGTCTTGTTTAATACTTTTTATTTCTAATCTTTTGCACTTTTTATTTGGTTTTGTATTAATGACTTTAATAACTAGTTGCTTATGTTGAAGGTGATCTTTCCTTATCGTTTGTCCGTGGTGTCTTGGCATTATTTTACTGTCTATATAAAATAAAAGATTTTCACCATTCATATCTCCACGGTCTATATGAAGGTATGTTGGCTACCTGGTCGGGGGTTAAGGGAACGGTTTGGTAAAGGTCTTGCCATTGTTCAGCGTTTAGAGGTCCTGCAATGGACCTGGGTCAAATTTAGTAGGACCTCCTTCAATACTTAACGGTATTGGATGGCGGGGGTCCAAACTCTTTGATCCCCTCATAAGTTAACTACTATTAATACTATAACCCGGCTATTTAGGACTGTATCCCTGCTGACTCAGACTACTTAGTCGAGGGTAACGTCACCTCCAAAAGAGGGGCCTGCCATAATTTGCATTAATAACTTAATTAATTATCTTCCAATAATCCACCCTTTTAGGATTGTATCCTTGCTGACTCAAACTACTGGGGTGAGGGTAACGTCACCTTCAAAAGAGGGGCCTACTACAATAACTAAGATAATCTCTTAAATATGTGCAAAAGTGCGGAAATAATCAAAGGTTACACTAGATATGAGTCGGAACCAAGTGATTCATCTTGTCTATCTGTTTTTCTTTTATTTTATTTTCAGCATTTTAGTTAGTTTTTATTTTTCTTAGTTTAAAACATTTTCCTAACTTTTTATTTTTGATTAGACGTTGAGGATAAACCGGTACTAAAAGCTCTTGTGTCCTTGGACGACCTCGGTATCTTACCAACGCTATACTACGCTCACGATGGGTGCACTTGCCCATATGTGTGTTTAGTGTTAGTAAAATATCGTGTTTTATAAATTTAAAACTTAGCTAAAAATAAGTGTTAAAGGGGCTTAAAATATACACCTAATATATATAACACTTCACACGCATCAAGTTTTTGGCGCCGTTGCCGGGGACACAAGGATTTTAAGAAAGTTAGGAATCAACGGCCTAATCGTTTTTCTTATTTTTCATTTTTTTTAGGATTTTTCTTAATTTTTCAGCTTCTGCAGAACTCAGCACGGGCCGTGCCCGCTGAACACGCCCCGTGCCCAATCATTGGAACTGGCAATCCTGTTTTAAGTCAGACAGTAAGCTGAACACGGGGCCGTGCCCACTCAACACGCCCCCGTGCCCAAGTTTCAGTTACTGAAAACAGAACCGTAAAGATCCCGACGGTTGGTAATTTCTGACACAAACATGAGTGATACTGATACTTTTTTACTTTCGGCACTCTTATGGTACTATGTGGTGTCAATTATGTGGTGGTAACCATGAAGAATTAAAATGCTTTTTTCTAAATTATAAACCCACTATATAGACCCATCATTTCCTAGTATCCTTAAGAGAGGCGAAAGTAAAAATAATCCCTATCTCTCCCTCGAATGCGCCCAACCAGATATTCTAGGAGAAATGTTTCTTGATGAACTATTTCAACTAGAAGATCTAATTAATAATTGGTTAAAAGAACATAGGAAGATTTCAATAATCTTTTCCAAGACGATAACCAAGAAAAGAGGTTGGAACCGCATTCAAACAACTTCATTGTTTCCAATGATACTTCTAACTCTAGTGAGGACTTGAGCGATAGTCGTCCCTGTGTCGATTGTGCCGTGAAGGACTCCCCGTCAACTTTGTTTGATGCATACATAGACCTGAGCGATTCGGCATACACCTTCTTTAACGAGAGCCCGGGAAAGGGTTGGACTTGTCCACCTACATATAGCATAGGAATCACCCTCACCGACAACCTCTTGCGTTCTCGTCTTAATCTAGATCAATTAAGGTATCTTAGGCACTTTGGGGTTGTTCCATCTAGTAAGGAACCACCCGATTCGGGAAAGATCCTTGAAATTCGAAGAATTCCTTAAAGACAGCTTCTAGACACGGGGCCGTGTCCAGGTCAGCACGCCCCCGTGTCCACCCAAAAGATTCCCTTCTGATTTTGTCAGAATACAGACAAAAATGTGTCAGGATTCCATCTGCACACGGGGCCGTGTCCAGCCGACACGGGGCCGTGCGCAACGTACTGTCGTTTTCTATAAATGCAGCCAAGAATCCTGCACATTTGAACCATTCCAGGGGACAGAGATTTGAGGAATATTCTCACATACCATCCTAGGTATTTTCTAAAAGAAGTTTCTCAACTATCTTCTTGTCCTTTCCTCTTTTATCCACTTTTCATCTTCTTCAATTTTTTCTCATACTTCCATTAAAGCTTGAACCTTCTATAGTTTCAAGCCTTATTGAGATGTTTGTTAGATTTTTGTTCATGGAATCTTGATAAAACTAAGTTTTATAACAATGTTTTAAGTTGTTTAAGTTCAAAAATGCTTCAAAAATCATAAAAACAATTTGAAACCCCAAGATTCCTTGTCCATAAATCTTGCAGAAATCTGAACACGGGGCTGTGTCCGAAGTACTGGACCCATAAAATTGAACTCTTTTCGGCATGTTTTCTCAGATGGCAAGTAGAACAAGCGGAAACTCTTCATCGCATTCCAGGAACAACCGGCAGGGGAGAAGATCATCTACGGTTGAGGATTCTCTTGTAAACTATGTTTACGCCTTAAGAGAAGCCCTTGATGAAGTAACAAGTGTGGAAGAGGCATTGGTCGACCGCATTAATCATTTGACGGCGGGACTAGAAGGATGTCTCCGGGAGGTCAACCTTTTGCACCAAAGGTTGAACATTCTCGCCTCTCCTCCTTTGGTACCAATTATCACCCAAAGGGCATGAAATGTGGTGCCAGAAGTCATCATTCCGGCCGAATGGTACGCTCTACATCCGGACCTCCTCGAGACATACTACAAGGGGTTCCGGTTGGTGTCGCTCCTCCTCCTCAAGATGTCGAGGAACATGAAGCCGCCTCCCTTCTCCCGAGGGAGATAGAAGAATGGCTCTAGCAACATCTAAGGAACACCGTTCGGCTTGGAGCTCTACGAGGCTTTTAGACCGGAAATCTATTTCCGGAATTTTGGTTCTTATTGTACAAGTAGAACTCCTTAGGAAGATTTTACGGATCACTTGACCTATTTAATATTAGGACTTTTAACTTTTATTTTCTGCTTTATTTTTAATTTTTAGGACTATTATGTAATTCTCTCTATGATTAATGAATGATGGGTTTTAGTTAATTTGGTGTTTGAATGGTGTTGAATGGAATAAAAACACACTTGAGATGAGCAAAGGATGCAAGGGAAACTTGAACCAGCACTCTATACAGGAAAACAGAGACGTCCGACCAATTTCTTCGATTACTGTAAGTTCGGCACGGGCCGTGTCCACCCAACACGGCCCCGTGCTGCACAGTCTGCAGAAAAAGACCCAGTTCAGGTAACTGGACACGGGCCGTGTTCACCCAACACGCCCCCCGTGTCCAGGCTTCTGTTTCTATTGTTTTAATTTTGTTACTGGCACTTGAACACGGGGCCGTGCCCGGATAACACGGGCCGTGTTCAGCGCCCAGTAACACAAAAATTTTGCTTTTTACACCTTTTTACACATTCAATCAACCTAAAAACTTATTTTGGGGACACATTGAGGACAATGTGTAATTTAAGTGTGGGGGGGATGCTAAAACCTTGAATCTTGCAAGTCCTAAATACAAGCCTTACACAAAACTCTATTGGAACCGCTAATCACCCCAAATTTTTTCAAAAAATTTTCATTTTTTTACTTGTCTAGGTTTAACTCGGGAAATTCAAGTTCTCAAAAAGGTTATATTTTTACAAATTTACAACCGATAGCATCGTGATAAAAAGAACCAACATAAGAAAATTATGAAAAGGCATGACAAGCTTAGTTAAAATTTGATTATATATACTTGATCACATAAGAACCCATTCCCACAAAAGTGAGTTTTGAGCCTTTATTGAGCAAGCACTTACATATCATTTGACTAAATGCTCATTTTCGTTTCTTGTGTGAATAGCCGCTTGGTTCTTACGACTCTAGAACTTGCCATGACGATACATTCCCGGTCCTTACCAACTTAAACCCGAGTAAGTAAATGATGGAGGCATTAGGACTAACTTTTTTTTTTCTACACCATTATTTTTCTTTTTCTTTTTTTACCACCTACCGAAAATCCCCCTAGTTAGCCCCTTTGAGCCTAAACCTTTTCATTTCATAACCCAAACCAAACACCCTTTTTACCCACCAAAACCGTTTTCATTTTTTTACCCTTTGTTTTAGTAACAAGTTCGATTTTTCGTATGACTTTTCAAAAAAAAAAAAATTGTGTTGATGATGAAGCAAAAGAAAATAAACAAACAAGTTCATCAAAAATAACTTTGTTTGAATAATAGCTTCATCAAAATAAAAGTTACAAAAATAGAAAGTCTTACGAAAACCAAAACTTGTTACGCTTTTCGCCTTTTTCTACTAACCACTCACCCAACCACCTACCTTTAACCCAAGCCTAACCCTTCACCCGCAAAGTCCTCTAGATATTTACAAAGGTATATAAGTTAAAAAGGATGAGGATTGATTGCTTGGCAAGCCTATGGTAGGAGAAAGTTCCATGCCGCTCTTGAGTGATCCACAAAAATACATTTTCGGCCGAGTGTTGAGTGATCCCCGTGAGGTATGTGAACTTGTATATAAATAGAATTTTAAAGAGGCATGTTATGCCCTAATAAGTAATTTATCTTATGAAAAGTTTTAAATAAATCATGACGAATAGGATTGTAAATAAATAAAACTAAATAAAGAATCTTGGGAAATCCGACACTCTACGACAAGCCCAAAAACATTCTTCTCTACCCATTCCATTTGGGAGTGTAATAGCCACATATTAAAGAGTTTTGCTTGAGGACAAGCAAAGATTCAAGTGTGGGGGTATTTGATGTGTTAAAAATGCAACATATAAATTTCATCAAATGAGGCATAAAACTAACCCTTTTTAGTACTAATGTTGGAAAAAGTATGCTTTTGTCTTCCTTTTGTATTTTCAGGATTAAAAAGGCTCAAATTAACAAAAGAAGCAAAAAGACATCAAAATCTAACATAAATACAAGAAAAGGAACAAGACGTGACATGCCCGACCCCACGACAGCATCTTCCCAAGCAAAACAAGAGATCAGAAGCCTGAACACGCCCCGTGCTCAGCTAGCACGGGGGCGTGCCCAAGTGTCAGCAGAAAAGACAAAGTGGTAGAAGCTTCTATTGCCCTTTACTAGATCAAGTATATACAAAAGGAAGACAAAAACACACTTTTTCCAACATTAGTACTAAAAAGGGGTTAGTTTTATGCCACAATTGATGTAATTTATATGTTGCATTTTGCATACATCAGCTTGATTGCTCGACAACTGGTCCAATACAATTACCATTTTCGAGGCTTCCCTTTGGCTAGTTCTACCAGGTACGGGTTATCTAACTTTTCCCCTTTACTAGATCAAGTATATTCTTAAACTCATGAGATACGAAGCTATGGTCGGCACTGGTATCAAACAACATAGTTACAAAATTTTTGGTTGATGGAGAATGTACCAGTAACCACATCTGGATCCTGGCATGCTTCACGAGCTTCGATGTTGGATATTGGGCACTCTTTCCTAAAGTGCCCCACATTCCCACATCTGTAGCAGCCCGGTATTTTATCATTGTTATTTCCACCTTGGTTTTTATCATCATTTCCTCCTTTTATGGGACTCTTCGCCCAACAGGCATCCTTGTTGTGTCCTTTCTTTCCGCACCTGCCGCACTTAGGCTTCAGACATCGACATTTGTGGTGATACTTGCACTTATCACTTCTCGGCTTAGCTCCCAAGTAAATCTTAACATCGGCTTGATTGTTGTTAGGGCAATCTTCCTTGAAATGCCCTTTGCCCCCACAGTCAAAACAACCTCGAATACGTTTTTGTTCATCATTGGTCCTACTTTGATAGTCGTTGTTGACGTTGCTTCCTCCGTGATCGCCGTTACCAACTTGTCCCTCGTTTCCATGTCCCGTTACGATCTGACACGTCTCCTCGACATGCCCTGCTTTGTTGCAGACATTACCTCTTCCATACTTACATGGCCCAGCATGGTGAAGTAGGCAGTCTTCGCACTTAGGTAGGATGCCCATGTATTCCTTTCCCCTTTTTGGCTTTGTTCTTGTCATTCGTTCGAGTATCCTCCTGGAAGTCAGTGAGCTTTCTTTTGTTCTTTCCGGGTGACTCCGACTGGGTTTCCTTCTTCTTGTCAGGGTTTAAAAGCTTTTTCAGTCTAACCACTTCTTTACTGAGTGTCACACTTAATTCTACTGCATCGATAGCTGTTGGAGGAGCTGATATCGTCATTATATGCAGGATCTGAGGCGCCAGTCCCCAGATGAATGGCTCCATCCTTTTCAACTCTGGTCCTACTAGGTACGGAACAACTCGCGACAAATCGTGAAGTCTCTGTACGTACTCCGCCACTTTTGGACCTTCCATCATTAGCTTCCAGAATTCGAATTCCAGCTTCTGGATTGCCATCTGAGAGCAAAACTCCCTACGCATCATTTCCTTCAGCTCATCCCATGTTAAAGCATTTGTAGCAGCTCTGCCCATTATTCGAACCTGAGAGTTCCACCATGACAGGGCCCCATCTTGAAACGATCCTAACGCATATGGGACTTGTTGCTCTGGCGTACATCCGCTCATTCGCAAAACAAAATCCATATATTCGGTCCATTTCACAAAGGCTATGGCACCTCCAGTGCTGTCGAAATTCGGAGGCTTGCAGTCAAGGAACTGCCAGTAGGTACAGCCATGAGGTGGGCTGTTTCCTGAGGTACCCCTGCTATGTTCAGAGTGCAGGGCCTCGTGCTGTGCTATCGCTTGTGAAATCCGTTCTTGTAGTTCGGCCTCTGTCGTGGGCAATCGCGTTTCTTTTCGTGGAGACATCTTCTAAAAGAAGATTGTATTGGTCAGGTCATAATAAGTATAATAAGTACATGACATGTACACGTAATAGCATTTAGCAACGCAAGTAAACACATAGCATCACATTCATATCACCAATGTATAATTCAACAATGTATATAATGAGAATATTGCGATTGAGCTTGTATAAATCACCGACCACAAATACAGTTTTACAAGTTCTACAAATGTATCATTTCACATCAAAAAGGACTACAGGGTCACACTACCCTTGTCCAAGATATCCATCGGTCTACAATAGTCATATACACAAAAAGTGGTCTCCAAAAAGTCTTCTCAATCTGGGCTCAATAGCGACACTCTCATTAAAAGTAGTCTACCTGCATAAGACCAAAAACCAACTATGCTGATGGTGGAGGAGGAGGTGGTGGAGGAACGAAAAGCAAACTGCTCACATGCGCTAACTCCTCCTCAAGAGCATCAACGCGACGCAACAGATAGCTAATCTGCTGCTCCATAGTAAGAAAACGAATGTCAAAATCTGGGGATGGCAGGAGAGGAGCTGGTGGAGTCACGAATGGTGACTGACATGTACAGGGTGGAGGACGTGGGATCCTCTCTAACTCCATGACTCTGTGACATAAAATCTCCTACTGAAGATGCAAGGACAGGAACAACTCATCTCTCGTGTAACCAGTGTAGTGGAAGGGATGGTATGGGTCAGAAACTGGCATAGTGTTGGGCGGAAACCATATAAGTGGCTTGCCTAACGGTGTAGTAGCAAAATGCGTAGTAGGTGTAAACTGTGGCATGAAAGGGAAAGCTGCTGACACGGGTGGAACATGGCTGGGCTGCTGACTCGATGGACCTTCCCCTGGACGGGGTGGAGGGATATCCTGTAAGAATGTGATCGGCAGGTCAGTGCGGTGTATATCAGACACATGTGGGTGAAACGGGGCAACGTCGACTGGTGCATGTGTGGGTGCAGGTGGGGGAGTAACAGGCTCAACAAAAGGAGGCAAGTCATCATCATCCTCTATCCACCCATTGTGGGTGAATGGGTAACGGGGATCTATCTGGTCAGCAAAAAGAGCAGGATCAGCGGCTGTAGGGATCGGGTCGGGTACAGGTGGTGCAACAACAGGCAGGTCAATAGGTACAGGGTCATAATCAGGTAGAGGATCATGAGTAGGTATAGGCTCGGGTGCAAGCATAGGCTCAGGGTCGGCTGGTGCCAGCTCAAGATCAGCGGGTATCGGCTCGAGATCAACGGGCGCATCAAAAGGCTGATCGTCGGGAATAAAGTCAATCTCATGCTCAGGATCAAGGTCAGGATCAAACTCATCATCAAACTCGCAGTCCTGTGGAGGAACAGGTGCGGCAGATATAGCTGTGTCAGAATTGGAATCGGTGAGATAACGCTGCAATCCCAATGCATGTAAAGTAGTAGATGATACAGACTCGAAAGAATCAGGACCAGAATGGTCAGATGAAACCTCGACAACAGGAATCTCAACATGTGGAATGACATCACCAAATGGGACTCCATCACCCTGAACAGCATCAGGGGGACCACCAATGAAAATATCGACACTGTCATCAGACATGTCATCAAGAGGCAAATCCTCGAGAGGAAATGCAGCAAGAGGCAACGGATCGGGGATCCGAACAAGAAATTGATCCTCGACGGGAAAACCATCAGCTAGCGGTACATCGTCGCCAAAATCCGCCAAAGCAAAAGGCTGAAATTCATCGTTGTCGTCACTCTCAGTGTCGGATGTAAAAACCTCAGGGTCCGGGACAATCTCGTCGTCCAAAACTATGGCTATAGGGTCTACAGTACCTGACAGCTCACTCTCAGATGAGGACATGGTGTCTGTAACAAAACAATCACGACATATGCACATATATCAACAATCATCAAATAAGCATGTAAGTAGTAACAATGTAAGCATGTATTCATCCTAGTCTTCCCAGACTACCCACCTAGTCTCTCAGACCGAGCCTCCCAGTCTCTCAGACTGAAGTACTTAGTTTCTCAAATTGTCCCAACTAGTCTATCAGACTAACTACCCAGTCTCTCAGACTGAACTACCCAGTCTCTCAGACTGAATCTCTCAGATTAAACTCCCAGTCTCTCAGAATGAATCATAAACATAAATCTTGAAATGTGTTTCGTGGTTTTGTTTGTAAAAATGTTTGTCTCCTGGATCTGGGCGTTTTGTGTATGCAATGAAAATATGTTGTGAAAACATTTTCCTGAGAGCCCTAATGATCGTAGTCTAGACTCGAGAAAGAATCCTAGTTCGCTACGATCGAAGCTCTGATACCAAGCTGTCACACCCTGACCTTTGCGAAAGCGTGATTATTGGTATGACTTTCTTAATACCATAGCATTCAATCATAACACCGCTATATGATAAAACTATTAGATGTTCATCCATAAATTAAGTTTGAAAATGGCACAACATAATTGTTTGAAACATTGACTCCAAATCCAAATTTACAAACCACAACGAGTTTTAAAGAGTTCACTAAGACTCGACAAAAGATCTTAAACAAACCCGAGTTTAGAACCATGTATCTCGTCCAGGATTAAGATACATCTCCTAAACCTTAATGACTTGGATGACATCTTTTATTTGTAACACAGCTTGTAAACATGCAAACACCTGCCAGATCCACTTAGTTCCCTGAAATACATGTAATTTGAAAACATCAACAAAAGTTGAGCGAGTTCATGTGTTCGTGTATATGTATGTATAAAACCTTTGTAAACAGTGTAAGTATGTATGTATGTAAATCCCGGTATGAAATCAAACAAGGAAAAGATCACCAATGGTTTGCAAGGCCACTGATATGTGTGACGGCGTAGGAAGGCTCAAACCTAGCAAATTTGTACCGGGCTCCCGGTTGGAAGACATAGTCACCCTATAGGCCACCCTGGTCCTTATGGGTGTGGGCTTGCTACACCCAAATAGATCTATCACTCATGCCCCTCGGTCCTACAACCAGGATTAATGGTCGCAAGTATGCGCCTATCCATTCACATGATCTATGGTACTTTCCTAGGCTGACCATACCAATTGTATTTGTATGTAATCATTTTGTAACATGTATTTCACCCCGAAGTTAATAAACAAAACAGTTTAAAGAAAAGGGGGACATGAACTCACTGTCTTGCGTCTTCGGAATCGTAACTCAAATCTCTTCTGCAACACGACTACCTACAATGTACTAACGTCTATTAGACGAACGGTTCGTGCCTTGTCTTAGTAATAATGTTTTCGAGTTACGTTTCTTCTAAGTCTTCAATATTATTCCAAGTTATAATTACTTGTTAAAATAATAATTATTTTAACTTAAATTATATTTTTAGGTTTTGGAATAATCGTTAAACAATATTTGTAACAATACTTCTCAAGTATTTATAGGTGTATTTCCTTCCCAAGGATGGGGGTTTCTCATACATGTATATCCGTTTTCTTGTATTTGTTGTTCCAAAATAATGTTTTTCAAGTCTTATTTAGGAAAACATATATAAACATATTTTGCCCAAAAATAATGTATTTCAAGGAAATATATATTTTTCCCAAAAATTATATATCGTCCAATTATTCAAAGAAAATATATTTTTACTTCCAAAAATAATATATTTTCTCCTTGTCAAAAATAAGATATAACTTGGTAATAATATAAAATAATATTTTCATTTCTTTTGTATCCAAAATAGTATTTACCAAAAATATGCTCACCAATATATTTTCCGGAATATTTTATAAGTTACATTCTTGTTCGGTTTTCCAATATTGTGTGTGTAACTTGTGTAATTATTCCTTGTGATTTTTGGTAATATTCTGGATTGTAATTTCTTGGTATTTTGTCAACTTATATTATTTTAATCCCTAAAATAATATAACTACTACACAAGGCGTACATATATTCACACACATCATGTCTTTAATGTAAATATATATCCTAAATACATATTTATCCATTTTTATTTATAAAAACCAACCTCCAATACTTGTATTTTGTTACAAAAATTATGGCAAAGTTTATATTGAAAACCATAGTTAAAATACACTTGTAAATATTTGTTAGAAAATATTTTTTTAAGTGTTTATATTTTTAGAAAATTTTGCCATAGTTTCCCCTATAAATTGAGGTGTCCATGCTATCAAAGCATATCATTTTCTTTTTAAAATCATCAAAAAGAATTAACAATTTATCCCTAAACAACTTACACTTACCAAGTGCAAAAACAATGCTATTTACATAACAATCATGAACTTGAAACTTTCATAAAAACTTGTAGTAACTTGGTAGTGTGTTTAGTAGGTTTAGTTACCCTTCAAAATGTATTTACTTCTTTATAAACTCCATTCTTGAAAGATTTAAGTGTTTACAACTTGTAAACATGTTTTACAAAAGCGTTTCTGTAACACCTCAAAAATTCGTGTTCAATAGAATGACGACACGTGTCATGTAAGACAAAAATATTATTAAACCCGGATCCAGTTAAGGATGTATGACTGGATTTAAAAGTGTCGTCATGTTAAATTTTACACCTCTGAACGACCTCATTATGAATCCCAAGAATAATAAACATCTGGTATATATTCAAATCCGGTGATTACTAGCAATAACTGATTCATAATTGCAAGGGTGGACTCCTACGAAGAAATGCACGGTAAACCTACATTAACGGCACTGTCAAAAGGATTCAAGGAAACATGGCATAATGGTAGGGTACATAACTGTTCAAGACCCATAATAAGAGGCCCCATACTGTTAAATCATGTCCCAAATTCGAATCACACAAGTTGCCCCTTCAAAGCCCGAAAGAACAAGAGTTTTTGCTTCTGATCAAGGTCTTACGGACCGTAAGACAACCCCTTAGGGTCCGTAAGGGGTTGCCAGCGACCATAAATTCGACTGTTTGCTGTTTTGAGCTTGTAACCGACCAATAAACGATTTTCCTCACATTTGGACGACCCCTAAATGACTCCTAGACACTAGGGGGACCAATGGTAGTGTTGTTTGTCAACAATCCATTGAGATTTAAGCACTATATAAAGGCCTTGTGTTGCAACTTTGTAACCACACCTTCCATCTGCATTTCTGATCATTTCTGGAGCTCCAAAGCAGACTCAAATGATCACTAATCATGCATAGGACTTCAGTAAGTATGCTTAACCTTTCTTAGTTGAGTTTTTACTTAGTTTTAGCTTAAAAGTCAAACCGTCGTAATTACCGTTTGACTTAGCAATTAATCATTGATGGTTCAGTGATTAGTCGAATTGAATGTAGTTATAAGTTGGTAATTATGTGGGCATTAAACCCTTAAAAGGGCACCCTCTGATTCCCACTCTATCTAGACCATTTGTCGAGTCAAAGTTAATTAGAAAAAGTCAACAGAATGCTCAATTTCAAATTAATACATAATTAGCAATGTAGAACCCATACAACCTGTTTGGTCATTAATATAACTTGGTAATTAATGTAAGAACATGTCTAAACATGTTCAACCCGATAATTTTCAATAGAGACCCGGTTCGGAACCGAAAGTCACATAATTTGACTTTTGCTTTGACTTTCAGTTCTGACCCGTTTAAGCATGTTTTAGAAATGCCTTACAGCTTTAATTGGACTAGGTTACATACTAGTATAACCCTCTGTGATTATACACCTCGGTTCATTAGCTATCCAATTAATATGCATGATTCCGTTAATTGCTCATATGTTGACCATTATGCCCTTTTCACCATAAAACGTGATTTTTAAAAATGTAAAAGAGTAGAAACCTTAGTTACTGATATATAAACTTGCACCCAAAATTTGATATCAGTTTGAGGTGTAGATTGAGAGTTATGCTCATTAGCGTAATTAGGAAGCTTTTTAGCGATTAAACGGCATAATTAGCGTATAGCCTATTTAAACCTACTTTTTGATATCAAACTTGTTACCCACTGATGTAATATATTATTTTGGGATTTTTGAAGATTTTTAATTAATTTTAGGCTGAGCATAACTTAGAGTTATAAGCTTAAGTCGGTAATTGTCGGTTTTACCCATATAAGACAAGTCTTCAAACTTGTCGGGTCTAAATCACATTCTATTCCAGTCTTCGCTTAATCACGCGTTCGAACCGTATCGTTCCTTAAAACTAATCGGTCTAAGCTTAAGCTTAACTAAAGACCGTTAGGATTCTAATAGGTTATTATAAACCTTTGTTCCAGAATAGGAGGCCCAGTAAAAGCTACCCGCATTTGATATCTGTGAATTTTACTTGCAAAGGTAAATACTTTTAACTTATTTTCCTTATACGGGCTTGGGTACGGTATATAAAATACCGCTTGGTCGGGCATTAAAGCTTCCATTGTATGGTGGTTAATTGATATTTAATCGGCCCGTTTAAATTGTTTTGTTTGCTTAAAGCCTTTAGGAGGTTAATGACCATGTCCCGGATATCCTTGGCATCATTTTATGAAATGGCCATGACCTAAGCGCGGGGTGTAGGCGTACACCCGTCAGTGCCAAAATAAATAATGTGGCGTGTCTATTGATCTTTAACCCGGCACGATCCGGGCTACTGAACGCATAAGGAACATGCAATTCTTTTACAAGTTTATATATTTAAATAATTATCCCAAGTTATAAAAAGTTTGTGCCACGTGCATTCAAATCAATTTTATTAAACTTTTCAAAATAAGTCGGTTGAATGTATTTACCAGTGTAAACTGACGTATTTTCCCAAAAAGATTAAGTGCAGGTACTACTCGTAATAGGCTGGATTTCTCCTTAGCATCAAAAGAGTCTCGCAAGCTTAAGATGCCTAAAGTCTGTTGAACTACCGTTTCCTATTTTTGATTTTATCCACCTGTGGATTAATTTCAACTATTTGTGATATTGATATTACAATATTACATTCGGTTGAAATATATCTTTCATTTGCTTCCGCTGTGCATTTAAATATTGTGTTGTTTGACTGTAATGTTGCCAACCACGTCACGATACTCCCCCACCGGGCCCACCGGTCATACGTGGAAATATCGGGGTCTGACAGGTTGGTATCAGAGCCAACGCTGAGTGAATTAAACACTAGCCTTTTGTGTTTAATCTCAGTTACACAATTGCACATTCATAAATTTTCGAGTCTAGACAAAGAACATAGGAACAATCCAAATTGTTTTAATTTTTACTTTGTCTTTTATTTTATATATTCTTGTTATTATCTTGTTCTTATTAACAGAAATATGCCACCAAGAATGAGAAGAGGAGGACGAGGAAAGGGGCCGATGAGCGCTCCTAATGATCACGAAGCCGGGCCTTCACAATGGCGAACTCCTTTGACGACGGCAAGTGCCGATCCGCAAGGGAATCAGAGGAACCTGTTTGAGCCCGCCAGACGATCTGTATCACACAGTTCGACGCCTCCCTATCATAACTCCTATGGGCCACATTCAGAAAACGAGCCCGACAACCCGCAACCTTCATACATACCCCTACAGCGATCCCTTTCGCACAATTCCTTTGGTAACCCCACACCTGTTTTTCAAGGCCGGTTCAACCCGGCAAATTATATTCCAGAACCCGTGGGTTTTAACCCATTAGGACCGGAGGACCATTTCTCGGAAGATAATGCAATGGATATGGATGAGGACACGGATCCCGTCGCACCTGCAAGCGGTACCCCTAACCATCCCATCGAGATATCGGATGGATCCTCTTTCCACGGATCACCCTACGGTGGTCCAGATAGCTATCAAGCGAGGTTCAACCAGCACGACTGGTACTTCACACCTTCGCACCATTCATCACCTCACCACCAGCAGCAACAACAGTAGGATCCCTCTGGGGTTCACGATTCGTGGCAGTCACGCCACCACCTCCACCGCCGCCAGTTCATCTAGCACCTCCAGAACCACCAAGGCGTAGGAGAACGGGCACACGTATGTCTGCGCGAGCAGGGGATTTCCATTTTAGCACCCCTCGACACTCCAATGGCAGTCATTATCCGCCACTTCATGAGGACCCACAACTGGGTGGACCCTCAAACGCAGTTCAAGAAAGGAACTCAGCACCGGTTGCACCACAGCCACCACTGATGGGTTTTGATAACCCAATTCCTGCATACACCGGGTCAATGGCGTATAACCCGTTTGAGCAGCTGGCTCACACCAACTATAATTACGCTGAAGCCGATCCATACTTGGTAGTGGCCAATTACAACGCCCTTCACCTGGAAGGACCGTATGGAGCTCCTTAGGGAGTAGGGTACCCAACTCATGGGTACCAAATACCTGCTAGACCTATAATTCGGCAACAATCACAGCCGCCTCGGTTTTCCCCGCCAGAACGGGAAGAAATTCTTCAGAGATTGGACCAAGTCGAGCGAAATGTTTACAGAGAGCGCAGGGAATGACAAGGCTTCCTCAAGGGCTTAGCAGGCTTGCTAAAGGGGAAGAAAAAGAGGGATCATTAAATCACTACTTGTATTGTTGTACTTTCTATTTTCAATCAAGTCCCTGCGTGGACATTCATCTTTGTACTTAGTCCCTGCGTGGACTTGTATTTTTAGTCCCTGCGAGGACGTTTATTTTATTGATTGGTCCCTGCGTGGACGTGTATTTTAGTTTAACCCCTGCGTGGGTAATTTGTCTATTGAAAGTCCCGTTTAGGGCGATATGTAATCTTTTAATATTAATGGAATGTTAAGTTTATAAATTTCATTTTGCCATTATATGCATAAAAATATTATACATGAAATAAATAAACCAAAAATCATTCCTTTATAATTTATCTGCCTATTAAATACTAAATGAGAATCTTAAAGGTATAACCTAGCCTACATGTCATTATAAGACTTGGCCAAGATGGTAAAACCTGTTTAAAAAGATTCGGATCCTTGTTAACATCTGAAAACATGTTAACGCTCCTGGCAGATGTGACTAGTTAAAAATCACACACGTCATTTTTATAAAAGGATTCTTCAAAAGATTCCTAACCCAATTTAATGATCTATAAATCATGGGTTTAAATCATCAATTTAGATGATCATTTTTGACCATACATTGGTAATATAGTGCCTACGGGCCTTGCTCATTTCCATATGAGCCAAAATACAGTGGTAGTTTACAACTCCCTATCAGAAAAAGGTAAAGAACTATGTTCAAACCTTAGAGCCTTGATTCTCTGAAATCATAGCTTATGTTTTAAAAATGTCCTTGTGACTAGGCCTTTTGTGCTACTAATAACACTGTTATTGTTTTGTAATTAGGATAAATTATAATGAAAATCCTAAATATATATGATTAACAAATTAACCAAATCTGGTCTATGTTTTCCGTGGTTAATGAATTGCCATAAAAGACAATTCTATAATAAACTCCCTAGTAAACTATTGTCATTGTCTTATGCAACAGTTCAAATTAAAATGGCTGACTCGGATGAAATTAATAGTCACCCAAGGGAGAACAATGATAACGCCCGAATTAATATAACGGGTGCTGAACTGAAAGCGTTAGTAGACGACGCTGTTACAAAGGCCTTAGAGTGGCAGTATAAAGAATATAGTGGGACTCGAAGCAGGACCCTATCTACGCCGCATTCAAAGCCTAAAACACACTCTGAGGCTCACAGCAAGCCACCCTCCAAAAAGGAAGAGCCAAAGAAAGATGATGATCGACACTCCTCAAACCACAACAGTGCTCCATCTCAAAAGATTGTTTTGAATCAAGGACCCCGTGACAAGGGTTGCTCTTATAAATACTTTGTTTCCTGCAAACCCCGGGATTTCACTGGGGAGAAAGGAGCAATTGACTGTATGACGTGGCTGGATGAGATGGACACAGTGGCTGATATCAGCGGATGCGCTGAAAGGGATGTGGTAAAATTTGTGTCTCAATCATTCAAAGACGAGGCCTTAGCCTGGTGGAGATCGTTGATACAGGCTACTGGGAAGATCCCATTGTACAACATGTCATGGGAGCAATTTGTTACCCTCATCAGGGAGAACTACTGTCCTCAGCATGAGGTCGAAAAGATTGAGTCTGATTTCTTATCGTTGGTTATGAAGAATCTCGACTGTCAAGCTTACCTCATGAGCTTCAACACCTTGTCAAGATTGGTTCCGTATCTGGTGACCCCGGAACCCAAACGCATAGCTCGTTTCATTGGGGGTTTAGCCCCAGAAATAAAGGCAAGCGTGAAGGCCTCTCGGCCAACTACATTCAGATCTGTCACTGATATATCTTTGTCCCTCACACTGGACGCAGTCAGACAGAGATCGCTGAGGAACACAGATACCGAGAAAAGGAAACGTGAAGATGACAGTTCACGAAGGTCAAACAAGAAACATCGAGGAAACAATGACCACAGGAAAGGGTATGAGCCTAAAAAGGATGGGCATCAGTCTGGTGATAAGACCAAATGCAAAGTCTGCAAGAAACAGCACTTCGGCAAGCGCAGGTTTGAATCGAACTCGCAGACTCAGTCAAGAACTTTCGCATGTGGTATATGCAAGTCCAAGGAACACAAGACCTTGGATTGCAAGAAGCTAAAAGATGCAACGTGCTTCAGTTGCAATGAAAAGGGGCACATTAAGACAAATTGCCCGAAATATGCAAAGAAAGCCGATGAAGGAAAGAAGACCAATGCTAGGGTCTTCAGGATGGATGCAAAGGAAGCGGTTCTAGATGACAATGTGATTACAGGTACTTTCCTTGTAAATGATGTCTATGCAAGAGTACTTTTTGATTCAGGCGCTGATAAGTCTTTCGTAGATAATAAGTTTTGCAATCTGCTGAACTTACCTGTTAAAACCTTAAGTGTAAAACATGAGGTGGAATTGGCAGATGGCACCATAGACACCGTCTCAACTGTGTTAGATGGATGTGTTATATCCATTAAGAACCACTCTTTTACTTTGTCCCTACTTCCCTTTAAGTTAGCCGGTTTTGACATAGTATTGGGTATGGACTGGTTATCTCATAACCAGGCCCAAATTGTCTGCAACAAGAAACAAGTGGTGATCAAGACTTCGTCTGGTGAATCACTTATCGTTCAGGGCGATACTCAGTATGGACTGCCTGAGCAAGTGACTATGCTCAAGGCCTCGAAGTGTTTGAAGAAGGGTTGTGTCATCTACATGGCACAAGTGACTATCGACGAGCCGAAGCCCAAGATTGAAGAAATCCCTGTTATTTCTGAATACCCAGAAGTTTTTCCTGAAGAACTACCTGGTTTACCACCAGATAGGCAAGTGGAATTCAGAATCGACATCATCCCTGGAGCAGCACCTGTTGCTAGAGCGCCTTATAGATTGGCACCAACAGAGATGAAGGAATTGAGGGCACAACTAGATGAATTGCTAGCCAAGGGTTTCATTAGACCTAGTTCGTCTCCTTGGGGAGCGCCAATCCTGTTTGTCAAGAAGAAGGATGGATCGATGCATCTGTGCATCGATTACCGCGAGCTTAATAAAGTCACAGTCAAGAATAGGTATCCATTGCCCAGGATCGACGATTTGTTCGATCAGCTTCAAGGGGCAAGTTACTTCTCCAAGATCGATTTGAGGTCAGGCTATCATCAATTGAAGGTTAAAGATGAAGATGTTCACAAGACTGCATTTAGGACTCGTTATGGTCATTACGAGTTCCTAGTGATGCCTTTTGGGCTCACTAATGCACCAGCCGCATTCATGGATCTCATGAATCGTGTCTGCAAACCTTACCTAGACAAGTTCGTCATCGTCTTCATCAATGACATTCTCATTTACTCCAAGAGTCAGGCTGACCATGAGAAACATCTTCGATGTAGTCTGGAATTACTTCAGTAGGAGAAGCTCTATGCCAAGTTTTCAAAGTGTGAATTCTGGCTTCGTGAAGTCCAATTCCTTGGACATGTTGTCAGTGAGCATGGTATCCAAGTAGATCCCGCTAAAGTTGAGGCTGTTATGAATTGGCAAGAGCCGAAGACGCCTACTGAGATTCGCAGCTTCTTGGGATTGGCTAGATACTACAGGAGCGTTATCAAAAAAATTTCAAGGATTGCTGCACCCCTAACTTCTTTGACTAGGAAGAAAGAAAAGTTTGATTGGGGTCCTAAGCAGCAAGAATCCTTCGATATTCTCAAGCAGAAGTTGAGCAATGCTCCTGTGTTGACATTGCCTGATGGAATCGAAGAATTTGTAGTTTATTGTGATGCATCACACACCGGGATGGGATGCGTGCTTATGCAGAAAGGCAAAGTTATTGCCTATGCTTCACGACAGTTAAAGGTGCATGAAAAGAATTACACCACCCATGACTTGGAGTTGGGTGCCGTTGTATTTGCACTGAATCTTTGGTGGCACTATCTATATGGTGTCAAGTGTGTGATCTATTCTGATCACAAGAGCCTCCAGCACCTGTTTAACCAAAAGGATTTAAACATGAGGCAGCGCCGATGGATGGAGACATTGAATGATTATGATTGTGAAATCCGATACCATCCAGGCAAGGCAAATGTGGTTGCTGATGCCTTAAGTCGGAAGGAGAGGGTGAAACCCATCAGAATCAATGCCAAGAGCATTGAAATAAAGAACAGTTTGATAGAAAGGTTGTTAGCTGCACAGAAAGAAGCTGTGTTGGAAGTTAACTATCCTAATGAAAAGCTCGAGGTAATTGAAGAACAGTTATCTCAAGACAAGGACGGAATTATGAGATTGAATGGACGAATATGGGTTCCAATTTATGGAGGACTTCGGGATGTTATCCTCCAAGAAGCCCATAGTTCCAAATATTCCGTTCATCCTGGAGCTGATAAGATGTACCAGGATCTAAAGGCAAACTACTGGTGGATAGGCTCGAAAAAGTCTGTAGCTGCCTATGTAGCTAAATGCTTGACGTGTGCGCAAGTCAAAGCAGAACATCAAAAGCCGTCAGGTTTGCTACAACAGCCTGAACTTCCCACATGGAAGTGGGAAATGGTGACAATGGATTTTATCACCAAATTACCGAAAACAAGGAAAGGAAATGATACGATATGGGTGATAGTTGATAGACTGACTAAGTCAGCACATTTCCTACCCATCAAGGAGACCTATAGCTCCGACATGTTAGCCTAATTGTACGTAGATAAGATTGTAGCTCTGCATGGCGTACCAGTAGCTATTATCTCTGACAGAGATACTAGATACACGTCACATTTTTGGAAAAGTTTCCAACAATCTTTGGGCACGCGCTTAAATTTCAGTACGACTTACCATCCTCAGACGGATGGACAGAGTGAGCGTACAATCCAAACGTTGGAAGACATGCTTCGTGCATGTGTAATCGACTTAGGTGGTAGTTGAGATAACCACCTACCATTGATCGAGTTCTCGTACAACAATAGCTACCATACCAGCATTAAGGCTGGGCCTTTCGAGGCCTTATACGGTAGAAAGTGTAGAACGCCCGTTTGTTGGGCGGAAGTGGGAGATGTCCAACTGACAGGACCGGAAATAGTCTTTGAAACGATGGACAAGATTGTCCAGATTCGTGACCGCCTGAAAGCTGCCAGGGATAGGCAGAAAAACTATGCAGATTTAAAGCGTAAAGCTTTTAACTTTGAGGTAGGCGACAAAGTGTTGCTTAAAGTATCACCCTGGAAGGGAGTGATGCGATTTGGTAAGAAAGGCAAATTAAGCCCGAGATACATAGGACCTTTCGAGGTCATCGAACGTGTCAGATCAGTTGCCTATAAGTTAAACTTACCTGAAGAGCTCAGTGGTATTCATAATGTATTCCACACCTGCAATCTAAAGAAGTGTTTTGCTGATGAATCACTAGTCATACCACATACAGATGTGCGCATAGAAGAGAGCTTGAAGTTTGTCGAAAAACCTGTGTCGATCGAGGATCGACAGGTTAAGAAGCTTCGAAGGAAGCATGTGCCTATTGTAAAGTTAAATGGGATGCCCGTAGAGGTCCCGAGTACACGTGGGAGGTAGAGTCCACAATGAAAGAAAAGTACCCTCATTTGTTTCAGTAAATCTCGAGGTCGAGATTTCTTTTAAGGGGGTGAGGATGTAGCACCTAGAAAATTCGTGTTCAATAGAATGACGACACGTGTCATGTAAGACAAAAATATTATTAAACCCGGATCCAGTTAAGGATGTATGACAGGATTTAAAAGTGTCGTCATGTTAAATTTTACACCTCTGAACGACCTCATTATGAATCCCAAGAATAATAAACATCTGGTATATATTCAAATCCGGTGATTACTAGCAATAACTGATTCATAATTGCAAGGGTGGACTCCTACGAAGAAATGCACGGTAAACCTACATTAACGGCACTTTCAAAAGGATTCAAGGAAACATGGCATAATGGTAGGGTACATAACTGTTCAAGACCCATAATAAGAGGCCCCATACTGTTAAATCATGTCCCAAATTCGAATCACACAAGTTGCCCCTTCAAAGCCTGAAAGAACAAGAGTTTTTGCTTCTGATCAAGGTCTTACGGACCGTAAGACAACCCCTTAGGGTCCGTAAGGGGTTGCCAGCGACCATAAATTCGACCGTTTGCTGTTTTGAGCTTGTAACCGACCTATAAACGATTTTCCTCACATTTGGATGACCCCTAAATGACTCCTAGACACTAGGGACATGTGTTAATGATCAGGGACCAATGGTAGTGTTGTTTGTCAACAATCCATTGAGATTTAAGCACTATATAAAGGCCTTATGTTGCAACTTTGTAACCACACCTTCCATCTGCATTTCTGATCATTTCTGGAGCTCCAAAGCAGACTCAAATGATCACTAATCATGCATAGGACTTCAGTAAGTATGCTTAACCTTTCTTAGTTGAGTTTTTACTTAGTTTTAGCTTAAAAGTCAAACCGTCGTAATTACCGTTTGACTTAGCAATTAATCATTGATGGTTCAGTGATTAGTCGAATTGAAGGTAGTTATAAGTTGGTAATTATGTGGGCATTAAACCCTTAAAAGGGCACCCTCTGATTCCCACTCTATCTAGACCATTTGTCGGGTCAAAGTTAATTAGAAAAAGTCAACAGAATGCTCAATTTCAAATTAATACATAATTAGCAATGTAGAACCCATACAACCTGTTTGGTCATTAATATAACTTGGTAATTAATGTAAGAACATGTCTAAACATGTTCAACCCGATAATTTTCAATAGAGACCCGGTTCGGAACCGAAAGTCGCATAATTTGACTTTTGCTTTGACTTTCAGTTCTGACCCGTTTAAGCATGTTTTAGAAATGCCTTAGAGCTTTAATTGGACTAGGTTACATACTAGTATAACCCTCTGTGATTATACACCTCGGTTCATTAGCTATCCAATTAATATGCATGATTCCGTTAATTGCTCATATGTTGACCATTATGCCCTTTTCACCATAAAACGTGATTTTTAAAAATGTAAAAGAGTAGAAACCTTAGTTACTGATATATAAACTTGCACCCAAAATTTGATATCAGTTTGAGGTGTAGATTGAGAGTTGTGCTCATTAGCGTAATTAGGAAGCTTTTTAGCGATTAAACGGCATAATTAGCGTATAGCCTATTTAAACCTACTTTTTGATATCAAACTTGTTACCCACTGATGTAATATATTATTTTGGGATTTTTGAAGATTTTTAATTAATTTTAGGCTGAGCATAACTTAGAGTTATAAGCTTAACTCGGTAATTGTCGGTTTTGCCCTTTTGGGCTATAAAATGAGTTTTTCATATCTTTTTGACCCCAAACCTTTTGCTACTGAATTTATATGATAAATAAATTATTTTAAACCTTCTGGATTAATAAAAATATCAGCTTTCTATATAGAACCCGGAAACGGCTTCTAATCGCCTTTTTAAGCGTTTTTAACGCATAGTATGTACTAAAACTATTTTAAACATACAAGGGTTGATACCTACTGATATTTTAGGTAAATTATAATATTTTAACAGTAAGCAAAATTTGTTTAACTCAGACTTCAGATTTGAACTTTTCGGCTTATGTGAAATTACCAAAATGCCCCTACGGTGCATAGTTTGGTTATAATTGATAAGTTTCACATATACGCAATACCCTACTGTTATAACTTATCAAATTAAGTATTTTTTGCTGATTATATCAGACCTGTAACTCAGGTTAATACTTAAACTCTTTTATAACCTTGTAAATGACCAAAATGCCCCTACGGGGTATAGTGTGTGTTTAAATTCGTTTCGGGCATAATAAAAGATATCTTACTGATGTCACAACATATTTAAGGCATATTAACTTAGGAAACCTGTATATGGCTCTAATGATTACTCGTTACGCCTCTTGCGCGTTCGGTTCGGTTTATGTAACTAGTTTGCATAAATTAGCCGAAACGGGTCAAACCTTATCGGTTTTATCTCAAAATCCAGAATGTGCTTAGATTACCCATATAAGAAAAGTCTTCAAACTTTTCGGGTCTAAATCACATTCTATTCCAGTCTTCGCTTAATCACGCGTTCGAACCGTATCGTTCCTTAAAACTAATCGGTCTAAGCTTAAGCTTAACTAAAGACCGTTAGGATTCTAATAGGTTATTATAAACCTTTGTTCCAGAATAGGAGGCCCAGTAAAAGCTACCCGCATTTGATATCTGTGAATTTTACTTGCAAAGGTAAATACTTTTAACTTATTTTCCCTATACGGGCTTGGGGTACGGTATATAAAATACCGCTTGGTCGGGCATTAAATCTTCCATCGTATGGTGGTTAATTGATATTTAATCGGCCCATTTAAATTGTTTTGTTTGCTTAAAGCCTTTGGGAGGTTAATGACCATGTCCCGGATATCCTTGGCATCATTTTATGAAATGGCCACGACCTAAGCGCGGGGTGTAGGCGTACACCCGTTAGTGCCAAAATAAATAATGTGGTGTGTCTATTGATCTTTAACCCGGCATGATCCGGGCTACTGAACGCATAAGGAACATGTAATTCTTTTACAAGTTTATATATTTAAATAATTATCCCAAGTTATAAAAAGTTTGTGCCACGTGCATTCACATCAATTTTATTAAACTTTTCAAAATGAGTCGGTTGAATGTATTTACCAGTGTAAACTGACGTATTTTCCCAAAAAGATTAAGTGCAGGTACTACTCGTAATAGGCTGGATTTCTTCTTAGCATCAAAAGAGTCTCGCAAGCTTAAGATGCCTAAAGTCTGTTGAACTACCGATTCCTATTTTTATTTTTATCCACCTGTGGATTAATTTCAACTATTTGTGATACTGATATTACATTATTACATTCGGTTGAAATATATCTTTCATTTGCTTCCGCTGTGCATTTAAATATTGTGTTGTTTGACTGTAATGTTGCCAACCACGTCACGATACTCCCCCACCGGGCCCACCGGTCATATGTTGAAATATCGGGGTGTGACAGTTTCTTTATGAAATCTTCTTGTTTCTCTAGTGTTTCTACACTTGTTTTATCACCAAAAATAGTGTATGTTTAAGTAAGAATCAAGACCTCCTAAAAATCATATTTTGAACTTGGTTCCTTTGGAAAACCATTCATAAATCTTAGATCTATAAGATTATCCACTCACTTGATTATTATTTTTCAAGAAATCATTTTATTTTTCAAGTTCATGCTTACACATGAGGATGATCATCTTGTTTCATCACATAATCATCCTCTTACTTGCTAGATCATATGTTTAATCACAATCTAGCAAGCTCCTTATGATGATCAACATCATAATCTCAAGAAAATATCAATCAAGTATCATACATACACCAAATAACATAGTTTCATCAATATTTCATCATATATCAAGCTTATGTTCATGTTTGTTGATTATGTTCTTTAGTATTCTTTATGATTAACAATGTACACCATCTTTTAACCAACAAAATTAGAAGTAACAAAGGGTTATAAGGGCCTTACTACTAGCTCTATGGCTAGGGATGAACACAAGAAGTTGTAGATGACAAATGTGTTGGATAAAAGCAAGTAGAAATGTCCTTGAAGTTCCAAAGCCACCAAGCTTCTTGATGTTGTTCCTAGCACCTTGTGTACAACTTGGAATGGACAAATGACGATGATGGTGGGATGGTTGTGGTTCGGCCGAGAGCTAAGGGAGAGGGAGGAGGAAGATGGAGGTGTTGGGTGTTGATGAAGAATGAAGGTTAAGGTCTTGGGGTTAATATAAACTCATTTCCAACAAGTGTTTAACCTTTGGGTTTTATGTTCTCTAAAGTACATGACACAATCTAATAAACAATCAAATAAAATACACCAATTAGGCAATGTGTGGGCCGATTACTAGCTGGGGGGGGGGGTCTAAGTGTAAGTTTAAACGATATAGTTAGTTTAAGGTTTAAATTCAAGTGTTAGTTGTAAGTGTTAGTTACTAGATATTTTATATGGGGTGTTATGATGTTCGGGGATCATAACTAGCTCAGAAACACTAAAACAATGCTTCTAGTATAAATTTGGTGTTTCGGGTAGTGTCCGGTTCTTCGGTTAGATACCGGTTCGTTAAAGTGTCAAAGTATTTCGTTTAGTGTTCATTATGTTACCCTTTGTGGCACTTTTAATTCCCGACACTTAGAAAATCATTCAGGACCATTTAGTCATATTTTTGCATGAAACTAGCTTATTAAAAAGCTGATTTTTGCTGATTTATGTAGAATTCTGCACTTTATGTGGGTTTTAGGCACTTTAAGTGTCACACCCCCAAAATCCACCATGCGGAGTATCACCGCTTGGAGGCGTGACGTGACCAGGATCGAGCCACCAATCATGTTGAACAACATAATTAAGTAAATAAAACCAAACATAATACGATTGGTGACCAAAAGGAAGTAAACCGTTTTTAGGTTAACAGCGGAAGCATAAAACATAAGTTCAAAACATAAGTCCATAGTTCATAAGTTTAAAGTCCAAAACGTAGGTTTAATAAGTTCATAAAGTTTATTCATTAAGTACGGGACATATCAGTTCGCATCCCACAACGACCACCTCCATATGCAAGCTCCATAGCATCTAATGACCTGCAAAGCATGTAATAACGAGTCAACAACAAAGTTGAGTGAGTTCACGGTTGGTTGTCCATTTTAGAGTTGTTTCAAAAAACATAGTTTAATCTTATTCGGCTATCCAGCCGTCGGGGTTACCCCATAGTTCGAAAACGTTTATTAGTTAACCATCCCATGTCCACCTTCCCTGGCTATCCAGCCCGGCACTTTGGCCGTTGGGAGCTACCCCAGTATTTTAAACTATCAGAATCGTTTATCATATCGACTACTAACAAAAATTAATTGTGCCCTAGCGTCGGTGTTCTATCACCACCGACGTGCCATAGTCCATTAGTACACTCCCGTCCAAATGGCACGGTGTGAGGTTTGTTAAACCTAATAGCGCTATTAACTAATGACCCGCTCGCCATAGCCTCGGCGATTAAGTCGATACAAAAAGGGAGGGACTTCGCTGATAGAGTTCTAGTCCAGTAAGTCTAATACGTCTCAACAGGACGAGGAATTTGTATTCCTGAACACGTCTCAAGGACGAGGAATTTACATTCCTGAACGCGTCCCAAAGGACGAGGAATCCCTATTCCTGTACCCATTCCCATTCCCACCGGGAATTTACCATGCTTTGTAGAAAAGTGTGAACTCACCTCGGTTGCTCGTTTTGACTCTCACAAATAGCTAGCAATTAAGGTTGGTCAATCACGTCCTAGTATGATTACGAGTTAGTCATTTAGTGGTTTCAAATAGAGCACAAAGTTCCTACACGTATCTATCACATAACATGCATCACTTTAACAGTTTATGCCCATATAAGTTTCCCATCCATTCCCCACTCATAAACAAACATACGATAATGCACATAACACATATAACATGTTAGATCATTCACAGATAGCATACTCGACATTTAGACATGCAAATTACAGCTTATGTCATTTCAGCATAAATATTCAAAACCGGGCTGTTTTCGGACATTTTAATAAAATAGTTATCTTATTCCAAAAATTCCAAAATTTTTACACAATGTCTTAAACGTTCCATATTTTATTGTGTAAAAATATCGGGGTCCAGTTCATTACCAATATTTTGTAAAAATTCATTTTCCGGACTGAACTCAGATTTATCTTTTTCTGACCACAGTCCACGGAACAATTTATTAAAAATTCATCGTAAGTCCGATTTACAAAATTCCAGTGGGGTAATTACAAATACATCGGTGGTCATCTACAGTACGAGTTTCATGATCCAATTCTACGCAGAACCCAAGTTATGACAGAAAACAAAACACCTATTTTCAGAAGAAAAATGCAGCTCTAGCTGCTGTTACGAAATGACGCTTTAAAAATAGTAAACGGAGTCCAAAAATTACGATTCCGGTGCCATTAGAACCGTATTTCATAATAACACGTTTAGACTCAAAATATCAGTTTTTCGTAGAGTTTATGACCTGTTTACAGCCAACTGAAGTTGGCTGTAAAACTTGGACAGATTCTGTTTTCCATTCTTTAATCTTCTAAGACGCGTTCGATTGATTCCGTTAGCATGATTAGTGATCGTAACAACATCAAACATCAATATTAACCAGCAACACATCAGATAATCAACCAAGAATCATAACAAAACAAGATCCAAGAGTTTTACACTAATAGTCATTCTTTAACCAACATGTTCATCATTTTAGTAGACTTTAAACTTTGATCTTATATGTTCATGATTTTTATCCGAAAATTTTCTTATTAACCACTTTAGATATGAACAATAGGGTGTTTAGAGCCACTTACTACTAGCTCGTGGCTAGGGAAGAAACTAGACGAAAAACGGGCGGTTAATAGCGTTGTGGTGAGGTCCTTGGCAATCCGTAAGCACCAAGCTTCCTTATACGTGATCCTCCACACTTGAATGTATATGGAATTGCAAGTTTGAAATTGAATGATGGTGGTGGGAATGTGAGTGCTCTCGGCTGAACACCAAGCAAGAGGGAAAAGGGAGTTGCAATTTGTTTAGTGGGTTATGAATGTGAGGTTTATCCATCATGCCACCTTATAAACTATTATTTTCTAAAACCCAAAGGATACTATGTTTAGATGATATTAGACATTTAGGATTAAATTAATCAACCAAGGACAAAGTGTGTCACCCATTGTGGTGACCGATCGGACAAGGGGTGGGGGGGTTTGGTTTGGGTTTAACTAATTAGTTAGGGTTATATTTAGTTTAGTTAGGAGGTTAAACCAATTTCTAGTGTGTAGTGCTTTGTAACGGGTGTTAGGGTATTTGGGGACCCTAACTGGCTCAGAAAAGGAAAAACATTGTCATGTCAATATTTTTATGTTCCGGGTAAAGTCCGGTTGTACGGTTGGGTAATAATCCGTTAAAGTGCTAAATTAATTTGTAAGGCGTCCTATTTATATATTTTTGTAACGTTTTTACTTTCTAACACTTAGGGAATCATAATGGACTATTTAATGACTTTTCTGTACATTACTAGTGTGTTAACAGGCGCATGTAAATATAACACAGATATCAGAAAGCAGTTACGTAATTCCACATAGTCATCAAGCACATTAATTATCATTAATAAATTGTACGGAATACATGGAATTATGAGGGTTGTCACATTAAGTATCATCTAGAAAAGCAGTTTTGTGGTCCTTACTTCCCTACACACTCTACTAGTGTAGTACTTGGTTTCTGGCTCATACTGGGTCCCAAAACACTGTCTGTCTATGTACTGAACCCCGTCAGCGTATTCCTGTTTTATCCGTTAACTGTGCTAACTGTGCTTTGAGCATCATGTATGTAAATATGGTGTGCATGTAATAATGATATGTCATTATGCAATATGAGATGCACATGTAAGTATGATGCAGTAATCAGAAAGCAGTTAATTGTTATTCAGCACAGTCATTAGGCACTAATCAAGATTAATTAATTGTACGGATGCATGCAAATTTGGCAGTTGTCACATTATTCACGATTTGATCCAAAACGACGCAGCGGAAAATGAACCGTAAAATTTCTTTCTTTTAACTACTCTAACATACTTAAATACCGTTTAGGTCAACCCTTCTAAAATAAATACATCATTCATCATTTATTTAATGTAACTATGCTAACAAATGATTACAAACAACGTGACCGCTTTCCCGTACAATCCATGATCTTCAACTTGATCCTCGTTCACTTGTCCATCTTGAATATCAGATTAACCTGCGGTCACCATATATAACCAACACGATAATACATGGTAATATCATATATAATTTAATACATATACTTAAAAGGCTATATCACATTCTAACTACGTAAGGTATTCCATTGAAACATCCTCTCAATTTTATTTAATCGAGTCCGACATCAATTCCTTGAGAGTCCAGCGTTCCCATACCTGCACTCCATTTATTTCATTCTCAATAGTAACATGGTTAGGAGTACGTAATCTCAAACATATTGAAAACCCACATCTTCACATATACGTATACCAGTGATCTACAATCATTAGATTACAGCACGTTTACACACTTCCATATATCTAAGTACATCCAAACGTATCCCATTCATATGTACGTACATACAAGTTCACACTACTTACACACGCTACAGTTCCATATCTACATACATACATACATACAAGTCACATTCACTTATTTGTAAGTTGAGTCTTATCTACAATCATATCAACACAAATCAATGCAATTACAACAAACATAACCGACTAACTTCCAACAAACATGATGAACATTCCATTAACATGATGAACATTCCATTAACACGATTAACATTCAGCAACAAAATGAACATTCCATTAACACGATGAACATTCATCAACATAATGAACATTCCATTAACATGATGAACATTCAGCAACATAATCAACATTCCATTAACACGATGAACATTTAGCAACATAATGAACATTCCATTAACATGATGGACATTCAACAACATAATGAACATTCCATTAACACGATGGACATTCAGCAACATAATGAACATTCCATTAACACGATGGACATTCAGCAACATAATGAACATTTAATTAACACGATGGACATTCAGCAACATAATGAACATCCCATTAACACGATGAACATTCAGCAACATAATGAACATCCCATTAACACGATGGACATTCAACAACATAATGAACATTCCATTAACAGGATGGACATTCAGCAACATAATGAACATTCCATTAACACGATGAACATTCAGCAACATAATGAACATTCCATTAACACGATGAACATTCAACAACATAATGAACATTCCGTTAACACGGTGAGGCTATCATCTTAATTTACATTAAGGATAGACGAAGTTCATATGAACTTACCTTGGTACTTACCCTTACCCGTAAATTCTTACATGGTTCCCAATATACAACATACCAAACTTCATTTATAAATAAGAAGTGATTCCGGAAATCACTTACCTTAAGCATCTGTTTCGTACTTGCTTCCCCGCATCCTTCCCGTTAGCCTTCCACGTTTCCACCCACCTTGACATGATCCTATACTTTCATGTCATTATGGTTACCGCATTATTAGCATACACGCACATTCTAAATTACATTTATTCTACATAATTCTTTATATCATCACATATAACATTTATTGATATAGCATGTGCCTTGCGATTTCCCTAACATCACATTTGTGGCCAAATGTCTTACTATGCTATTTATGCACAGTTGACTTTTATAAAGTCAACTGTCCATCATATGAATTATCAACTTAAGCTCATACATTCTCAACGTTAATAGTTTATACTACGGACATCATACACATTTCATACTCATATAGCAATACACATAATGTGCATCATTTGACCCAAGCATAGAGTACAACTTCTAATGCATAGTGTTTACCAAATCATATAATTAACCAAAATCCTACATGTATTCCATTCAAAACATACTTCTCATGATTAATTATCACCGAATTACATCACCTCCACACATTATACACTTTCATCCATCATTTGCATACCATTTCATCTATTAATCTCACCTAGGCATTTCAACAAACACTTGGTGTGCGTACTACTTTCTAAGCACATTGTACAAGCATCTTATGCTCATCTTCATACTTCTTGCCTTCATCAATCAAATACAACTAAAATCAACCTAATTTCATACCATACTCAACCTATCTAAAAAGTATTCATCACATACAACATACTACATCAAATTTTGAACAAGGATTGGACATGGGTGTTATACACATGTCGCCATTTTCACTAACCCAAGTGGGTTTCACCTTCAAACATCAAATTACTTGATATCATACATAAAACAAGTTCTATTTGGTCATTCTAACACATATCCATGCTCAATTTCAACAAATTTCAGGATTGTTCACAAACCCACTTCATACAAGATCACCAAATCACAAATTACAACTTACCACATATTTATCTTGTCTAGATGATTCAGAATCTAAGCTCATGCATCTGATTTAGCTCCAATCTCCATCCTAATTTGATCAATTGGGCCATTCTTGAGTTGAAGAGGGTTTTTTCCTCCTCTATCTCTCTCTGATCGAACATACATACCCACACTACACACACTTAGGTGTTTTATAAGACTTTCATTCTTTTTTCGAAGTTTAGTCCCTTATGTTTGCCATTCTTTCTTTTTGTCACACAAAACTTTATTCATTACTACTTAACCTACATATCCTAACTAAGTTAAAAGACTTAGTTATTTTATTTCTTTCCATTACCCAAGGAACATACTAACGAAATAAAACTTCTGGTTTTTGGGGTGTTACAAGTCTACCCCCTTAAAGGAGGTTTCGTCCCCGAAACCTTCTCATTCCTACTAGACTATGACTATGTTTATTCATTTAACAAATCCTAAAGCATACTATTTCCCGAACCCACTCATGGTTCGGATAGAGTCTCCGTTCGTGAACAAGCATAATTATATATTTTGTTTCTACTTTCTTAATTAAGCATAAAACTTTCTTACCTTTACTAATCATAACGAATCCATAAATTCCAATTTACTCACCAATCATACTCAATATTCTATTCTTGCGTTAGTCACATTAGTACTTGTCACGAGCTTACTAATGCATCTCACTATTAGTATTCCTTCCAATAATTTTCTTAACACATGAAAATTTAAACCATAAACATACACATACTACGAACATTTAATCAAAGTTATCACAACAAAACCACTATGCCATACTCCTTTATTCATACTTATCTCGGAAGATAAACATCATTCTACGTTTGCTACCGCTAGATGATATTAAGTATACCCTTAGGTCAATTTCGATACATTTCACGCATCACTCACTGATGTGCGTTAGGTGTGATAGGTTTTTAATGTATATTTTAAGCCCTTTTACACTTTTTAGCCAAGTTTTAAATTTATAAAACACGATATTTACTAACACTAAACACACATATGGGTAAGTGCACCCATCGTGAGCGTAGTATAGTGTTGGTAAGATACCGAGGTCGTCCAAGGACACAAGAGCTTTTAGTACCGGTTTATCCTCAACATCTAATCAAATCAAAAGTTTAGAAAAATGTTTTTAACTAGAAAAATAAAACTAACTAAAATGCTGAAAAATAAAATAAAATATAAAAAACAGATAGACAAGATGAATCACTTGGATCCGACTCGTGTTTAGTGTAACCTTTGATTATTTCCGCACTTTTGCACTTTTTAAGAGATTATCTTAGTTATTGTAGTAGGCCCCTCTTCTGAATGTGACGTTACCCTAAACCCAGTAGTTTGAGTCAGCAAGGATACAATCCTAAAGGGTTGGATTATTAAAAGATAATTAATTAAGTTATTAATGCATAATGTGGTAGGCCCCTCTTCTGGAGGTGACGTTACCCTCGGCTAAGTAGTCTGAGTCAGCAGGGATACAGTCCTAAGTAGCCGGGTTAAAGTATTAATAGTAGTTTACATATCAAGGGATCAAGGAGTTCAGACCCCCGCCATCCAATACCAATGGGTATTGAAGGAGGTCCTACTAAAGTTGACCCAGGTCCTTGCAGGATCTATACACTGAACAAGGCAAGACTCTTACCAACCCGTTCCATTAACCCCCGGCCAGGTAGCCAACATACCTCCATATAGACCGTGGAGATATGAATGGTGAAAATCTTTTATTTTATATAGACAGTAAAATAATGCCAAGACACCACGGACAAATGATAAGGAAGACTCACCTTCAACATAAGAAACTAGTTATTAAAGTCATTTATACAGAACCAAATAAAAAGTGCGAAAAGATTAAAAATAAAAACTATTACACTAGACACTTGTCTTCACCAAGTGATGTAAGAGACTTAGGCAAACATGGCCTTTGATTGTCAAGAACTCTTACGATCAATCTTGGACCCCGAGACTACAACACACACTCTATGATGGATGATGGATGATGGTGGTGGATGTGGGTTGTGATGGTGGTGGAGGGTGGGTGTAGTGTGAGAGAGGTAGTTTGCCAAGGGATGGTTTGCAAATGAGCCAAACACCCCTATTTATAGCCTGCACAGAAGCCCGGACACGGCCTCGTGTCCATTGGGCACGGCCTCGTGTCCACCCATCTTTTCTTTCTTCATTAATTGCAGTTTGTCTGCGTTAGTTGACCACGCCCTCGTGTCCGCTGGGCACGACCCCGTGTGCAGAAGCGTATCTGTACTATCAATATTTCCTCAGATTCTGCGAATCTTAGAGTTGACCACGGCCCCGTGTCCGCTGGGCATGCCCCCGTGGTGGGTGATAGAAGCTTCTACAACTTTGTCTTTTCTGCAGACACTTGGGCACGCCCATGTGCTTAGTGAGCACGGGGCGTGTTCAGCCTTCTGTTCTTTTGTTTTGCTTGGGAAGATGTTGTCGGGGGGTCGGGCATGCCACATTTATTCCCTTTCTTGTATTTATGTTTGATTTAGCTGCCTTTTTGCTTCTTTTGTTCATTTGAGCTCATTTAATCCTGAAAATACAAAAGGAAGACAAAAACACACTTTTTCCAACATTAGTACTAAAAAAATGGTTAGTTTAATGCCATATTTGATGTAATTTATATGTTGCATTTTGCGCACATCACTCACAATGCACACATGCGCATTACTCAACAACATTAAATCTGAGCTGTAATTCATTCCTTTGTTGACCTTCACAAGTCAACATTCTACATTCAAATACCATCCTTTTGTATGGAAGGTATTATTCACATTGAACTTCTTCTTAACAATCATAATTTAAACCTGTTACTAACCTTGCATTCATTGCGTAGATTAACGATCCGCAAACCAGATCGGCCCACTTCTTCACGAGTCCGTATCAAAACCGGATCGATCCCTTCATTCCATTTAATGAGCTTCTGCTCGTGCATATCCATTCACCAATTCGATTGGTTTCATCACATTAAGAGTTCTACCACTATCATCTACACATTCCTTTTTTACATAATTTTTTTTTGTTATTTATTTCACCAGCTTCTTGCAGTTTGACTTTTCAAGGTCAAACTGGCATTTCTTACTTATCGTAGATGTATTGAAGTACACGTCCATACTTCTTTCCATTCAAGCTTACTTGCAAAGACTTTATTATATCATTTCAGTATTTCTTGCAAAAACATACCCTTCCCATCCACACTTAAGTTATTTGTCTAGGTCGTAGTCGTCATTCATCCCGACTCCCAAGAGTCAATTAATAATATGTCTAACACATAACTTATTTCTTCCGTCTAAAGTTTCTTGCTACTACAATGGTTTTTTTCGGTTTTATCTTCTTGACAATTCAACTACTTCATGCTATCTTACTATTACTTGCTTAATAACTTATCAACTTACTTTGTTTGACTTTTCAAAAGTCCAATTGTAATTGCATTCTGATCTATATTCACCAATTACCCAATTCTAACACACCCCTCTCTAGTCGAGCAATAAGCTCCTATTAAATTCATAACCTTTATACATACCTGACGCAAGTCAAAATCCATTGACTCGTTATCCATACCTTGCTTGACTATTTCCTTCCAGTTTGTGACAGTAACATTGCCGTACATCATGCTCACCTACCATTAAATAACTTGACCATTTCAAACATTAAATACCGGGTTCAAATGGCAATCACCATTTGACCCGCATAACTCATTTATCCTTTCAACCTTTCTTGTATACAATACATGAGCATAATTATATTCATATATTTACATATATATATATATATATATATATATAAGTTTAAAGCATAACTTGAATAATATCCGCTTCTTAAAGAATATTTACTCATTCGATCTATAATTACTTAAAATTTTGAGCCTTTCATTCTTGTCATTCATTCTTACTTATTTGATTCATGCCTATTTACGAATTTTAAACTTTTTCATTCTATCATTCATTCCCTTCTAAGTTTCGAATCCGTCTCGTGGTTTCTAACATATCATTCATATCTTTCATTCCTTTAATGTTTCGAATCCGTTTCGCGGATTCTAACTTATCATTCATACTTCCCATGTGTATTTGGTACTTTCAAAACCCTGAAAGTCTTACATTTCCCTTCACCCTCACGTCCACCTACTACCTAATTCTAACGGACATACGTGTAACAATTATTACGGTCTCACGAACGTCATATGTTTCTTATGTACTGGACAGGTACTGTCACACCCCGACTTTCCACGTGTCACCGGTGGGCCCGGTGGGGAGTATCGTGACGTCATGGTTGGCAACATAATAGTCAAACAACACAATATATATATGAATGCACAGCGGAAGCAAAGGATATTTATTATTACATTCCGAATATGAAGTAATATTCAGTATTACAACGGAAGTAAAGGGTCCACAGGCGGATCTTTAAAACATATCATTTGTTCAACAGACTTTAGACGCCTAGAACTTGCAAGATTCCTTATTAGCGCCCTGAGCTTCCAGCCAATTTCGTTTAGTACCTGTCACTTAACCTTTTTGGAAAATACGTCAGTTTTCACTGGTAAATACACTCAACCGACTCATTTGAAAAGAGTTTAAGAAAATTGATTTAGATGCACCAGGCACAAAACCTTTTGACACTTTGATTAAAATGCACAGAGGTAAAATTAATCTTTTTAACTTGGAACAATTATATTTATAACCTTGTATACAGATTTACATGTTCGTTGTACGTTCAGGGCCCGATGTAGAAACCGAGTCAAGATTAACAGACACGCCACAAGTATAGACCCACAAAAGAGTGAGATACCGTTATTACTTAGTAACTGTCAGGTGTATGCCTACACCCCGTACCTAAGACGTGGCCATTTTATAATACAATGATGTCAAGGATATCCGGGACATGGTCATTAACCCCTAAAGGCTTTTATTTCAAACAATACAGATTAAACCGGGTTACCTCAATAATTTAACCTTCATTAAGATTAAATATTCAATACCCGACCAAGCGGTATTATTATACCGTATCCCAAGCCCGTATAGGGAAAATAAGTTAAGAGTATTTACCTGAGCTAGCTCCTGTCTTAAATAGCAAGAATCTAATAACTCGGTCGTATTCACTTAAGTAAGCGTAGGTACCATTTACCGGAATGCTCTAGTCTGGAATGATGGTATAAATAATCAATTAGGATGCTAACGGGTCTTTAATTTAGCCTAAGCTTAGACCGGTTAGTCTTAAGGGAATATACGGTTCAAGCGCATGATTAAGCGAAGACCGGAATAGAATGTGTTTTAGACCCGAAAAGTTTGAAGACTTGTGTTATATGGGTATTTCATACACACTCTGAATTTTGAGATAAAACCGATAAGGTTTGACCCGTTTCGGCTAATTTATGTAAACTTGTTACATAAACCGATCCGAACGCGAATAACGCGTAACGGGTAACCGAATAGGTCACGAACAGGTTTCCTAAGTTAATATGCCTTAAATATGTTGTGATATCAGTAGGATACCTTCCATTATGCCCAAAACGAGTTTGATCTCAATTTAAGCCCCGTAGGGGTATTTTGGTCATTTACCTAAGGCATATATACTACCTGTCATACAACTACTCGAACGATGTGACCATAAGGTCGCTTAATGTGTTTGGTCGGATCCTAATGATCGACCAAACGGGTCGGGTTCGAAAGTATAAGCGATTGTTTAGATCGCTTACCTTCACGACCCTATATAAGCACTAAACTAAAAGTGACGAGCTAAGCATGTTAAAACATGCTTAACTAAGTTAGAAAACATGTTTGGTATCAAAACAAACGGTTTTGATACCCATAAGTAGTTTGGTTACAAAATACGCAAGAATACGTATTCTGGTCGAAACTACGGCTCGTCACTGAGCCTAGGTAACGTGGTAATCAGTAGGTATAGTCACTAGGGACTATAACCATCGTGATCACGCTCACGTTATGAAGTTCAAACGAACTTCACATCGACCATAAACTGGTCAATGCAGAAAGTCAAACAAAGTTTGACTTTCGGACTCGAAAAGCGATAAAAGAACGAAAGAATACTTACGAAGGGTCCCCGCTAGTAAATCTTGATCGAATAGCTCAGGTATGAAGCGAAGGCCTCAACTTAGAGCATTTGGATCAGATTTGGTGGGTTTTGAATGAAAGGGGGGTTGGGTATTTATAGTAAACGGTCCACCGTTAGGATCGTTTCTTGGAGAAGAGGGCACGATCAAGGCCGTACACTTGTCGGGAAGTTGTGGTGCCTAAATTGCCACTAACCATAAGGTATCAACACTTGGCAAGGGATTAGGAAGTGGTTAACAGCTGAAAACAGGCTGTTACATACTCTGCATCTGGTCTGGAGACCCCTAGCGCACCGCTACGCTAAAAGTGTAGCGCACCGCTAGGCTTAAGTTTGGCAGATTTTCACTTTTGGTCCCTGTCATGCATTCAGCCCATTTTCGACACGTTTAAGGCCCGTTAACCCCATTTCAAAGCTCTAAAATGAAGTTAAAGTATAGGGAACTTAAAATGTGTTCAAAAATATCTCGGATGTCGGTTCGTTTGGCCGTACGAACGCGATGTTCGCTTAATTACGACGGAATGCGCATAAGCGCGAAAAACGAACCAAATGACGCGACGAATGGATTTTTCTTAAGGCGAACACTAAAATATAATGTAGTCATGCTTACATAAATTTTTGGATGTCCGGATGTATTCAGAACGTATGTTATGCGCGAAAATGCAAACTTATGCACTTTTTGACGCTTTTAGTCCCTGATCCTTCTACACTTGATCTTATCATGACTTCTTGCACTTTGAGCCCTCTAACTTGACTTTTAAGGGCCTTAAGACATAACCATACTTTGTTAAGTCCTTGGGTAACTTTATGGTTACCCGAAAAGTCATAAATTTCAACGTTGACGCTTTTAACCCCTCGCACACGAATTTGATCATAACTTTCTCATACGATAACGAATCTTTATGAAATTTTAATCGTGCATTCTAGTGAGCATAATTTACATTTACAAAGCTTCGGGTTTGTCAAAAGGTCACTCAGAGGTATATCTTTAACATGTTGACACATTTAACCCCTGTAGTTTGTAATCTCTCACTTTTAGCTTCGTATGATCCATGATTCATTCGTTTGAAGGTATGAACATTGTGTAGGGTTAATGTTCATTATATTTATTCACAGTTGACACTTAGAATCCGTATAAACACATACTTTCCATGTTTGTCAACTTTAGTCCCTCTAGAACATTATTTCACATGTTCAAACATATGACACGTGTCAACACATTATAGGACGTGAATTTTCGAGGTGTTACATCCTCACCCCCTTAAAATAAATCTCGGCCCGAGATTTACCGAAATAAAGGAAGTATTCTCTGCCTAATAATGGCAACTTACAGATGATTAGGAAGTTGTATGATCTTATTTGTTGTTTCCTGGGCAACGTTCAGATCCTTATAATTGGACTTACCAATCTATTGTCCTAACAATAAACGTTTAACATGCCATTTATACAAGGTCTCCAAGGAGCCACCTTGATACTTGTATGGCAGTTATTATAGGAAAGCTTATCTTAAGGTGAGGTGATTATTCCAACCATTGCTCCAAATTAATTCTTACGGAATAGCTAATCTTTACAGTTAGTCGAACAATTCGACGATTTTGGGCAGCTGATGGCAATTCTTAATCGTCGCCTAATTAGGGTTGCGGTGAACAATGCCTTAGCAAAATGAACCGTCTTTCAAAATTTCCTATACCGAATTCTCAGGATTTGAGTTAGGCTATGAATCTCCTATCTTAAAATTTACTTAATCAGGTTTTCGGTTATTCCATAATCAACATGGAGTTCTTACAACACTCTAACCCAAAGTGGGATGTTAATCTTAACTCTACCTGCCTCTAGAGAGGTAAACAGGGTAAACTTAGAAGAAGATAGTCCAGATACAAGGAGGTTACAGAGATTTTCCATATCTCAAGCTCCAGTTCACTCATCGACGCTTGTGTCTAATAAGTGACACATTCATGTTATGAGTCCACATATTCCGTTACCAAGGAATATTTATTTGGATAATTCTATTCCGGATATTTCCCTTGAATACTACTAGTCGACATTAGTACAATATGACCATTGGGATATCTCAGGGGTTCCATGTATTAAACCTCCATGCTGATCAGACATGGAAATAATCTATGGGACACACTAGGATACGCCAATCCTCATATGACACTTTTATCAAACATAGTTTGGCATTCGCAGGCGATAGAAAACAATGAAGAAGATAATTAAAATAACATATGTTGTCGCACTCTATGCAAAGAAAGAGTGCTCTTAGATTTCGGAAGAATTCCTTGCCGATCTATAAGAATTGGTTACTATGGTTTCCTTGGTAGTTATACCTTGTGGATGAAAAAAATTGCTAAGTTTATGGTTCATGAAGATTTATTATTGCCTGTATTAAAAACAGGACACTTAGTAGAAATTATCATTGATAAATGATAAGGAAGTTTATTGTACAAGTGCTTATATCTAATAAATAAGGGAAGTTTCACAAACTAGGCACCTAGCTCAGTTGGCTAGGCGCGCGAAAGGGTGCGGCCGGCCTAGACCCGGGTTAGATTCCGGGGACGGTCAGTTCCACCATTTTTTTTTTTTTTTTTTTTGTTTAATATTAATTAATCGTACGGGTACGTGAAATTACGAGAGTTGTCTCATAAGGAGTCTTGATAATTAATTGCTTCTTATCACTCACAATATGGATTTGGTCACAAGACGACCAATCCTATCCTATTACTATATCGAGTCCTCCTATTAATGAAACAAGGACAGCGGAGACAACAGTTCTCAACATTTATCATTCATTATGGAATTATATGTGCCAGTATCAAATAAGTTTCTGCATAAACTGCTTGATAAGGAAAGGTACATATTATACTATTATTATTCTGCACCATCTCTTGGGCGTTCATCCTGAAAACTCATGCGTTTGCTTTCTTGGCCTTTTCAGACTACTTCGCGTACTTAGGGCAGTTGGTCTTTATGTGCCCTTTCTCGTTGCAGTTGTAGCATGTAGCATCTTTAATCTTCCTGCAATCAACAGTCTTGTGCTCCCTAGACTTGCATATCCCACACGGTAGAGGCTGAGACTCAAATCTGCATTTCCCAAGATGGTATTTCCTACAGGTTTCGCACCTGGTCTTTTCCCTGGTCTGCTGTCTGACATTTAAATCCTTCCCAGACTTAGTTGCTCCCTCCTTATTACAAATTCCGCAAGGCTTAGCTTTCGTATTTAAGGTGCCTTTTCCTTTAATCGCCGTCTTTGGGCAGCGGTTCTTTATGTGCCCCTTTTCGCCACAGCCATGGCAGGTCGCATCTTCCATCTTCTTGCAATCCAAGGTCTTGTGCCCCTTGGTTTTGCAAATTCCACATAATTTAGCACGTGGGTCGATTGTGCATTTTCCAGAATGTTGTTTCCTGCAGTTGTTGCATTCGGGTTTTGCCTCCTTTGGCTTGGACTGGTTATAGCTTGAACCGGTCTTACCCTTCTTGTAACCTCTATTTGGGGTATCATCGCACTTTCGCTTAAGATCCTCCAACACACGGTCCGCAGCGTTGCTTACGGCTATTTCGATCATAGCCTGTAACCCGGTGCTTATTAATTTCAGTCTTGCATCATCTTCCTGATTAACTGGATGATTGCGAGCTTCAGAGGGGTCAGCCATGGTGAAGCTTTGAGGGCTACAAACCAAGTAGCAATAATGGGTTTAAGTATATGACGAATTGTCCAATTTTGATAAATTAATAACCATGATTCCCATTGATCGCTTTTGCTAAAAAAAAGGGTTTGGAAAAATTTCCTAATATAAAGATGACAAGTGTGATTTTATCGCATCACTGTTGCCAGGAGTGTTAACATATTTACAATGTTACAAGGATTTGAATCCTTTGAATAGGTTCTACCATCTTGGCCTTGTCTGGAATGACATATAGGCTAGGTCGTACCTTTAGGATTCTTTTTAATAATTAACGCAGAACAATCCTAATTGAACTGTTAACAAGGATCTGAATCTAATTATGGAACTACCATCTTGGCCCTGTCTTAATGTGACATATGGCTAGGTCTTGTCCTTTTTAAATTTTGTCATTTTATTATAATGGTAGATCTTATAATATAGGAATGATACTTTAAATATAATCGTTCCTTTAAAATATAATAAGTATATGGTTGCCCTAAACGGGACTTCTATAGCAATTGACTTGAAGAATACTTTCCATATTCTATGCATAGGCAAGTCAGAAAAATAACAAAGGAATCAAATAAGGACAAAATAAAACGAATTTTAGAATTTGTCCTATGTTTTTGTCTAGACTCAAGAATGTGCAATTGTGTAACTGAGATTAAACACAAAAGACTAGTGTTTAATTCACTCAGTGTTGGCTCTGATACCAACCTGTCACACCCCGACTTTCCACGTGTCACCGGTGGGCCCGGTGGGGAGTATCGTGACGTCATGGTTGGCAACATAATAGTCAAACAACACAATATATATATGAATGCACAGCGGAAGCAAAGGATATTTATTATTACATTCCGAATATGAAGTAATATTCAGTATTACAACGGAAGTAAAGGGTCCACAGGCGGATCTTTAAAACATATCATTTGTTCAACAGACTTTAGACGCCTAGAACTTGCAAGATTCCTTATTAGCGCCCTGAGCTTCCAGCCAATTTCGTTTAGTACCTGTCACTTAACCTTTTTGGAAAATACGTCAGTTTTCACTGGTAAATACACTCAACCGACTCATTTGAAAAGAGTTTAAGAAAATTGATTTAGATGCACCAGGCACAAAACCTTTTGACACTTTGATTAAAATGCACAGAGGTAAAATTAATCTTTTTAACTTGGAACAATTATATTTATAACCTTGTATACAGATTTACATGTTCGTTGTACGTTCAGGGCCCGATGTAGAAACCGAGTCAAGATTAACAGACACGCCACAAGTATAGACCCACAAAAGAGTGAGATACCGTTATTACTTAGTAACTGTCAGGTGTATGCCTACACCCCGTACCTAAGACGTGGCCATTTTATAATACAATGATGTCAAGGATATCCGGGACATGGTCATTAACCCCTAAAGGCTTTTATTTCAAACAATACAGATTAAACCGGGTTACCTCAATAATTTAACCTTCATTAAGATTAAATATTCAATACCCGACCAAGCGGTATTATTATACCGTATCCCAAGCCCGTATAGGGAAAATAAGTTAAGAGTATTTACCTGAGCTAGCTCCTGTCTTAAATAGCAAGAATCTAATAACTCGGTCGTATTCACTTAAGTAAGCGTAGGTACCATTTACCGGAATGCTCTAGTCTGGAATGATGGTATAAATAATCAATTAGGATGCTAACGGGTCTTTAATTTAGCCTAAGCTTAGACCGGTTAGTCTTAAGGGAATATACGGTTCAAGCGCATGATTAAGCGAAGACCGGAATAGAATGTGTTTTAGACCCGAAAAGTTTGAAGACTTGTGTTATATGGGTATTTCATACACACTCTGAATTTTGAGATAAAACCGATAAGGTTTGACCCGTTTCGGCTAATTTATGTAAACTTGTTACATAAACCGATCCGAACGCGAATAACGCGTAACGGGTAACCGAATAGGTCACGAACAGGTTTCCTAAGTTAATATGCCTTAAATATGTTGTGATATCAGTAGGATACCTTCCATTATGCCCAAAACGAGTTTGATCTCAATTTAAGCCCCGTAGGGGTATTTTGGTCATTTACCTAAGGCATATATACTACCTGTCATACAACTACTCGAACGATGTGACCATAAGGTCGCTTAATGTGTTTGGTCGGATCCTAATGATCGACCAAACGGGTCGGGTTCGAAAGTATAAGCGATTGTTTAGATCGCTTACCTTCACGACCCTATATAAGCACTAAACTAAAAGTGACGAGCTAAGCATGTTAAAACATGCTTAACTAAGTTAGAAAACATGTTTGGTATCAAAACAAACGGTTTTGATACCCATAAGTAGTTTGGTTACAAAATACGCAAGAATACGTATTCTGGTCGAAACTACGGCTCGTCACTGAGCCTAGGTAACGTGGTAATCAGTAGGTATAGTCACTAGGGACTATAACCATCGTGATCACGCTCACGTTATGAAGTTCAAACGAACTTCACATCGACCATAAACTGGTCAATGCAGAAAGTCAAACAAAGTTTGACTTTCGGACTCGAAAAGCGATAAAAGAACGAAAGAATACTTACGAAGGGTCCCCGCTAGTAAATCTTGATCGAATAGCTCAGGTATGAAGCGAAGGCCTCAACTTAGAGCATTTGGATCAGATTTGGTGGGTTTTGAATGAAAGGGGGGTTGGGTATTTATAGTAAACGGTCCACCGTTAGGATCGTTTCTTGGAGAAGAGGGCACGATCAAGGCCGTACACTTGTCGGGAAGTTGTGGTGCCTAAATTGCCACTAACCATAAGGTATCAACACTTGGCAAGGGATTAGGAAGTGGTTAACAGCTGAAAACAGGCTGTTACATACTCTGCATCTGGTCTGGAGACCCCTAGCGCACCGCTACGCTAAAAGTGTAGCGCACCGCTAGGCTTAAGTTTGGCAGATTTTCACTTTTGGTCCCTGTCATGCATTCAGCCCATTTTCGACACGTTTAAGGCCCGTTAACCCCATTTCAAAGCTCTAAAATGAAGTTAAAGTATAGGGAACTTAAAATGTGTTCAAAAATATCTCGGATGTCGGTTCGTTTGGCCGTACGAACGTGATGTTCGCTTAATTACGACGGAATGCGCATAAGCGCGAAAAACGAACCAAATGACGCGACGAATGGATTTTTCTTAAGGCGAACACTAAAATATAATGTAGTCATGCTTACATAAATTTTTGGATGTCCGGATGTATTCAGAACGTATGTTATGCGCGAAAATGCAAACTTATGCACTTTTTGACGCTTTTAGTCCCTGATCCTTCTACACTTGATCTTATCATGACTTCTTGCACTTTGAGCCCTCTAACTTGACTTTTAAGGGCCTTAAGACATAACCATACTTTGTTAAGTCCTTGGGTAACTTTATGGTTACCCGAAAAGTCATAAATTTCAACGTTGACGCTTTTAACCCCTCGCACACGAATTTGATCATAACTTTCTCATACGATAACGAATCTTTATGAAATTTTAATCGTGCATTCTAGTGAGCATAATTTACATTTACAAAGCTTCGGGTTTGTCAAAAGGTCACTCAGAGGTATATCTTTAACATGTTGACACATTTAACCCCTGTAGTTTGTAATCTCTCACTTTTAGCTTCGTATGATCCATGATTCATTCGTTTGAAGGTATGAACATTGTGTAGGGTTAATGTTCATTATATTTATTCACAGTTGACACTTAGAATCCGTATAAACACATACTTTCCATGTTTGTCAACTTTAGTCCCTCTAGAACATTATTTCACATGTTCAAACATATGACACGTGTCAACACATTATAGGACGTGAATTTTCGAGGTGTTACAGGTACACAATCCATATACTAGTTTCGTGTCTTCGTGTAATCGTCACCTTATGTCCAAAGAATTAGATTTCGGCACGTGTAACATTTTCAAGACTTCATTACCATTCTATTATTATATTCCTTTTTGAAAATTTCCTTCACTTGATAGATTTTACCGTTGCATGCACCCATAGGTTAAATTTACGTACCTGGGGTCAATTTTTCTTATCACATGCCTTGATGCCGGTCCTAGACCGCATTCACAGATCATCCTCTCCAAGCAATTATGCTTACCTTACACATAACATACTGTTAGTTTTCTTCAAATACATACTTACCTTTGCTTCTACCCTTAGATCTTGATCGAGTCTCGGATTGTACGGGTTCCTTGTCACAAGAGCACACAGGTTTGAGTCCAAGTATTTACCTCCTCATACTTGATTTCCCTCAAACCAGGGCTCTGATACCAACTTGTAAGACCCTATTCACGATTTGACCCAAAACGACGCAGCGGAAAATGAACCGTAAAATTTATTTCTTTTAACTACTCTAACATACTTAAATACCGTTTAGGTCAACCCTTCTAACATAAATACATCATTCATCATTTATTTAATGTAACTATGTTAACAAATGATTACAAACAACGTGACCGCTTTCCCGTACAATCCATGATCTTCAACTTGATCCTCGTTCACTTGTCCATCATTAATATCTGATTAACCTGCGGTCACCATATATAACCAACACGTTAATACATGGTAACATCATATATAATTTAATACATATACTTAAAAGGCTATATCAAATTCTAACTACGTAAGGTATTCCATTGAAACATCCTCTCAATTTTATTTACTCGAGTCCGACATCAATTCCTCGAGAGTCCTGCGTTCCCATACATGCACTCCATTTATTTCATTCTCAATAGTAACATGGTTAGGAGTACGTAATCTCAAACATATTTAAAACCCATATCTTCACATACACGTATACCAGTGATCTATAATCATTAGATTACAACACGTGTATACACTTTCATATATCTAAGTACATTCATACGTATCACATTCATATGTACGTACATACAAGTTCACAGTACTTACGCACGCTACAGTTCCATATCTACATACATACATACAAGTCACATTCACTTATTTGTAAGTTGAGTCTTATCTACAATCATATCAACACAAAATGCAATTACAAATAAATATAACTGACTAACTTCCAACAAACATGATGAACATTCCATTAACATGATGAACATTCCATTAACACGATGAACATTCAGCAACATAATGAACATTCCATTAACACGATGAACATTCAGCAACATAATGAACATTCCATTAACACGATGGACATTCAGCAACATAATGAACATTCCATTAACACGATGGACATTTAGCAACATAATGAACATTCCATTAACACGATGGACATTCAGCAACATAATGAACATTCCATTAACACGACGAACATTCAGCAACATAATGAACATTCCATTAACACGATGAACATTCAACAACATAATGAACATTCCATTAACACGATGAACATTCAGCAACATAATGAACATTCCACTAACACGATGGACATTCAGCAACATAATGAACATTCCAGTAACACGATGGACATTCAGCAACATAATGAACATCCCATTAACACGATGAACATTCAGCAACATAATGAACATTCCATTAACACGATGGACATTCAGCAACATAATGAACATTCCGTTAACACGATGAACATTCAGCAACATAATGAGCATTCCATTAACACGATGAACATTCAGCAACATAATGAACATTCCATTAACACGATGAACATTCAGCAACATAATGAACATTCCGTTAACACGATGAGACTATCATCTTAATTTACATTAAGGATAGACGATGTTCATATGAACTTACCTTGGTACTTACCCTTACCCGTAAATTCTTACATGGTTCCTTATATACAACATACCAAACTTCATTTATAAATAAGAAGTGATTCCAGAAATCACTTACCTTAAGCGTCCGTTTCGTACTTGCTTCCCCGCATCCTTCCCGTTAGCCTTCCACGCTTTCACCCACCTTGACATGATCCTATACTTTCATGTCATTATGGTTACCGCATTATTAGCATACACGCACATTCTAAATTACATTTATTCTACATAATTCTTTATATCGTCACATATAACATTTATTGATATAGCATGTGCCTTGCGATTTCCCTAACATCACATTTGTGGCCAAATGTCTTACTATGCTATTTATGCACAGTTGACTTTTATAAAGTCAACTGTCCATCATATGAATTATCAACTTAAGCTCATACATTCTCAACATTAATAGTTTATACTACGGACATCATACACATTTCATACTCATATAGCAATACACATAATGTTTACCAAATCATATAATTAACCAAAATCCTACATGTATTCCATTCCAAACATACTTCTCATGATTAATTATCACCGAATTACATCACCTCCACACATTATACATTTTCATCCATCATTTGCATACCATTTCATCTATTAATCTCACCTAGGCATTTCAACAAACACTTGGTGTGCGTACTACTTTCTAAGCACACTGTACAAGCATCTTATGCTCATCTTCATACTTCTAGCCTTCATCAATCAAATACAACTAAAATCAACCTAATTCCATACCATACGCAACCTATCTAACAAGTATTCATCACATACAACATACTACATCAAGTTTTGAACAAGGATTGGACATGGGTGTTATACCCATGTCACCATTTTCACTAACCCAAGTGGGTTTCACCTTCAAACATCAAATTACTTGATATTATACATAAAACAAGTTCTATTTGGTCATTCTAACACATATCCATGCTCAATTTCAACAAATTTCAGGATTGATCACAAACCCACTTCATACAAGATCACCAAATCACAAATTACAACTTACCACATGTTTATCTTGTCTAGATGATTCAGAATCTAAGCTTATGCGCCTGATTTAGCTCCAATCTCCATCCTAATTTGATCAATTGGACCATTCTTGAGTTGAAGAGGGGTTTTTCCTCCTCCTCTCTCTCTCTCTGATCGATCACACATACCCACACTACATACACTTAGGTGTTTTAATAAACTTTCATTCTTTTTTCCAAGTTTAGCCCATTGTGTTTGCCATTCTTTCTTTTTGTCACAAAACTTTATTCATTACTACTTAACCTACATATCCTAACTAAGTTAAAAGACTTAGTTATTTTTATTTCTTTCCATTACCCAAGGAACATACTAACGAAATAAAACTTTTGTTTTTTGGGGTGTTACATATTTTAAGAAATCTTTTATAGAAAAATTATCTATAATTTCTTCTTAGCAAAAATATTTATATTTTCATATAAATCCCAAAAATAATATATTTTCAAGTTTAACTTAGAAAATATTTTTAAATCCATTTTTCACCCCAAAAATAATATATTCTAATTTGTTTATGAAAATATATATTTTCTCCAAAAATAGTATATCTTGTAATTGTTTAAGAAAATATATTTATTGTTTTCTCCACTAAAAAATAATGTATTTTCTACTTGACAAAAATATGATATATTTTTGTAACACTTGTAAAAATTATAATTTTCGTTCTTTCGGTTTTCAAAATACCGTTTGACTCGTTTGTCAAAATATATATCTATTTCCGGAATATATATAAGTGTAGTTCATACGTTCGTGTTAGGTTTGTCCAATATTCGGGTATAAATTATATATTTGTTTTCTTGGAATCTTGGTATTACTTTGTATTATAATTTTCGGTATTTTGGTAAGTTATATTATTTCAAGTCCTAAAATAATATAACTAATACATATAATATACAAGTAATCACACAAATTGTGACATCTAAATATATATTTTCCTAAATATATACTTAGTCACTTTTATTTATCAAAAACCAACCTCCAATATTTGTAATTTTTGTAACAAATTTATGGAAAATTTTATATGAAAAACCATGGTTAAAATTTACTTATAAATACTTGTTTAAAAATATTTTTCTAAGTGTTTAAATTCTACAAAAAATTTGCCATAGTTTCCCCTTAAAAATGGAGGTTTCCATGCTTTAAAAGCATATCATTTTCTTTTAAAAACCCTCATCAATCATCAATAACATAAACAAGACTTACCATATGCTTTAAATATGCAATTTACACATTGACATGAACTTGAGATTTTGTAAAAACTTGTAGTAACTTACCATGTTAATTAGTAGACTTAGTTACCCTTAAAAGTGTGGTCATTTGTTCATAAACATCATTCTTGAGAAATTTAGTCTTTCACAACTTATAACATGATTTTTCAAAAACATTTCTTCTTGAATTTTTCTTGTTAATAACATGTTTCTATACTTGATTTAACACTAATAACATGATTAGTTTATTTAGAAATCATGGTTATGTAAATCTTGATATTAAACTTGGTTTCTTGAGAAAACTATCATTGAAATCATCATTCTACAAGTCTTATAACTTGTTTCATACTTCATCATACATAAAAACAACTTCATATTTCAAGTTCATGTTTACATAAAGGATGATCACTTTGATTTCTCACAAGATCATCCTCTCACTTGCTAGATCATGTCTTTAATCACAATCTAGCAAGTCTCTTATGATGTTTAACATCATAAACACAAGAAATCAATAATCAAGATTCATACATATACTTAAACAACTTAGTTTCTTATGTTATTTAGCTTTATGTTAAAGTTCATCTTCTTGTTTCTTCATGATCTTCATGTTTAACCATACACATAATCTTTTAATCATCTAAATAAGAAGTAAAATCAAGTTACAAAGGGGCTTACTACTAGCACAAGGCTAGGGAAGAACTCAAGATGATGAATATGATAAACTAGGTGGATAAAAGCTCTATGCGAAGGTCCTTCGAGTTTCAATGCTTCCAAGCTTCCTAACTTTGCTTCTTACATCTTAGGATCTTCTTAGAATGGTTGATAATGAAATGAAAATGAATGTGTTGTGTGTGTGAGGTGAGGCCAAGAACATGAAGAAGAAGGAAGGAGAAGAAGGTGAAATGTGAAGGTGTTGAATGATTTAGAAGTGTGATCTTGTGGTTATAAGTATTAACTTTCCAACAACAAATCACTTTTGGGAAATTATGTCCAATATCCAAGAAACATGATCCAATTTAATATTCAAGAAAAATCTACATGTGGGGCCCTCATGAACCGTCCACATTAGGGGGGGTCTTGGTTGGGATTTAAAGGTAAGTTAGAAGGTTATGTTGATATGTAATGGAAATAGTTAGGGTTATATGTGTTATGTGTTAATAGGATGTATTATGATGTTCGGTGACCATAACTAGCTTCGTAACGCTAAAAAATGCTTCTAGTGAAAATTTGATGTTTCGGGTAGTGTCCGGTTGTTCGGTTGGTTACCGGTTCGTTAAGGTGCTAAATTGCGCAGTTTAGTGTGCTTTATGTTACCTTTTATGACAATTTTGATTCCTGATACTTAGGAAAGTATTCTGGACCATTAAACCACATTTCTGCATTATATTTAGTTGTTAAAATGCTGAAAATTGCTGAATTTGGTTATTTTCTTCAGAATTCTGCAGTTTTAGGGTGTTTCTAGCACTTTCTGGTACATGAATCATCACTAGGTAAGCAGTTTTATGATCCCTACTTTCCTACACACTATTCTAGTGTAACTCTTGGTTTCGGGCTCATTCTGTGTCTTAACATCACGTCTGTCTAAGTACTGAACTCCCGTCAGTACTTCTAGTTTGTCTGGATAACTGTGCTAACTTTGTTTCGTGCACACTAATTGTACCATGCCGTGTTGCATGTAGTAATGATAAAAATCTTGCAACATGAAATGCAATTGTATGTATATGACAGTAATTAGAAATTCATTCGTCTTGTTAATTCAGTTATGCACAATCATTAAAGCACAGATTACTGTTTATTATTGTACGGAATTCATGGAAAAGTGCCAGTTGTCATATTCTCCCCCAGTTAAAAGAATTTCGTCCTGAAATTCAAGCGGTCTTATTGGTTGTAGGGGAGTTGAACATATAAAAGAGATACATGAGCCCCACCCTTATTAATATTTTTCTTGCTCATCGTTCAGCTCCATCGGAGCCTTCGTGGTGGCCATTGCCACATACTCCACAAGTAGGGATGGCAAAATATTCGAGCCTGTCGGGTATACCTGAAACCCAAAGCATTTAGGACAGGTATACCCGATACCCAACGATATGGGAAAAAACTATTTTGTGGGTATGGGATTAGATGATACCCGACTTGATTACTTGAAACTATATACCCGTTTACCAGAAATACATATTTTAAGTTTTACAATTATTTTCCTTTAACTACTGTTCAGTAATGTTTCATTCTTAAGCTTTTTTATTTGAAAAATAAACTTTTCATTTGAATTATATGTTTTGATGATATTATTTATATTTAAATACTATGAAATATAAAATTATTTTTTGATATTAATATTATAATATAATTATATTTTTAAATATATCAAATATTATTATGGTGATAATGATATGCATGTTATTATCATAAATTATTGTATTATATAGATTTTTAAAATTTAAAATTATAAAGGAAAGTAAAAATATATATACATGAAAATCTCAACAGGTATACCCGATACCGGTGGGTATACTCGTTACCCGACGGGTAAATATCTACAAAATACCCGACAGGTAATGGGACAAGATTTTTGTAACCGGGTATGGGTATGAGATTAGTCATACCCGACTCATTGTCATCGCTATCCACAAGTGGTTCTAGAGAACACCGCCGTGGATAGCCTAATGGGACATGCTATGCTTTTGTCCCTAAAACACTTCATGTCTATAAAGATGGTGCACCATATATAACCTAACCCCTTTTATATGTGGTCAGTGTGGAATTCTTCAAAGGTGTTCCAACTTACAAGTATTTTGACATAACTATTTAACTTGGTTTTGTACGGCTTGAACCAACAAACCCATGTATGACGTGTATTGCCACTCTTACTGCCATTTAGGATTCACTTGTTTGTTAGTTATTGAGATATACTTATTAATATTATCTAGTAGTCAAGTGTTCTGAGTGTTTGCTCCTAATGAAGTGATACATGTTAAATCCTTGTAGTGAAAAGTTTGGTGGTATTTAGATGAAAAAATTGTTCATAAAAATTATAGAGATTTGTTTGAGTTTGATGTTGGATAGATTGATGATGTAGCTCATATGCTTTTATCCGTGGTGTTAGTTCTTATGTTATTTTTCTAGAGCGATGAGATTTTATGATTATAGAATAGGGTCAGCATTTGTTGTTTTGTTGTTATATTATTTTTCTTGAACGGTGAGATTATATTATTTTTTTAACGGTGAGTTCTTAGGCTACACGGTATGGTGATGGTCCTCCCTTAGAGGATGGTCCGCCACGTAAGCGACACGTAGGATGGGCATGAGGATGGGGCAAACAGGATGGATGTGTGAAAATGAGAGGATGGACCTAAAATGTGTATGTATATATTGTATGTATAGGGGTGTGTGAGAGGGGGAGGAGTCATTTTTGTTATCTAGTGGATCATCCTCGACGCTCCCCATACCATCTAGCCTTATATTAGTTTTGTTGTTTTATCTGGCTTGGTTCATTTCAAAATTATTCATGCTCAATCATGCCATATTTTTTAGCGTCATTCGTTTGCATTTACCAAGTCATCAAAAAGATTGATATGGCATTGATCTAAGTCATAAAGGGGCCACCAATTTAAGTATATTATTATTCTATTACATTTACATCATCCCTTAATAGTAACTAGTTGATATTTCATCCGTGCGTTGCGGCGGGGACCTAATGTCTACAAAACGTGTGTCGATAACGGTAAGCAGATACCAAATATCAAAACATAAATAAAAATGACGTGGTAACGATAGTCACTTCATCCTAAAAAAGCGATTTAAATAATCTAATATATAATAATAGGGCCCACACGTCCTACACGTTGGAAATTCGGATGTTTTCAGTTTAGTTATTACGGTGCTAATACCTTAAAATATAGATGAGCTCGGTACCGATAACGACACCGAAAGTACCGATTTGGAAAATTATCGAAATTAGGTACCGGCACCGAAAATGCTCGATACCATACAGTATGGTATTTGAAGGTAAAAATTAGTAAATACAAGTATGGTGCTAGACCGGTGTCGAACCGAAAGTAACGATTCTGAAAACGCCAAAAGGTGGGTACCAAATTGGTACCGAAAATGATTGGTATAGTAAATTTGGTACCAATACGATACAGGTTTGATTACAGGATTTGATATGATTTGCTCATCGATAATCTAAACATCCAAGTTAATTTTACATGCTACAATTCATTCACTATAGAAAAAGACAAAAAAATAATAATAATAAGTTGTGTATATAAAACCTCATTCAAACGAAATACAGTTTACTTATAGTTTGTATGAAAAGTAATCTAAACGGTGCAATACTTGCTACGTTGGTACAGGATTTAATGAGCTCGTTACCAACCGGTACCGAAAATACCGTTACCAAAAATACCGTCACCGAAAATCCCCAAAAGTGGGTACCGGTACCGAATATACCTGGTACGGTACGGTTCGGTACCGGTCAGTACTGGTACGGTACCGGTATTTGAGGGTTAAAACCGGTGAATACCAGTGCCGAACCGATACCGAAAATGTCAAAAGTCGGTATCATTCGGTACCGAAAATATACCCGGTTTGGTAAATTTGATACCAGTACAGGTACCCGATACCATTTGCTCATCCCCTTGATGATGTTACTATTCATTGGGTTGTGTATGAAAAGTAATATAAACGGTGCAATTACTTGCGTTGCTACAGGATTTGTTGAGCTCGATACCAACCGGTACCGAAAACACCTTACCGAAAATCCTCAAAAGTGGGTACCGGTACCGAATATACCTGACACGGTAAGGTTTGGTACTGGTACGGTACCGGTATTTGAGGGTAAAACCCGGTGCCAAAACGATACCGAAAATGTCAAAAGACAGTATCGAAAATATACCCGTTTTTGTACATTTGATATCGATACTGGTACCCAATACAATTTGCTCATCCCCTTGATGATGTTACTGTTCATTGTGTTGTAATTTTAATATATAGATAATATATAGATAATGTCTTCATTAGCTGATTTAGTAACCCCATCTCCCACCCTCTTCTCATAATCCTCAATAAATAAAACTTATATTTAGTTACTGTCCATTTCGTTGAATTATTAATATATAGGACAATTTACATGTTCATTATATTTTATGATGGGTCATTTATTATGCAAACAGTTGATACGTGTCGTAAAGAATATGAAATGGCAAGTCACACCTTAATGATTCATTTGGCTCAGAATTATACATAAAACAAACCGAGAATATGATTGATTGTTTCTGCTGGTGGCACAATAATACTCTAGTGATTCGTCAGTGATTCAAATTTGCCGTTAAAAAAAAAGAAAAACAACGGAAAATACTATTGGAAGCGTCATTTTGCATTTGTTATCATTTAATAGTATTAGTCTTTAGGGTGTGCTGTGGTGGTTATCCGGGGATGGCCGGCGGTGACCCTTCACTGTGCGATAACTCCGCCGCCATCCCCATTGATGATGCAGTAAACTCATTTGAGAGGGAAATACTCACCGCATGCAACTTTTCATTTTTCGAACGTTGGAATGATTTTCAAACGGCTATAATGTCGTTGAGAGTTAATAAAAAAATTCTTTACATTTTATTATTTAAACTAAACCATTCACAAATCATTTCTCACAAACCAACCCATTCACAACCAAACAGTACAAACCAAACCATTTCTCTTCTCATTTCTTCACAAAATGGCGGATTAAGTACCGTTGTTTTTTCCACCCGACATTAGCGACGATGATTTCTCCTCAAGCGGTAGTACTTTAATTTTTTCAAAAAATCTCATTAAACAAGCCGACGGAAACGTGATAGTGACGGTACACATTCGGGATCCTTCAGTCGAGGCCGATTTCGATGATACTGTTTTTAACGAGCTGATGGATAAAGATACGCATTGGAGCCTAAAACTTGATCTCGTGGAGCATCTTGGACGACTAGATTTACTCCACCTTGAGGCGACTGACGACGACTAGTAGCTTTAGTTTTAGTTTTTTTATCTTAATTATGTAATTTTTAATTTCAAGAATAAGTAAACGTATTTTTTTGGTTGTTTAAATTAATGCAATTTTTATTTTTAACTTAAATAAACGTAATATTTAATTATTATGCATAATTTTTAGAAATAAAAACATAAAAAAAAAATGAAATGGACTACTCTTCTCGAGGGGAACACCTCTTACGTTTGGGTGTAAAATGGAAAGTGGAGGTGAGATGACATGGCAGAGTGGGATTGACAGGAGTAAGAGGTGACTACTCCCCTCGAGTGGAGCACCCCTTACACCCTTATTAACCTGGAAAAGTATGGCATCTGAATACCCTTGCAATTAATCTTTATATTAATGGCTTTTGCATTGAACATATATATAGTTCTTTAAGAAAATAAAATTAAGGGGTGTGTGCTTTCTCATACTTTCTTAAGAAATTAAAATCTGTCAAAAGAAAGAATTGAAATTAAAATTGGTTAAAGTAGTTCAAATAGGAAAAGGTGGAATGTGTCAAAAGGGATAATATGTTTCTCCTTTTACCTCTTATAGGATTTGGAAAAACAAAACAACATTTGAAACTTTAATATAAAAAATGATTTTATCATTTGTAATATGACATTTATATATGAAAAGTGCAAAACAGTTCATAGAAATAAAGTAATCTAGTTGATGGTCTATTAAATGAACCACACAGCCAATCAAATAAAATATAATTAAATATTTGAATTTATCGTGTGGAAAATCATTTTCATTAAGCATCAACCAATTATCAAAATATAAAAGAGATATTAAAGTTATGAGTGGTGCCAAACTGCCAATTCCATTGAGACAGAGGCCTGCAAATTGCAATTTAAACTTATATATATTTAAGTTCATTGAGTAGTGTTGGGGTCCAACTCTTTTGGTCACATTATTAAGGATTACCAGTTTGGACTAAAAAATAGTGGCGAAGGTTGAAATTTCTGACTAGGGGGCGGAAGTCACTGAACATAAAAATTTCTAAAAACCGGGGGTCGAAAACGTATATACATAAAAAATTCTATACGAAAACTACATACTCTTCACTACTGAGCGAAAAGTTCGATGGGTCAACCGCCCCCTCCCGCCCCTTAAAAGCTTCGCTCATGCTAAAAAATATGTCACATTTAAAAGAAAGTTTAGTTAATAAATATTAGTTTATTAATTAACCTTGTGGTGATATATAAAATTACGAAGAGAAAGAAAGGGAGCTAACACATGTGTTGATCACTCATATTTAACATCCTTTTTAAGCTTACTCATATTTATATTGAACTGTTTGACATGTGACTGTACATATTAAATAGATATACGAGAACGTTTCAACTTTTTTGGAGGTCTTGAATGAAATACAAAGTGGGGGCCTTTAAATTTCACAAAAAAAAAAAAACATGCATCTAAGAATATAAACTAAAATCACTGTATGTTGTAACGAAATAGTGATTCGCCGGCAACAGACAGTTGGGAATTGAGAATGATAATGGCAACTCTAACTGAGAGATTTTCTAATGAATAACCAATACGTCGATTTATGCAACTATGCACATTAACTGGCGTTTTTAATTAAAAGGCATGCCTTTAAAATTGGGCCTTTTTTTAAATAGAAAAGTGTTTTTATTTTGCAGTTAATTCGATAATTTGGGCCTTAACACAGATACTATATATAATAACTTACTAAAAAAATAGAGGCCATTATTTTTTTGGTGGCCCTAGGCCCGTGCCTAAGGTGGAAAGCCTAAAGGTCCGGCCCTGGAAGATACCTTTTTAACAGCAAATTTGGATCATTGACGGACCACTGGAGTATCATCGTGCCACCAGCAGAACCACCCAATCATATCCATCTTCACTAGGCATAATGACTATACACCAATTCCATAACTAAAATATTTGAATAATTATTAAAGATACAAAATACACATGTATTAGTGTATAAAAATATTGATTTGATGTAAAAAATAAGGGTAATACACATGTTTACTTTTTGTGCAAGATTATATATAAACGAATGGTCAATAGAGTAGATTAATGATGTATACGAATATATGGAGGGAAACATACAAACAATCTCAAAAAGACGAAGACCTATTGAGTGCAACCATATGAAAGAAACAAGTACAACTAACAAGAAGAGTATGCATGGATAACTTGAAGTATACCTTTTAGTTAGCTCCATAGTTAAAGACAAAGAGGAACGACGACTCATTGCAGCTAAGTCCTTTTAGTTGACTAAGTCGACCTTGTACAAGCCTACAAGCAGGAGAGTGTTTATCGGGCTGGTTTTGGGTTATTCGAATTTGAAATTTATTAGATCAAATTTGAAAAATATCTAGTTCTTATTGATTTGAATAAACCGAATTTGAGAAAACATATTTTTTTTATCATAATTTGAAATAAAAAAATCAAAAATCGATAAAAAACTGAATTTAGAATTTAATTCGGATACCAATGGAGTGGTGGTCCATTGACAAAGACAAAACTTTAAACACTTTGGGAGGAAGAGGTATTGGGTTCAAGTCCCAGATGGAGGTGCACAAACCGGGGTTTTTTTAACACCCAGGTTCTGGTATATACCCGGGTACGGGTAGAGGTGTGCAAAAAAACCGGTTTTAGGACCGAAACCAAAAAAATAATAATAATAAAAACCAAAACTGGTTTTGAGTAAACTTTCGTTTTGCTCCATGTGTTTTGGTCATTTTAACGGTTTTACCTCAATCATTTAAAAATAATCATTTTACTCCCTGATGTTTCTATTTGTCACAACCCCCGGCCCCTATCTCTTGGGAATGGGCGGCCGCGAACCAATATTAGTGGTATCGGTATTTATCATTTTGGCAGCGGAATTTACATCAGGACCGTAGTTAGGAAATATTTTATCAGAGTAAAATACCACATTTTTATAATAAGGGTGGAGATACAATAGGAAGTTTATTTGGCTAGGAAGGATAGGAAGTGATCTTGACCATCCATTAAGTTAATCAAGGGCTAAGATTAAATCAGGCAAATTGAAATGAAGAAAAGAGGCGCGTGAGTTTGTTCAAGGGCATTCTAGTCAATCCAAGCCAATAGTTTCTCTCTCCTCCAATTCCCCCCCATTTTTTAAACGTTAATAACTCTTTCATACGACATTATTTTTTTATAAAAATTGCACCAAAAAAACTAGCGTTTTTTTTATCTTTAAAACGAGTATACTATTGCTATATTTAAAAAAAAAATTTAAAACCCAGTTGCGTAAAACGCAATAGAAAAACCACAAGTTACGTAAAACGCAATGAAAAAAAAACCCTAAAAAATGACATTTTTCTAAAACGCAATGCACCAAAAACACAAAGAAATGACTTATTTGTAAAACGCAATGGCCAGAAAACACATAAAAATGTGTTTTACCTAAAACGCAATGCACAAAAAACACAAAGAAATGACTTATTTGTAAAACGCAATGGCCAGAATACACTTAAAATGTCTGTTTTCTAAAACGCAATGGACTGAAAACACATAAAAAAGTGTTTTACCTAAAACGCAATGCACCAAAAACACAAAGAAATGTCTTATATGTAAAACGCAATGGCCAGAAAACACTTAAAAATGAGTCATTCTAAAACGCAATGGACTGAAAACACCTAAAAAATGTGTTTTACCTAAAACACAATGACTAAAAACACTTAAAAATGTGTTTTTTCTAAAACGCAATAGCCAGAAACCACATAAAACTCTCTTATTTCTAAAACGCAATGGACACATAAAACTGTCTGTCACTGTGAACTGTCTGAATTGTCTACGAATTACTGTCTTCGAAATGAGCCAATTTATGGAAATTTAATTTTTCTGATGCGTTTTTAGTACAACAATTTAATCGAAGACAGCCAGCCAGGGCCTGCCGCCCCCGGACCCCCGCAAAGATCGTAAAACGCAATGACTAAATCAAAAACCCAGATCATGAAAATGAAATTAAAGAATTTCTTACATGGATCGAAGCCGATTTCTTCATCAATTGACGAAATTTGAATGATAGAAACACTTATCAACGCTCGAATCGAACGAATCGAGTGATTATCTCCAAAATCACCGGAAAAAACGAGATTTTTTTATGAAATTAAACTGGGTTTTCTTCAAAAAAAAAAGCTGAAGAACACGTTGATCGGGTTCTGAATCATTGATTTGTGATGAAAATCGCACTATAATGTAGTGATTATTGAGATAGAAAGTGAAGAAATAGTTGAAGATGGTGGGTTTTGAAAATGATGGGTTTTTGAATTTACTGGGTTTTGAAAAAGGAAGAAGAAGGAGTTGGATTGACTAAAATACCATTTCTCTTTATTTTAAAATTTGCCACATGTCATAATCCTATGGTTTCCTATCCTTCCTAGCGAAAATTAACTTTCTATTTGATCTTTACCCTTTATAATAATAATAATAAACACATGGGTAAAACCCAAATTTTATATTACGACATTGTTTATAGGGATAAACCCTATTTTATTTAAATAAAACATCTTCTTTATTTATGTAACTTTTATAGCTACATTTTTCAAGCCTTCAGTGCTGTCCAGCTGACTTCTATTTGGCTTTCACATTTTGTTACCTGAAACGCGTTTTAAAAACATTTGTCAGTGAGAAATACTGGTGAGTGAATCTCAATTTAATCAAGACAGGTTTTATCATTTTACAGTATTGAGGGCGATCTCGCAATTATATTTGTTTCCAATTCTTACTTTAATTACCACCCACGGCACTGTCAATCCTGACTTGTGGTCATGTTACTACTCACAGTGTAGTAACAAATTTTGTATACAAAACCCCAACATACTGACAATAATTGTAGAATTACAAATACTCAATCACTGTTAATCATAATGTAAAGACTAAATTGCACAAATCAACCTTTATATTATACCTAAACTGCACTTCATACCTTTCACTATGAAATCGGCCAAATCCAACCTTTATGTTCATGTTTTGTTACATTCTATAACCTTTACAATTAACGTCGTCCAAAAACTCAGTTAAGTTACCTCACATGCTTTGCATGTGAGGATACTATGGTCTTTTATAACATAAAAGTTGATTTGTGCAAAACTATTATTTATAACATAAAGGTTGATTTGTACAAAAATATTATTATTATATATATAGTAGATTTTTTTAGAAAAACATTATTATTTGTTAATAATTATATTTTTATATATACACATATATAAAAAAATTGATTGCCTTTTCTTTTTTCTTTCTTTTTTTTTTTTTTTTTTTTTTTTGAAAACACGTTTTCATGGTTGTTGATTCGTAACCAGGTCACTTTACCCTAAATTATACCTTTGGAAATTTGGATTACTTTATCAGTATTTTTGAAATTGGGTTGCCTTGCTTTTATTTAAATAAAGTTCGTTATCTGAAATTGAGAATCCAACAAAATAATCTTTGTTTTCATATATTTAAAGCACTAGATTTCCATTGAGATTCATCACAGTAGGCACATTTGAATTAGCGGAGTCTTTGCTTACTATTAGGTTATAGTCTAATAGTAGATACATTCGAGTAACCTGCTTTAGTTTTCATTAGCAGTGCAGCTGTGTAGTATTTACGGATCTGGGCCTCATAATCATTTCCTCCTATTGTGTTGCTAATCAGTCTCTCGACGTTCTCATTGGCCATTATACCAAAAAGCAACATTGTTAAGATATTTAATCGAGCTATTTATACCAAGAATGTGGCCTTAATTTTTTTTTTAAAAGTAAACTTCATTCACAAACGAGCCGACCCAAACCGGGCCGACCACAAAACTACAACCAAAAAACAATTACATATTTACAAAGGTGCACCAATCCCTCCATACCGAGTCTTTATACTTAGACCTATTCGACCACCAAAGGAAACTTGACGCCTTTATCTCACTAGAAATACAATCGATTCTCGCAGGTTTATTAGAAAAGACCACGTTGTTTCTAGCCTTCCAGATACTCCAGCAAGCAATTCTAATAATACCTTGGACCGCTAACTTCTTTTTGACCGACCCGGATATACTCGAATGGACTTCCATCAAATCCTTAAAAGAGAAAGCAAAGATATTCGGGATGTTAACCCACGAGCTGAGACCATTCCAGACATTAGACGCTACATAGCAGCCAATGAAAAGATGATCCACAGTTTCTTCTTCCTCTCCGCAAAGCCGACACATCGAGTTTCCCACCTGAATATTCCGTCTACGTAACGCTTCTCCCGTAGCTATGCTGTTTAGCTCCGTTCTCCAAACATGAATGTTTATTTTGGAAGGAATCCATTTAACCCAATCCATCTTGTAGCCCGAAAGACTCGGCGAGGCCATCCGAATAAGTTTCTTCACAGATTTAACCGAGAACTCCCCGCCTGAGTCCGCATTCCATTTCCATTTATCATAACCGCCGGCAAGTTGATGGCTGCTTATAAAAGACTCCAGCTGGGCGACCCTGTTCAGCACGGCCAAATCAGAATTCGCCGATTTCCAGTTCCAAGAGTAAGACCGATTACCACCAACAACGTTGATCCTGTCCGCCACTCGGCATTTTTTCTCCACTTCCAGCGAAAAGAGCTCCGGGAAAAGAATTTTTAAAGGTTCAGACGCAGCCCAACAATCTAGCCAGAAGGCTATATCATTGCCATCACCAACTTCCCCCACCATAAAATTCCGAAGATTAGTGCCCCCCACTTTAGTTTTGATGAAAACTTTAGCAATATTGTTCCACACCCCGCCTAAAGATTTTTTAATTGGGATGCATTCCCACCCAACTCGACTAAAGTGAAACGCCTCAATAACCCGTTTCCAAAGGTTGTTTTTCTCAGTTTTGAAACGCCATCCCCATTTAGACAAGAGCGAGATATTTACCTCGCTAAGCTTGAATTACTCAATTTAGTGTTACCTGAACCACTGGTTGTACTCTTGAATTGTATTAGTAACAATCGGTTATCAACCAATATGATTTTGATCTAATATCTTTTTTGTAGTATTATTACTTTTTTCTTCTTAATGCTAATAATTTATATGTTTAATTAGCCTTCAAATTATTTTTTTATAGTATCACTAGGTTAAAACCCCGTGTGTTACACGGGTTGAATAAATGTAATTTTATATATTAAATAATAAAAAATTATATTTTTATGAACACCGTATATTGTACGGGAAACATCGTATAAAACAGCGTATTACAAAGGTTGAATAAAATGTAATTTAATCGGTTGACACATACAGTCATCAAAACATGTCTTTAAAAATGAATTTCGAAGTACTATTTATTAATTATAAGGGAAAACAAAAAATAGATAGCCTCAATAAATAATACGTGTCACTCATAGGTTTGTTTATTATATAGTATAGATATAGATTCGTAGACTATACTCATATAAGTTATTTAGTTTAGAATGGAGAGAAAAAAAAAAGCTTAGCCGTTTTAAAAAAAAATATAAGTTATTTTATTTATAATTTTTGTTTTATATAAGGCATTCGTAGACTACAAAGAACCTAATTTAACGATCATTATTTTATATTTAAAATAGAAATCAGAATATTATTTTTTAGCATACCCGTTTATTCACCCAACAACAAATTATAACCCGTAATATATTAAGCTATGAATTATAACATAATAACATGTCAATAAATGGGTAAATTCAAAATAATCGACTTTCAATAATACATATTTTTAAATTTAATATAATCAATAATTTTAGTATTATATAATAATGATTAGATTTGATTTAATGTTATCTTTTAATTGAGAATTGATGATCAACATTTATCCTCAAATCGTAAATATTATTCCATATATAAGTTTACAACTTTTTTGTGCAAAACCACTTGTACATTGTGCTTTGAGAGTTTTTCAAAAAAAAAAACTTGATTTTTTTTTTTACTTTTAACCAAAAGGTTTTTACCTTTTCCAATTTTAACCTAACATAATTTGTTTTTTAACTTTAACCCAAAATTTTTCATTATTTATAATTTAACTTCGCAACTTTTGTTCCTTATACTTTTCATCTTTCGCAAATTTTCGTTTTACGTATAGTTCTAAATTTTTTCGAGTTAACACGACGTAACGTGCATGTGTGGTTCAACGTTTTTACCTCTATTTTTCCATGTTTGACAATTCGTCGCAACACGCATATCCTAGGTCGAGTCAGTGTTGGTGGACGATGACTGTTGTGTGACATTAGTACTATTTGACACACCGTTTTACGCCCCACCGCAACGCGGGGTGGTTATGCATATGGTTGTCGTAACGTTGGATTTGAGGGTTTTCCAAAACAAAAAAAAATTCACCCAAAAGTATTTCATAAATTACTTTCAACCCAAAACTATTTGTTTTTTTACTTTTAACCCAAAACTTTTTTATCTTTTGCAATCTATCCTCATAACTTTTTTTACTTTCAACTTTGGTCCTTTATAGTTTTTATTTTCCGCAAATTTTTCGCTTTATGCTTCGTTCTAAATTTTGTGACTTAACACATCGCAACGTGCGTCTTTGGTTTAACGTTTTTACGATTCGTTCTAAATTTTGCGAGTTAACACGACGCAACGTGCGTGCGTGGGTGAACGTTTTTACATCGTCTATTTTCCCCGTTTGACAGATTTAACATAACGTGCAGGTCCTAGATTGACTTAGTTATAACTAAAGAATTCCCGCCGCATTGCGGCGGGTCGCAATCCTAGTTTAATTTAATAAGAAAACAAAAAAAAATAGATAGTCTCAATTAATGACAAGTGTCCCATAAATTGTTTCTTTTATTATATAGTATAGATTAGAGTTGTTGGGTTAAAAATTAAAAAAAAAAAGTAAAATAAATAAAGAGATTGGCCAAAATACCCCTCATTTAACATTAGTTTTTAAGAGGGTTAAAAAAATGTATGAATCTGGAAACAATTTTGAAAACCTCAGTGGTTCAGTTGAGAAAAAATACTGTTTTGGATGGATCTGACAATTGTATCCAAACCTTAGGGACGATTTTGTCAGTTTACTCTTTAGTTTGAGTAGTTTTAAAAAAAGTTAGTTATAATTATTATATATAATTATTAAAATATTTCGGATATTACAATAGTTTTATTTAAAAAAATTGTGTTTTATTTAAATACTTTATATAAAAAGTAATTTATATAAACTCTATAAAATATTAAAATCAGAATTTTTTATAGAATAAATTTAAAACAATTTTTTATATATGTGTGTATGTATATATATATATATATTAATAGGGGATCGCTAGAATGAGAACCACCACGAGTTGTAAGAACCATGAGAACCGCGTCCCGCGGGTGGCCGTCGGCGACGAAATTTTTTTTACACCTAGATCCGTATATTTTAGGGGGGGTGTAAAATTTTCGGTTCAAACGGCGCGCCCGAGGGGGTAGTTTTTTACGCCCAAAGTTTGGGTTTTTTTAATTTTTTTAATTTTTCTTTATTTTTTTACCAAACTTTGGGCGTAAAAAACTACCCCCTCGGGCGCGCCGTTTGAACCGAAAATTTTACACCCCCCCTAAAATATACGGATCTAGGTGTAAAAAAAATTTCGTCGCCGACGGCCACCCGCGGGACGCGGTTCTCATGGTTCTTACAACTCGTGGTGGTTCTCATTCTAGCGGCCCCCTATATTAATATATAATTATTAACAAATAATAATGGTTTTGCAAAAAAAAAAATATTCTACTATATATAATAATATTATTGCACAAATCAACCTTTATGTTATAAATAATATTTTTGCACAAATCAACCTTTAAGTTGTAAAAGACCATAGTACCATCACATGCAAAGCATGTGAGGTAACTTAACTGGGTTTTTGGACGACGTTAGTTGTAAAGGTTATAAAATGTAACAAAACATGAACATAAAGGTTGGGTTTGGCCGATTTCATAGTGAAAGGTATGAAGTGCAGTTTAGGTATAACATAAAGGTTGATTTTTGCAATTTTGTCTAATGTAAAACAATGGAGGTTTTGTAAAAACAGTTTACAAAAAGGTTTCACAAAAAGGAGATTACTCACATTGCTAATTTAGGTATTTTCCTTGTGACTTCCTGGTTATAATCTATTAATTAAACAATGCACACGCGTTAGTATAATAACCCAATTTACATTAGTTATACCCTCCCCGAGACAAAACTCTAACGACTACGTCGGGCAGAGCCTCGACAGCCGTTACAGAGCACTAGATCAATCGGGCAGCGTATCTAATACGTAACCGGGGGTTAAAATACTTACAACGAGGCAGAGCTTCGCTAATTAGGGGGGTATAATACCCGATATAATTTCTACAATTCAGAATTTGAGAGAGAAAGAGAATTGTAAGTGAGTTGGGACTGAAGGCCGATGCCTTCTATATAGGGTCAGATCGACCTTCTCTCGCGGCCCGCGAAGGATACACAAGGGGTCGTCGCGCCCCGCGAGCTAGGTCTAGTAGGCCATAGCTTTGCTGAGTTGGGCCCATAGCCTCGACACGCTGCTGCAACGTGGCAGCTCAGGGGCTCGCCTGGCGGTCTAGCTGTCGCGGCCAGGGGCTTCGCGCCCCGCGAGCGAGTACTGAATTTCATTTTTATTTAATTTTTATAAAATTAAAGGTATTTAGTGCCATTTTACGTATACGGGGTGTATTTTAGGGCGTACAGGGTCGTTCTAAATATTTTAGGGGGTTGTTATATCCTCCCCACCTTGTTTCAGAACTCGTCCTCGAGGTCTACTAGAACAGGTGTGAGTATTTCCTATGCATTTCTGATTCAAGCTCCCATGTGTATTCTGGTCCTCTTTTGGAATCTCATTTCACTTTAACTAGAACTAATCTCTTGTGTTTAAGATTCTTGACTTTCCGGTCTTCAATCTGTAGCGGTCTCTCTACAAACTTAAGCTTCTCATTTACCTCTATGTCCTTAAGAGGTACCACTAATGATTTATCGGCTAAGCACTTTTTTAGATTACATACATGAAATACATCATGTATGCCTGCCATTTCCTCTGGCAATTGTAGCTGATAAGCTACTGGTCCTATCCTTCTAATAATCTCAAAAGGTCCAACATACCTGGGACTTAGCTTTCCTCTCTTGATGAATCTAACTACTCCTTTCCAAGGAGAAACTTTTAATAACACCTTGTCTCCTACCTGAAATTCCAATGGCTTTCGCCTGTTATCAGCATAACTCTTTTGGCAATTGCGTGCTGCTTTTAGTCTTTCCTTGACTTGAATGATCTTGTCTGTTGTTTCTTGTACTATTTCTGGTCCAGACAATTGTTTTTCTCCAATTTCTGCCCAACAGACTGGAGTTCGGCACTTTCGTCCATAAAGTGCTTCGAATGGTGCAGCATTGATACTGGTATGATAGCTGTTATTGTAAGAAAATTCTATTAATGGTAGATGATTGTCCCAATTTCCTCTGAAATCAATTACACAAGCTCTAAGCATATCTTCCATTGTCTGAATTGTCCTTTCGCTTTGTCCATCCGTTTGAGGATGATAAGCGGTGCTTAGATTTAACTTGGTTCCCATTGCTTTTTGGAAACTAGTCTAAAAATGAGAAGTAAAACGGCTATCTCTATCAGAAACAATAGATTGTATAATTTCCTTTTCGTGTCTTGGGTAATTTGGTAACAAAGTCCATTGTTATTAATTCCCATTTCCATACAGGCATTTCTAATTGCTGCAACAAACCTGAGGGTTTCTGATGTTCAGCTTTAACCTGTGAACAGGTTAGACACTTGGCAACATAAGCTGCTATATCTTTTTTCATTCATATCCACCAAAAATTCTTTCTTAAGTCTTGATACATCTTATCACTTCCAGGATGTATCGTATACTTAGACTTATGGGCTTATTCTAAAATTCGGTGGCTTAAGTTTCCTTGTTTAGGTATCCACATCCTTTTCTTATGGAATCTCCAAATTCCATCAGTTCCTTGTTCTAATTCCTTAATCATTCCTTTCAAATTTTCAGTATCATCCTTGATTACTGATTCTTGTACGACTCTAATTTGCTCGTTTAAATCTATCTGCAGATTTAATTTAAGAGAACGTACTCTTTTTGGCTTTTCATGATACTTTCGACTTAAAGCATCAGCTACTATATTAGCCTTTCCTGCATGATACTGGATGCTACAATCATAATCACTAAGAAATTCCATCCAGCGGCTTTGTCACATGTTTAATTCTTTTTGCCCAAACATGTACCTTAAACTCTTATGATCAGTGAAGACAACAAATTTATTTCCATATAAATAGTGTCTGCAAATCTTAAGGGCAAAAATTATGGCTCCTAACTCTAAATCATGGGTTGAATAATTCTCTTCATGATTCTTAAGTTGTCTAGAGGCATAGGCTATAACCTTTTGACGTTGCATCAACACACATCCATAACCTAACTTAGAAGCGTCACAATAGACTTCAAAGTCTTCAGTTCATTCTGGTAACGCTAGTATGGGTGCATTGGTTAATCTTTTTTTTTTAAGAATTCAAAATGCTTCTTCTTTTTTTGGTCCCCATTTAAACTTAACAGACTTACAGGTCAGTTTTGTTAAGGGAATGGCTATTCCAGAAAAATCTCGGATAAACCTTCTATAATAACTGGTTAGTCCTAGAAAACTTCTCACCTCCGTTGGTGATTCAGGGACTTTCCATTTAGTAATCGCCTCAATCTTTGTGGAATCCACATGAATCCCTTCATGATTAACTAAATGTCCAAGGAATTGCACTTCTTCTAACCAAAATTTGCATTTTGAAAATTTAGCATAAAACTTTTCTTTTCTTAGCAAATTTAGGAGTGCATACAGATGAGCTGCATGTTCCTCTTTACTCTTAGAGTAAATGAGAATATCATCTATAAAAACTATTATGAATTTATCCAGATATGGCTTACATATTATGTTCATCTTGTCCATAAATGCGGATGGGGCATTGGTTAAACCAAATGGCATGATGGTAAATTCATAATGACCATACCTTGTTCTAAAAGCGGTCTTAGGAATGTCCTCTTCCCGTACCTTTAATTGATGATATCCTGAGCGTAAATTGATCTTTGAGAAAAATCGAGCTCCTTGTAATTGATCAAACAGATCATCGATTCTCGGTAATGGGTACCGATATTTAATCGTGACTTTGTTTAATTCTCGGTAATCAATGCACATACGCATTGACCCGTCTTTCTTTTTAACAAACAAAATTGGTGCTTCCCAAGGTGATGAACTTGGCTATATGAATCCTTTTTCTAACAGTTCGTCCAACTGTTTCTTCAGTTCTTGCATCTCTGTTGGCGCCAAACGATAAGGTGCCTTGGCAATTGGTGCGATTCCTGGTAGCAGATGAATTCTGAATTCAACTTCATTATCTGGCGGTAATCCTGGTAGTTCTTCTAGGAAAACGTCTATGAATTGAGATACTACGGGAATATCGTTCAATTCTTTTCTTTTAGTGTTAATGATTATGGAAATCATATACACTAGGGATCCTTTCCTTGCACAACTTGCAGTTTTCATCACAGAGATGAATTTCGCGGATCAATGTGGTTTATTTCCTTTAATTGTGATCTTTTCACCCTTTGGTGAACTTATTTGGATTGACTTTTAATCACATAGAATACTGGCTTTATTGGCTACTAACCAATCCATTCGTAATACAATATCAAATCCAGCCAGATTCATTGGGTAAAGATTAGCAGTAAAATTATGTTTTGAAATTTCTATTCTTGCTCCCTGCAAGATTTCAGTAATCTTAATGGATTCTCCATTTGCTGTCTCTACTAGACATTATTGTTGAAGTTTGGTTAATGGTTGATTGAGAATTTTGCAAAATGAAGTATTAATAAAACTTTGGTTTGCACCAGAGTCAAATAATACTTTAGCAAAAACATCATTAACTAAAAACGTACCGGCAATCACATCCGGAATCATCTTTGCTTCTTCGGCTGCCAGAACAAATGCCCTAGCTTTCTTAGTAGTCTTATTGTTCATGGCTAGAGCTAGTTTCGGACAGTTCGGTTTGATATGTCCCTTTTCTCCACAATTGAAGCATACTCTATTACTGGATTTCTTCCTACAGTCTTCCTCTTTATGTCCTGGTATTTTGCAGAAGTTGCAGTAGGTGGAGCATATTCCTGAATGCTTCTTCTTGCAAGCCTTACAATAAGGTGCAGAAGTAGAACCTACATTCTTCCCACGGTTAGAATTTCCGTAGCGAAATTCCTGGCTAAGTTTCTGAGCTAGGCTCTTCCTCTGGTTCTCTTCTTGTGTACATACTAGTTCATCTGTCAAGGTATTTGCTAGTTCTACAGCTTCTTCTATAGTTTGTGGTCTAGTTGCCTTGACTACATGTCTAATCTCACTGATTAATCCCCAGATGTAACGGGAGATTAATACTGGTTCTGGTGAAGCTAGGGTTGGCACTATTCTAGCATATTCGAAGAATACAGTAGTGTAACCCTTACAATCTACTCCAGTCATTCTAAGATGTAAGAACTTATTAGCTATCTGTTCTTTTTCATTGGGATGACAGAATTTCCTTTCAACCATAGTCTTAAATTCAGTCCATTCCATATTGTAGACTCTATCACTTCCCCTAGACTGGAGAATAGTGTTCCACCATTCCAAAGCAGCATTCTTAAACAGGTTGGAAACAAACATGATTTTGTCTTCCTCTGCACATTTGCTTATTTTTAAAACTGCCTCAGTATTTTCTAACCAACGTAGAGCTGCAATGGCTCATTCATTGCCCGAGAATTCTATTGGTTTACAGGACCATAATTCTTTGTAAGAACAACCATAAGACATGATTCTTCTTCTTTTTGGAATAGGCAATGGAAGTAATGGTCCATTGTTTACGTTGTGACTGGGTTCAGCTGGTGGTCGCTTACTTCCATTTGCAGATTTATTTTCTGCTTCCTTAACAGTCTTAATGATATAAGACATAGCATCTATAATTCCTTGTGCTACAATATGTTGGATAGCACTATTATTTATCTGGTTGCCATTATTATCGTTATTCTAGTTTTCCTGATTTGCTGTGTTGTCCATCTGGATTATAAACAATTACCAATTATTAATATTAGAGAGCAATGTTTAATGCAAATAATCACACAACAAGCATATTGATTAAAATCGTCGTGCATTGCGACATTTACTCTATTTTATATATATTATAAACCTAATACAAATCACAACTGGAATTTAAAATACAATACTAGTATGCATCAGTAGTTATTGGATTATCTATCTTAGTGGATATATATATATATATATATATTCAAGTTACACACACACACACACACACACACATATATATATATATATATGTATATTTTATTATTATTATTATTACTATTAGTGGGGGTCCATCCAATACTGCATATTACGCTCGTCGTATTTCCAAACGAGCATCTTCCCTATTTGTCTTATCTTCTCACTTTCATCTAACAACTCCTCACCAAAGGTGCGAAGTTCTTGCACATTCTCGGTGCTCATGGGTGGTGCGGGTGCTGGTATTGGGTCAGGGTACTAGGGCATCGGTTCTTCGTATGGGTATTGTGTAACACCCCAAAAAAATATGCCATTCATTTATGCTACTTTAAGTGTAAATATATATATATATATATATATATATATATATATATATAGGATTAGGTTCAAACGTGAACAAAATCCCAAGAGTGAACTGCGTGAACTGGTCTGGGCCCTTGATTTTTATGATCTTGAGATTAAAGTGAGTGGCATGATGGTAATTATTTGGTTATTTTTTTCATTTAATTAAATACAAAAAGGGTATATGTGTAATTTCAATCTTAAATTGATTGCATAAATCTCTCACAAATCAAGTAATCAATTATCCTCTTAAATTGATTACATAAATCTCTCACAAATCAAATCAAGGATTAGGAAAGATATAACTTAATTCAATTATTAAAATAAATATTTGTTTAAATGCGATGTACACATGTGTATATCGTCTGTTTTTGTGATATCTCAGAATTTTTTTTGTATTGAATGTTGATGTACACCTGTGAATTACTGTACACATATGTACGATGCTGAGTACACATGTGTATTGTTCTATTTATATCCAAGTACACATGTGTATACCGTTGAAATATGAAGGTTACGTGGATCTTAAAAATCAAAATTTGAATTCTGGTGATAAAATCTGAAATAAAAATTTAAATTGAAATCTGGTGATTTGTTGTTTGTTTTGATAATTATCTTATTAATAAATAAACATAATGTGGATAATGAATTTAAATTAGGAAATATGTAAATTAATTCAATTATTAAAATAATGATTTAAATCTAATTTTTTATATAATTACAATCCTACCCTTAACAACTAAAAAGGAAATCAAGGGTCCATATCTGTTCACGCAGTTCACTCTTGGGAGGTTGTTCACGCTGGAACCTTACCCTATATATATATATATATATATATATATATATATATATAAAAATTAACCACGTTAAAAGAATGTGATGATAGTTCAACAAGAATGAAAGTTAATGTGAGAATTATCAACACTTATAACTATAGGGGCCGAACTTGTAAAATGTGATAAAAGTTTTACTAAACTAGAGAAATCACAAAAACAAACACACTGGTGTGTGTTGTAGTTCGACCAGAAGCAGGGACCAAGGGGGGAAACCCTAACTTTCAGAAATTCTCAAGATTAGGAAGACATTAAGAGCCCAAATCAATGCATGAACTCGAATTTTCAACCATCTAAGCTTGTTCATCTAATGGTAAGTCGAAAATCCTGTTTTGATGAGTGGAGGAAAGTGGGTTTTAACCCAAACATGAAATTAGGTGGAAATCTTATGCAATTGTAAGTTAGGAATCCATAATAGATTGAGAATTTCATTTGGTTTCGATTATTTGAATGGGTTAGGGTTTATACCCACTTGTTGTAAGATTTTGATGAACATGATGATGTCTATAATATGCTTATAACTGTGAATAAATGCATGAACTTGTATGTGATAGAGAAATTAGATAAGTTAGCATAGGATGAAAGAAGGATATGAATTTAACCAATTCTTGTTAGACTAGAAAGTGAACAAAGTAAAATCCATGCTATGAATACTTGTACTTTATGCTTGTAAATACAATGCCCACCAAGTGTTTGATAAAATGCTTAAGAGATGGTTATATATGTAGTATGAGAAGAAAATGATGGAATGAGTTGATTTAACTAAGTAAACGAATGTTATAATGTAGGCGTGAAGGAAGGAAGCTCAAACACTAGTAAAGCAGGAGGCGTACAAGATCGAGGTATGTTCCGTTGCATACAAAACCTTACTTAAATTTTGTTAATAATTATGATGAACAATACTAGTTATAATGAATATGGTGATTAGTAAGTGGATAGCAAATCCCTTGTGGATTTGATTATGCTAACAAAGGTTATGACAAGCTATGCAAGTCGACCAGTTCGAATTGAACAAGTCGAGTAAGAATAAGGTACCATCTGTTTAGAACGGGTGGTCATGAATGCAATAACAACTGTATGGAGTTCAATCCGTTTAACGGATAGAACGAAGGATTTATGTTGAAAGCAATCAACCCGATGTTACCGGGTCGTAAGTGTATGTTTGAATCTCATTATGAGAGTGTATGTCATACCCATGTAATTGGGTAGTCGTATGCGTAGGAGGAATGAAAGCACATAAACGAATGGAACTAAAACAATGCTATTGTAAGCGTAATAAGTATAATGACTAACTTTTTAAAGCTTTGTTGTTGAATGTAGGTAAATCCTCATCTTAGGTGACTTGGAGAATTGGAGCGAGCACGTGTTCTTGATATGTCATGCCAATCGCTTCCGCTAGTTGCTTTAATGTTTTGTGTCAAATACTTGTTTATTTTGCATAACCTTGTTAGTAGTCACACTTTTTAAAACTCGTTGTTTAGTTTTAGTAGTTGTTGTCGAACAAATCGTAGTGTTGTATTTAGTTGGATGATGTTTAAAACAGGGGTATATCCGTTTACGGACGGGTCATGCCCAATTTTTGTCAAAAGCATGTATTAATATGTTATCATGAAGTCTTTTAAATTACTTTTGTAAGTTAAAGTATAAAGTAGAAAAACGGTCCTTACAAGTTGGTATCAGAGCCTAGGTTGAGGGATTCGAGCACGAATAGTGGTGCTTGAACTCAACCGACGGCTCGTTCGAAAGTGTGCTCGCTCCAAGAACGCCAATGAGGTAACGTTTAAGTTATAAACAAATTGCAAGTGTGTTTATTATGTGTATGACGAAAATAATAAATTAGATATGTGGGTAAGTTAAATGAGAAGTGCGGGAGCTGTAGAGCCGAAACGGAATAGAAAGAAACGAACAAAAATGCCTAAAAACTAATCTGCAGCGTTTCTGCATAACGAAGGCCCGTCGCCGACGGTTACCCTCCCGTCGCCGACACCCCCCCCCCACTAGCCGACGCCTTAACCTCCTGTCTACGGGGTTACCTGGCCGACGCCATTTTAGGAAGCCCGTCGCCGACGGGTTAGTAAGCCGTCGCCGACGGCTTGTGTATTTCAGCCCACAAAATTTTTAAAATTTTCCAAATTTTATTTAACGATACTTCCCGGGAGTCTGAATTACGGTTTTGTCGAGTCATTATGAGACAAATTAAGTATGTAAGGATTTAATAGATAATGGCAATGGTATAAAACCATTAAACGTTGAATGGAATGTACACGAGGGTATGAAATAAACGACGAATGTATGAAGTTAAGCTCGAAATGTAAGGATATGAATAAGTAATACGGACTAATGAACTATGATATGTTGAAAGTTTATGATCCGTATTAAATGTAAACATGACATGGTGTAGATGGCTGATGCAAGCAACGTTAATGATGATGATGATACTGTTCGTCAAGAAGCATTATTCAACAAGGTCACAGAAGTGGCGGAAGGGGTTATGCAAGCGAATCTCCCACGATTAGCTCAAGAAGTAGAAAGTCGAGTGTTGGGAGTTGTGGGTGCTATGATGACTAGCAAAATCGAAGAGTTGAAAGAATTGATTGAGGGATCTAAAAGTAAAAGCAAAGAACGACGGTGCACGTATAAAGATTTCATGGCGTGCAATCCCGAAACGTATGATGGAAAAATTGACCCGATCGCATGCCAACGATGGATTTCAAATATAGAAGCGGTATTTATACGAAGTCGGTGCGATAAAGAAGATCAGGTGATGTTTGCTACTGGCCAACTCACTTTCCAGGCGAAAGATTGGTGGGATGCGCATAGCAAAGAAATATGGGAGGATAGACTCCAAATGATGACTTGGCAAGAATTTAAGGAGCCCTTTATGAGATACCATTGCCCTCAGTCGGTTATTGATAAGATTCAGGAGGATTTCTTGCGCCTCCGACAGAGAAACGAGTCAATAAATGAGATATCAAATACTTTCATGGATAAGATGAAGTTATGTGGGGATTTTGTGAAGACTGAAAGAATGAAGATCAATCGCTTTTACGGGGTATTAAAGGCGGAATTTAGGGAGTTTATCACTCCCTCGAAATGTGAGACCCTTGATGAGCTTATCAATCTGGCACGGGATAGAGAAATTGAAATTAAGAGACAAGAGGAACGTGGTGAAAAGAGATCAAGTGAAAAAGGTACAAATTCGAGTCCATCTAAAAAGGGGAAGTATCAAGAGCAAGGAAGGAAAGATAAGTCGAAGGGCGGTATGACTCCTTGCAAGACTTGTGGAAAACTTCATACTGGAGAGTGTTTATTAGGCAAGAAGGGGTGCTACAAATGTGGTAAGGAAGGACATTCGTCCTATCAATGTCCAAATAGTCCGAAGACTTGTTTCAATTGTTTCGAAAAGGGGCACGTTAAATCGGAATGCCCAAAGCTTCAGCAAGAGTCGAAAAAGGAAGACAAGAAGCAAGAGGGTTCAAGGGCTAAAGGAAGGATGTTCCAAATCACATCCGAGGAGGCTAAGGTTCATCCGAATGTTGTTTCATATATCTTCTTATTAAATTCTATGCCGGTTCATGTTTTGTTTGATACCGGAGCCACTATGTCGTTTATTTCAAATGAAATCGTACAACATCCTTCATTTAAGATTGAACGAATTCCGATGCCTTTAGAAGTAGAAATAGCCGATAGTAAGACCTATATGTTAAACGAGATTTGTAGAAATTGCAAATTTACTATAGAAGATGAAGAATTCGATATCGACCTCATACCTATGGTTTTGGGGGAATTCAAAATGATAGTGGGTATGGATTGGATGACCCGACACCAAGAGGGAATTAATTGTGAAGCTAAAACAATACATGTCCAGTCCCCAAGTGGAAAACGATTAACTATACAAGGCGAGAGAAGGATGGAAGCGAAACTTTGTACCCACGTTCAAGCCGCTAAGTATACACTTAACGGGGGTAGGGCATACCTAGCTTACGTGGTAGATGCTCAACAAGGTTTCCCGAAGCTTGAAGACGTGGAGATAGTGAATGAATTTCTGGATGTATTTCCGGAGGAATTGCCGGGACTTCCCCCCGAAAGAGAAATAGAGTTTCGCATCGAATTGAATCCGGGTGCGAAGCCGGTTGCGAAGGCTCCCTATAGATTGGCTCCCACCAAGATGCGGGAGCTAATGACACAATTACAAGACTTGTTAGATAAGGTCTTTATACGTCCGAGTGTGTCACCTTGGGGAGCGCCTGTTTTATTTGTTAAGAAGAAAGACGGGTCGATGCGCATGTGCATCGACTACAGAGAATTAAATAAGCTGACCATAAAGAACCGCTACCCTCTACCTAGAATTGACGATCTTTTTGATCAGCTACAAGGGGCGAGTTGGTTCTCCAAGATAGATTTGCGTTCGGGATACCATCAAGTTAGAGTACGGGGAGAAGATATTCCAAAGACCGCGTTCAGAACCCGTTATGGGCATTATGAATTTTTAGTCATGTCATTCGGATTGACGAATGCGCCGGCTGCGTTCATGGATCTGATGAATCGGGTATGCCGACCCATGCTAGATAAATCTGTGATCGTGTTCATAGATGATATTCTAGTCTATTCACGAAGCAAGGCCGAACATGTAAGACACTTGCGTGAAGTACTTGAAATTCTCTATAAAGAAAAACTTTATACAAAATTCTCAAAGTGCGCCTTCTGGCTCAGAGAGGTGCAGTTTCTAGGTCATATAATCAATTCTGAAGGTGTTTTGGTGGATCCGTCAAAGATTGATGCCGTAATGAAATGGGTTTTTCCGAAAAATCAACTGAAATAAGAAGTTTTCTAGGCCTCGTGGGGTACTACAGAAGGTTCATACAGGATTTCTCGAAGATAGCCTTACCCTTAACCAAACTAACGAGAAAGAAAGAAAAGTTTGTATGGGGTAAAGAACAGGACGAAGCCTTTCGAATCTTAAAGGGGAAACTGTCAAGTCCTCCGGTCTTGACATTACCGGACGGGACTGAAGACCTAGTTGTCTATTCAGACGCTTCACATTAGGGATTAGGTTGCGTTTTGATGCAAAGGGGGAGGGTTATCGCATATGCTTCACGACAATTGAAACCACACGAGGTGAACTACCCGACGCACGATTTGGAATTAGCCGCGGTGGTGTTCGCCTTGAAGATTTGGAGGCATTACCTATATGGTACTAGATGCACAATCGCCTCAAATATTTCTTTGAACAGAAAGATTTGAATATGAGGCAACGAAGATGGTTGGAACTGATCAAAGAATACGATTGCGATATCCTTTTCCATCCGGGAAAGGCGAACGTGGTGGCGGACGCGTTAAGCCGAAAAGAGTCCCCACCTCCGATTCGAGTAAAATCCATGAGGATGATAGTTACACCATGTTTGTTTGATATGATAAGCGATTCCCAAATAAAGTCTCTTGGAGCGGAAGATTTAAAGAAAGAAAGATTAAAAGGTGTAGCCGATAAACTAGAAGAAAATTCGATCGGACTCAAGACGAGATTCGGCCGAATTTGGATACCTCGTTTTTGCGAAGTCAAGACCGCGATACTTGAGGAAGCTCATAAATCACGATACTCGGTCCACCCCGGGGCTACAAAGATGTATCGAGACTTGAAGACCAATTATTGGTGGCCGGGTATGAAACGTGATATTGTTAAGTATGTCGCGAAATGTCTAACATGTTCCCAAGTGAAAGCCGAGCATCAAAAGCCATACGGGGAATTGCAACCTTTAGAGATTCCGGTATGGAAATGGGAGGAACTAACGATGGATTTGGTAACCAAGCTTCCTAGAACGAAAAAGGGGCACAATACAATATGGGTAATCGTAGATCGACTTACGAAAAGCGCTCATTTTCTACCTATCAAAGAGGCTTACTCTTCCGAGAAAATGGCAGAAATATATATGAATGAGATCATATCTCGATACGGAGTGCCCGTGTCAATCGTCTCAGATCGGGATACTAGATTCACCTCTCGTTATTGGCAAAAGTTTCACGAGAGTGTGGGCACGAAGCTACACATAAGCACCGCCTACCACCCTCAGACTGACGGTCAGTCAGAAAGAACCATTCAAACACTTGTCGATATGTTGAGAGCGTGTGCCTTAGACTTTGGGGGAAACTGGGATGACCATCTACCCCTAGTGGAATTCTCTTATAATAATAGTTACCATAGTGGCATTCAAATGGCTCCTTATGAATTACTGTATGGAAGAAAATGTAGAACTCTCGTATGTTGGGGTGAAGTGGGGCAAAGAGAGCTTGCGCCAAGTGATTTAATAGCAGTAACAAATGAAAAGATAAAATTGGTAAGAGCTCGAATGAAAGCAGCCCAAGATCGGCAAAAAGCTTACGCAAACAAGAAAAGGCGTCCTATTGAATTTCAAGCCGTAGATTTCGTTCTGCTGAAAGTGTCTCCATGGAAGGGTATAATCCGTTTTCGCAAACGGGGCAAATTAGGTCCTGGATATATTGGACCGTTCAAAATCTTGGCTCGAGTTGGAAAGGTTGCATATCGATTAGAATTACCGCCTACTCTAGACGGGATTCACAATACCTTCCACGTGTCACAGTTGAGGAAAAGTCTTGCGGACGAAACAGCATTGAAGGGGTAAGGTCCCAAAAACTTCATAATAAGTATTTGAGACCATACCACAGACTGGCCTTTTGACCTTTTAACCTTGCGCGGCCGCGCACTGGTATTACAAAAGGGAGAAAACAGTCAGCAAATCTATAGTCGCGCGCCCAAAGGAAAACACAAATCCTTGCGCCTTCTCCCAATAGTAAAGGATGAAAATCCTGAGATTAATACTTCCCCCCAAATATCCAGACTTGGATATTATTTCACCCAGACTTGGGATTTATTCATCTGCTTCCATATGGTAAGGTGTCACACCAGATTACAGCAATAATCTTCCAGAAGGAATACAATCGTGCACCACCCAGACGGTTATAACCGTCTGGACACGTGTCACTATCACAGATGCCCCTGAAATCACAACGAAGGCATGCACTTAAAGGGTAATCTCCACTTAATCACTTTCCACGTGGCAACTCCCTAGCCATAGATCAAACCACGATCCGTGTGCAGTCACATCGGATCGAGGTAACCTGACGTGGATCAAAGAACTTAAACGGGAGAAAATGTAACCGCTACGGCGTTAGCATCTTCCGTTATCTTTTCAATAACAGGTTTTCCCTCCCAAACTCCCGGTTATAAATACGAGAACTGTTCAGGTATGAACTCAGACTATTCACACTATTCAAACACGTCTTCTTCTTCATTATCAATACTTATTCTCACACCGGAGTCGGGTCAAGGAGAGAACCCCCTTTCTCCCCTTGACGAGGCTAACGGTGTTCTTTTTTGCAGAATCATCGGTGAAGAGGATCAGCTGCAACTGAATCAATCGAGTGAGAGCTAACCCTTTTATGCGGATTCAAACCCCCTAGATATCTCGGTTCCGACCATTTATCTAGTGTTTCTTCATTGGCGCCCACCGATTCCTCTGTTTTCTAGTTTCTATCTCGTTTCGATTCAGTTCGTCCCATTTTCTGTTTTGCACATGGCAGAAAATTCGTCATCTCACCGGCAACCTGGTCCTCGACCAAACGTCGGAAACAATTTGCAAGTAGAAGGAATTGTAGAAGAGGCCTCAGACGATAATGAGGATCAATCCAATCGAGCAAATGATCCTGTTACTCCAGGAATGTTACCAGCAAACCCTGCTCAGTCAATTTTACCACCAGGAGAAACTCCGATATCATGGTATGTCCGGTCCCAAGGGGCATTAAACGCAGTGTACACACAGTTGTGTGCTCAGACTGCTCCTCTGACTCAATCACGGAGGCCGGGATCTAGAGCTCATGCATCCCAGCGAGAAGAATCAACTTATGATGATACAGAAGTTCATGCCAGATCTACGTCACAACGGGAATACACTCGGACAGGTGGTTACCCAAGACAACACCATGGTGAACCACACCCTCGTCAAAGACAATCGGTTCATGATATGTTGGGTTCCCAACGGGACACTCACACCGATGAATCCGATCAAACGTATCGTTTGAGTGCAAACACCAGTGTATTCAACAGACTGCAGCCAAACTATAACAAATGCAGACCTCGAGCGGTTTATAACCCTGAGGCAGAGCACAATTATGACTTAGTTTACCGCCCTGCAGAAGCAGCGGAAAACTCGAAGTTCATACTGGAGATAGCTCTAGCTCCATTAGAGAAGGCAAAATTACCATCCAACATAGGGAAGTTTAATGGGTTGTCAGACCCCGATGATCATCTAAGAGTGTTTACCAGCGCGGGTTTAGTTGGAGGTTGAACCCTTCCGCTATGGTGTCATTTGTTTGTACAAACATTAACTGGCCCAGCGCGAATCTGGTTTGATAATCTACCAACTGGACAGATTGAATCATGGAAGGATCTGCGTAACAAGTTTTTAACACACTTCAGCCAGCAACGGCGCTAGACACTTCCGATGTCATGAATATATGGCGTCGTGATGATGAAAGTATAGAGGATTTCATCACTAGATACAATAAGGAAGTGTTAGAAATTGGCGGTGTTCATGAACAACTAATCCGTGCTCAATTCAAGTACGCGGTTAGGTGTGATGACATGGTTAAAGTCTTATCCGAAACAGAGGGCCTTCCAACAAGTTGGGAAAAGATAATGGCGGCGGCCAAAGTTTATGTGCAAACTGAGAAAAACCTCACAACAAACAGGCCACCACCACCGCACAACAGGCCCGCGGATCTAAGCTTAACCGGTGAGAGGAGGTTCAAAAAGTCACGGCGCGAGTCCGGATCAGGAAGTCGTTCCTCTGAAGATGCTCGCACAACAATTAACAAACTCTCTGCACAAAAGGAGAACAAACAAGAAAATAGGGAGAGGCAGTGGACTCCCCTAACAAAGACCCCGGCGGAGGTCCTAAGTACTGAGGACTACCAATTCAAACCTCCGATCCCGATGAAGAGTAAACGTGGTCAAGACCCGGCGCAATACTGCGAATATCATAAAGACAACGGGCATACCACTAACAACTGCATATCTCTGCGCACAGAGATAGAGAAAGCCCTCAAGAATGGAGAACTCAAGCATCTACTCCAGAATATGCGCAAGGAGATTAAGCAGATTACCCGGGGAGAAGAAGGCCCAAGCAAACGGGCTAAAACCTAAGTGACGACTCTATAAGTTTCCCGCAGACCCATCAAATACGGCGGAACTATCAGAGAGTAAGTTAAGTTCCATTTAATTATCAGAAAAACTTTGTAAAGCCTCTGAGCTCTATCCATGAATAAAATTACAAAGTTTCTATTATTTTTGTGTTTACAAAGTGCATGCAATTTCTTTTAGTAAGCGCAAAAACATTATGATAGTATAAAACAAGCTCCATGCGCGGTCAGTGATCACGTCACAAACGACCATAAACCCACACATGAGCTTTACACCAACTTCATTCGCCTTACTCAATAAAAGCAATTGTACTCATGCAAAATATTGTAAAGTCATTTAACAAAAACAAATAGAAACACACTATTTATAGCGTACAAATACGCCCTAAAGAGTTTCAAACACAGCAGTGTTTAGAATACTTGCGCAACAGCGCACCATCAAACGGAGATTTACACCCCACATAAAAAATTGTTCAATACAATTTCAAACTATTCTAAATCTTCTCCCTTATCCGGAAAGATTTCTTTAAGTTGCGCCACGTGATCGTCTGATTGCAGCGCCACATTTATTAGCTCCATGACCGGAAGTTGCAAATTGTTAAACTCTGTTTTCATGGAAGTAAGCGCGGCGGTAGTATTTACGCCAAAGGTCGCAGACTTGCTATCATCCCAGTCAACCTTCAACGCGCTGTTTACATGTTGGGAACACTCCGCATAACCTTGCGCATACCCATCTCGTCGTGCAGCAACCATTAAATTAGCAACGGTTTTATCCAGTTCTTCAGAGTTTAATACAGATTCAGCAACCTATGAAATTGAGCGAAAATAAGTATAAAAAAGCGCATATTCTTTCACAACAAAAAAGAGGAAAGAAACTTACACAAGCAATCCCGCGGTCCTTCAACCAGGCTATATCATTCTTTAAGGGTTCAAGCTCGCTTTCCGCTGAAACCCGCGCCATTTCTGAATTTTCCAGCTTCTCTTCAACCTCAGTCAAACGGCGGGAGGTTTCAGTATTCTCGGAATGCGCAAGCTCCAGATCCTTCTTTAATTGTTCCTGGTCAGAAACCAAAGCAGTAAGTTCCTCTAATTCCTTATCTCTAACGGCAAGAGTGGCTAAAGCTTGTACCTCCCGTTGCTCGCTACGTTCCCTATGAGAACGCGCCTCCGTCAAGATAGCTTCCATATCAGCTTTCTCTTTCTTTAATTTTTCCACCTCCGCATCTTGATTCTTCAGATTTTCAACCTCAGCCTTGAGGTTATTGATGATATTGCGGAGGTTTGCCTTCTCAGCATTGTCCTTCTCACAAATTCTCCTCCAATTTTTGCGTTCCTCAGACAGGAGAGCAGTTTCAGCTTCAGCTTTTCTTTTCCAACCAGCGACAGACCATTCCTCAGTCTTGCGCTCAGCTTCAAACTTGGCTCGCTCAGCTTCTAATTTAGCCTTCAATTGAGCCACATGTTTTTCATCTTTAGCAAACTTCTTTTGCGATGCCATAAAAGATGCCCACTCCTTATGCATACTATACCACTCACGCACTATATGGTGAGTAGTTGAAACATGAGAAGCAGTTTCTGCAAGATAAGACTGATAGGTCTGTTCATAAGGCAGATTTTCCTGAAATTTAATCTCACCAGGCGGAAGTATCCCCTGCAACCAATCTTGGCATACACGCCAATCCGAGAAGGTATCACCTTTCTTCACGTTCCAAACAGGGACATGAGGATCAGAAGCATCTTTTTCCGTATAAGTCCGGTAATAATATTCTCCCAAAGTTTCTTGTGGGCGAATTGGAGATTGTTTATTAACACCAGCAGATGAGCCTGTCTCCTCAGTTGTGACCTTCTCAGCATGTTCAGGTATAGCATCAGAAGGTCTAGGAGAAGAAGATTGAATTTTTTCAGCAATTTCCTCTGTCCCCAAGTCTTGAACAACAGCTTCCGGGGTCGGTGGATTATCAGCATCATCTACCACGCTCGGTTCAACAATCTTTTCAGCCTCTGTATCAACACCAACAGGCTTCTCAGCCCCAACAGTTTTCTCCACACCTTCCCCAGCAATCTCTGAAGGCTCTAGCGGGTCTGCAACAGCAGCGCGCGGAGGAGTAGGGGGAAGTTCTTCATTAACCACAGATGGTACTTCTACAGGAACAGGGGAAACAGGAACTTCTAGACAAATAAAAGTCTGTAAGAATTCCGTCCGCTTAAAGAAAACAAGGAAGGGCAACACTTACCAGGAACAGATTCCGAAACAAACGCATCAAGGTTTCCTTTTCTGGTAATTTTCTTCCTCTGCACCTTTTTAGGAGGTTGACCCTCCGCGTCAGGATCAGTTTGTTTCCGTTTACCAGCCTTCCGATGCACCAAGTGTTCAAGACTAGAGTCCAGGTCAATGGGCTCATTGGGATTGGATGGGGGAATATCAGCAGAATCCCTGGGTTCAGGCTTCGGTTCTCGCATAATCACTGCAGGAGTAAGACCCTCCAAAGTATCAGAAACCACCACATAATCACACCTGGGCACAGAGGAACGGCGCGTACCTTTCTTCTCTCCAACATTCTTCGCCTTCAAAGATTGAACTTTAACAGTCTCACCCCTCTTGGGCAAAGAAGTAGAAGTTGTTGCGCGTTTCTTCTTTTCAGGGCCTATACCCAAGTTCAACAAATCACCTACAAAGGCGCAAAGCAAAGGTTTACCCACAAAGAATAAAAAGAAAAAAGAAATGCAGAAATAACTCACCAGCACCACCAGCTGGTTGAGCAGATAGATCCGCATCTTGCAGAAGAACAAAATTCCTTACAATACGATGGTACCAAAGCTCCTCTTCAGGTTTCTTTTTGATGGTACCCATCCTTCCGCCTTCCCTCTTGAAGGCAACAACATACAAAGAGACAACTACATTCAAAAAGAAAACAGGTCAAAAAAAAAAAAGGAAGAAGAAGAACACTGAAAAAGCCCCAAACTTACTATGACCATCCTCTGTGTATACGGGCTTATCATCACGTTCCATCTTCCAGTTCAAACTCATGCCGGCTCCGACAAGAGCTTTCTCCGGCAACGCAATATTGGGCACATCTTTCAGATCTTGGTACCAGTTCTCATCAACAGGAGTCTGAAGCGTTTCAATCGGAACGTCGTCCTTTCCTCTTAAAATCATCTTCACCGGAATCACTCCAGCCTTGATAAAAAATAATTTCTGCTTCCAATCATGAAAAGATTTTGGGGGTTGATGAAGAATCTTCTTTGCAGAAGCCCTTTGAACAAATGAATAGAACCCTTGGGTACAATGCATCTGATGAAAAACCCTAAATCGAGGAACGGTCGGCTCAACATGCATTGTCCGACACACAAATTCGAAATGTCGAACCCTAACCATGCCAATTGGGTGAAGTTGGGAAATATGCAGGTTATAAAACCCAAGGATTTCAAGGAAAAATCTAGTAACAGGCAAGCGAAAGTTACCGTCACAGAAAAAGTCCCAAAAGAGGGTAATATACCCGGCCGGAGCATCCGCTGCCGTTTGCCCCTCTTCAGGATATAAAGCACCCCAGTTCTCTGGGAACTTAAGGTTCCGAATCAAACCGTCAAAAGACGCCCTAGGCCACTTCAATGGTGGAAGTTCAGACGACATATCTTAAACAAGATCCTCTTGACGTTCTCCGGTTGACATAAGAGGAAGAATGATGGAAAATTTTCTTAGAAACAAGGAATGGGGAAAAGTTTTTCAAACAAAGCAATGATTGCACAGAGGAGGTTACCCAAACGTTATATACCCATCGCAATAAATAGCATCGGTAACCGTCACAGCGACTTCTTCGAATATCACAGTGCTCCAAACAGCAGAAAAAGTAAATGTCAGACACACACGCGTTTACACGCGCGCGTGTAAGACACGGACAATAAGAAACAACTGACAATGACAGGTTGTCACTCAATTTACTGTACCGAGTCTCATTCAAAGTAAAAAATTTTCAAAAAATCTTCACGAAATTCGAATTCAATCTTCTCATAGAAGATTTCTTATCTCTCGTGCCCAAAAGCATTTCCCTCTCACAAGTCCAGTGCTCCACTTATTTGCATAAGTACAACACTAGACTGGGGGGACTTGAAGGGGTAAGGTCCCAAAAACTTCATAATAAGTATTTGAGACCATACCACAGACTGGCCTTTTGACCTTTTAACCTTGCGCGGCCGCGCACTGGTATTACAAAAGGGAGAAAACAGTCAGCAAATCTATAGTCGCGCGCCCAAAGGAAAACATAAATCCTTGCGCCTTCTCCCAATAGTAAAGGATGAAAATCCTGAGATTAATACTTCCCCCCAAATATCCAGACTTGGATATTATTTCACCCAGACTTGGGATTTATTCATCTGCTTCCATATGGTAAGGTGTCACACCAGATTACAGCAGTAATCTTCCAGAAGGAATACAATCGTGCACCACCCAGACGGTTATAACCGTCTGGACACGTGTCACTATCACAGACGCCCCTGAAATCACAACGAAGGCATGCACTTAAAGGGTAATCTCCACTTAATCACTTTCCACGTGGCAACTCCCTAGCCATAGATCAAACCACGATCCGTGTGCAGTCACATCGGATCGAGGTAACCTGACGTGGATCAAAGAACTTAAACGGGAGAAAATGTATCCGCTACGGCGTTAGCATCTTCCGTTATCTTTTCAATAACAGGTTTTCCCTCCCAAACTCCCGGTTATAAATACGAGAACTGTTCAGGTATGAACTCAGACTATTCACACTATTCAAACACATCTTCTTCTTCATTATCAATACTTATTCTCACACCGGAGTCGGGTCAAGGAGAGAACCCCCTTTCTCCCCTTGACGAGGCTAACGGTGTTCTTTTTTGCAGAACCATCGGTGAAGAGGATCAGCTGCAACTGAATCAATTGAGTGAGAGCTAACCCTTTTATGCGGATTCAAACCCCCTAGATATCTCGGTTCCGACCATTTATCTAGTGTTTCTTCAAGCATTAATACCTCTCGATGACATCTAGTTGAAAGAGGGATTGAATTATGTCGAAAGACCAATAGCCATTAAAGACGTCAAGGTGAAGAATTTCTGCAACAAAGCTGTTAGACAAGTGTTGGTTCAATGGGAACATCGAAAGGGGTCAGAACTCACATGGGAAGCGGAAGATGAAATGAGGAAGCACTATCCTTTTCTGTTTGGTAAGTGCACGTTTAAATTTGTTATGTGCCCAGGTTTCGGGGACGAAACCTCTTTTAAGGGGGGTAGACTTGTAACACCCAAAAAAAAAATGCCATTCATTTATGCTACTTTAAGTGTAAATATATATACATATATATATATATATATATATATATATATATATATATATATATATATATACATATAGGGAGGGGCTCATGCGAGAACCACCCTTATTGTGAGAACCATGAGAACCAATGTGAACACAACCTAAAATAGCTAAAAAAAACCTAAAAAAACCCTAAAAAAACCTAACCCCCCACCCCCCCCACCCAAAAACCTAAACCCCCCAACCCCCCCCCCCCCCAAAAAAAAAAACCTAACCCCCCCCCCCCCCCCCAAGCTAAAAAAAAACCTAAAAAAACCTAACCCCACCCCCCCCCCCCCCAAAAAAAAAGCCTAAACCCCCCTCCCCCACCCCCCAAAAACCTAAACCCCCCCCCCACCCCCCCCCCCCCCAAGCTAAAATGCTAAAAACTAAACCCCAAAAAAACCTAAAAAAAATCTAAAAAAAATCTAAAAAAATCAAAAAAAAATCCAATTTTTTTTTTTTTGATTTTTTTAATATTTTTTAGGTTAAAATCGCTACTTTTCGAAACCAAATAAAAAAAAAAATTTAAAAAAAAAAAATTTAAAAAAAAATTTTTTTTTTTTGGGGTTCGAAAAGTAGCGATTTTAACCTAAAAAATATTAAAAAAATCAAAAAAAAAATTTTGTGTGATTTTTTAGCTATTTTTAGGCATTTTTGGTGTGTTCACATTGGTTCTCGCGGTTCTCGCAATAAGAGGTGGTTCTCGCATGATCTTCTCCCTATACATATATATATATATATATATATATATATATATAAATTAACCAAGTTAAAAGAATGTGATGATAGTTCAACAAGAATGAAAGTTAATGTGAGAATTATCAACACTTATAACTATAGGGGTTGAACTTGTAAAATGTGATAAAAGTTTTACTAAACTAGAGAAATCACAAAAACAAACACACTGGTGTGTGTTGTAGTTCGACCAGAAGCAGGGACCAAGGGGGGAAACCCTAACTTTCAGAAATTCTCAAGATTAGGAAGACATTAAGAGCCCAAATCAATGCATGAACTTGAATTTTCAACCATCTAAGCTTGTTCATCTAATGGTAAGTCGAAAATCCTGTTTTGGTGAGTGGAGGAAAGTGGGTTTTAACCCAAACATGAAATTAGGTGGAAATCTTATGCAATTGTAAGTTAGGAATCCATAATAGATTGAGAATTTCATTTGGTTTCGATTATTTGAATGGGTTAGGGTTTATACCCACTTGTTGTAAGATTTTGATGAACATGATGATGTCTATAATATGCTTATAATTGTGAATAAATGCATGAACTTGTATGTGATAGAGAAATTAGATAAGTTAGCATAGGATGAAAGAAGGATATGAATTTAACCAATTCTTGTTAGACTAGAAAGTGAACAAAGTAAAATCCATGCTATGAATACTTGTACTTTATGCTTGTAAATACAATGCCCACCAAGTGTTTGATAAAATGCTTAAGAGATGGTTATATATGTAGTATGAGAAGAAAATGATGGAATGAGTTGATTTAACTAAGTAAACGAATGTTATAATGTAGGCGTGAAGGAAGAAAGCTCAAACACTAGTAAAGCAGGAGGCGTACAAGATCGAGGTATGTTCCGTTGCATACAAAACCTTACTTAAATTTTGTTAATAATTATGATGAACAATACTAGTTATAATGAATATGGTGATTAGTAAGTGGATAGCAAATCCCTTGTGGATTTGATTATGCTAACAAAGGTTATGACAAGCTATGCAAGTCGACCAGTTCGAATTGAACAAGTCGAGTAAGAATAAGGTACCATCTGTTTAGAACGGGTGGTCATGAATGCAATAACAACTGTATGGAGTTCAATCCGTTTAACGGATAGAACGAAGGATTTATGTTGAAAGCAATCAACCCGATGTTACCGGGTCGTAAGTGTATGTTTGAATCTCATTATGAGAGTGTATGTCATACCCATGTAATTGGGTAGTCGTATGCGTAGGAGGAATGAAAGCACATAAACGAATGGAACTAAAACAATGCTATTGTAAGCGTAATAAGTATAATGACTAACTTTTTAAAGATTTGTTGTTGAATGTAGGTAAATCCTCATCTTAGGTGACTTGGAGAATTGGAGCGAGCACGTGTTCTTGATATGTCATGCCAATCGCTTCCGCTAGTTGCTTTAATGTTTTGTGTCAAATACTTGTTTATTTTGCATAACCTTGTTAGTAGTCACACTTTTTAAAACTCGTTGTTTAGTTTTAGTAGTTGTTGTCGAACAAATCATAGTGTTGTATTTAGTTGGATGATGTTTAAAACAGGGGCATATCCGTTTACGGACGGGTCATGCCCATTTTTTGTCAAAAGCATGGATTAATATGTTATCATGAAGTCTTTTAAATTACTTTTGTAAGTTAAAGTATAAAGTAGAAAAACGGTCCTTACATATTGGTTCTCTAAGATTTCCCGAATATACTGGTCATTATCCCAGTATGGATCTAGAGGGTCAAGGTTTGGATAAGGTGCTATTGGGTTTGGCATGGGTTCCTCTTGTGGATGGAGTTCTGGGAAATTCCTGTGGTCGTCAAACCATGGGTCATAATTCGGAGGATGGGGTGCTGAGACTCTAGGGATTTCGTTTGGGTCGAAAACAGGTAAGGGAATCTGATCTCCTGGGTTTGGTTCTATTTCCTTGGGTTGAGTTGGGAACAAGGGTAGTGGCTGTGGTGCTATGATTTGTTCTAAGTTTGGGTCGGCGGTAGTGGTGGCTAATATGTGGAAATTGGCCAGTCTCCTATTGATTATATCCTGGGTTTGAGCATTCATTTCCCTATTTGCAGCTGCTAAAGATCTATGTTGCTATAATTTCCTCATTCTTTTCCAACGCTCGTGAGCTCCCCGACTGAACCATCCTCTCTTTTTGGTAGGGAATGGCTCTTCGGATTGCGCTTTTGAATATCAAGATCCCCTCTTCTGTGTCAGCTGAACACCCCGAGGGGGTAGGCTGGGAAGAAGTCCCTTCATCTCTAGTAGAACTAGACAATTAACGATAGGCATCCGATGGTCCTTGATCACTCATACTGTAAACTAACAAATTTTCAAATAACACAAAACAATAATACACGTTTGCACATAATTACATAGATTATTTCCTAACAGAATTGACAATTTCAATATCAGCAGAACACTTCTGTGGCTCAAATCAGTGGCTATAGCTCTGATACCACTCTCTATCGCAACCCTTGGCCCCTATCTCTTAGGAACGGGCAGCCGCGAACCAGTATTAGTGGTATCGGCGTTTATCATTTTGGCAGCGGAATTTACATCAGGACCATAGTTAGGAAATATTTTATCAGGGTAAACTATCACATTTTTATAATAATAATAATAATAAACACATGGGTAAAACCCAAATTTTATATTACAACATTTTTTAAGGGATAAACCCTATTTTATTTAAATAAAACATCTTCTTATTTTAGGTAACTTTTATAGCCACATTTTCCAAGCCTTCAGTGCTGTCCAGCTAGCTTCTATTTGGTTTTCACATTTTGTTATCTGAAACGCGTTTTAAAAACATTTGTCAGTGGGAAATACTGGTGAGTGAATCCCAATTTAATCAAGACAGGTTTTATCATTTTACAGTATTGAGGACGATCTCGCAATTATATTTGTTTCCAATTCTTACTTTAATTACCACCCACGGCACTGTCAATCCTGACTTGTGGTCATGTTACTACTCACAATGTAGTAACAAATTTTGTATACAAAACCCCAACATACTGACGATAATTGTAGAATTACAAATACTCAATCACAGTTAATCATAATGTAAAACAATGGAGGTTTTGTAAAAAACAGTTTACAAAAAGGTTTCACAAAAAGGAGATTACTCACATTGCTAATTTATGTATTTTCCTTGTGATTTCCTGGTTATAATCTATTAATTAAACAATGCACACGCGTTAGTATAATAACCCAATTTGCATTAGTTATACCCTCCCCGAGACAGAACTCCAACGACTACGTCGGGCAGAGCCTCGACAGCTGTTACGGAGCACTAGATCAATCGGGCAGCGTATCTAATACGTAACCGGGGGTTAAAATACTTACAATGAGCCAGAGCTTCGCTAATTAGGGGGTATAATAACCGATATAATTTCTACACTTCAGAATTTGAGAGAGAAAGAGAATTGTAAGCGAGTTGGGACTGAAGGCCGATGCCTTCTATATACGGTCTGATCGACCTTCTCTCGCGGCCCGCAAAGGATACACAAGGGGTCGTCGCGTCCCGCGAGCTAGGTCTAGTAGGCCATAGCTTTGCTGAGTTGGGCCCATAGCCTCGACACGCTGTGCCACGTGGCAGTTCAGGGGCTCGCCTGGTGGTCTAGCTGTCGCGGCTCGCGAGTGAGTACTGAATTTCATTTTTATTTAATTTTTATAAAATTAAAGGTATTTATGGTCATTTTATGTATACATGGTGTATTTTAGGGCGTACAGGGTCGTTCTAAATATTTTAGGAGGGTTGTTATACTATTGATTCTCTAATATACTCCCCGACCTTAACTCTGTTCATTTTTTTTAAGTAAGGGCACTTTTGTCTTTTAAGTTCAAAGTAAGGGTAATTCAGTAATTTTGTATTTTAAGTTCAAAGTAAGGCTTGGATTGGATTTTTGTAAGTAACATAATAAATAAATACTAGATACTAATATGTAAAATTACTGAATTACCCTTACTTTGATCTGAAAAGACAAAAGTGCCCTTACTTTTAACATAAAAAATGAACAGAGTTAACGCTGGGGAGTATATTAGAAATTCAATAGAAACATCAGGGAGTAAAATGACTATTTTTAAATGATTGGGGCAAAACTGTTAAAACGACCAAACCTGAACCGAACCGCCGGTTAGTATACTAGTTAGGGATCATGATCTTCAAAACCGGTTTTAAAAAACCAGTTGAAACCGGTAAAAAACCGGGTTTTTTTTGGCACAACCCGGTTATAAACCAAACCGAAATCATCAAAAACCGGTTAAAAACTGAATCGGTTTTTTCCACACAATAATAACCGGTTTTGTTAAAAACTAGACCGTTTTTTTAAACGATTTGTACACTTCTAGGTACGGGTATGACCGGGTTTTGACTTTTCAGGTATTGGCCATACCCGGGTCGGGTTCGGGTCTGGGTATTGGCCAGAAAATCTATACCCTGGGTACCCGTGTTTGGGTTCGGTTTTCAATACCTAGGTATTAGAAAACCCTATCTCCTGGTCCGGGTGGGGTTCGGGTATTGGGCGGGTAGGGTTCGAGTATTGGTAAGGTATGGTTCGGGCATAGATCAGGTTTTTCGATTCATTTTGTTGGCATAAAACATACAAATATAGTGAAAACCTATATTTATATATATTGTATGCCTTGAAATTTGCCTAAAAAAAGCCTCGTATAAGTTCTAAACGTCCAAAAAAAGCTGTTGTACACAACGAGTCCGGGTATTACGAAAACCCAGGTCCGGTTATAACGAAAAACCGGTTACGGGTATTACGAAAACCCATGTAAGGGTTTTACGAAAACCGAGGTACGCTGAAAACCTGGGTACGAAAAAAACCCGGGTTCGGGTATTGAACAGAATATGCATACCCGATCCCTACCCTACGGGTAGGGCCAGGTTCGGGTTCGGGTTTAAAAAACCTGGTTTTTCTAATACCTGAGTTCAGGTTTTTTCCGGTTTTGGGTTTTTTTGCACCTCTAGTCCCAAAGAAGTAAAAAGAAATTTGCCAGTTCAAATAAAAGAAAAAAATTAGTTCGGATGCTAACCTAATTTAAAAATTCGAATTAAACTTGATTCAAGTTTTCATTTTCTTTTTCAATCTAGTTATTAAAGTGCCATATATATTTCTCCACTTTAATTTCTTGGGGTAGAGGAGGCAATCCTTTCAAGTACCCTTACCTTCTTCAATCTTACATTGTCGTATCATTTTTACCCCAAATTACTCTAACGCCACAAAGTCAATGGCAACACTCCTTTCAACCACCCGGCCCTAAAACTTAAAAATAAATTAATGGAGGCCAACGATAAAAAAAAAGTGAGTAGTTCACGCGGCTTGCTCTACTCAGAAGCCAAACCCGCACGCCTTACCCGAGGGGGTGGCGGCAGTGTACTCTAAGCGGGTATCAACTCGGAATGCTTACTCGAGGGGCGCCCCCTCTACCCTTACGTGGCATTGTTATTCATTAAAAATAAAACTAAAAAAGATACTTTTATAATAATATGTAACTAAGGTGGTCATTTGAAAAGAAAATTTAGTGGAGAATAAAAAGATCAAAATGTACAATTGGAAAACATTAAATAGTTTTCTAACATCCCATTTATTATTATTTTTTACTAATTAATTAGTTATAAAGAGTATCATCCTTCACGCTAAAATTATTTGCCTACACATATCAAAATTTATCCTACACATGTTGAAATTTATCCTAAATGTATTGAAATTTATCATACACAACTCGTAATTTATCATACACTCTAAATTAATTTTATTTTTTGAAAAAAATATGTATATTGAAAATAAGTTATAAATTTAATGTAGTTAGTTATTAAAGAGAAACACTGTAAATTAATAATCTATGTAAGTTTACCAATATACCCTTACAATAATATTAAATACAAATATTAAATAAAGTAAAACGAATCATTTTTATTGGTTGAAATTTCTCTTTTTTTCTTATAAATATTTTTTTTTTCTGATTTGAACCCTTTTCTATTCAACTATTCATAAATGTTAAAAAGATAAAAATATATTTCCGCAAAATTTAAATCTCAGATGTATTTTCATAGTTGTTTAATTTGATTTATGTAAAATTTCTATAACATGACTTGTTTGCCCAATATAAAGTGTAAAAAAAACAACTAAAAACAATAATTAAGGATTGTTTAAATTTCTATAACATGACTTGTTAATTTGTCCAATATAAAGTGTGAAAAAAAAACAATAATTAAGGAAATAGATATTAGAAATAAGCTTTCCAGTGGCTTGCTGGTTCTACATATTCAGATATATAATGGTTTTGCCGTTCAAAACAAAGTATGGTTAAGGGAAAAGTAATATATTAATGATTGTTGGGGCTTGGGATTAGAAGCTTGTAATAAAAGAACAAACAACATGTTGGCTCGTGAAGTCTCTTTCCCTTTCGATAGAAACTTCCTATATATCTATCACGACTATGAGTGATAATTACATGTCATTAAGTAAGCATTAAGTAATAAGATGTATGCATCATACTGGTCATACAATACTTTTGTAGCACATCACAAAGTGTTTGCTTTGACATAAATGCTTGCTTTCACTCTCAAAAGAAAAAGTTTAAGTGAACGTTTTATTTTTCTAATCGTACATATGAAATGACATTGCAAATTTGCAATTGGCGTTTATACTTCTTTAAGTTTGACACCTTCAAATCTCATTGACTATGTTAACCAATAATATCATTCTATGGACCGTGCGAGCCGAAAACTAGATACATAATTCAGTATGTTAGGACTAGTTGTGACTGGACCACTATTTTAATTTTCTTTGCAAAAATATCCTTCTTAAAGGAATTTATTATGTACAAATTATAAAATTCAAATTTGATAGCTCCTAGTGTTTTCACTTTTCCAACTAATATGGAAATTATGTACAAATTATAAACTTGACTCGAAGCTCGAGAAAAACTAGCTAAAAGAACTCAATTTGAGATGACGTGAATCAAGTTGACTCATTTTGTAACCAAGCCCAGCTCGAGTTAAGCTCGGCTCGGCCCATGGCTCGGCTCGTTGGCTCGTTCTTAGGCTCGTTTAACTCTGACGTAAAGCTCAAGCCAAGTTTAGTCTTCTGAATTAATTTCAAGCTTGAGCTCGACCCCACCCTGGCTCGACTCGTTTACAATCCTAAACTTGAGCCATTTAAGCTTTGTTGCAAGGCTTAAATCAGCTGGGTCATTTTAAACCTAGGATACATAAGTTTATGTATGATATGAAAAATTTGTTGACCAATTAACATATCAAAAGTTTATCTAGAACAACTTGTGAAAACAAACACAAGGTGTGTACAATCAACCCTTGTGCCTGAGACTTAACACCACGAGTTAATCTTTGTAAACGAATGTTGTTTCAATCATCCGTAGATCCATACGGGGATGGGTTTGTCAGACCTAAAGCACTATAACCTACTACAATTGGCTTGATCAAAGTTAATGATTGTACTATGTTTAACGTTAGTTACCAAGTAATGTTTAAGACAAGATGTATAAAGATAACATGTAACGACATAGGTAATTACTAAGTAATTGTAAAAGTACAATGGAAAGAAAATAAACGAAGTTAAAAAATCGTGTTGTTACAAAGAACGACACCACAATCTGCTTAAAAAATTAACGCGGTTAGGACACAAACTTTATGCTTTATACAAGTTTGGGATTTTGAACTAGAAACCGACTTAAAACCAAAACCAAAACATATACGACAAGAAGTTTTAAAAAAGATCTATTTGGTTAGGACCCAAACCGTAGGTTTTTAATAGATTTGGAATTTTTGAACCAGAATCCGATTGCAAACCGAATTTTTACCGTTTAAAAAAGAGTAAATTGCCATTTTAGTCCCTGAGTTTTGACTAAAATTGCCACTTTAGTCCAAATAGTTTTTTTCTTGCCATTTTAGTCCAAATAGTTTTGTTTTCTTGCCATTTTAGTCCAAATAGTTTTGTTTTCTGCCATTTTAGTCCCTGAGTTTTGTCATTTGTTGCCATTTTCATCCAACCCACTAACTCCATTCAAAAAAATTTATTGAATTTTGGTCGAACCACATTTTTCTTTCTTTTTTTGCAGGTGCGATGGTATGGGGATGGTGTTGTGACAGTTTATAGTGAAGATGATGGCGGTGGTTGTTGGTTTTACGATGATGACGGTGATGTTGGTTAATGACGTGGGTGGCGTAAAAGTGCCCGGTGGTGGTGGAAATGGTGGGTGGTGATGGTGGTGGGGTGGGTGGGTGGTGACGGTGCAGGCAGGTGGTGGTGATGATAGAAGGTTATGATGGGGTGGATGGTGGGAGGTGGTAGTGGTGGTCGATGAAAATGGCAACAAATGACAAAACTCAGGGACTAAAATGGCAAGAAAACAAAACTATTTGGACTAAAATGGCAAGAAAAAAACTATTTGACCTAAAGTGGCAATTTTGGTCAAAACTCAGGGACTAAAATGGCAATTTACTCAACAACATACAATTCAAAATTATCATACTAAATTAGCTTACAAGATCAAAATTACCATACAAGATCATTTGTAGAGTAATTATGATACTCTACAAGATCAAATTACCCTACAAGAATATTTTACAAAATTACTCTACAAGATCAAAATTACTCTACAAGATCATTTGTAGAGTAATTTTGATAATTACTCTACGAGTAAATAATTACGAAAATATCACCGCGTTTTTTTTTACATTTTCACCCTATACGTACGTTTTGTATGATAAGTGTATTTGTATTTGATCTTTTGTCTATGTTTTATTTATAGATATCGGAATTTAATTATTTACAAAGTCTACGTTTGCTTTATAAATATGGAATTTAAATCTCTTAAGTTTAAAATTTGTTAAAATATTTAAAATCGATAAGTTATTTTTTGTTTTAAAAATATATAATACAACCAAACCACTTTCAAATCGATCCTAACCGAGTCCAACAGGTTAGCGTTTTCCCCAACACATACTAGACTCAAACCCAAACCGATTAGGACTTTCATTGACCAAAACCGAAACCGCTTTAAACACAAACCGGTTTTTAAAAAGAAAACCGATTTTGTGCATCTCTATCGAGCACCGTCTCTTCTCCTCTCTTCTCTCCGACGGACCTTCCACACGGACTTTCAATCCTAAAAACCGTGCCTCGGCGCCACCTAATAACTCCCAAAAAACCCGCATTGGAGAAGCCCTAAAAGAACCAAAATATCTAGCCCGGGGTGGACCTAAAAAGGTGAAAAGATCATTTCTATATTCTACCATTTCATTCGGGTCTTAGCGCTTATTTTATGGATACCATTTAGTCATATGTTGGTATCTTGAGCCCACATAAATGACCAACCCGAATTGACATTATGTGGTTCCATGAAATAGAGATAAAGTTGCTACAGCAACATGCATCATGTTTTTATCCAACTAATAATAAATAGTAAGTCCCGAGAACTTGGTCTAGTGGTAAATTTGTCTGCCCTTCCTAGTGGAGACTCAGGTTCGATTCTCACTTGAACCATTTTCAATGGACATCTTGGTGAAGGGACGAATCGAAGCTTTAATCCCGGGTTCTAACCTGACGGGGGGCGAGGAGTCGACCCTGGACATAGCCCCAAACAGGATGGGTTTACACGTAAAATTCTTTACTGTTCATTGTAAGGAGCTCCCTGGTTTCAAATACCGGCATGACTGGGTGAGGGATGTTCTGGGGGACATCTTGAAGAGAGCTGGGATTTCTGCCAAGAAGGATGCCCATGTGAATTTCCTTACAGACCCCATGGAAGGGAGATCTACATTGAGACCAGCGGACCTGCTCGTCTTTGGATGGGCAGGGGGGAAACATGCTTGTGTAGATCTCACAGGAGTCTCCCCTTAGCTGGTTTAAGGGAAAACGGATTTGTAGCAGGACAAGCGGTAAAGAAAGCAGAATCTAAAAAGGTGGATAAACACGCTAAAGCATGTGCTGATAACCAACATGCATTTGTCCCCTTCGCCTTCGACACCTTTGGATCCCTAGCTCCAGAAGCTATCCGTTTACTGACTAGGGTCCAACAGGTTGTCCACAGCAGTGGCTCATCAACAGGGGGCATGGGTTTGTCTTTAATAGGCTAGGGTTTGCTATCCAGAAAGGGGTAGCGGCGCAGCTTGTTGCTCGCTTACCTACGATATTGATGTAAAGTGAATTTATTAAATAAACAGACTTCCTTCAAACCAGAGCCGTTCCTACGTTTTTGGAGACCCTAAACGAACTATGAAGTAGGGACCCTAATTTCGCCGATAAACTCTCCTCTAATCCCGACGCAATGGGTGATTACCTTTACTTTTTTCGTCTAGTGAGCCGATAGCCTAGAAATTGAAAGTAGATTGCGATGGGAAGTGGGAGCGATGATTGCGGCTGTATTTAGAGGCTTTAGGCAGCTAAATATTGATGATTAGGTCGATGGTTGTGTTGTAATAGTTGGAAATCAAGGCGAGATAGATTTTGAAACTTGGCATTTGTTTGTCAAACAATATTTATTTTGGGCTACTTCAATGAAAAAACAGTTTAGTTTTGAAATAAACGTATTTATTTGGGCATAATAATATACTATATATAAAAACTTTCTAAAAATTGGAGGCCTTTATTTTTTGGAGGCCCTAGGCCCATGCTTAGATTGGCAAGCCTATGGGCCGGCCCTGCTTCAAACCGAGAAAAAAAAAAAAAAAAAAAATAATAATAATAATAATAATAATAATAAACCTTAGATAGAGACCCACAAGGGTTTCTTAACCAATAATATTAGTAAGCTCTGGTTGTAATGTCAATATAATATAACAACTTGACTTCTAAACTACTTTAAAGTTGTAGATGCTTTATTCCACTAATGATGACAAACACATGGTCTACTTTATAATCGAAATAAACAAGACATTTGTCTAGTCTACTAACGATAATTTACTTTTATCAAATCGGCTGCATTATTAACAACAAAAAGGTATGCTAAGTTTATTTTTATGAAATAAAGGAGGTGATCCTAAGTGGCATCTACTATTCACTATTGCATCTTTTGTTTTAGAGATGACAAAATGAGCGGATATGAAAGGTTTAAGTAACGGGTTAAGATGGGTTTGGTTCACCCGAGACTCTTTTTGTCTCGATATGTTTATGAATAACGTGTGTAGAATTTGATGTCAAAAAAACTATATTATTTTGATAATAATTGATTAACCTTTTTGAAACCGAAAGAAAAAAAAAACGAGTGAAAATAACTGGCCCAAACTAATAACCAACGGTTCGATCCAGTTCGGTTTCGGTTATGCTTCGTTCCAAAACCAAACCGCACCGAAGTTGTTTATAATGTTTGTTATTGAATTTATGACCCAAACTCCCAAAAATTTTAGGACCAAATTAATAAGTGGTTAACAAATACATTAGGATATAAATGTTTCGGGCCAAAAATCATCATTTTAAGCCAATTTTTTGGGCCAATTTTTTCAAGGCTAAATGTAAAACCGAAAACCTGACCCATAACCGAACAGGACCCATACATGACCAGAAAACCAAAACCGAATTTTCGGTTTTGGTTCTTGAGAATGCTTTCCTAAAACCAAATTTACGTGTAGATAATTATCAAAGGAGAAAATGCTTCTTGAGAATCTCTTCCAATTTCGACGAATCTTTTTCATATTGTTCAATGTAAAGATGAACAGTTGCACCTTCTAGCTCAGTTCCTTAGAGCATTCACATTGGAATCTTTATTTTTATTCATATAGTTACATTGAAACGGCATTGGATTTATACCGCCGGATTCCGGATCTTCACCCGGTACGAAACAGGACGGTAATTACATGAAACGGCATTGGATTTATACCGCCGGTAAGTAGCGAAATACCGGTATGTACCGGACCGGCCCATTGTAACTTTTGGGTTTTTTTTTTACAATTTTATCAAGCCCGTTATTTTTAACTCCATAATATTAACCTAAGCCTTTCTATCTTCTTTGGTATACTCCTTCATCAATTCATTAGTTCCACTTTCAGCACTTACCTTCTAGTTCTTTTCCCTCTTTTGAACAGGTAATTATTACAATTGCTTTCAAACGTGTAGGTTTTTATGTGATTTATTCTTTCGAATGTGGTTTAATGTATGAGATGTAATTGATGGAATATTGAGTTTTTTTATACATACAGCATGGCAAATCGTGAACAATTCTTTCACTTTAATGTTTAGGTTTTAAGATGTTTATGACTTTTTTATCTTCCATACATAATTCTAGTTGATGAGGATGGTGACGATATTGAATTTCATCTTTTAAGCGACCGAGAACTTGATGCATTCAATATTCCAATGGCTTAAACTTTATTGGAAAACTGAATACTTTTGAATCATGTTTTTTGTTATGGATTATCATGCACTTTGGATTATTTTTTTGAGTTGAAGTTGCAATTTATGAAATTATACAGTTAACCCGGTTGAACCACCCGGTTCAACCGGTTAAACCATTTTTAAGCCAAATCCGGTACGATTAAAATACCGGTTTTTAAAACATTGATTTTTTCTCTTTAATTTTCAAAAAAAAATTTGAACGGCGTATGGTTAGGATACCGTTAACCGAGTTAGTAGTTAGTATCACCAAGTTAGTATTAAAACCCCCTTGCCTGGACTTGAACCCAAGACCTCCAAGAGAAGCAAAGCTTCCCACCTCCCCCTTAACCACTAGGCCAAAAGATCATTGGTGATATTACACATTATACATTTATCATTACCTTATCGTTTCTCCACTCACAACCACTTTCAAAAATATTAAAATATATATATATATATATAGGTATATATATATATATATATGGGTAAGGTTCATGCGAGAACCACCCTTATTGCGAGAACCGCGAGAACCAATGTGAACACAAAATAAAATCTAAAAAAAATCAAAAAACCACTCAAAATTTTTTTTTATTTTTTTTTTAATATTTTTTAATAAAAAATCGCTATATTTCTTTACCATAAAAAAAAAAAACTTTTTTTTTGAGTAACAGTTATCCATGCACATGTGCATATGTATCATTACTTCAACAAATTCGGTAATACGTTATCAGGAATAGACAATTGTACTTTAATTTACAATACCATTAGTAACACACTACTTTTTATATTACCAATATTCAAAATGCACATGTGCATAATTAGGTATAACCATGATATAACGTGTTTTGGTACAAAAAGTTTGTGATTTTGAATGGAGAAGTAGACCCATATACATGTTTTTTGGTTAGTTATATCTAGTGGTTGATGGTTTGGTTATAGTTGTCAATTTTTTATGTAATATGTTGATTGGATGGTATAAATGGTGTTTACATACATGTAATAAAGTGAAAATATTGTTAATGGTATTGTATTATGGATGGTAGGAGGTAATGGTATTGTATTATGGATGGTAGGAGGTAATGGTAGTGTATTATGGATGGTATGATAGATGAAAGGGAAAGTGTATTCAAAGTGGTGTACCAAAACACCTTATTCCGTGTTGATACATATAAATGCACATGTGCATTTCTAATATTGGTAACGTAAAAAGTAGTGTATTACATATGGTAGTGTAAATGAAAGTGCAATTGTCTAATATATGTAATGAATTACGGAATTTGTCAAAGAAATGACAAAAATGCACATGTGCATGCTTGTGTATTATGGATGGAATGATAGATGAAAGAGAAAGTAGTGTACCAAAACACCTTATTTCCTGTTGATACATATAGATGCACATGTGCATTTCTAACATTGTTAACGTAAAAAGTAGTGTGTTACACGTGGTAGTGTAAATGAAAGTGCAATTGACTATTATTTGTAATGAATTACGGAATTTGACAAAGAAACGATACATATGCACATGTGCATGGATAACTGTTACTCGAATTTTTTTTTTTTTTTTGAATTTTTTTTATTAACAAAATATAACGATTTTTTCAAAAAAAAATAGTAAAAAAATAAAAACAAAAAATTTTTGGGTGTTTTTTAGATTTTTTTAGGAATTACTGTTTGTGTTCACACTGGTTCTCGCGGTTCTCGCAATAAAGGGTGGTTCCTAACGGATCTTTGTCCTATATATATTTGTGTTCACACTGGTTCTCGCGGTTCTCGCAATAAAGGGTGGTTCCTAACGGATCTTTGTCCTATATATATATATATATATATATATAGGGAAAGGTTAACATACAAAAAGGCTTATCGTACAAAAATACGCGACACGCTTAACCGTCCGATCATTGCCCTAATCACGCATAAGACACAAAATAACGCATGGGATCCATTTTTTGGTGATAATCACGCATGGGGGGTGATAATCACGCATGGAATGTATAATTACGCACGTTATGATGGTAAAAAAAATAATCACGCACGTTGTTTTTGTTTGTCGCGTACGATAATGTATGATAAGCCTTTTTGTACATTATACTTTCTCTATATATATATATAAGGGTGAATAGTGTTTCTCGTATATTTATAGATGAACAATAATATTTTATCTTTCATCCACTCATAACCTTTTTTATAATATATATAAGACACTCACAAATATATAAGGCATTCATTGCGAATGCTCTTAGACCATGCGTAGTGGTAGAAGGTTATAATGCCCCCACCATGGGGCATTACACGACACGTGGCGTCCTAGTCAGCAAGGGGGCGTTATAGCAAAAGTGGCGTAGTGGGGCATTATGCCAATAACGCCCATATTATTTTTAATGAAAAAAAAAAAACAAATCAGCCTTTAAAAAAAAAAACAAATGGGCATTATTGATTGGTGGGGGAAAAAGTTGTCAGGGAATCTTGAAATTGATTGGCCACTTCAAACCACACAAGAACCAAATAAGCGTTTTAATAAAAACGCCGGCCTCCAATTTTTTGCTTTAAAACGCCTTAAAACGCCCCATGTAATGGGGGGTGGGGGCGTTTTGGGGCGTTATTTTTCAATTTTTTTTAAAAATCACACCCCACTACGGGTGGTCTTATAGACAGACAACCTACAACCGCAAGCCCAACCTTCGGGGATATTCTCGACATATGAAAAAAAAAAACTAAAACAAACAAATAAATAACTCTTCATTTTCAGTTTCTTTTTCTGATACTATAGAACTTCAAATTTGCATAAAGAAATAATAATACAAAATCACTATTGCATTATCATTTTTTGTCATGCAGTATGACAGGAGGCAAAAACATATTCTACCTTCCATGGATCTTTTCTAATTAATGTCCAAAGAAATTTTGGTTGCAAAATAGATTTAAATGGGCCTGGTTGGGCTGACCCACAAATCTGTTTTTGCAAATACCCTGGGCTTGGTTGGGTTGACCCAAACTGGATCCGTCTTCAGACAATACCAAATTGAGAGTGAACCATCAACAAGATCTTTGTACTCAATTTCATCATCATTTGAATCTTTTAATACACAAGGTTGAAGGTCCTACTCCCTCTATGATCCTGAACTCAGTTCAAGTATTCTAAAATCATTTTATTGTGCTATATAAATTTAAGGATAAATTACAGTTTTCGTCCTTTATGTTTGTACTAGATTGCAATGGATAACTTTTAGCTTCAATAATTACAGTCACAGTCCTTTTTTTGTAAAACTTGTTACACCCTGCGTCCTTTGACCCTAACTTGGTTAAAAATTTTGGTTAACTGAGGACATGTGCACCCCATGTGAGGGCAAAACGGTCATTTCAAAACTAAAAAACTTATATAAAAAATATATAAAACCCTTTTCTCACCATTTATCTCTCTCCCCCTGTACACTATCTCTGCATCTCTCTCAAAGTCTACACACAAAAAAAAAAAAAAAAAAAAAAATCCAATTCTCAATCACAATATTCATCAATCATCATCTACATTCTCTCACAGTATCCACCACCTGCAACCACGGAAATAAATTGCCCATAAACAATGGAGTTTTCTTTCTTTTTTTTTTTTGGTAAAATCAGTTGATCAAACATTAACAACCTGTTTACCTACGTTCAATCGCTTCATTTTACACACAAATTAAACAATAAAACACTGAGTAAGTAACTGTTATCTCCGTTCAATCGCTTCAATTTTATGCACAAATTAAACAAATCAATCTAACGAACAAACACATCGTGTAACTAACAATTAAATAATAAATCGAAGGAACAAACGTTCAACCACACTGAGTAACTGATACCATCTCGATCCACCGTCGAATCCCACCGTCACAACTTCCGACGACAACTTCCTCCACGACAGCCCTTACCTCCACCGTCTCCTCCACTATCTCACCCACTCAAACAACCCCACAACCACCACCACACCACGCTACCACTCCCCTACGTCCAAATCCGCCATTAACCCCATCCGTACAGTCACCGTCACTCCCGCACTCCTCCACACCGACCCAATCATTCTCTGCGCTAAGTAAAAGAAAAAAACAGTTACAAGAGAAGTTACCCGGTGAGCTTAAAGGGTCGTTGAACGACTGGAAGATGTGGTGGCGGCAGCAGTCTGCAGCGACGATGCCGATGACGTAACGGTGGTGGTGTGTTGGCAGGTGGTGGTGAGTTTGGTTGGGGAAGAAGGGTTGAGTGTGAGAGAGATAGATCTCAGATCTGCTATGTGTTATATATATATATATACATATTTGTTTATTGTTTTTTATTAAACTATTGAGTAAATTGCCATTTTAGTCCCTGAGTTTTGACCAAAATTGCCACTTTAGTCCAAATAGTTTTTTTCTTGCCATTTTAGTCCAAATAGTTTTGTTTTCTTGCCATTTTAGTCCAAATAGGTTTGTTTTCTGCCATTTTAGTCCCTGAGTTTTGTCATTTGTTGCCATTTTCATCCAACCCACTATTTGGACTAAAGTGGCAATTTTGGTCAAAAATGGCAAGAAAAAAACTATTTGGACTAAAATGGCAAGAAAACAAAACTATTTGGACTAAAATGGCAAGAAAAAAACTATTTGGACTAAAGTGGCAATTTTGGTCAAAACTCAGGGACTAAAATGGCAATTTACTCTAAACTATTTTTAATTTAATTTGATCGGTTAAAAGACTAAACTACCCTTATATGATATGACTTAACTGAAAATTTTAATTGGGTTAGTGCTAAAGGACCTAGGATGTAATTAGTTTTGCAAATAAAAGATTGTAACTGAAAAGTTAAAGGCTGTCCATTGTAATCTGATACAAACATAAAAGACGAAAAGTGTAATTTACCCTAAATTTAAAGAAACCATCTTATCTTATGTTCCACTAACCCTTGTCTAATATCCTTTATTTAAGTAGGTTTATTATAAGGATGATTAATTTTTCTTTTTGATATGAGTTTATTCAGAAAGAGATGGCGGCGCAGTTTGTTGCTCGTCTATCTACTATCCTTATGTAATTTGCCCTGGTGATTAGAATAAAATTACATATTAATACTAAAAAAATATGTGTTTAATACACAAACCACCCCGTTTAAGTAATAACCGTTTAATACTACAAAAGGCAAGTTCAAAAACATTCGGTTTCTTTTTTTGAACAGCTAATTTTTGTCAGCAATAGGATTTGAACCCTCACCACATGAAAGATAAAGTCTTATCCAACACCTTGATACCACTAAGCCAAAGGCCCTTTGGTCAAAACAATTTAGTTAACTGCCGCACAAAGCCACAAAATCCAATTAAATGCCTCACAAATTAATTAACCTACATTTGTGATGCCGCTTCATAACCTACTACACAAATTAAATTAACTAATCAAAAATACCTTCGCATAGGCCGGGTATGGGACACAATTTTATAATTGGGTATAGGACTGGGGTTAGAAAGTAAATCAAACACCAAAATGGCATCAACTTATCTTAAAAAGAAAGAAATGGCACGCATTAGAAACAAAATAACAATGAGCACTCTTGCACAAAGTGCTGCAACAAATATATACTTTGGGCATAAGCTCTAACAACTCTGCTAAGTGCATCATAAATAAAAAAATCTCAATGGAAAATAAAACAAAGAGTTAAATGCTTGGTTGGTCCCTGTGGTTTCCGAAATTTGCAGACTTGGTCCTAATGGTTTACTAATTACACACTTGGTCCCAGTGGTTGTAATTTTTGCACTCGGGTGGTCCTTCACGCTAACCTTTGTTAGATTTCTCAGTTAAGTGTCCGTGAAATGACCAAAGTACCCTTAATTATTAAAAAAAATAGTTTAACTAAAACAATATCCCTATTTCTTCTTCACCCAAAAATCATCTACACAGAAATCATAATATCATCATCAGTACATCATCTACACAGAAACCCTAGAAATCATCTTCTCAAATCACTTCAATCATAAATGGATTTCTTCAGATCTCTACTATCAGATGATCTAGAACCTGAATTTCCACTCAATCACTCACAATCCGATCCAAATCTGATCCAAAATCACTCACCAAATCAACCAGGAAGCGAAGCCGGTGAAGAAAACGAAGATTCCACTTCAAATCGCAATTCATCTGACGACGGGGGTGTTGGTGGCGGCTTCTCGGTGGTGCCAGAACCACTTGGATATACAAATCGAAAAAAACACAGATTTGTTACTGATGATGCCGGTTAGTTCCGTAACCCCTGCTCTCCTGTCTTACCGGTCGCACACCCCCCCTGGTCACTCCGGTGACGGCGGTGCTGAGGTTTTCTGTCGATGATGATGACGATGATACAAGATGATGTTACTGATGATGCCGGTGGAGACCGTCCGACGACGGCAGTGACCACCGGAACTCCGGTGAGCTCTTCACATTTTTTCGTATTTATTCTTCTTTTCTTATTTTTATTTTTATGTTATATGACTCGATCTTCGACTTTCCACTGTTTCCGGTGATTAATGATGAGGATGATGTATGTGATGTGGTGGGGGTTACGTCTTAGCATTAACACCACCGCCTCCCTCCACCACAATTTGAGATGAATCACTGGTGGTGATTGTTGAAGATGAAGGTGGGTGGTGGGTTTTTAGAGAGAGGGGGGGAAGAAGAAGAGGCTTATTTATATATATATATATTTTATTTCTTTTAATTGTTCAGGGGTAATATAGTCATTTCACATATAGTTAACTGAGAAATTTAACAGAGGTTAGGTCAGGGGACCAACCGAGTTCATTTTTGATAACTTTTGGGACCACACATGTAATTAGTAAACTACTAGGACCAACTATGAAATTTTTGCAAACCACAGGGACCAACCAAGCATTTAACTCAAAAACAAAATAATAGTTAAACACAAAACCGGACCTCAAACACTACATGCACCAGATCCATCTATGGTAATCAATAGGAATGAAAGGAAAAGTCAGAATCATAAATGCAAAGTACATAATGTTAGGGGGTAGGGGTTATAGGAACTAGGTTCACTTTTTTATTAAAAGATATTACAAAATAAATAATACCGAGACTCTCGTTATTTGTGGGAAATTCGACTAGTACAATACCGGTTACAAAACTAAATAAACGAATATAAAATACAACTAAATTGTACTGTCACGGCCCCCGACCCGGTTTAACCCGTTTCAGGAGCCGCGGGACAGAAAATCCCGTGGTATTTATTTAACAGCGGAAGTTTCTTCAGGATCTTTTAAAACTAAAATATTTCCCGATTATTTTATTTCACAACTCAGGATAAAACCCGGTAATTTACAATCTTGAGATTTCACAAAGAAATCTTTTATTTTACAAAACATGTTTCTTTATTTTTATACTGAGCCACTTCCTTAAGCTTGTAGTGCTTCACGGCACTTTTCCTGGATCACAACAGATCACCTGAAACATGTTTGAAAAAGGTTTTGTCAGCGGGAAATACTGAGTGAATCATTCTTTTTAATAAAACGACGCTTTTGTTATAATTTACAATATTAAGAGCGATTACAATGTTCCTGATATCAAACCAACTACCCACGGTATTTGTCACTCGACCGGATCTGTGTCTATGGTCATATCCCCCATTGGCTGCCCCAATGGTGACGATTATCAAGTAATGTATACAAAACCCCACATACCGGCTGTAACTTGGTGATTACAAAGACTTAATCCCCGTAATTATAACTTTGAAAATAAACATGATTTTGAAAGCAATTTGATAAAAAGAGAATGACTCACATTGCAGATTTAATTTCGAACAGAGCTTAGCCTACTGATTTGCCTTGATAACCTAGTTTAAATAATAATGCACACAAACTAGGTTAGTAACTTAATACAACATTTACGATAACTCACGAGATTAAAACCTTCACAACGAATGACAAAGTGCGATACTTAAACATCCATTGAATTAACAACGAATGACAAAGCATAAACCCTAATGTGGGCAACACTTAAACATCCATTGGATAGTTTAATCGATCGGACATTGAATCGTATCAGCGATCGAGTTATTACCTTGACATGCAGCAGCACTTCGTGAATCGTGTGTGTTTTTGTAATAATTCTACGATAACTCAGTGTATGAAACGAGTTTTAACGTCGAAATATGCAAACAATTCAAGTCCCAAGCCCCTGTATTTATACCCCAAATTGACACCCCCCGCGTGTCGCGGAGGTTTCCTCCGTCCCTGTCGCGTGTCGCGGGGAATACCCCCTAGCCTAGAGTAGCCTCGTGTCTCAGGTAGTGTCACACCCCGACCACGTAGAACATACAAAACGTGGCGGAAACATCGGGGAGTGTTGTAACAGAATTAATGTTTCACAACCTTGGAAATTAAAGTTTCGTTTTATTAATCAACCATACAAGTTTACATTGTTTTAAACAAGAAACAAAGAGTACATAACATAAATTAACTAGTTCTTGTCTCGTTTTAAGTCACTAAGGCACAGGTCCGCCTAAGTATGTCTTGATAAGTCCTATGCATCATCTCCTGAAAACACAAGTGAAAATAGGTACGTCAGCATAAAAATGCCTGTGAGATACATAGGTTTTTGTGAAAATAAGATTCATGACTTATGTTTAAGAAAATGTTTAGTCATGAACCTTGTAATTTGCTTTATCTTGTAAATCATTTGAAAAACGATAAGATCAGATGATATGTATAAATAAATGTCAGGTTAAATGAATAACCATGTAAAAATGTGTTTGTATAAGATAAGTTATTTGTAAACCAATGTCTTGTGAAAAGTATGATATTTGTATAAAATGTTATATGTCTCAAACTGAAATGATTCAAATAACGCTACGACATGTAATACCATACAAACACTTATATATAGGAAGTACCAGCGGCGTATCCACCATGCTTGTATCATATTACACACGCATCGTTACTTAATCACTTAATCAAACCAAACCACCAAAGTAATGTTTAACAATTGTAGAAATGTTTATTGTCAAATGTAAATCCTGTCAACAGATACAAATGGTTCACACGGTTCAATAGTTACAAACGGTTCATATAATCAAACGGTTACGACGGTTCACATAGTCAAAAGGTTACAACGGTTCAAAATGTAGTATAATGTGTTCACGTGCTGGATGAGTATATGCAACAGAAATGCAATGTAAAACAATGTACTAAGCATGCACACAATGGACATACATAGCATAAGTGTAATGTAAAACAGTGTACTAAGTATGAACTAAATGGACATACATAGCATAAAATGTAATGTAAAACGATGTACTAAGTATGCGCACAATGGACATACATAGCATGGAATGCAATGTAAAAAATGTACTAAGTATACTAAGTAAACATACATAGCAAAACAATGAAATGTAAATCATGTACTATAAGTGTACTAATGAACATAGCAAGTATATGATGTGAAAACAGGAAAGTACGAAAGTAACAAGTAGGCACATGTGTTTCACCCCGAAACGTTTGAAAAACAGTAAAAGAAGGGTCTATGTACTCACTTGAGATTGCTCAATAGACTTTAGATATCCACCAAGCAATGCTAGAGATCACGGAATATCAAACGGCACCTAATATAGGTAACTACATTAATAAACCGGACCTAAATCGGAAGATCGGATAGAATGAGGGTTCGTAAACCAAATGAGTATGGGAACTCGTGTAATATGGTTTAACAAAGCCCACATACTAAAACGAAACTTAACATAATTGTTTACGACCCATTACGACCCGTTTAGGTAGCTTATGCTACTTTAACGCGTCGTTCGCGTGAAACGCGTTCGGACCGCCTAACTAGTCCTATGACAAGTAATATATGCCTTAACATGTCTAATATGGTTGTCAAATCAGTTTAGATGTCAAGAGTTATGTTACATATGATAAAAATGAATTTTGGCATCAAAGGGGTATTTTGGTAATTTACCTAAGGCATATAAACTACCTATCATACAACTACTTAAACGAAGTGACCATAAGGTATAACCTCGGAAGGTTATTCCCTATATACTATGGTCACCTAAAGTGTTTGGTCGGATCCTAATGATCGACCAAATGGGTCGGGTTCGAAGGTATAAGCGATTTATCAGATCGCTTACCCTTACGACCCTAGACAACGTGGTAATCAGTAGGCATAGTCCCAAGGGACTATAACCATCGTGATTACAATCACGTTGCGAAGTTCAAACGAACTTCGTATTGACCATAACTGGTCAACACTGAAAGTCAAACAAAGTTTGACTTTCGGACTCGAAAAGCAATAAAAGAACGAAAGAATACTTACGAAGGGTCCCCGAATGCTAATCTAGATCCAAATAACTCAGGTATGAAACAATGGTTCCAACTTAGAGTCTTTTAGATCAGATTCTAGTGAGTTTGAAGCAAATGGGGGTGGGGTATTTATAGTTTTCGGGTAACCGTTAAGATCGTTTCATGGAAACCGTGCTCAAATCTCATGCGTACACTTGTTGGAAAGTTAAGGTGACTAAAAATGGCTCCTAATCAGTTGAAAGGGCAATTGAGAATGTGTGGTTGTGGATTAAACAGCTGGAATCTGCTGAATGTTCGTTATTATCTGATCAGAGAGGCTGACGCGGCCCGCTTTAGGATCAGACAAAGCTCAGGCGGGCCGCCTGGAGCTTCTGATCAGACAACAAGTTTCCATTTTGACAGTTTCAGTCCCTGTTGTGTTTTAAGGCCATTCCCGACACTTCTAAGGCCCGTAAAGGCAACTTTAAGGCCCTAAAATGATGCCTAAACATTGTGGACGTGAAACATGCTCAAAAATATGTCGGATGTCAGTTCGTTTGGTCATACGAACGCGATGTTCGCTTAATTACGACGGAATGCGCATAAGCGCGAAAAACGATCCAAAATGCGTGACGAATGGATTTTTCTTATGCCAAACACTAAAATAAAATGTTTTAGTGCTTACATAAATTTTTGGATGTCCGGATGTATTCAGAACGTAAGTTATGCGCGAAAGTGCAAACTTGTGCACTTTTTGACGCTTTTAGTCCCTGAATGACCCAAAAGTTTATTTTAGCACACCGAACCCCTCAAAGCCTATTTCTAAGCTATGTGAAGGATATTTATGGTATGTTTAACTTATGGTCATGTTCCGGAATATCTGTTACAGTTCAAATTGGCATACTTTCGCAGTTTGTCAAGTTTAGTCCCTGTAAGCTAATTAACTTATTTTTGTCAGACCAAAGCCTTCAAAAATTATTTGTAAGTTATGTAAAGGTTATTTAAGGTATGTTAAGTATATGTCACTATTCCGGAGTGTTCGTTGCATTAAACTGGTTATATTTACGCATCAGTGCGCGTATAACCTTCCAGAAAGCGATTTAGAGCTTGAAATCGAACAAGACTTGATATGTGTAAACGATACACATATTTTTACAAATCCCAAGTATGAAATACAATATTTCATTGGTTTAGCATTTGTTTGATGGTTGAAGTGACACAGGTGTCACAGTCTCCCCTACTTTAGGAAATTTTGTCCCGAAATTTATTCGTAGGAGTCTATTTGTGACTTTGTGTCAAATAACCACCAGAGATATGTAAGGCGTAATCCTGTCATTTCCTTAACGGAGATTCTTCAGAACGAAAATGAACGGACGGAGTCATTTTTCTCAACGAGTATTCTTCAGAAGCGGAAATGAAGGAATAAACAACGGGGATTCATTTCCTCAACGGGAAATCTTCAGAAACTTAAAATGAACTTACGGAGTCATTTTTAACGGGTGCTTCATCAGAAATGGAAATGAAAAGGAGAAACAAACGGATATTCATTTCCTCAACGGACAAATCTTCAGAAACGAAAATGAACAAACGGAGTCATTTTCAACGGTTGCTTCCTCAGAAATGGAAATGAAAAGGAGAAACAAACGGATATTCATTTCCTTAACGGGCAAATCTTCAGAAACGAAAATGAACAAACAGAGTCATTTTCAACGGGTGCTTCCTCAGAAATGGAAATGAAAATGATAGACAAACGGATATTCATTTCCTCAACGGACAAATCTTCAGAAACGAAAATGAACAAACGGAGTCATTTTCAACGGGTGCTTCCTCAGAAATGGAAATGAAAATGATAGACAACGGATATTCATTTCCTCAACGGACAAATCTTCAGAAACGAAAATGAACAAACAGAGTCATTTTCAACGGGTGCTTCCTCAGAAACGGAAATGAATAGAATTAACTTCTAGGCACATGACAAGGCTCGCTTTGGTTTCTGTGCACTAAATTCCATAATTAGGTATGCATCCATAATTACGTAATTCCTTGCACAGTCCACACAGTTTGTCTTGTAATGTTCATAAGCACATAATCACATAGTTGTTTAACTTGGTTATTAATTTGTTATCGATTGAGAACGGATATGGAAACCAGTCGATGGACTTCAATGTCCTCTGGGATCTATCTGAAGAGATAGGAAGATCTCCCAAAAATTCGATTTTGTTTTCAAAGAAACGTAATAGTCGAATTAAGGAACACAAAAATTTTAGGATTCACGGAAATACCCTTGGGTACCCTATTAAGGATTTATAGTGGTACTTTGGGTATTCGTCCAGTGTTGTAACTTGCGCCTTGTACTTCGTTTCCTTAGAAGAAACGGGTACTTAGGAATTTCGTGGAAAATGCAAGAGATCATAAAGTGGAAGAAAGTCTGGGGGTAGTCTGTCCTTCAAGGAATACGGTTCCTTGATTGTCGGTATTGTAAGAGATATGTTGTTTATACATGCAACCACATAAATACATTGCAATGTAAATAAAAGATTTATTTATAAACAATGATAACAACTGTTTCATGGACCATGACAACAAAAGAAAATAATACATAAGATGTAATTATTTCTAAACGATGTTGTCGGTCAGATGCTCATCCCTGTGCTGGATTTGCATTAGCAAGCTTTGGGCAATTTCTTCGGAAATGACCCATCTCGCCACAGTTGAAGCAAGAACCTGGTAGAAAACGATCTTGAGCGGTATTGTTGCCAGCTTGGTTTGGTGCAGCTGCAGCTGGGCAGACTCTTACTGTATGGCCTATAAGCCCACAAGTTTGGCATTTGCGGCACTTTACATTGGCATGATGATGGAGGCTACATTGGTTGCACAAGGGTGCAGTTCCGTTGTATGGCTTCCTAGCAGGGGGTTGAGCTGGTTGGTTGGGGACGGCTTGATCATTGTGAGTAACCATGGCGAAGTTCTGAGAAGCCTTTCGCTTCTTTGACTTCTTAGGGGATCCAGTCTGTTCATCCATGGTCTTTGATTCCTCGATTGGGTTCGATTCCTCGACCGGTTTCTTGTCACCTTTTCAGAAAAGTTTACCTTTCCTGATCTTTGATTCAGTTAAGGTTGCAGATAGCTCAATGGCCTGTCTAACTGTAGTAGGGTTGCTACCAGTCACAATGTCTTGTATCGAGTCAGGGAGGCCATCAATGTACTTTTCGATTGCCTTATCCAAAGGCGTGACCATGTTTGGGCATAACAGACTTAACTCCTCATAACGGTCCGTGTAGGCTCGATGCTCACCGCTATCTTGCTCAAGATTGTCGAATTCCCTTTCCAAGGCCCTGATCTCGTGACGAGGACAGAATTCCTTCATCATAAGGGCCCTAAGTTCAGCCCATGTCTGTGCTAGAGCAACTTCTGCACCACGATCTCTCATCACCCCGTTCCACCACGTAAGGGCCCTCTTCTGGAACACACTCGAAGCAAACTCGACCTTGCGATTGTCAGGACACTACACGTGGCGGAAAGTATTCTCAATGCTCTCGAACCATTGAAGAAGCCCGGTCGCTCCCTCAGAACCACCAAACTTGAGTGGTTTCGCCGAGTTAAAACTCTTGAAATTGCATGGACCATTGTTGTTGTTGTTGGCTTGGTTCCATTAAGCAAAGAGGTTTGGGAACTGAGCAGCCATTTGTTGTGCAATGATTTCTGCCAGTTCGGCTGTCGCTATCTGGTTTTCGCGTCGAGGAGGCATTCTAAAAGAGGAAACATGAAAGGAACGAGTGAGAGAATTAGACGAAAAGAATGAGATGAAACAAATCTGATGAAAGCAAGGATAGTGGTTATTTGTTTGTTACTACAAAGCAACAAACGACCTCGGTGATTAATCAAAGTAAATAGGTCAAAAATAATGTATCGCGAAGACATGCTCGCCTATAAGTGAACACTCATCCCAATAATTCCCAGGTAAGCACAACTGGTCTCGCGTCTGATGAGATGTATACGAAGTGCTTGCCTAGACAGAAAACCCAGAATACAGGCATTCACCCTTCCAGTTTGCACGTGTTCACATTATTTAAAACCCAAAACCTTGACGAGATTTTGAAAACTCAAGGGGGTTCAAAACCATATAACAGAGGGTTCAAAACCTTACACTAGAGGGTTCAAAACCTTACAATAGAGGGTTCAAAACCTAGTAATCAATCATCCTAGAACAGATGATTAGTTTTCGAAGCGGTTTTGAAATTTATGTTTTTGTTTTTGTTGTGGTCGTCGCCTAAGGATAGGTGACGGTATTGTTTTATGACTAAACGCAAGTAAACTCGCGTTAGAGTCCTAAGAAGGTTATAGACTAGGTCAAAGTATTAATAATAACCTAATTCCCTATAACCATTGGCTCTAATACCATCTTTTCTGTCACACCCCGACCACGTAGAACATACAAAACGTGGCGGAAACATCGGGGAGTGTTGTAACAGAATTAATGTTTCACAACCATGGAAATTAAAGTTTCGTTTTATTAATCAACCATACAAGTTTACATTGTTTTAAACAAGAAACAAAGAGTACATAACATAAATTAACTAGTTCTTGTCTCGTTTTAAGTCACTAAGGCACAGGTCCGCCTAAGTATGTCTTGATAAGTCCTATGCATCACCTCCTGAAAACACATGTGAAAATAGGTACGTCAGCATAAAAATGCCTGTGAGATACATAGGTTTTTGTGAAAATAAGATTCATGACTTATGTTTAAGAAAATGTTTAGTCATGAACCTTGTAATTTGCTTTGTCTTGTAAATCATTTGAAAAACGATAAGATCAGATGATATGTATAAATAAATGTCAGGTTAAATGAATAACCATGTAAAAATGTGTTTGTATAAGATAAGTTATTTGTAAACCAATGTCTTGTGAAAAGTATGATATTTGTATATAATGTTATATGTCTCAAACTGAAATGATTCAAATAACACTATGACATGTAATACCATACAAACACTTATATATAGGAAGTACCAGTGGCGTATCCACCATGCTTGTATCATATTACACACGCATCGTTACTTAATCACTTAATCAAACCAAACCACCAAAGTAATGTTTAACAATTGGAGAAATGTTTATTGTCAAATGTAAATCCTGTCAACAGATACAAATGGTTCACACGGTTCAATAGTTACAAACGGTTCATATAATCAAACGGTTACGACGGTTCACATAGTCAAAAGGTTACAACGGTTCAAAATGTAGTATAATGTGTTCACGTGCTGGATGAGTATATGCATCAGAAATGCAATGTAAAACAATGTACTAAGCATGCACACAATGGACATACATAGCATAAGTGTAATGTAAAACAGTGTACTAAGTATGAACTAAATGGACATACATAGCATAAAATGTAATGTAAAACGATGTACTAAGTATGCGCACAATGGACATACATAGCATGGAATGTAATGTAAAAAATGTACTAAGTATACTAAGTAAACATACATAGCAAAACAATGAAATGTAAATCATGTACTATAAGTGTACTAATGAACATAGCAAGTATATGATGTGAAAACAGGAAAGCACAAAAGTAACAAGTAGGCACATGTGTTTCACCCCAAAATGTTTGAAAAACAGTAAAAGAGGGGTCTATGTACTCACTTGAGATTGCTCAATAGACTTTAGATATCCACCAAGCAATGCTAGAGATCACGGAATATCAAACGGCACCTAATATAGGTAACTACATTAATAAACCGGACCTAAATCGGAAGATCGGATAGAATGAGGGTTCGTAAACCAAATGAGTATGGGAACTCGTGTAATATGGTTTAACAAAGCCCACATACTAAAACGAAACTTAACATAATTGTTTACGACCCATTACGACCCGTTTAGGTAGCTTATGCTACTTTAACGCGTCGTTCGCGTGAAACGCGTTCGGACCGCCTAACTAGTCCTATGACAAGTAATATATGCCTTAACATGTCTAATATGGTTGTCAAATCAGTTTAGATGTCAAGAGTTATGTTACATATGAGAAAAATGAATTTTGGCATCAAAGGGGTATTTTGGTAATTTACCTAAGGCATATAAACTACCTATCATACAACTACTTAAACGAAGCGACCATAAGGTATAAGAGCATTCCCATTCACTCCATCAAATTAACCTTCATCTTTAAAAAATAAAAAAACACTTCTAAAAATCCACTCCAACCAATCCACCATACCTATTCTCTAACCTTATATATTAAAAATAAAGTACAGTAACTTTTTATACATAAAAAGCTACTGTACCTATTCATTTCCAACAAACACCTTCTTCCCATCTTCTCCCGCTTCTTCCTGACTTCTCCCGCCTGTCTTCTCCCGCCGGCTCCTCTCCTTCTACACATCACCAGCAACAAAATCAACAAATTCCCACTTCGCAGGTTCGGATTGTAAACGTGGATGGTTCCGATTTGTAAACATAGGCTTCTATTGGAGACTAGGGTTCCGATTTAAAAAGGATTTTGCTGTCATCAACCGGTTCATCCTTCACATCTCCATCGCTCTGCTATATGTAAGCTTTTTTTGCGCAATCTTTTTTGGATTTTAAGTTTTGAGTCTTAATTAATAGTGTATTTGTTTATATGATTATTGATTACGGATGCGTTATGTTCGATATTTGTGGATTGACTTATGTAATTTAATCATGTGTGTGTGGATATAGTGATTTTTGAGTTATTTTTTTGATGATTTAATTCAACTATTGTTATTAATTAGTGTTTTATATTGTGTTTGTGTATATAATTACGGTGCACAGATAGATGCATACATAGTCATAAAAGAGAATAGGGTTGTAATTGAGCTTAAAAAGGAAGCAAACTGGGAATTTGAGGATATGTTCATTGACAGTGATCTGGATTGGTTTGAACCGGCGAGTGAAACCGATTTTGTAGGTATGCAAATTGCTGAGGTGTTGTTAGATGAGTTGGTACTGGAAATTGTTAGTGAAAGTAGAATGTGGTGTAGTGCAGGTTTGTAGGGAAAAAAGAAACAGGTCAATAGATGTGATGTTGGATTTGGATTTTAAATGTAATAATAATAACAATTTGTTCTTGTATCTCGGAATCTATTACTTATTGTCCATCAGGTTTGCAGGTTTTCTCGCGGGTATCGTGCATATCCGTTTATAATGTTATGTGATTAAAACAAAATGGTTGGCTTTTCCGCTAGCGGATCTTACGAGTCGTAATTGAGCTTAAAAAAGTACATACGAGTCGCAACAATCCGAACTTAGGGATAAAGCGTTTCAGTAACTTTTTTTATTAAAGTTATATGTAACTCAGCCAATCGTATATAAATAAATATGGAGTTCAAGCTCGGCTCATAAAAACTTCGAGCCGCTATGTAGCGATCCGATGTAGTGTCGCTATATGGGTCATAGCGACAGTTTTTTTTATGTAAATAGCAATTAGAAATAGCATATAGGTCCCTTGTCGCTATTTGTCTCTATTCGCTATTAACAACTATGACTTGTAATATAAACTAGCATCTTAATCATAGTTTTCATAACCACTATCGGGTTTCTACACGATAAAACCTCGAATTGACAGCAGTTCGGCTGGCCCGAAGGGGTGTTTATACGGCGTTACGGCAGCCGCGCGCTACGGCGTTACGGCAGCCGCGCGATACGACGTTACGGCAGCCGCGCTACGACTTTATGGCAGTCGCGCTCTATGGCGTTACGGCAGCCGCGATTCACTGTTGTGGCTGTTAATTGTGACCCATTAATCACTAAAATGTTGTACCTATTCAACTCGTTGGAATTGCCTAGTTAGCTTCTTTTTTTTAAATAAATTTGAAGCTTTTAATGCATGCAACATGTTTGTTTTTATGCCTTAGTTATTTCTCAGTTGAACTACTAATTCATTTTCATAGCCTTAGTGATTCAAGATTCAATCTGTTTAGGAGGAGTATTTGAATTTAAGTTCATTGGAAACCGTTTACAAGCTCTAATAAAAAAACTGGACTCAGTCACCCACTTTGCTATGGCCCTATTTTCTAGTAGTGTTTAAAGAGTAATTTACTAGTATTGATTTGCAAGTAAATAAATGATATTTGTATCCTATTGTAGCTTTGAGTATGGATTCACAAGACCAAGGTATGTACTACACCAACCTTCTTCATGGAAACTCTATTGTAAGCCTTGACGATTCTCCACCCTTACCCACTAAGCCAATCAGCGTTAAGAAATCAACAAGGGGTGTGAATTTTATCCCGGAAGAAGACAAGCTAGTTGTCTCCGGCTGGCTTAATCATAGCCTTGATGCCATTCAAGGAACAGATCAGAAATACTCTCAGTTATGGGAAAAAAATCTTTGAGTACTTTGAGCAACATAAAGAAACCACAACCGAGCGAACGATCAAGTCCTTATCAAATCGATGGTCTTGTATTCAAAAGGCCACTAATAGCTTTTGTTCATGCCTAGCTCAAGTTGAACGATTAAATCAAAGCGGCATGACTGAGCAGGATAAGGTAAAATAATCCACACTCAACTTGTTTTAATAGTATATTATAATACTTTATTTTGTTCTTCTAACATGTATTTTATTTGTTTAAATGCAAGTTTGATAAGGCGAAAATTATGTACCAATCAGAAGAAAAGTGCAACTTTCTGTTCGAGCATTGTTGGAACCTATTAAAGGACCAACCTAAGTGGATTTTGCGGGATGCCGCAAAGCAAAGGAAGACGATGGTCCCACCCTCGATCCCAACCACAACCCCGTCCCCAACGCGAAATGTCATTGAAGATGAAGTTGTCGAATTGGATCGACCAATAGGTAAGAAAGCTGCTGAAAAAAAACGTAAGGCTGAAGGTAAGCAAACTGAGGAAATTATTCAACTCAGAAAGATGAAGTTTACACTTTTAGAGGAGGCGCAGGCTCAAGAGAAAGAGTATTTTCGCCTTAAGACCGAGAAGATGGAGTATGATAAGAAAGCGGAAGATGAAAGGTTGAGGTTACTGTCAGAAAAGTTAAGAATTGAAGCTGAGAAAACAGAACTTGCAAAGAAGGAATCGGACCAGCGGATTATGATGATGGATGTGAGCGGTATGACAGAAATCCAACGACTGTATTTTGAAGAACTTCAAAGGGAAATCGTAATGAGGCGGCGGGACCATGCCTGAGATAATCAGCTTTGAACCGAACACTAGCGCGTTTTTTGGATGCTACACGGAAATATTACCATCTATATTTTGGTGTTACAAGGAAGTATTACTACACATATTTTGTAGCTTTGTCTAACCTCATACTTATGTGTTTTTGGTGTTACATATAAATCCACTGTGTAGGCTATTAAATAGGTCAAACTTGGCATGATTCGGTATCTTAAACTGTTGTTTGTAGTCTGATGGTAGTGAAAATGGATGGTGTGATATTTGATTTGATCATTATTGTTTTCCAAGTGAATGTATATTATAATATGCAGTAAGTGGTTTGTCTCTTCACTTGACCCGTTTGATCAAGGTGGAAATTTCATCATAAACGGGAGTGAAAAGAGACAACCGACCCGAAAAACCCAAAAATAATTAGTTTTTATGGTGATTTTTGTTTTCCAAGCAATATTTTTTTTATTTATGATGATATAAATAGTATTTAAAGTAACCCGACCCGAAAAACCCAAAACTAATAATTATTAGTATAATTTATATAAACAAAGTTATTAGAATCAATATTAAAAGAAAAAATATAATAAGACAAAATAGATAGTAGTTAAAATTGTAAGTAGAAGAATGAGAAGAAATAATAATAATAAAAGAATACAGAGATAGATATAAGGAGTTGGATGTAGAAGGTTTTTTAAAATGTGAGACAAATTTTAAAAAGTGATGAATTTTAGTTAAATTATAAGGTTAAAGAAGATGGATTGGATGAGAATGCTCTAACCTCGGAAGGTTATTCCCTATATACTATGGTCACCTAAAGTGTTTGGTCGGATCCTAATGATCGACCAAATGGGTCGGGTTCGAAGGTATAAGCGATTTATCAGATCGCTTACCCTTACGACCCTAGACAACGTGGTAATCAGTAGGCATAGTCTCAAGGGACTATAACCATCGTGATTACAATCACGTTGCGAAGTTCAAACGAACTTCGTATTGACCATAACTGGTCAACACTGAAAGTCAAACAAAGTTTGACTTTCGGACTCGAAAAGCAATAAAAGAACGAAAGAATACCTACGAAGGGTCCCCGAATGCTAATCTAGATCCAAATAACTCAGGTATGAAACAATGGTTCCAACTTAGAGTCTTTTAGATCAGATTCTAGTGAGTTTGAAGCAAATGGGGGTGGGGTATTTATAGTTTTCGGGTAACCGTTATGATCGTTTCATGGAAACCGTGCTCAAATCTCATGCGTACACTTGTTGGAAAGTTAAGGTGACTAAAAATGGCTCCTAATCAGCTGAAAGGGCAATTGAGAATGTGTGGTTGTGGATTAAACAGCTGGAATCTGCTGACTGTTCGTTATTATCTGATCAGAGAGGCTGACGCGGCCCGCTTCAGGATCAGACAAAGCTCAGGCGGGCCGCCTGGAGCTTCTGATCAGACAACAAGTTTCCATTTTGACAGTTTCAGTCCCTGTTGTGTTTTAAGGCCATTCCCGACACTTCTAAGGCCCGTAAAGGCAACTTTAAGGCCCTAAAATGATGCCTAAACATTGTGGACGTGAAACATGCTCAAAAATATGTCGGATGTCAGTTCGTTTGGTCGTACGAACGCGATGTTCGCTTAATTACGACGGAATGCGCATAAGCGCGAAAAACGATCCAAAATGCGTGACGAATGGATTTTTCTAATGCCAAACACTAAAATAAAATGTTTTAGTGCTTACATAAATTTTTGGATGTCCGGATGTATTCAGAACGTAAGTTATGCGCGAAAGTGCAAACTTGTGTACTTTTTGACGCTTTTAGTCCCTGAATGACCCAAAAGTTTATTTTAGCACACCGAACCCCTCAAAGCCTATTTCTAAGCTATGTGAAGGATATTTATGGTATGTTTAACTTATGGTCATGTTCCGGAATATCTGTTACAGTTCAAATTGGCATACTTTCGCAGTTTGTCAAGTTTAGTCCCTGTAAGCTAATTAACTTGTTTTTGCCATACCAAAGCCTTCAAAACTTATTTGTAAGTTATGTAAAGGTTATTTAAGGTATGTTAAGTATATTTCACTATTCCGGAGTGTTCGTTGCATTAAACTGGTTATATTTACGCATCAGTGCGCGTATAACCTTCCAGAAAGCGATTTAGAGCTTGAAATCGAACAAGACTTGATATGTGTAAACGATGCACATATTTTTACAAATCCCAAGTATGAAATACAATATTTCATTGGTTTGGCATTTGTTTGATGGTTGAAGTGACACAGGTGTCACAGGTAGCCTAGGTGAGTCAACGTTGCATGCAAATTCAGTTTCAACAACGTTTTATTTAGATAATCATAACTAGGGTTTTACCCCCCCCCCCCCGAGTTTTAGGGGCCCTAATCCTGATTCCGATTGTTCTGAAAATTTTAGGGTTTGTTCAGAATTACTTGGGTTTCTCAATTAGGGATTCCTATTTGGACAATTAAAATAATAATTAGGAATTTTTAATGAGAGTTGTTACATTCTTCCCACCTTAATAAAAATCTCGTCCTCGAGATTTACTGGAATAAATGAGGATACTTTCGCTTCATTTCTGATTCCAGCTCCCAGGTATATTCAGCTCCTCTCTTTGAATCCCATCTGATTTTGACTAAAACTAGTCGTTTGTGTTTGAGAAACTTGATCTTTCGATCCTCAATTTGAAGAGGTTTCTCAACAAATTTCAGCTTTTCGTTTACCTCTATATCTTGAAGAGGTACTACCAGTGATTCGTCTGATAAGCATTTCTTGAGATTGGATACATGAAATACATCATGTACTCCAGCTAATTCTTCAGGTAGTTGTAAACGATAAGCAACTGGTCCTATACGTTGGATCACTGAAAATGGTCCTACGTACCTTGGACTTAGCTTTCCTTTCTTTCCGAATCTAACTACTCCTTTCCAGGGATAAACTTTTAATAGTACTTTGTCTCCCACTTGGAATTCAAGTGGCTTGAACCGATTATCTGCATAACTCTTCTGACGATCGCGAGCCGTCTTCAGTCTTTCCTTGATTTGAGTAATCTTATCAGTCGTCTCTTGCACTATTTCAGGACCTGACAATTGACTTTCTCCTATTTCTGCCCAACAAACTGGGGTTCTGCACTTTCTTCCGTACAGTGCTTCAAACGGGGCAGTTTCAATACTTGAAGGATAACTATTGTTATAGGAGAATTCAATTAATGGTAAGTGATCGTCCCAATTTCCACCAAAATCTATTACACATGCTCTGAGCATGTCTTCTAGAGTTTGGATCGTCCTTTCACTTTGTCCGTCTGGTTGTGGATGATATGCAGTACTCAGATTTAGTCGAGTTCCCATAGCTTGCTGGAAGCTTTTCCAGAAATGAGAAGTAAAACGACTATCCCTATCCGAAACAATGGAGAGTGGAACTCCATGTAAGGATACGACTTCATCTAAATACAATTTTGCCAATCTTTCCATACTAAAGGTTTCTTTCAATGGTAGAAAGTGAGCAGATTTGGTTAATCGATCTACAATTACCCAAATCGCATCATTACCTTTTCTTGTTTTGGGTAACTTAGTAACAAAATCCATTGTTATGAGTTCCCATTTCCATACAGGCATTTCTAATTGTTGTAGTAACCCTGAAGGTTTCTGATGTTCTACCTTAACTTGTGAACAAGTAAGACATTTAGAAACATATCGCGCTATATCCTTTTCATTCCTATCCACCAGAAGTTCTTTCTTAAATCTTGGTACATTTTATTGTTTCCTGGGTGCATAGTATACCTAGATTTATGGGCTTCTTCTAAAATCTTAGGTCTTAAGTCTCCCTGCTTAGGTACCCAAATTCTACTTTTGTGGAATCTCCAAGTTCCATCTGCTCCTTGTTCTAATTCCTTTATTTGTCCTTTCATTCCTTCAGCATCATTCGTGATTGCTGTAGCTTGCACATTCTTCAATTGTTCCATTAAATCTATTTGTAGATTTAATCTGAGAGCACGAACCCGTCGTTGTTTCTCATAATACTTACGACTTAAGGCATCTGCAACTACATTTGCCTTTCCTTCGTGATACTGAATATCACAGTCGTAATCACTTAGGATTTCCATCCATCTTCTTTGCCTCATGTTTAACTCTTTTTGCCCAAATATATATTTTAAACTTTTATGATCTGTATAAACAGTAAATTTACTTCCATATAGATAATGTCTCCAAATTTTAAGGGCAAAAATTACGGCTCCTAATTCTAAATCATGAGTCGTATAGTTTTCTTCGTGCTTTTTCAATTGCCTTGAAGCATATGCAATCACCTTTTTGCGTTGCATAAGCACACATCCATATCCTAGTTTTGAAGCATCACAATATACTTCAAAATCTTCAGTTCCTTCTGGTAAGGCTAAGATTGGAGCATTTGTTAATTTCTGCTTCAAAATTCTAAAGGCTTCTTCTTGTTTAGATCCCCATTCAAACTTAGCTGCTTTACAGGTTAGCTTAGTTAATGGAACAGCTATCTTGGAAAAATCCTTAATAAACCGTCTATAGTACCCAGCTAAACCTATAAAACTTCTAATTTCCATTGTTGTTTGTGGAACCTTCCAATTGGTAATTGCTTCTATCTTAGCAGGATCTACGTGAATACCTTCGTGATTCACCATGTGTCCTAGGAATTGCACTTCCTTTAACCAAAATTCACACTTCGAGAATTTGGCATAAAGCTTTTCTTTTCTTAACAAAGTTAAGAGTACATGAAGGTGTTCACAATGCTCTGTCTGACTTTTGGAATAAATAAGTATATCGTCTATAAAAACAATTACAAATTTATCCAAATATGGTTTACAGATCCTATTCATCATGTCCATGAATGCAGCAGGTGCATTCGTTAACCCAAAGGGCATGACTGTAAACTCGTAATGACCATACCTAGTTCTGAAAGCAGTTTTAGGTATGTCTTATTCTTGTACCTTCAATTGATGATATCCGGAGCGTAAGTCTATCTTAGAAAAATATCTAGTTCCTTGAAGTTGATCAAACAGATCATCAATCCTAGGTAATGGGTATCGATTCTTAATTGTAACCTTATTTAATTCTCTATAATCGATACACATTCTCATTGAACCATCCTTTTTCTTAACAAATAGCACTGGTGCTCCCCAAGGAGATGAACTAGGTTGAATGAATCTTTTACTTAGTAATTCATCTAATTGCTTTTTCAGTTCTAACATTTATGTGGGTGCTAACCGATAAGGTGCCTTAGCTATCGGTGTAGTTCCTGGAATTAGATGAATCCTAAATTCTACTTCCCTATCTGGGGATAATCCCGGTAATTCTTCTGGAAATACATCCGGATATTCTGAGACTACAGAAATTTCCTTAAGTTCTTTACCCTTAGTACTAATGATTACTGAAATCATATATACTATTCCTTGTTTTCGTTCATAATTAGCAACTTTCATTACTGATTTGAACTTCATGGGCTTACGTGGTTTATCTCCTGTAATCCTAATTACTTCTCCGGTGGTTGATTGAATTTCTATGGAATTCTGATCACAAAGGATTCGAGCATGGTTGGCTACTAACGAATCCATTCCTAATACAACATCAAATTCAGCTAAATTCATTGGCAATAGGTTTGCAGAGAATTTATGCCCTAAAAGTTCTATATTTCCTTCCTACAAAACTTTATCTATTTTAACTGAATTTCCGTCTGCCGTTTCGACTGTAAAAATCTGCCTAATACTGGTTAAAGGTAAATTAAGAGCTTGACATAATGAAGTATTTATAAAACTTTGGTTTGCACCAGAGTCAAATAATACTTTTGCGTATACGTTGTGAACTAAGAACGTACCCGCTATCACATCTGGGATGAGTTCTGCTTCTTGAGTGGTCAGCTGAAATGCCCTGGCATTCTTCTTAATAGTTCCGTCGGTCGCCTTGGTTTTGTTGTCTGCTGGTTTGCCCAATTTAGGACATTCTGTTTTGAAATGTCCATTTTCTCCATAGTTATAGCAGACTATTGTTTTCTTTCTGCAGTTTTCTTCACGATGTCCTATAGTTTTGCAAAAATTGCAGGTTATATCGCATCTTCCATAATGTTTCTTCTTGCATTTCCTGCAGAATGATGGAGTTGAGAATTGCCCAGTTCCTCTTCTCTTGAAATTACTACTATTACCCGTACGAAATCCTTGGGTAATTTTCTGAGCCAATTCTTTCTTCTTGTTTTCATCTTGTGTACGTACCAGTTCGTCGGTTAGGGTGTTAGCTAATTCCACAGCATCGTCAATAGTGCGAGGTCTCGCAGCTTTAACGATATTGCGGATTTCACTAATCAGTCCCCAAATGTAGCGAGAAATGAGTACCGGTTCTAGCGAAGCCAGCGTTGGTACCACTCTAGCATATTCAAAGAATGTTGAAGTATAACCGCGACAATCTACACCCATCATCCGATGATTTAGGAACTTATTTGTCATTTGTTCCTTTTCATACTCGGGACAAAATTTTCTTTCTACAAGACTCTTAAATTCTTCCCAATTCATGGCATAAGCTATTATTCTTCCTTTTGATTGTAACACAGTGTTCCACCATTCGAGTGCTCCTTCCTTGAAAAGATTTGACGCGTACATGACCTGATCATCTTTGGCACATTTACTTATTGCAATTACTGCTTCGGTTTTCTCTAACCAACGCAGTGATGCAGTTGCTCCTTCATTGCCTGCAAATTCTGTGGGTTTACAAGCAAGGAATTCTTTGAAAGTGCAACCAGGCGTTGCGGCTTTCATTTTCTTAGGAAATGGAGCTTGATGTGGTTCCTCATTATGATTAACATGATCATCACCTCCGTTTACACTATTACTGAAGTTATCTTCAGAAATACGTTTACTAGGAACGATTTGTTGCGGTTCGATTGGATTCTTTACAGCAGCAACGATTGCTGGAATAGCATTGGCTATCCCTTGAGCAACAATATTTTCGATATCTTGCCTAGTCATATATTGATCCCCTGGATGTTGCTCAGACTGATTAACCTCATTTAGTGGTTCATTACCAATGTTTGCCATCTGATAATTAATATATATAATTTTATTAGTATCTGATAAATAACAATTATACATAAAAACAATCAGACAATTTTCATAATACACGTATAGTCAAAACTATCGATTTCTCGATTTCATTTTATATCTTTTATAGTATGCATCACTACACCCCAATATCTTACAGAGTTTTATTCGTAGTTATTTTACAGACTGATTTCACTATTTACTTTTATTATTACACAACCATAGTTTCACCATCCTACTATCTCTCGTCACTTGTCGTCCTAAAAACGAAGCTCCCTTTCATCATACTTCCAAGCAATTTGTCCCTTATCTCCCGGATTCTATTTCCCGCATCCATTAACTCTTCGCCAAAATGGCGAAGTTCTGCTAAATTCTCGTTACTCATAGGTGGATTTGGTAATGGATCTGGGTCGAACTGAGGAAGAAAGGAATAAGGACTATTGATTAGGTTTTGAAACTGCCAATCATTTGTCCACCATTCGTCTATCCCTAGAGGTTGAGTATGGATTATAGGGTCTGGAATTGTTGGTTCTAAGTTTATTGGTAGTTGATTTTCAATAGTAGGGTACAGATTATTATTAATTGGCCTGACAACATCACAGCTTGCCAATGCCCGATCTAATTCCTCCTGAAAAGGTAACTCCTCCACCTGTCTAGAACTTTCTCCGACTTCTCTCTGGATTTGCCTAGAACTTCCTCCATATTCCATTCCTGGTGGCCTAGAATCTTCTCCCAACTCCACTTCCAGTGACCTAAAACCTTCATTGACTTCAACCCTTTTTCCTTTGTCTAAAGGATTTTCTATTTTAGGAATTTTCCTGGTTGTAGGCTTCCTCCTACGCACACGTCTCCATCCCATAAATCTCCTCCTCTTCTTGGGTTTAGGTTTCTCTGGAGGTGGTGAAGCATTGAATTCAACAGGTTCTTCTATGTCTGGTATATACCTATTGAAATCTCGGGAAACCTCTATTTTTACTGGATAGAGATTTAGGTTTTGAAGGGCGTCAGACAAGTTACTCATGCTGTTATGCAAAATACACACAATTACTAATGTATAACAAAATTTTCATAGGAAATCTTTTAAATATTATTTCATACTGGGTAAATACAAAACAAATGAAAATTTAAAACACACGAGGTTCTATTGTAAATTTATTTATTTACTGGATAAGATTTCTGGACTGTAGGCGTTAAAACTTGATTTTAAAATATTTAGAGATTTGCATTTACTCCTATAGTAGCTAGCATATAAAGATCTGCCCATTTCTCATTTAATTTATCCTCCCAAGGTGTTTTACTGGTTAATTCCTGGGTTTCCTGTTTAACTTTCTTCTCTCGGGATTTCTTTATTTTCTCCTTACTTTTTCTAATAATCAGACTTCTTTTACTAGGAGAAAGTGGTTCTTCATACTGCGCTTTACGGACAAATATTCCTTCTTCAGGAATTACATAAGGTTTTGTTTGGGATGAACTTCCCTTCTCGTTGGATGACCTATCTAGTTTAAGATAGATGTTTGACAGCTTTTGTTTACCCATACTGTAACTAACAAATAATCAGTTAATAAAACACATAATCACATAATTGGCAATCAGTAAAAATTAAGTATTTCTAAATACTTAATAGGCTTAAATCAGTGGCTCTGATACCACCTTTTTCTGTCACGGCCCCCGACCCGGTTTAACCCGTTTCTGGAGCCGCGGGACAGAAAATCCCGTGGTATTTATTTAACAGCGGAAGTTTCTTCAGGATCTTTTAAAACTAAAATATTTCCCGATTATTTTATTTCACAACTCAGGATAAAACCCGGTAATTTACAATCTTGAGATTTCACAAAGAAATCTTTTGTTTTACAAAACATGTTTCTTTATTTTTATACAAAGCCACTTCCTTAAGCTTGTAGTGCTTCACGGCACTTTTCCTGGATCACAACAGATCACCTGAAACATGTTTGAAAAAGGTTTTGTCAGCGGGAAATACTGAGTGAATCATTCTTTTTAATAAAACGACGCTTTTGTTATAATTTACAGTATTAAGAGCGATTACAATGTTCCTGATATCAAACCAACTACCCACAGTATTTGTCACTCGACCGGATCTGTGACTATGGTCATATCCCCCATTGGCTGCCCCAATGGTGACGATTATCAAGTAATGTATACAAAACCCCACATACCGGCTGTAACTTGGTGATTACAAAGACTTAATCCCCGTAATTATAACTTTGAAAATAAACATGATTTTGAAAGCAATTTGATAAAAAGAGAATGACTCACATTGCAGATTTAATTTCGAACAGAGCTTAGCCTACTGATTTGCCTTGATAACCTAGTTTAAATAATAATGCACACAAACTAGGTTAGTAACTTAATACAACATTTACGATAACTCACGAGATTAAAACCTTCACAATGAATGACAAAGCATAAACCCTAATGTGGGCAGCACTTAAACATCCATTGGATAGTTTAATCGATCGGACATTGAATCGTATCAGCGATCGAGTTATTACTCTGACTTGCAGCAGCACTTCGTGAATCGTGTGTCTTTTTGTAATAATTCTACGATAACTCGGTGTATGAAGCGAGTTTTAACGTCTAAATATGCAAACAATTCAAGTCCCAAGCCCCTGTATTTATACCCCAAATTGACACCCCCCGCGTGTCGCGGAGGTTTCCTCCGTCCCTGTCGCGTGTCGCGGGGAATACCCCCTAGCCTAGAGTAGCCTCGTGTCTCAGGTAGCCTAGGTGAGTCAACGTTGCATGCAAATTCAGTTTCAACAACGTTTTATTTAGATAATCATAACTAGGGTTTTACCCCCCCTGAGTTTTAGGGGCCCTAATCCCGATTCCGATTGTTCTGAAAATTTTAGGGTTTTTTCAGAATTACTTGGATTTCTCAATTAGGGTTTCCTATTTGGACAATTAAAATAATAATTAGGAATTTTTAATGAGAGTTGTTACATGTACCAATCTTGATTCAAAGCCAATGTCTTTGAAAACTTCAACCGCACCTACGAGATCGAAACTCCGCTGCAAGACAAGCAAAATTATTGATGGTTTTGGTTGAGGCATGTGTTCAACACGCTTCCCTTAAAACAGATTTCGCGCCTCCTCTCAGACGGTTCTGTCTCCCAGGGTACAACAACCGGAACAGTATGTGTACTGCCGGATATGGCACTCGCGCCTGAGATAGCATCATGTATCATGGTGTTCATAAAATAAGAAATATTTAAATTGTGTAAAACAATTTAGAGAAAACTCTTCTCTAAATTTCCATAAAACAAAGATGAATTTTATGTGTGTCGATTTCTATGAAATCCCATGATCATATATATACACACATATAGAGATTAATTTAATTAAACTAGCCATAAACAAGACATTAATCTTGTCATAACTATAACCATTAATCTTGTAAAAAACAAGATAATTAATATAGTTTTTAAGCTCTAATTAAATGGATTTAAGTGGTTAGTCAAAACTGTCATTTTCATTTATGACACAAATTAAACGAGTTGTAACAGCTAGTTTTACCAGGTCCAACCAATTGCTCTGTTACCGTTGCAGACATGCACGCGTGCCTGAAGTGGCTCTCCAGTCCGTGTGTCACACTGTATGGAACCCGCGTATGCGCACGGTATGCACACCCGTGCGCCTAGTTACTACTGCAAACCTGCGCGCGCTTGAACTGACCTGCCAGTTCGCCATATGGATCTCACGCCACGCCATATGGAGTCGCGCGCCACATGGATGCCACTACGCATACCAAGACGCCACCTTGTCATGCGTCATCCATACTCGCGTGCCACACGGATGCCACTATGCATACTTCGTCATAGCCAATGACGCGCGCGATGCGCCTAAGGAGCTCGCGCTCGCTATAGCCAATGACGTGCGCCATGCACCTAAGGAGCTTGCGCCGCATCGACATGTGCCATGCCATGGCATCCGCCTACGCCACCCAAGGGTGCGCCATAAGCGGACCCGCCATGTATCTGACCACGCGCTCATGGGCAAAAATACAAAGGCGCCTATGCATACTTCGTCATAGCCAATGACGCCCGCCATGCGCCTAAGGAGCTCGCGCTCGCCATAACCAATGACGTGCGCCATGCACCTAAGGAGCTTGCGCTGCATCGACATGTGTCATGCCATGACATCCGCCTACGCTACCCAAGGGTGCGCCATAATCGGACCCGCCATGTATCTGACCACGCGCTCATGGGCAAAAATACAAAGGCGGTGTGCGAAGTTCAAAGTGCAGCACATTGGGCCTCTAGCCCGTGACACACGCGCATATGTGCGGCACACCCTTTGGTCCCCACTAGTGTTTGCCTTTAAGGAAAACAATTTACCAGGAGTGCTCCTCCTTATATACCACTTTGAGTTTTGTCATCCCACCTATGTGGGACAAGTTGACAAAACTAATCAATTTTATTCATCTTTGTTTGTTCCAAACATACAACTTCAAGCTTCGATATCTCATTCATCTTAGCTGTATTTGGACATAGTTTGAACACAAACCCATAAATAATTATTTATATAACACATATATAAATATTATTGATGTCTAAAATATTTAGTGAAAAAACTCATTTTCACTAAATTTCCAACAGGGGTAGTCATCACTCATCACTTACTCACAACTTCTAATCAAGTTCCGCGTGTCATCAACCATTATTTCATCACTCACAACTTTTTTTAGTGGAAATGCCCATCACTCACCACCACACCCAACAATTTCCCTCATCACCCAATACCCCATCATGCGTGAAAAATACCACGCGTTATAAAAATGGAGCGTGATAGACGGAGGTGTCGGTGGTGTTTTGTTATCTTCCACGCGTGAAACTATTCCATCACAGTGTAAATTTGCTCCAGCCCGGGTCCCCTTAGTGTCATCAATATGTTGGATTTACTTAAAACTATCTGAGAACACATATGAATAATGCATTTAATCTAATCATTGTAACGGTTCAAACCCTGTATAAATAATGCATCTAGCGAGTAAAAAAGACGAATTCACCACTTCATTTTATAATTGGGAATGCATTCTCGTTTCTTGATAACTTTTTACTTTATGTCTCATCTATTATTAATTTCATACATTCCGGAGGGGCGGACCTACATGCTACGGGTCAGAGTCTACGGATCCTAATATTTAAAAAAAAATAGTAGAACCTGTATGTTGAATTTTTTAAGGACCCCATAAAATAATAAATTATTTGAACCCTATAGTATTAAAAACAAAGGTGGTGTGATGGTAAATCACGATGTGTTCCAAAAATAGATCTCAAGTTCAAGTCTTCCATCTCCTCTTTTTAGTTTATTTTTTTCATCAAATTTAAACTAGTGCTTAAAAACAACACAACCATCTATTGACTCTCTAATTTGCTCCTTTAAAATGATAAATTTAATATCTCCGAATGATTTTTATTTCACATTTAATTAACAAATAAGACTTCCAACATATAGTGGCGTTCATAAAAAAAGCTTAAACAAAATTATACAAAAAAAAAAAAGAACTTAAACAAAATTTTGAAGTTATGTGAAGTAATTGTGTTGTTTAGGTAGCTATTGGTTCCAAACAACTTATTAATCACCACCGTTTGATAACTTGATGCTTAAAAATGGTTCTTAGACTACCTCCAATGCTTCTTGTTGGGGGGTTGCACTTGATGATGTGGAGGGTGCATTTGTAAAGGAAGCATTGGGGATAGGTGACATTTAAGGGGGTTGCATGAAGGGAAGTGCACCTGCATGCAGGAGAGAGAAGGTGAAGGTGGGCCATTTTAGAGAAATGCATGTGGGAAAGAAATGGTGATGTGGAAGAGAGAGTATGCATGTGGGAATGATGAGTTGGAGTTAAAAAGAGGAGAGAGAATGCATGTGAGAAGAATAGGTTAAAAGCTGATGTGGCGGTGATGACTAGGATGCATGTATTAAATGCAGGCCGTTGCATTGCGGACAGTCTTAATAATGTAGTGGTTTCATGTCCACTAAAGGCTTTTACATTATTTCCTACCTCCGACCTCACCCGCCCCGACCGACTACGATGACCGACCTGAAAATTTTAATGTTTGTTTGTGAAAAAAATTTATAAAAAAATGGACCCCAATGAAAAAAAATTCTGAGTCCGCTACTAACACACAGATATATTATAATCTGATATTCAAACAGTGCATCTAAAAATACAAACACTACACAAAAACAATCCAAGTAGACTGCAAACACACATCAATAGTGACAAAAAAAATGCTGAAGTACTTGTACTAATAATTTCAACGCAATCACAGAACAAAATGAGTCCAAAGTACCAGTCGATATTGAAATAAAAATCTGTAGAAAGTAAATAATAACCGTGAACGTCACCGTTTCTTCGATTCTGTCTTTTAGAACCGTTAGAACTTAGAACGTCTGTGAATGTGAGTGTGAACGATAGCGAAAATCTTCTGATCTGAGAGGCCAAATTGGGCTCGTAGGCCCAGAGGCCCAACCCGATTGTTCATAAAAATTGTGGGAAGGCCTGTGCGTTGCAGTGGGTACGTCTGTTTTGTTGCCTTGTAGTTGTTGGGGTTTCTGGTGTATGTCTATATGACATTTGTGGGCGACAACATCAAACACTAATAATTGCATTGCCATCTTATAGTATCAGGTTTAGTAGAAGGCTTAACCCATGTGCAGACAATCAAACATACATTTATTGAGCTTTTCCTTAATGGTAAAAATTCATATCACTCTATCGACTAAGGGTACAGTGAGGGAATCAAATGTAACACCTCGAAAATTCACGTTCTATAATGAATTGACACGTGTCATAGGTTTGAACGTGTGAAAGGATGTTCTAGAAGGACTAAAGTTGACAAACATGGAAAGTATGTGAATATACGAGTTCAAAATGTCAACAGTGAATAAATATACTTTACAATAACCCTACATGATGCTCATACCTTCAAACGAATAAATCATGGATCATATGAAGCTAAAAATGAACGAAAGTGAGAGATTACAAACTACAGGGGTTAAATGTGTCAACATGTTTAAAGTATACCTCTGAGTGACCTTTTAGCAAACCCGAAGCTTTGTAACGATTAATTATGCTCACTAGAATGCACGATATAAATTTCATAAAGTTTCGTTATCGTATGAGAAAGATATGATCAAATTCGTATATAAGGGGTTAAAAGAGTCAACGATGAAATTTGTGACTTTTCGGGTAGTAACAAAGTGGGTATAAGTCTTGAGGCCCTTCTAAGCCAATTTCAGGGACCCAAAATGCAAGAAATAATGTCGAAACAACGTTATAATGGACCAAGGACCAAAGCATAAAAATCAAAAGTTTTGATTTGATCAGAAGGGGCATCGCGTCACGCGAGGCACCCTAGAGGGGGGCTACGCGTGGCGCGAGGGGCCCTCTGATCCGAAATCTTTGGGCTAGTGTCTGCCAATGCCATTTTAACCGAATTTAATCCGATTTTCCACATCTTGGACGACCCCTAAATGACTCCTAGGCCCTTAGGGACATCTGTGGATGATCCATGGCCATTGTTAGGCTTGTGTGTCAATGATCTATGAGATTTAGAACACTATAAAAGGCCACAAGGTTGCACATTGTGATCACACCTCATTTCTGCATTTCTGGAGCTTCCTGGAGCTTAAGAGCAGACCCAAGTCTTTCCTAATCGTGCATAGGACTTCAGTAAGTATGCTTAACCTTTCTTAGTTAAGTTTTTGCTTAGTTTTAGCTTAAAAGTCAAACCGTCGTAATTAACGGTTGACTTAGAGATTAATCATTGATGGTCCAGTGATTAGTCGAATTGAAAGTAGTTATAAGTTGGTAATTATGTGGGCAATAAACTCTTAAAAGGGCACCCTCTGATTCCCACTCTAACTAGGTCAAATGTCGGGTCAAACTTGTTATTAAAAAGTCAACAGAATGCTTAATTTCAAATTAATACATATTTAGCAATGTAGAACCCATACAACCTGTTTGATCATTAATATAACTTAGTAACTAATGTAAGAACATGTCTAAACATGTTCAACCCGACAATTTTCTGTTTAGACCCGGTTCGGAACCGAAAGTCGCAAAGCTTTGACTTTTGCTTTGACTTCAGTTCTGACCCGTTTTGGTATGTTTTAGAAATTCCTTAGGGCTTTAATTGGACTAGGTTACATGCTAGTATAACCCTCTGAGATTATACACCTTGGTTCAGTAGTTATCAAATTAATATGCATGATTCCGTTAATTGCTCATATGTTGACCATTATGCCCTTTTCACCATAAAACGTGATTTTTGAAAATGTAAAAGAGTAGAAACCTTAGTTACTGATTTATAAACTTGTAACCAAAATTTGACATCAGTTTGAGGTGTAGATTGAGAGTTATGCTCATTAGCGTAATTAGAAAGCTTCTTTAGCGATTAAACGGCATAATTAGCATATAGCCTATTTAAACCTACTTTTTGATGTCAAACTTCTTACCCACTGATGTAATATAATATTTTGGGATTTTTGAAGATTTTTAATTAATTTTAGGCTGAGCATAACTTAGAGTCATAAGCTTAATTCGGTAATTGTCGGTTTTGCCCTTTCGGGCTATAAAATGAGTTTTACATATCTTTTAAACCCCAAACCTTTTGCTACTGATTATATATGATAAATAAATTATTTTAAACCTTCTAGAATAATAAAAATATCAGTTTTCTATATAGAACCCGGAAACGGCTTCTAATCGCCTTTTAAACGTTTTTAACGCATAGTATTTACTAAAACTATTTTAAACGTACAAGGGTTGATACCTACTGATATTTTAGGTAAATTATAATATTTTAGCAGTAAGCAAAAGTTGTTTAACTCAGACTTCAGTTTTGAGCTCTTCGGCTTATGTGAAATTACCAAAATGCCCATACGGTGCATAGTTTGATTATAATTGATAAATTTCACATAAATGCAATACCATACTGTTATAACTTATCAAATTAAGTATTTTTGCTGTTTACATCAGACCTGTAACTCAGGTTAATACTTAAACTCTTTTATAACCTTGTAAATGACCAAAATGCCCCTACGGGGCATAGTGTGCGTTTTAAATTCGTTTCGGGCATAATAAAAGATATCTTACTGATGTCACAACATATTTGAGGCATATTAACTTAGGAAACCTGTATATGGCTCTTACGGTTACCCGTTACGCTTCTTGCGCGTTCGGTTCGGTTTATGTAACTAGTTTGCATAAATTAGCCAAAACGGGTCAAAACTTATCGTTTTTATCTCAAAATCCAGAATGTGTATAATATACCCATATTAAGCAAGTCTTCAAACTTTTCGGGTCTAAATCACATTATATCCCGGTCTTCGCTTAATCGTGCGTACGAACCGTATCTTTAAAACTAACCGGTCTAAGTTTAGGCTTAATTAAAGACCCGTTAGGATTCTAATAAGTTATTATAAACCTTCGTTCCAGAATAGGAGGACCAGTAAAAGCTACTTGCATTTGCTGTTTGTGAATTATACTTGCAAAGGTAAATACTTTTAACTTATTTTCCCTTATACGGGCTTGGGGTACGGTATATAAAATACCGCTTGGTCGGGCATTCGACCTTAATCGTTTGGTGGTTAAGTATTATCGAGATGACCCGTTTAAAATATGTTTTGTTTGCTTAACGTCTTTGGGGGGTTAATGACCATGTCCCGGATATCCTTGGCATCATTTTACGAAATGGCCACGACCTAAGCGCGGAGTGTAGGCGTACACTCGTCAGTGCATAAATAAATTATATGGTGTGTCTATTGATCTTTAACCCGGCACGAACCGGGCTACTGAACGCATAAGGAACATGTAATCCTTTTACAAGTTTATATATTTAAATAATTATCCCAAGTTATAAAATGTTTGTGCCACGTGCATCCAAATCAACTTTTAATCATTTTTAAAATGAGTCGATTAATTGTATTTACCAGTGTAAACTGACGTATTTTCCCAAAAAGATTAAGTGCAGGTACTAATCGAAATTTGGCTAGATTTCTCCTTAGCATTACAAGAGTCTCGCAAGCTTAAGATGCCTAAAGTCTGTTGAACTACTGTTTCCATTTTATTTAATCCACCTGTGGATAACCTTTCGACTGTTGTGATACTTAATATTACAATATTATATTCGGTTGAAATACATCTTTCATTTGCTTCCGCTATGCATATTAAATATTGTGTTGTTTGACTGTAATGTTGTCAACCACGTCACGATACTCCCCCACTGGGCCCACCGGTCAAACGTGGAAATATCGGGGTGTGACATCAAAGTTCGACGTGAGGCCCACAAAAACGTATATTTTGGTGTTTAAACAGAAAAATATATTATGATAATAGGTATAGTACAAGACATTGGATAGCTTGCATATGTTGTCTACATAAGGGTATAAGGAGTGATTAAACACTTTCATCAGGTAAACTTTGAAATCGATCAATCAAACAGTGTCACGTCAGTTTACCTATTTGGTTTATCTATTCCTCAAAAACGTTGACGGTGGTTAAACACTTTGGAATAGGTAAACTATTTTTTTTATTTTTTTAACTTAGGATAAAACAAATAAAACATCAAACTTTTATAAATAAAAAAAAGCATTACATTAAAATCTAAGTTTAAAAAAAATTAATAATAAAACAACGCAACAACAAAAAAAACTAAAAATTACAAGGCCAACCATATTTTTTTACGATCTCGCGTTTTCTAGTTAGCGTGATTTCCAACATCGAAGGGTGAACATTGTCGTGAGGCCGGTTAAACGTCTCCAAGTCCTTGTCGAGCATAGTTTGTCGCAACGCCTCTCGTTGCTCATCCGCCAACGTCATATATTTTTCTTCTCGTAACCGTTTAATATTCATCAACTCTTTCTTCATGGCCTTGTATTCTTCGAATCTACCAGTTATATCTCTTGGATCTTCGTTTGTTGAAGACGGCTCTTTGCCCTTTTTATCCTTTCTCTTTTGTCGTCTTGGCGAGGGATCCTCGTTCATGTCGGGAAGACCGCTCGAGATTTCGGCATTCGGTGTATCCGCTTTATAATTTCCCGAATCCGGCGACTTTCTTTTTTTACTCGAGCCGGAGCTTTCTTCACCCAACAACGGTACCGGCGACCACTTTTGATTTGTTCTAACGACCTCCCCCGCCGCAACATGAGGAAAGTCATGTTTTTCTTTGTTTTTGTAATCCTTTAGCGCTTGCTTCATTACAAAAGCATCGTCGCACCCGCTAGGACGTAAACGATCCTAAAATAATAAATTAACAACAAATTAATCCACATACTTCATTGAAAAATAAACCGTATATAAATAATAAAGTTTACCGCTTGATGATATAAACCGTTGAATGTGTTCAATTTTGTTTGTATCGCAATCCATTTTGATCGAACTTGGTGGTGGTTTCGGTTACTTCCTCCAACCGTTTGATTGAAGTGCTTTAGAACTTGGTTCCAAAAACCATCCGACTTTTGTTGATTGCCTATTCTTTTGTTCAAAGTGCAATGAACATAAGTCTTTGCCAACACCTCTTCTTGATTAGACGTCCAATTTTCCCGTTTCGCTTTTCTTCTTCTTTCCTTTGCGGCTTCATTTTGGTTCACGGGAATTTCTTGTACGGCAACATCTTCATCCTCATCATTATGTTGCTCTTGAGTACCGGGCACGAACTCTTCTTTGGAGTCATCTTGTATGTCTCGCGGTGATTGTGAGCGTGGGATTTGTAAAGCAAACGAGTCAAAAGAATTTTGGGCATCTAGGGGGTAATCATAAACACCGGGTCTAACCATCGTCGGACCGTGTAGCATCCAATTTTGGTGGGGTTGGCTATCGTAACCGAAATTCGGTTGCATGGTTTGGTTAAAAAATAGAGGTTGGGTTTGATGAGCAAAGGCAAGTTGGGGATGAAACGGCACACTAGAACCACCCGAACCACCATGCTTATCTTGAGCCATCGCCTTCGAACCGGACCCTGCATTTTTTTTTCTTCCCTTCACCTTTGTTTGAGCCTTCTAATTCTTTGAAAAGATTTGCAAAGATGAGTAGTGTTTAAAAAATGGCAGTGAATATAAAAGAGAAATGGTTTGTTTGGTGAAAATGAAACTGAATTTGGTTTGATTTCTAAAGTTGAAAAAAAAATTAATTGTAAACGTCTATACAGCCGTTGAGATTGCACAAACCTCGAGCGGTAAAGGTTCACCGTTCATTAAATTTCACCAAGCGGTAAAGGGGTCGGCTACAGTGTTCCCGCTCGGTAAACCCATTTTGCCGCACCCCTTTGCCGCCCACATCGTATACCCTAAGCCACTATTTTGGAATTTGGACTTGTATTCGTAAAAGTTTTTGTTGTACTTGTATTAGATCTCTAGAAATTAATGAACAAGTACTTTTATTGTACTTTATTTCAAAAAAGTAAAATGAGTAAAGTTATTCCCCAATAGCTAAACACTCTCTTGCATAAAATTAATAATTTTGTTTAGTCATAAAATTATCTATACTATTATAAAAAGGAGAAGTGATGGACAATATTGTAATTTGACCAGAGGTACACATTTTTAAGAAGCATGTACAAGCAACTGCAAGCTGGTAGAAGAGGAAGTTCATCAGACTTTTAAGACACTAGAGGGGTAATTAGGGAATTTCAATATATGGATGATTGAATGCGTTTCAGTTACAGAAACCCCTACAGGCGGAAATCCCTTCTCTCTAAAAACGAAGAAAGCTTAATCGTAACACCCTAATTCAATGTTTCATCTTTGTTGAAATCACCGATGGTGAGGAGTGACAAATTACAAAGAACCCAAAGCCTTTTGAGAGGGACATAGCCGACACTTGGGATTCTCTAGGATGGGTTTTTTGTTTACCCAAAGCCTTTTGAGAGGGACATAGCCGACAGTTGGGATTCTCTAGGATGGGTTTTTTGTTTTGCAGTTACAGGCGATTGGAGGATTTAGGGCATTATTCTTGGTTTGGAGTTGAGTTCTTTGAATCCTTTGCGGAAAACGGACCTACCTTTGAAGCTCGATTTCAAGACTTCTGTAAGGATTTAATTTTCATCTTTCTTTCTTTCTTGTTTTTTTTAACTCGATTAGTTTATGTTATTCATCTATTATTTGGTTGGTTGGTTTTTATTTCACTTTAAACAATTCTACGCTTTTTGTTATAGCAGGCGCTACGAGCGCTATTGCAACCATGGTTTGGCTGTTTGATGACTGTTAACTTGACGATTAAGTAACTGTGTATAAAAATATTTCAAAAAAGAAGTAAAAAATGCAATTTTGTATCATGAGGCTGGGAATATTGATCATATAATTATATCAACCACACCTTACAGCCCTGCACTTTTGCTGCTTCAGCGGCAGCTAACAGGGATAAAGATAAGAGACTATGGTCGTACACTGTTGACCCATTTGTTGTGTGCTTCTCCAGGTTAGGCATGCCCTTCTGTGCATTTTTTTTATAACAAAGGTCTATTCACTGTTATTTTATGTCACGAGTTGTAACACCTCAGAAATTTCGGGTTCAATAATAAAACGACACGTGTCATGTAAGACAAAACGCGTTGTAAACTCGGATTTAATAAAAATGTTTGACAGGATTTAAAAGTGTCGTCATGTTAACTTTTGCACCTCTGAACGACCTCGTAGAAAATCCCAAGACTCAAACATGTTAAAAACATTTAGTATATGTTCAAGTTCAGTGAATTATAACATGGAATGATTCGTAAATTGATATGGTGGACTCCTACGAAGAAAAAGAGCGGTAACCCTTTTGTTTCGGGTCTTGTTTATGGATACAAACGAAACAATACATAAGGGTAAGGTTTAGAACCGTTCAAGCACATTTTTAGAGGTCCCTAGATGATAATTAATGCCCCATATGCGGATAATAGGGTTGCCCTTTCGAATTAATGAAAGATCAAACAAAACAGCCCCTGATGGACCCATACGCACCGTAGCAAAAATCAGCATACGATGCGCAGGGGTGGCTAGCGCACCGCTACAATGGTAGCGTAACGGTGCGCTACCTATCTCCCAGCGATCAGAAACAGGCTGTTGCCTGTTTTACGCACTTCTGACCCATTTAACCGGTTTTTCTCACTTGGAAACGACCCCTAGACATCCCTAGGCACTAGTGACAAGTGTTAATCAGTTGTGGATGGATCCTAGACTTTGTTGTCAACTTGTTGTGGTCATTGCAACTAGTATAAAAGGCCATTAGTTGCAACACAACTCTTCACACTTCTCCTGCACATTTGGAGCATTTCTGGAGCTAAGGACTTTCCTCTAAGCTTTCCATTTCGTGCATAGGACTTCAGTAAGTATTCTAATCTTTCTCTAATTGCTTTTAGCTTAGTTAATTAGCTAAAAGTCAAACCGTCGTAATTACGGTTTGACTTCGAGATTAGTCTATAATGGCTCAGGCATATCTCGAATTAAAAGTAGTTATAGGTTGGTAATTATGCGGGTAATAAAACCCCAAAAGGGTTTCCCCTGATCACCATCCTAACCAGGTCAAATGTCGGGTCAAACCTTTAATCAAAAAGTCAACAGGATGCTTAAAAGGTCATTTATGCATAATTAGCTATCTAGAACCTATATAACCTGTTTGATCATTGTTATAACTTAGTAATAAGAGTAAGAACATGCCCAAACATGTTCGACCCGACTATTTCCTGTTTAGACCCGGTTCGGAACCGAAAGTCGCAAAGCTTTGACTTTTGCTTTGACTTCAATTCTGACCCGTTTAGGTATGTTTTAGAAATACCTTAGAGCTTCATTTGGACCAGGTTACATGCTAGTATAACCCTCTGTGATTATACACCTCGGTTCATTAGTTATCCGATTAATACGCATGATTCCGTTAATTGCTCATATGTTGACCATTATGCCCTTTACACCTTAAAACGAGATTTATGAAAATGTAAAAGTGTAGAAACCTTAGTTACTGATATATAAACTTGTATGCAAAGTTTGACATCAGTTTGACTTGTAGATTAAGAGTTATGCTCAATATCGCAAAACTAATACTTTATGTTAACATAATGGCGTAATTAGCGTATAACCTAGTTAAACATACTTTTTGGTATCAAATATTTTACCCACTGATATGATATATTATTTTAGGATTTTTAAAGATTTTTAATTAATTTTAGGCTGAGCATAACTCGTAGTCGTAGGCTTAATCCGGTAATTGTCGGTTTTGCCCTTACGGGCCATAAAATGAGTTTTACACATCTAAACGATTCCAAACCTTTTGCTACTGAATAATTATGATAAATAAATTATTTTAAGCCTTCTGGAAATATAAAAATATCAGATTTAAGTATCGAACCCGGTAATGGCCTTTAATCGCCTAAATTAGCGTTTTTAACGCATAGTATGTTTTAAAATCATATTGGACATACCCGGGTTGATACCTACTGATATATGAGGCAAATTATGATATTTTAACAGTAAGCAAAGGTTGATAAACTCAGACTTCGCTCTTGAGCTTTTCGGCTTATGTGAAATTACCAAAATGCCCTTCGGTGCATAGTTTGGTTATAAATAATATATTTCACATATATACTTTACCCTACTGTTATAACTCATCAAATTGAGTATGTTTGCTGTTTACATCAGATCTGTAACTCAGTTAAGCATTTAAACTCTTTTACAACCTTTAAAATGACCAAACTACCCCTACGGGGCATAGTTTGTGTTTAAATTCGTTTCGGGCATAATGAAAGACATCTTACTGATGTCACAACATATTTGAGGCATAATTAACTTAGGAAACCTGTAGATGGCTCAAATGAATACCCGTTACGCTTGTTACGCGTTCGGTTCGGTTTATGTAACAAGTTTACATAAATTAGCCGAAACGGGTCAAACCTTATTGGTTTTATCTCAAAATCCAGAATGTGTTTAGTTTACCCATATTATACAAGTCTCCAAACTTGTCGGGTCTAAATCACATTCTATTCTGGTCTTCGCTTAATAGTGCGTACGAACCGTATCTTCTAGTAAGACTAACCGGTCTAAGCTTAATTAAAGACCCGTTAGCATTCTAATTAATTATTTACACCATCATTCCAGACTAGAGCATTTCGGTAAATGGTACATACGCTTACTTAAGTGAATACGGCTGAGTTATTAGATTCTTGCTAATTAAGACAGGAGCTAGCTCAGGTAAATACTCTTAACTTATTTCCCTATACGGGCTTGGGATACGGTACTATAAAAGTACCGCTTGGTCGGGTGTATGTAGTCATCTAAATCGGATTGTGATTGATGTACTTACATAACCTGTTTAATATGTATTATTTTACTAATTATTTGATGTATGGCCCTTGGGGGTTAAATGACCATGTCCCGGATATCCTTGGCATCATTTTACGAAATGGCCACGACCTAAGCACGGGGTGTAGGCATACACCTGACAGTTGCATTATGTAAAAACTGGTAATCCACTCCGAGGTATCATCCTTGTGGGCATTATACCGGAACTGGTAATCCACTTAGGGGATGATAGCCCGTGGGCATTATACCTGTGGCGTGTCTGTTAATCTAGTCCGGCCCTACAAACCGGCCCTAACGGACGACAAATAAGTAAAACTGTATACAAGATTATATACAAATAATTTTCCCAAGTTATAAAAGATTAATTTTGCCTCTGTGCATTTTAATCAAAGTGTCAAAAGGTTTTGTGCCTGGTGCATCTAAATCAATTTTCTTAAACTCTTTTCAAATGAGTCGGTTGAGTGTATTTACCAGTGAAAACTGACGTATTTTCCAAAAAGGTTAAGTGACAGGTACTAAACGAAATTGGCTGGAAGCTCAGGGCGCTAATAAGGAATCTTGCAAGTTCTAGGCGTCTAAAGTCTGTTGAACAAATGATATGTTTTAAAGATCCGCCTGTAGATCCTTTACTTCCGTTGTAATACTGAACATTACTTCATATTCGGAATGTAATAACAAATATCTTTTGCTTCCGCTGTGCATTCATATATATTGTGTTGTTTGACTATTATGTTGCCAACCACGTCACGATACTCCCCCACCGGGCCCACCGGTGACACGTGGAAAGTCGGGGTGTGACAGGTTGGTATCAGATCCAACACTGAGTGAATTAAACACTAGTCTTTTGTGTTTAATCTCAGTTACACAATTGCACATTCTTGAGTCTAGACAAGAACATAGGAAAAATCCAAATTTGTTTCATTTTACCTTATTTGGTTCCTTTGTTATTTTTCTGATTAGCCCTTGCATGGGCAAGTCAATTGCTATAGAAGTCCCGTTTAGGGCAACCATATACTTGTTAAATATTAAAGGAACGATTATATTTAAAGTATCATTCCTATATTATAAGATCTACCATTATAATAAAATGGCAAAATTTAAAAAGGACAAAACCTAGCCATGTGTCACATTAAGACAGGGCCAAGATGGTAGTTCCATAATTAAATTCAGATCCTTGTTAACAGTTCAATTTAGGATTGCTCTGCGTTAATTATTAAAAAGAATCTTAAAGGTAAAACCTAGCCTAAATGTCACGGCATACAAGGCCAAGATGGTAGAACCTATTCAAGAGATTCAAATCCTTATTAAACATATGAAAGCATATTAACATGCTCGACAAATGTGATATGATAAAATCACATAAGTCATTTTGGGATATACTAAATTCCCTTAATTATATAAACATCCCGTATGGATGAAGTGCCCACGGGCTATAACTAACGTCCTCTGGGACTAAAGACAGTGGTAGCCTACAACTCCCTGTCAAGAAAAGGTAATGAACTTTGATTCAAACCTTGAAGCCTCGATTCTATAAAATCAAGGCCTATAAATTAAACTTGTCTAAGTGACTAGGCCATTTGTGCTATTATTAAAACCTTAATGCCTCGATCCTCTGAAATCATGGCTTATAAATTAAACTTGTCTACGCGACTAGGCCTTTTGTGCTATTATTAACTTATAATTTAGGAATATAATAAATATCCTGAATAATTATATATTTATCAAATTAACCAATATGTGTATTAAAAACATGGTTAATAAATCGTTCAAAAAGATAAAACTGTTTAAACTTCCGTAAAAACCTTGTCCTTGTTTAATTTTTATGTAGCAATTAAAAACTACATGGCTGGGTCGGAGGAAGGGAACAGTCACCCTCTGGAAAACCACGATGATGAAAAGATTGACATAACCAGAGGAGAACTTCGTACATTGATTAACTCAGCTGTATCTAAAGCTGTGAAGGAGCAATTCCAGGAGTATAGTGAGACAAAGAGTAAAGCCTCATCTGTACCCCACCCTAAATCCATCCCTAAAACTCCTCCAGAGCCTGATAACAAGCCGCCCTCAAAGAAAGATGAGTTAAAGAAAGATGATGATCGACATTCATCTAATGAACATAGTGTTCCATCCAAGAGGATAGTGTTCGATAATGAACCGCATACCAAATCCTGTAACTATAAGTACTTTGTTTCCTGCAAGCCCCGAGATTTTACTGGGGAAAAAGGGGCAGTTGATTGTATGATTTGGTTGGATGAAATGGACACAGTTGTCGATATCAGCGGTTGCGCTGAAAGGGATGTCGTAAAGTACGTATCCCAATCGTTCAAAGGAGAGGCACTGGCATGGTGGAAGTCTCTCATTCAAGCTGCTGGGAAGATTCCGCTCTACAGTATGTCATGGGAACAGTTTGTTAATCTCATTAAGGAAAATTACTGCCCTCAACATGAGGTTGAGGGGATTGAGTCAGATTTCTTATCCTTAGTAATGACAAACTTAGATTGTCAAGCTTACCTCACCAGTTTTAATACCCTGTCCAGACTGGTCCCTTACCTTGTAACACCAGAGCCCAAGCGAATTGCACGCTTCATTGGGGGTTTACCCCCAGAAATCAAAGCCAGTGTTAAGGCTTCAAGACCTACTACATTTAGGTCAGTAGCTGACCTCTCCCTTTCCCTTACTTTAGATGCGGTCAGGCTAAGGTCGCTAAAGAAATCTGAAGAAAGTAAGAAGAAGCGTGAGGATGATAACTCACGAGGATCTGAGAAGAAACACAAGGGAAACACTGACTCTGAGAGGTCTGGGTCTGGAAAGAATGGTCAGCGGACAGAGGAAAAGCCAAGGTGCTCGACTTGCCAAAAACGCCACTTTGGAAAATGCAGAATGGAGTCCAATTCTAAATCAGGACCACCTGCATGTGGGATATGCAAGTCTAAGGAACACAAGACTGTTGATTGTGGGAAAATTAAAGATGCTACATGCTACAACTGCAACGAGAAGGGACACATAAAGTCCAACTGCCCTAAGTACGCGAGGAAGCCTGAGTAGGCCAAGAGAACAAACGCATGAGTTATCAGGAGGAACGCCCAAGAAATGATGCAGAATAATAATAGTATAATATGTACTTTTCCTTATCGAACAGTTTATGCAGAAACTTATTTGATATTGGCACATATAAATATATTATGAATAATAAATGTTGAGAACTGTTGTCTACGCCTGATTAAGACTCCGGTCATTTAATACGATGTATAAATTGACCGATGATACTTTAGAAGATGCTTCAACAAATACTATATTGATATCTAATATCTATTAGAAATCACTCTTTCTAATACCTTATAGCAAACTATTGGTTGCATACATAAGGACTCAATATAGTGATAAAAGTCGATTAGTTGCCTTAAAAATCAAGCCCATATTGTGGGTAATAAGAAGCAATTAATTATCAAGACTCCTTATGAGACAACTCTCATAATTACAGGTATCTGTAAGAGTAATTGATATAAAACAAAAAAAAAAATGGTGGAACTGGCCGTCCCCGGATTCGAACCTGGGTCTAGGCCGGCCGCACCCTTTCGCGCGCCTAACCAACTGGGCTAGGTGCCTAGTTTGTGAAAATCTCCATTCTAAATAATTATAAGCACTTGTACAATAAACTTCCTTATCATTTATCAATGATAATTTCTGCTAAGTGTCCTGTTTTTAATACAGGCAATAATAAATCTTCATGAACCATAAACTTAGCAAAATTTTTATTATCATCCACAAGGTATAACTACCAAGGAAACCATAGTAACCGATTCTTCTCGTATCGGCAAGGAATCCTTCCGAAAAATCTAAGAGTACTCTCTCTTCGCATAGAGTACGACAACATATGTTATTTTAATTATTTTCTCATTGTTGTCTATCGCCTGCGAATGCCAAACTATGTTGGATAAAAGTGTCATATGAGGATTGGCGTATCCTAGTGTGTCCCATAGATTATTTCCATGTCTGATCAGCATGGAGGTTTAATACATGGAACCCCTGAGATATCCCAATGGTCATATTGTACTAATGTCGACTAGTAGTATTCAAGGGAGATATCCGGAATAGAATTATCCAAATAAATATTCCTTGGTAACGGAATATGTGGACTCATAACATGAATGTGTCACTTATTAGACACAAGCGTTGATGAGTGAACTGGAGCCTGAGATATGGAATCTCTGTAACCTCCTTGTACCTCGAATATCTTCTTCTAAGTTTACCCTGTTTACCTCTCTAGAGGCAGGTAGAGTTAAGATTAACATCCCGCCTTGGGTTAGAGTGTTGTAAGAACTTCATGTTGATTATGGAACAACCGAAAACCTGATTAAGAAAATTTTAAGATATAGATTCATATATCCTAACTCGATATTCTAAGAGTTTGATATGGTTGGGTAAGGAAGACGGTTCATTTTGCTTATGCATTGTTACCGCAACCCTATTTTAACAACGATTAAGAATAACCATCTCACCTTAAGATAAGCTATTCTATAATGGTTAAGATAAAGGCGTCAAGACTGCTCCTTGGAGACCTTGTAAAGATGGAATGTTAAACATCTGTGATTAGGACAATAGATTGGTAAGTCCAATTATCTGGATCTGAAGGTTGCATTGGAAACAACGAAAAAGATCATACAAATTCCTAATCATTTGTAAGTTGCCATTATTAGGCAGAGAATACTTCCTTTAATTCAGTAAATCTCGGGTCGAGATTTATTTTAAGGGGGTGAGGATGTAACACCTCAGAAATTTCGGGTTCAATAATAAAACGACACGTGTCATGTAAGACAAAACGCGTTGTAAACTCGGATTTAATAAAAATGTTTGACAGGATTTAAAAGTTTCGTCATGTTAACTTTTGCACCTCTGAACGACCTCGTAGAAAATCCCAAGACTCAAACATGTTAAAAACATTTAGTATATGTTCAAGTTCAGTGAATTATAACATGGAATGATTCGTAAATTGATATGGTGGACTCCTACGAAGAAAAAGAGCGGTAACCCTTTTGTTTCGGGTCTTGTTTATGGATACAAACGAAACAATACATAAGGGTAAGGTTTAGAACCGTTCAAGCACATTTTTAGAGGTCCCTAGATGATAATTAATGCCCCATATGCGGATAATAGGGTTGCCCTTTCGAATTAATGAAAGATCAAACAAAACAGCCCCTGATGGACCCATACGCACCGTAGCAAAAATCAGCATACGATGCGCAGGGGTGGCTAGCGCACCGCTACAATGGTAGCGTAACGGTGCGCTACCTATCTCCCAGCGATCAGAAACAGGCTGTTGCCTGTTTTACGCACTTCTGACCCATTTAACCGGTTTTTCTCACTTGGAAACGACCCCTAGACATCCCTAGGCACTAGTGACAAGTGTTAATCAGTTGTGGATGGATCCTAGACTTTGTTGTCAACTTGTTGTGGTCATTGCAACTAGTATAAAAGGCCATTAGTTGCAACACAACTCTTCACACTTCTCCTGCACATTTGGAGCATTTCTGGAGCTAAGGACTTTCCTCTAAGCTTTCCATTTCGTGCATAGGACTTCAGTAAGTATTCTAATCTTTCTCTAATTGCTTTTAGCTTAGTTAATTAGCTAAAAGTCAAACCGTCGTAATTACGGTTTGACTTCGAGATTAGTCTATAATGGCTCAGGCATATCTCGAATTAAAAGTAGTTATAGGTTGGTAATTATGCGGGTAATAAAACCCCAAAAGGGTTTCCCCTGATCACCATCCTAACCAGGTCAAATGTCGGGTCAAACCTTTAATCAAAAAGTCAACAGGATGCTTAAAAGGTCATTTATGCATAATTAGCTATCTAGAACCTATATAACCTGTTTGATCATTGTTATAACTTAGTAATAAGAGTAAGAACATGCCCAAACATGTTCGACCCGACTATTTCCTGTTTAGACCCGGTTCGGAACCGAAAGTCGCAAAGCTTTGACTTTTGCTTTGACTTCAATTCTGACCCGTTTAGGTATGTTTTAGAAATACCTTAGAGCTTCATTTGGACCAGGTTACATGCTAGTATAACCCTCTGTGATTATACACCTCGGTTCATTAGTTATCCGATTAATACGCATGATTCCGTTAATTGCTCATATGTTGACCATTATGCCCTTTACACCTTAAAACGAGATTTATGAAAATGTAAAAGTGTAGAAACCTTAGTTACTGATATATAAACTTGTATGCAAAGTTTGACATCAGTTTGACTTGTAGATTAAGAGTTATGCTCAATATCGCAAAACTAATACTTTATGTTAACATAATGGCGTAATTTGCGTATAACCTAGTTAAACATACTTTTTGGTATCAAATCTTTTACCCACTGATATGATATATTATTTTAGGATTTTTAAAGATTTTTAATTAATTTTAGGCTGAGCATAACTCGTAGTCGTAGGCTTAATCCGGTAATTGTCGGTTTTGCCCTTACGGGCCATAAAATGAGTTTTACACATCTAAACGATTCCAAACCTTTTGCTACTGAATAATTATGATAAATAAATTATTTTAAGCCTTCTGGAAATATAAAAATATCAGATTTAAGTATCGAACCCGGTAATGGCCTTTAATCGCCTAAATTAGCGTTTTTAACGCATAGTATGTTTTAAAATCATATTGGACATACCCGGGTTGATACCTACTGATATATGAGGCAAATTATGATATTTTAACAGTAAGCAAAGGTTGATAAACTCAGACTTCGCTCTTGAGCTTTTCGGCTTATGTGAAATTACCAAAATGCCCTTCGGTGCATAGTTTGGTTATAAATAATATATTTCACATATATACTTTACCCTACTGTTATAACTCATCAAATTGAGTATGTTTGCTGTTTACATCAGATCTGTAACTCAGTTAAGCATTTAAACTCTTTTACAACCTTTAAAATGACCAAACTACCCCTACGGGGCATAGTTTGTGTTTAAATTCGTTTCGGGCATAATGAAAGACATCTTACTGATGTCACAACATATTTGAGGCATAATTAACTTAGGAAACCTGTAGATGGCTCAAATGAATACCCGTTACGCTTGTTACGCGTTCGGTTCGGTTTATGTAACAAGTTTACATAAATTAGCCGAAACGGGTCAAACCTTATTGGTTTTATCTCAAAATCCAGAATGTGTTTAGTTTACCCATATTATACAAGTCTCCAAACTTGTCGGGTCTAAATCACATTCTATTCCGGTCTTCGCTTAATAGTGCGTACGAACCGTATCTTCTAGTAAGACTAACCGGTCTAAGCTTAATTAAAGACCCGTTAGCATTCTAATTAATTATTTACACCATCATTCCAGACTAGAGCATTTCGGTAAATGGTACATACGCTTACTTAAGTGAATACGGCTGAGTTATTAGATTCTTGCTAATTAAGACAGGAGCTAGCTCAGGTAAATACTCTTAACTTATTTCCCTATACGGGCTTGGGATACGGTACTATAAAAGTACCGCTTGGTCGGGTGTATGTAGTCATCTAAATCGGATTGTGATTGATGTACTTACATAACCTGTTTAATATGTATTATTTTACTAATTATTTGATGTATGGCCCTTGGGGGTTAAATGACCATGTCCCGGATATCCTTGGCATCATTTTACGAAATGGCCACGACCTAAGCACGGGGTGTAGGCATACACCTGACAGTTGCATTATGTAAAAACTGGTAATCCACTCCGAGGTATCATCCTTGTGGGCATTATACCGGAACTGGTAATCCACTTAGGGGATGATAGCCCGTGGGCATTATACCTGTGGCGTGTCTGTTAATCTAGTCCGGCCCTACAAACCGGCCCTAACGGACGACAAATAAGTAAAACTGTATACAAGATTATATACAAATAATTTTCCCAAGTTATAAAAGATTAATTTTGCCTCTGTGCATTTTAATCAAAGTGTCAAAAGGTTTTGTGCCTGGTGCATCTAAATCAATTTTCTTAAACTCTTTTCAAATGAGTCGGTTGAGTGTATTTACCAGTGAAAACTGACGTATTTTCCAAAAAGGTTAAGTGACAGGTACTAAACGAAATTGGCTGGAAGCTCAGGGCGCTAATAAGGAATCTTGCAAGTTCTAGGCGTCTAAAGTCTGTTGAACAAATGATATGTTTTAAAGATCCGCCTGTAGATCCTTTACTTCCGTTGTAATACTGAACATTACTTCATATTCGGAATGTAATAACAAATATCTTTTGCTTCCGCTGTGCATTCATATATATTGTGTTGTTTGACTATTATGTTGCCAACCACGTCACGATACTCCCCCACCGGGCCCACCGGTGACACGTGGAAAGTCGGGGTGTGACACGAGTCTTTATCAACCTCATTTTTACAGGACTATCTTGATGACATACAAGCACAAAACACATTCTGTTGTTTCTGATGGAAAGACCATATCCAAAACGCTGATATTGATTTCTACATTATCTGACACTGCACTTGTTTCGCAAGAATACCCGTATACACTGCTTGCATTTGTATGTTAATGGTGCATTTATTTCGTTGTATACATGCATTGGCAAATATTCAGTTGATGTAACGGTTTGATGGGTGGTTTTTGTATACTGGAGAATCATGCAGCTTGCTGCATGCGCAGACTGACTATATCAATCTTTATCAAGTGCACTGGCCTGACTGGTTCGTATATATTCCCTTTAAGCTTTATATGCATTTGAAAGTAATGTAAACAGTTTTGTATATTGAATCATGCAGAGTAGTTATGGTGGAACTTATAAGTTAAACGACTAGGTGATGGTCAAAACAGGTCGGGTTGGGTGTGTGTCAAAACGGGTCGATGTGAATAAACGAGTTAAGATAATTAGGCAGGTATTACCTAATACCGTATCTGTTTCATATTTGTAAAAAAAAACAGATCTAATTTCTTGGTCTCATAGCTAACAACGTGTGCGGAGTTACATTATATTTTCTTAACATTATGTTTTTTCCACTGATTGTTTTAGGTTGTGATATTACATTCTTGGTCTAATACCTAACTAGGTTTGCCAGTTTTTGGCGAGTTGCGGTTGAACTACTGAACCGCTGTCACGGGTCGAACCGGATGTGGTGAGATTGCCTAAAATGCAGAATTACTATGCTATTTGGATATAATGTGAATATTGGAAATTAATTTCTTTGAAGACTTGACTTAAATATGCAGTGAAGCTATATCATGATATGCTTGAAAACAATGTATAGGGCTTTCATGATCCACATGTATTGCATGTGACTTAAATTACGATTTTGGCCCCTGTGGTTATATCACTTTTACCCTTTTAGCCCAAAAGGGAATCTTTTAACATCTGAGCCCCCAACGTCTTTTTTTCTAACCCTTTTGGCTCAGATGTTAAAAGATTCCTTTTTGGTCCAAAATGGTAAAAGTGATATAACCACAGGGGCAAAAACCGTAATTTACTCTATAATAAACTTGGTTTGGTTGAGTTTGGTTTTTTTTTATATAAATGTTTTGTAAGATTGTATTTGTATTCATATTGTTAGAGTTCTGATTGCAATATAGGTTTGGGGATTTGAAAAAGTTTATAAAAATGGAAGACTATTCAGAAATGAAGGCATTTCGCTACTTTGCAGGTAATGTATGATTAAGTTGACTTCTTATCATTTAACACTCAGCTATTTCAGTCACAATTGTATATTACAGCATGACGAACATGGCAGAAAAAAATGTAACTATCAATGCGCTCTTGCAGTTAATGGGAAACTTACTGTTGATTATCAGGTGTGTAAACTTCTAAACTGTAGCTATTTAGACGATGAAAGAACACTGAATAGTTGGGTTCCGGCTTACTACGCATGTATGGTCATCATCTTTACCTATAATAGTATATAGCCTTAATCATAGTAGATAGCTCGATCGTAGGTATGGTCACCATCTTCAAGATAGTTTAGGTATAAATCTATTATGGGTTTAACTGGGTTTTTTATTTCGAAGAGCGTGTAGTAGTCAGAGGAGGAAAGACTGAGAATCTTGGACGCCTATCGAACTGGAAAAGGGCGTGTAGTAGTCAGAGGAAAGACTGAGATCGAAATATCTGATTCTAAAACAAAGAGTGCAGCAATTGTAGTAAAAGAGGTCACTTTTCATGACTATTTATAAGAGTTTATAGGATGTAAAATTCTTATTACGTGAGTTCGTACACCATGCTGGATTAACTTGTTATGGAAATCTGTTTTGTATATGCAACAGATTCCTTATCAGACCAAGAAATCCTCTCTTGTTATGAAACATGCCTAGCTAATTCAGAACAAGGTATCTTCTTTTTTTATACCCATTTATGTTTTATTCATGCTATATCATTTTATGTTCCATTATAAGTTTATAACCTGAATGTATACTTTTTAGCTTTTGTTAAAGACTTTGGAAGGCATAAGTGATATCCGTGACGCGAGTGATCGATCTGGAATGCGAATAGTCATTGAGGTAATTTTATCATGAAATTTTCGCTTTAATCTTTATTGCTTTCGGAGATCTATTGATACTGTTCTGATTTTTCGTTTTCGGAGATCTATTGATACTATGAAATTTTCGCTTTAATCTTTTTTGCACTTAATCTCATAAGATAATTGATTACGATTGTTATGTTGTTAATATGAGTGGGTGGTACAGGTGCATTGGTTTAGTTTTGATCCGACGTACCACATTGAACGACATCTCTTGTTGGCTTTCCTAATCTAGAACGTGGCAGCGGGACTGTTTGATGAGAGTCTGATCAAGGCTGATGATATTGAAGATGAGGATACTTGGAATCAATATACAGGTGAAATATAAAATATATATTATTTATTTTCCAATTATGATTTTCCAACAAGCCTCGAGGATTATGTCCATAGGATAGGGCGAACTGGTCGTGCAGGAGCCAAGGGGATTGCTGTTATGTTTTTTACCCATTCAAATGCTAAGCATGCTAGAGAGCTTGTTAAGATTCTTCAAGAGGCTGGTCAAGTTGTTCCTGTTGCATTGTCGTCTATGACCCGGACCATGGGTCATGGAGTTAGTTTGTTTATTTTGGAACCATTTATTTACTTAATTATATTATGGGTCCAATGACGTATGACTGATCCAGATTGTTACTGTGTAGCAGGTTCTGGTGGGAGCTTTAGGTCGAGAGGTAGAGGTGGGTTTGGGAATCGAGGTGGGATGTCGGGATCTAATACTGTTCCTCTTGGTTCCAACGCTCATTGGTAGCTTATTTGTTTACTGAGTGTAGAATGTGAAGAGTACAAGTAGTTGAGCGTGTTCAATTAATTTAATCATATATTTGTTGCGGACTCAAGTTTACTAGATTATAGCCCAAAACCCCATTACACTTGCAGTAGAGGGTGTTTCACTTTCAGGTTATAACACTTGATTTGTTCATCGGTTGCGTAATATAGTAGCGTGCTGGTGTTCAACTAATTTGTAGCACAAGTGATTGATCATAATGCATTGTTGTTTTTCTTTTGCATACAAAGTTCGTCCTTAGCTCCAACACCACATTCCTAAACTAGATATTTTCTTAGAACTATGTGGGGTGGGGCGGGCGGGTTTGAAATATTTGTTTGTCTTTTATTGGATCACATTTTAATAGATCAACACATGTTTATGTGTATGTAGATCAGCAGCAGCAGCTGCATTGATGATGGGTGATGAGTTTCACAAATTCGGTCGGTGTCGACCCGACCGAAATGATTTTGGATCAATGGGTTTCGGGAACTCGAATTCGAGTTCGCGACAAATTTATTTAACTTTTCTGGCCGATAGTACTTTTAAAGAGGAAGACGTTTCGAATTACTTCAGGTAGTACTGTTAAAACCGAGGCGCGGACGATCTCACGAATGGCTTGGCTCGCTAACACCTATGCATCTTACTTTATTGATTGCTATGATATGATTTTTTTTTCAGCGTGGCAGATGTATTTAAGAAGCTTATGGTTTTTGACGTTTTAAGGTTTGAATTATATTCTCGCCCCTTATTATCGACTCCGCCGCAACGCGCGGGTTCCCCACTAGTTATTAATAAAGTGAAATTAGTTATATTTATACACCTTGCGTTTAATGAGTAAAGTTATTCCCCAAATTCTTCAAAATTTAAGAAATGTAAAAAGACACAATGAATCACATAATATAACATAATGTCGAGCAAAATACAACACAAAGCCAAAAAATACAACACAAGGAAAAAAGATAGAATATGTCGCATAAAAGACACAATGATGCAAATATTGAAAAGACACAATGATACAAACAAAAATTCTAAAATCTACAAGTTATAACTTCGAAAGTGAAAACCTAAAGTCTCATATCGTAGAATTTGATGAGACGGTTCCAATACCGATTGAATGAGGTCAATCGAAGTCCGTTTAATACCCTTCTTACTACTTATTTTTAAGAGACTTTGTATTTGATATTTGATCCCAACCCTTCACTTATATTTGCGTATTTCTTCAATCGAATATAGAAGGTTTATTAGGGATGAGCAAATGGTACCAGTATCGAATTTCCTGAACCGACTTGATTTTCGGTACTGATTCGGTATCGACATTTAGAGTTTTCGGTACTGATACGGTGCAGTATCGGTTCAATCTCGGTATTTTCCTTTAAAAACCGGTCTGTATCTATGCCGAGCCATACCGTACCGAGTATTTTCAGTACCAGTATCGATTGATACCGAGGTCATCCTTAGTTTTTTTTAATTAGGCGAATTGGAAATAAATAATCTCACCTAACTCAATTTGGCCGATAATAATCCAAATTCAGTTATTGGCTGATAATAATCCGAACTGGTCATTTTTTTTTGTAAAATAGTACGCCGTTAAAATAGCTTAACGGAGTTAAGTTTTTTTCCGAATTACAAACCGATGTTTTAGGGCTTTTAATCAAAACGAGGATACGAGTCGATTGATGTAAAACATACCTCGAAATGGCTTGAATTTTGTTAATTGAAAGTTTAAACACCCTAATTAAAGCACCGTTTTCGTGGGTTGGGGCAATATTTCGAGGTAAGATTTACATCAATTGACTCGTATTCTCGTTCTGATCAAAAGCCCTAAAACATCAGTTTGTAATTCGGAAAAAAACTTAACTCTGTTAAGCTATTTTAACGGTGGACTATTTTACAAAAAAAATTGACCAGTTCGGATTATTATCGGCCAATAACTGACTTGGGATTATTATCAGCCAAATTGAGTTAGGTGAGATTACTTATTTTCAATTTGCCTTTTAATTATTATAACTATAAATTCATAATTAAAAACTTAAACCCTCTTAAAAATTTGGGAGTTTTTTTTAATAATATAATTATCTAATATAATTTCACTTTTTTTATGGTTTTCGGGATAAAATAAAACGTTTGAAAATTTCATGTGCAAAGGGAGGTTGTATTAAAGTTGGTGTAATATAACCAAATGACGTGACACTATATTTGAATTCTTTGTTGAATATAAAATTTTTCACCAGTATACTAAATTTGGTTTTTAGATGCATGCATTTTACAATCAAAACTAACAATATGATTTTGTATGTAATGACCAATCCGTGTACATGTAAGAGATGTATTCAACAAGGGTTGTTTTATTTCCACATCCTTATAATCTTATTTTCACATCCCTATATTTATACGGGCTGTATAAACTGATACGGGCCGTATAGAATGTTTATGCACAGAATTTTATGCGGTGGAATGTTTTTTTTTGTTTTTATATGTATACGGGACGTATAGTTATATACTGGCCGTATACATATTTGCATAATTTTGTTTCGAAGGTTTGCCAAGGGTTTTTAGTTTTGGAATCTGTATACGGGCCGTATAATGTTATACGGCCCATATAGAAAAGTTAATTTTTTTGTTGCAATCAGGAAACCGTTTAATAAGTTTTTGTATTTAAAATAGTGTTGTATATATCGGATTATGTTACGAGTTTGTAGTTAAACGTATTTATTATATTTAATAAGTTTCCTCTTTGTAAAACGATAAATATGTATAGAAAAGTTAATTTTTTGTTGCAATCGGGAAACCGTTTAATAAATTTTGAAAATTTTAAAATAGTGTTCTATATATCGCATTATGTTACGAGTTTGTAGTTAAACGTATTTATTATGTATCATAGGTTTCCACTTTGTAAAAACGATAAATATGTATAGAATAGTTAATTTTTTGTTGCAATCGGGAAACCGTTTAATAAGTTTTATAAATTTTAAAATAGTATTGTACATATCGGATTATTTTACGAGTTTCTAGTTAAACGTATTTATAATGTTTAGTAAGTTTCCACTATGTAAAACGATAAATATGTGATATGATTATGATAAACTACGACAACAATTATTAAACAAACAACTTAACATCTAAACATAAGATTAATATTTATAATGTTTTACATCTAAAAAAAAAAGATAAACTTTTACAAAGTTTCAAACGTAAAATAACAAAAAAATAAATAATACAATAAGCAGCTACGGCGGTGGTGGTGGTGGTGGTGGTGGTGGTGGTGCAGCGCCAGCTCGTGGAGGTAGGGGCGCGGCAGAATGCATAGCCACAATTGCCTCGACCATCCAATGTACATCCTCTCTCACTGCAGCTAAATCCCCTATGACTGCAGCTAAATCCCCTCTGACTGCAGCTACATCCGACTCGACCTGAACGAGTCTCACCTCCACCCCCGGTGGAGGCATCACACGCTGTCTCACGCTGCGTCGAACGTACGGGCGATCACCCCGTAACTCCTCTGCAACTACCTGTGATCGATCGACAGTATGGGAAACCCCCACTCCGTCGCCTCCCTCTCCCACGCCCTCGCCTCCCTCGCCCTCGCCTCCCTCTCCCTCGTCTCCCTCCTCATCACCACCCTCTCCACGAGGTCCCTCACCCACACCATAAGCCCAAACCAGCTGCCCTCCCTCGACCTCGCGAGCCAAACCTATCGATAAGGCTGTATCCCTCCCAACCCTGTCAAGCTGGCGTGTCAGGGTCATATCATTTGCCACCTGCGGGGACAGGAGGCGAAAGAAACCCTTCGCCAGACGGGTGACGAAGGCCCCACAGCTGATGTGGGAAGAGGGTCGCTTAAAAGCATACTCGGCGAGATATGCGGCCAACTTGTACGCCAAGTTGGCCCTCCCGCCGGTAAGTAAGTCGTGCAAGAAGAATAGGTCACTTTGGGTGACCCATTCCTTGCTATCATGACGACCGACGATCATCACGGCGATACACCGATGTTGGTATCGGTGTAACGGGTCGTGAAGATCAGTCGCCCGTGCCTTCGGGGATCGCTGATTCGGTTTCGCGAACTCCCCGAACCCAATAGTGCGCCAATACGGCCACAACACGTCAGTGGACGTGCTGACTGGCGCATCAAAAAATGCGCAGGACCTTGAGTCCTCCTGTGAGTACAGACCCAAGGCAACAGCGAACTGAGGAAGTGTCATCCTCTGAGTCTTGCCGCAAATAGTAAAAGTTACGGCGTCTGTCGTCAAAAAATGCTGAAAACCCCCACCGCGGGTGTCCGTAAATGAAAAGGTAGATAAAAACTCTAAAGTAATCTCCCTGTGGGCCCGCTCTGCGGCGACATCAAATAAGCGGTCCCACGGGGAGTTAGCTGGCATGAGCTCCCGGACCCGACCGATCGCTCCAATATCTCTCAAAAACTGAAAATCTATGGTCCAGGCGCATCCAGCACCATCTCCCGTAATTTGCCCAAAACCCTATAGGCAACCGTACCTCGGGGGATATCTCTAAGAAACTGCCCCGTCTCAGTAAAACAGGCACAACCTCCTCCTCCTGTCCACATCCACGTCCCCGTCCGCATCCACGGCCCCGACCCTGACCTCGACCTCTACGGGCCGCACCAGCTGCTGATGACTCAGCCATATCGTCTGTAACAAATAACAATTACAACTTAGCAATCACTATACGATTATCGTTAACGTATTACACGAATACTGTTCTTGTATACGAACGTATTGTACATATGATATACGCTCGTACAATGTTTGAATATGCAACAAGTATACTACCGTATACATTATATACTTTCGTATAATGTTTGAAGATTCAACAAGTATACGACCGTATATAAATATACGATCGTATAATGTTTGAATATTCAAACATTATACGAGCGTATATAATGTATACGATCGTATAACCTTTGATTATTCAAGTGTATACGGTCGTATAAATTGTATACGATCGTATAATTTTTGAATATTCACACATTATACGATCGTATACAATTATACGACCGTATAGACATAATAATCATTTACAATTTTCTGTTTCAAATTTTTTTTTCAAATTGAATTATACAATCGTAATCGTTACGCCTATCTACGCTTTACTATACAAGACCATAATCTAACATGTTACGGAATTTAAAAGTTTACTATACGAAAACGTACCGTATAGGAAGAACGAGAAGAAAACGCCCAAGAACGCTGTCCAAGAACGATCCGAGAGAATTTTTGGTGGAATGTTGAGGCCGTATGGTGGAAATGAGGTCGTATAAAACTTATACGATCTTTTTGATTTGTATACGGGCCGTATAAAAGTATACGACCCGTATACAGTAATTTAATTTATTTTAATTCTGTCGTATACTTAATATACGATCACAGTATACGAGGCGTATATTTTTATACGACCCGTATACAATTCAGTATTTTTCATTTTTTTTTTCAATTACTATATGCGGAACTGACGAAAATACGGTCGGTATGCGTTAACGTTGATTCGTTTAAACGTTTTTTCAAATTCAAAACATGAAAATAACATTTTATATTCATAGGGCACCTAAATCTATGTAATCCCTGGTCCTATATTCATCAACGATCGTATTATATTGGTCAATACGTTCCTTGTAATAGTGATACCAACTTTTGTTAGGGGAGGATTTTCTAACAATTAGTGATCCTTATTCTTTATCCTAATTAGTGATCCTTACTTCTGTGACAGGTGGTGATCCTCAGAAGGGCCTTAGGATCAGGATCATGGATCACTTCAAGGATCCTCATACTGACGATTGTTTACTTATGTTTTATAACATCTCGCAGGTATAACATGCTTGACCAAGTCTTAGCGACATTCCTGGAGAATATTCCCGAAGTATTCTGCACGTGCTAGATCAAAACTAGACGTTATGGGGAACGTGGAGGCTTGGCCCGAAAGTCGGAGAGTTTGTTAGCTAGATATTTTTCTTATTTTAAAGGGAGTAACGAGCTAAGTTAGAGAGTTAGTGACACTTAGTCATTTTTGGCAGTTACACACACTCATACAAGCGCTCATACAAGCTCTCGTTCAAACACTTAGCGATTTCATACACTTTTTACACACTTCACCGTAGTGATCCTTGTACCTAGCTCGTTACTATCCGAAGTTATAAACATTTAACCATTTATTTTAGCTTGGTGATCGGTAGTTTCCATCACCCGGGGTTTTTTGTGCCGGAGATCAACTCTTGATCAAGGGCTTTTTCCCCGTACAAATCCTTGTGTTGTTTTTGCATTCTACATTGAAGTGATCCTCATTGCTGTTACATATTTAAAGCATCATTCCCCTAAACAAAGAGTTTGGTTGCAATATCCTCATCAGATTTTTTGACCAAAACAGTTTGGCGCCCACCGTGGGGCAATTGGTGCTTCGTCCTTAAGAAAATACGCATTTCTGTGCTTAATTCGGCTCACTACAACCAAGCAGATGGCTTCCTCATCGAAGAATGCTTCAAACTTGATGCCCTCATTCACTTCCTCACAAGGCGTTCCTCCTTTGCCTCCACCACCTTCTGGATCCCAGAAGAATACAGAGAATGCTGCGAAGAAACCGACTCCCATTTTCTCAAAACCACCTACTTCTTCTGTTTCAACTAATCCTACTACTAATGATCTCTATGCCTTGATTTTGCAGATGAGGAATCATGCACAAGAGCAGGATAAGACCAACGAAAGGATCCTCCGGGAGATTGATGAAATTAAGAAACAGAAGAAAACGGCAGAGGATCATTCTCCACTGATGCCCAGATCTTTGAATTTTGACACTCCGGTGGTTACTTCTCAGCCGTCAGTGGTTCCAAACATTCAATATGCGGGTGGACCAAAAGGAGTGCACTACGGAACAACAGCTATGACCCAGGCACTAGGTTCATATTTCCAGCCAGCAGGATCCTATCCCCAGCATATGGGATCCCTCACGAGTACAGGAGGATATTCAGGAATGCAGCAGGTTCAAGGATCCTCCTTCGTTCCAGGATCATCCCAGGTTCAAGGATCCTCCTTCGTTCCAGGATCATCCCAGGTTCAAGGATCCTCCTTCGTTCCAGGATCATCCCAGGTTCAAGGATCCTCCTTCGTTCCAGGATCATCCCAGGTTCAAGGATCCTCCTTCGTTCCAGGATCATCCCAGGTTCAAGGATCCTCCTTTGTTCCAGGATCATTCCCGTTTCAGGGATCCTTCCAGATGCCAGGATCCTTGAGGAGTTTGCAAACAGGAAGTTCAGATGTCCATCAAGGAGATTTTATTCCAATGCAGACCAATGCCTCTGCTGGTCCCTCGATCGTTCCAGAGTCTCAACAATATGGATTAACCTCCATACTTCCTAACTTGAATCCAATGGGAGGTAACACTTTTAATAATTCTCATACTACTAACCACGGTCTTATGCAGGATCCAGGTATCAATCATGCCATGGCCAGAGAGTTGCAAAAGCTAAAGGATATGATCTCGAGTGTTCCGGGAGTAGTCAAACCTATTCCAGAGATTGCAGATGGGAGCCACAAGATATCTCGCTTTGCACCACCAATCTGTGATGCTGAGATACCCAAGAGGTTCCATGTGCCTACAATGAAACTGTATGATGGTTCGACGGATCCTGAAGAACACATAGCACAATACAGGGAGAGGATGGAGATCAATCCAATCCCAGAAAAGTTAAAGGAAGCATGCCTATGCAAAGGATTCGGATCCACTCTTACTGGATCAGCTCTCAAATGGCTGCTAAGTCTTCCTCCCTATTCTATTACCTCATTTGCAAACCTAGTTAACTTGTTTAATACTCAGTTTTCCTGTAGTAGAAAATTTGAACGATTAACTAGTGATTTATATAGGATAACCCAGGGTCATAATGAATCATTAAGGGATTACATTACCAAATTTAGTAAAGAATCCTTAGACATTCCCAACTTAGATATAGCCACGGCTGTTGAAGCCTTCAAAATGGGATTACTTAGGGATTCCTTATTTTATGATGATCTTGTTATGACACCGTGCAGGAACCTAGATGAGGTAAGAACCCGGGCCCTCAGGTTCATCCGGCTAGAGGATGACAAGAGGATTTAGGAGAGGATAACAGGATCCTCAAAGCAGGATAAGCAAGGATCCTCATTCAGAAACAACAAGTTCAGATTTTACAACAAATCTGATAATCAGAACGTGCATTCTATTGATCAAGAAGAGGATGATGAGGATTATCCTCCAATTTCTGAATATTGCTTTAGTGTTGATAACAATGAACTAATCCTTGCCATGCAGAACCTAGGTGATAAAGCTAGATGGCCAAGAAAGAATGACAGGCCAGCTGCAACTAAGGATAAATCAAAGTGGTGTGCATATCATGAAGATTTTGGGCACCTCACAGAAGAATGCATTGCATTAAGAAAGGAAATTGGATACTTGTTGAGCAAAGGGCATCTAAAAGAGTTGTTGGGAAGAAAAAAGTCAAGGACTCAGGATCCTGAAAGGATCCCTGAGAAGGCTCCAGCCCCTCCAGCAGACGCACAAGTGATAAACTTTGTTTCTGGGGGATCCGACATTTGTGGCACATCCTTCTCAGCAGCTAAGAGGCATGCAAAGGAAACTAAAATGGATAATGGAGAAAGACCAGTTCGAACATCGAGTGTCTCCGAAGGAAAAGTCATAACCTTTGATGAAGAGGATCGTATTGATATCCAGGATCCTCATCACGATGGTTTAGTTATTACTCTTTTTATATCTAACTATTTTGTCCGCAGGATCCTAATAGACGGAGGAAGTTCAGTGAACATTATCCAGCTTGATGTTCTAAAGAAGATGGGTATCCCTGAATCAGAGATCATACCAAGATCCTCCGTGCTCGTGGGATTTAGTGGCGAAACCAAGAACACCCTGGGGGACATTAAACTCCCAATATATATTGAAGGCTTACACTCTTATCAAAAGTTTTGTGTTATTGACTGTTTATCTTGTTGTAATGTTATCCTTGGCAGGCCCTGGATACACGATATGAAAGCAGTCCCATCTACTTACCATCAATGTGTGAAGCTCCCTAGTCCTTGGGGAATAGTAAAGATTGATAGCGATCAGCAGGAAGCTAAGAATTGCTACACTTCATCGATGAAACCAGCTTCAAAGTCAAGGGAGCAATAGCAATCAAGGTATCCTCCAAGGAGTGTCTTGGAGGCCAGAGAGCAGGATGTGGTAGAAATCCTCATGGATCCTGATGATCCTGAATCCAAAATCTATATCGGGTCAGGGATCCTTGGCGAAATGAAAGAAGACCTCATATCCTTCCTCAAAAGGAGAAAGACTACCTTTGCATGGAAACACGAAGACATGACTGGTATATCCAAGGATGTTATCACTCACAAGCTCGGCATCGACAGATCCTTCAAACCAATCCATCAAAGGAGAAGGAAGTTTGCACCAGAAAGGAATGCCATTATCCAGGAAGAGGTAGAGAAATTGCTCCGGGCAGGTATGATTAGAGAGGTCAAGTATCCAAGATGGTTGGCCAATGTGGTTGTTGTTCAAAAGAAAAACGGAAAGTGGAGGGTATGTGTCGATTTTACCGATTTAAATAAGGCATGTCCCAAGGATCCTTTCCCTTTACCCCACATTGACTCCATGGTGGATGCAACTGCGGGTCATGAACTGTTAACTTTTATGGATGCTTCATCTGGATTCCAACAAATCCAAATGGAACCATCCGACCAAGAGGATACAGCCTTCATGACTCCAACTGGTATATATTGCTATATTGCTATGCCGTTCGGATTGAGAAATGCAGGTGCAACGTACCAAAGGCTGGTGAATATGATGTTCAAGGATCAGATTGGACAAAATATGGAGGTTTACATAGATGATATGGTGGTAAAATCCTTAAAATCTGAGGATCACCTAAGAGACTTGGAGGAAGCATTCGATATCCTTGACAAATATAACATGAAGCTTAATCCTTCAAAATGTCATTTTGGTGTTAAAGCAGGTAAATTCTTAGGATACATGGTGACTAAGAGAGGCATCGAAGCTAGCCCGGAACAAATCAAAGCAATAGTGAACATCAAATCTCCGGCCAATGCTAAGGATGTTCAAAGGTTAACAGGAAGGATAGCAGCCTTGAACAGATTCATATCCAAGTCCTCCGAGAAGTGTAAAGAATTCTATGATATCCTAAGGAAGAACAAGAAATTTGAGTGGACGGAGAAGCATGAAAATGCTTTAAAAGCCCTCAAAGATTACCTATCCTCGGCCCCGGCTTTGATGAAACCAGAAAAAGTAGTGATTTACAAGAAGAAGCTGAGCTAGAAGTCCAGCAATTAGAAGAGACCAAGGATCCTTGGATACTTTATACTGATGGATCCTCAAATGTCAAAGGCACAGGGCTCGGAATACTACTAAAATCGCCACAGGGGGACATAATACCCCATTCTATAGCTTGTGAGTTCCAAACCACCAATAATGAGGCTGAATATGAAGCCTTAATTGCTGGTTTGCAAATTGCAAAACATATGGGGATCAGGTATCTTGAGGTATACGTAGACTCTTTGTTGATTACAAATCACTTTAATGGATCATATGCTGTTAAAGGTGAAAAGCTAACCAAATATTTGGAGATAGTCAAAAGTTTGGCACTCTCTTTTGTTTCCTTTAGTTTGTCACAGGTACCAAGGGAAGAAAATACGGAAGCTGATTCATTGGCTAACTTAGGATCATCTTTGAAGATCCCTGAGGATATCAGGATTCCCATTATCCATATCCTGACCCCGGCTATCGAGGATCACCAGACTATGGAGATAGGAGATGATTCTGCAGTTATCCCTAGTGAGGATACTCAATCCTATTCAGGATCCGGATCATGGATCTCACCAATTATGAGATACTTACAACATGGAGAGATTCCTACAGGAGAAAACCCTAGGGCTTTCAAATCTAAGGTATCTCAATTCACAATTATGAATAATATGTTGTATAGGCGATCTCTTGCAGGACCATACTTGAGATGCATTGAGGATCCTGAAGTTCAAGAAGTTTTAAAAGACTTCCATGAAGGAGATTGTGGAAACCACACTGGGGGCAGGGCGTTATTCTCAAGGATCCTGAGGACAGGATATTACTGGCCAACCATGAAGAAAGATGCTGTGGAGTATGCCAGAAGATGTGATCCTTGCCAGAGACACAGCAATATCCTTCATCAACCAGCTGAATTATTGCATCCTATATCCTCCTCTTGGCCATTTATGAGATGGGGTATGGATATAGTTGGAAAGCTCCCTAAGGCACCTGGTGGGAAAGTATTCATGCTAGCTATGACTGATTACTTCTCCAAGTGGATAGAGGCTGAAGCTTTTGCTCAAGTTAGAGAAAAGGAAGTTATATCCTTCATTAAAAGAAATATTATAACTAGATTTGGAATTCCTTCTGAGATTATATGTGATAATGGTTCCCAATTTATTGGGGGCAGAACCACTAACTTTTGTGACAGCTGGGGGATTAAGATGATAACATCAACACCAGTCCACCCACAAGCTAATGGTCAAGCAGAATCATCCAACAAGATCATCATCAACAACTTGAAGAAGAAGCTTGGATCCAAGAAAGGGAAATGGGCAGAAGAACTACCCTATGTGCTCTGGGCTGACAGGACAACCCCTAAGAATGCTACTGGTCAAACACCATTCTCTTTGGTGTTTGGGGCAGAATCAGTGATCCCAACAGAAATGGTGGTTCCTACTGCTAGAACAAGTACCCGTGATCCTGAGGAAAATAATGAAAACTTGGCTCAAGACCTGGATACTATTGAAGAAATCAGGGATATGGCTAGGATCAGGATGGCCAGTTATCAACAAAGAATGGCTGGTGCTTACAACAAAAATGTCAGGATCAGGAGGTTTCAAGTTGGAGATATGGTATTAAGGAAAGCATTCCAGAATACTACCAATCCTGCTGATGGGAAGTTGGCTCCAAAATGGGAAGGCCCTTATTTGATTGAAGCTGAAGCAGGAAAGGGGGCATATAGATTGCTAACCATGGAAGGTGATTTGCTACCAAGAGCTTGGAATGCTGTCCACTTGAAGAAATATTTCATATAAGCAGGATCCTTATGACATAGGTGATCCTTGGGAAAGGGATATCCTTAAAGGATCCTCAAAGTACCAATGATCCTTACTTAGGTAATATCCTAAAATTAAGCTATTTCATTTTATTATTTTCTCTTATAAGGATAAGGATCATGTATCCTTTATCCATCTCTCACGTGAGTTTAAGTTTTGAAAGTTCAGGTATCTTTAGCACAACGTTGGTTATCCACAGAAGCAATCCGTCTTTGGGTTTAACCCCAGTTATTTGGGCTTGTCCCCAGATTCCGCCTGTAGCGCATGATGATCCTGGTATAGTTCAAGGCCTTGGGACCAGTACTCGTTCTAGGGGCTGATAATTCCATTGTTCTGGCTATGCTTAGGATCCTACGTATAATGGTAGACGTACCATACATCCGTTCATAAGGTTTCTAACGTTTTCATGTTAGCTAAGGTTTCTAACGTTTTCACGTTAGCTAAGGTTTTGGCATCTTCATGTCACTAAGTTTGGATAGTCGCCAGTTAGGGCCATACTCCAGTTTACATACGATCCTTGGGCTTGTCCCCAGTTATCCTTGGGCTTGTCCCCAGTTATCCTTGGGCTTGTCCCCAGTTATCCTTGGGCTTGTCCCCAGTTATCCTTGGGCTTGTCCCCAGTTGCTAACTCTTTTCTTATATCGGCTTAGTCCCAAGTTATGCTCTATTTCAGGTCCTTGAAGATAGGCAGCTAGGGATCCTTGATCCTTATTTCACTCTAAGGTTTATCTTATAGTTTTCCTTATTATGGTTAGGATTCTAACTTGGATCCTCAGGTATGATCCTTAACTTTTTTGGTTTTATTCATTATTCATTTGAATAACCCCTATACTTGACAACTGAACTTGTGTTTCTTAAACTATACCATTTTTTAAACTTATCGGTTATGGGATATGTGATCCTTGTTCATATCTTAAACTTTTTGGATATCTTTTCTAGTTTTTCAAGGCTTGATAAGTATAAACAAATTGAACATTATAACAGTTGGAAAATAACATACTAAAAAGGATAACAACACAAGATAAGCGACAAAAGGTTAAGTTTTTATTTATTAACATAAGATTAACCCTTTGAAGGTTGTCAAAATTACCTACCCGAGCATCTACCAGCAAAACGTGGCCCGTCCGCTGGGGTAGGTAAAGGGTGTCCATGATAATGAGTTCAAAGATAGTGCAGGAATATAAAGGCGGCAGGATCACAATGGCTTCATCCCCCAAACAGAGGATCCCTCCACCAATTGCTATCCTGCCTATTATCCAAAGGATTATACATGATCCTTAATCCTAAAAACCTATTGTTCAGTACAGACCATCATTGTTCAACAAAAAACACCATAACCAAAACAAACCATCAAACTAAAAAAATGGGCTCCGGCTACGTCTAGAAATGTCCTTCATCGCCCATTCATGCAGCTCACACCTTGGCTGCATCACCATCAGCCTGATCCTTCCCACTGCCACTTGCCTCAATTGCCAGGACATCAGCTGCCTCCTCCTCATCATCCTCAAGATCAGCCAACCTTGCCTTCCAGCCTTCAACATCCCAACTGTCTTTGTCAAAAGCAGGGTCTTGAGCTTCCTGGGCCATCTTCAACTTAGTCTGATACATTGTGATGGCAGCAGAGAGCTTGGCATTTTCGATGAGGTCATGCTTTTCATAATCAAAGTTAACCAACACCTTGGCCATTTCCTGCTTGGTATCCTGGAGTTCCTTCCGAGCATCAGCAAGTGCAAGATCTTTGAGCACGGCAACCTGTTGGAGATCAGCTATTTTCTTGTCCAGCTCCTCAACATTGCCCACGTAATCCTCGATCTCAGCAAATTTCTGCAGAAAGAAGATAAGGCAGTTCAAGGTCAAGTGATCCTCATAAGAGAAGGATACCTAGGCAAAGTTAAGGATCCTTACATCATTGAAGTATTCAAGGAATTGGTGGCGGATCAGTGGCAGCCCTTGAAGATCCTCAGCATCAGAAGTTTTCCTCTTCTTGACACCCTTTCCTTTAGTGGGTGCCCTTGGAATGGAGATGCTAGGACTGGTAGTGGACCTCTTCTTCCTGGGTCGTACGAGATCAAGGTCAGCTGTGTTGAATTGGGAAACAGGCTTGACAGGTTTTCCAGCGCCTACACATTCAAAGCAAGATGAGTATCCTTATCCTATTTCAATTTATCTATTTATTTTAATATTTAAACTATGCAAAAGACAGGATACTTACTCGACATGGTAATGGAACCTGAGGATACTTCTTGTGAGTCTTGGGTGTCTATCTTGAATGTCCTTGTTTCAGGATCAAGCTTCCAAAAAGCAGCGAGCCTATCCTTGGTTTCAGGTGATGTGCGGATATGTGAGACAGAGATAGCTGCATAACATAAGACAGAAAGGGGTCAGTAATCCTTATACGAAAACAAGATTGCCTGGTGATCCTTCTTATGATCCTCCAGCCTACCATGGGTGGACCATGCCTTAGGGAGATCTTGACCGTTTAGAATGGAATCCCTCTTGACAAAGAAAAAGCGACGTTTCCAGTCTTTGTCATTCTTGGTGACTTTCAGAAGAGGATGATCTGCACCGGGTTTTCGCTTAAGCAAATAACGATGGGAACCAAAAGTAGTAAGATCATACAGTTCCGCCAACTCTGACATGCCCAAAGCAATGCCTTCCTGTTCGATGATCCTCTCTAGGGTATACAAGACCCTCCAAATCATCGGCATGGCTTGGATATAAGAAATGCCGGTAAGGGAAAAGAAGGATTGTGTAAACTCTGGGAAATGATAGGTGTATCCTATGGTGAATGGAGTGGCTGGAAATGCAACCCATGTTTCTGAAACACAGTCGCTAAGGGTAGAAGGATCAAAGGGTCTGAAAAAGGCATTAGCCGGAAAACAGCAACGGATTTTGTCTATATGTGCGTCGTTAAAACAACACTTTTCATTCGATGAGTCCTTGATGATTTTCTGACTTTTCAAAGGGCTATCCTTCTTGTGATCTTTGCCCGGAGAACTTCGGAGCAACATCTTTGATGGAAAGATAAAAACAGAGCAAGAGAGGGAAGAGGATAGAGAGAGAGAATACCTGAACGTCTTCGGAATGTGGATTATAAAGGGAGTTTCTCTGAAAATTTGAATGCATTTAATCCTATCTATATCTCTATTTATAATCATGATCTTGCAGGTTGTCACTTCCGTGACATCATCATCGCAACGGCTAGTTCAAAATTAACGGCTATATATCCGTTAGTTTGTTACGGATAAGATCAAGAAAACATAACTCGCTAATTTTACAATTTCACTCCTTATATTTTGGGGGCAATTGTTAGGGGAGGATTTTCTAACAATTAGTGATCCTTATTCTTTATCCTAATTAGTGATCCTTACTTCTGTGACAGGTGGTGATCCTCAGAAGGGCCTTAGGATCAGGATCATGGATCACTTCAAGGATCCTCATACTGACGATTGTTTACTTATGTTTTATAACATCTCGCAGGTATAACATGCTTGACCAAGTCTTAGCGACATTCCTAGAGAATATTCCCGAAGTATTCTGCACGTGCTAGATCAAAACTAGACGTTATGGGGAACGTGGAGGCTTGGCCCGAAAGTCGGAGAGTTTGTTAGCTAGATATTTTTCTTATTTTAAAGGGAGTAACGAGCTAAGTTAGAGAGTTAGTGACACTTAGTCATTTTTGGCAGTTACACACACTCATACAAGCGCTCATACAAGCTCTCGTTCAAACACTTAGCGATTTCATACACTTTTTACACACTTCACCGTAGTGATCCTTGTACCTAGCTCGTTACTATCCGAAGTTATAAACATTTAACCATTTATTTTAGCTTGGTGATCGGTAGTTTCCATCACCCGGGGTTTTTTGTGCCGGAGATCAACTCTTGATCAAGGGCTTTTTCCCCGTACAAATCCTTGTGTTGTTTTTGCATTCTACATTGAAGTGATCCTCATTGCTGTTACATATTTAAAGCATCATTCCCCTAAACAAAGAGTTTGGTTGCAATATCCTCATCAGATTTTTTGACCAAAACAACTTTCTGCTGGCGTATTCCGTGTCGGTTGTCGCCAGTATCCTGATGGGGTTGGCATTGGATATTCCCCTTCTAATCTGACGTGAATAAAATGGTTCCTGTGTACATGTACAAGCGCGACTGTTCGATGCAGAATACTTTCTTCGGCTGTTCTGAACATGGGAAAAAATGAAACACAACCAAGGTCACTTAATAAGAGACAAATTACATTCCACCGGTTTGCTATCAGAAGCCCCGTGAATGGCATTTGTAGCCACTTATGTCAAGGTGCTCCGTCTATATGGTCTTTTGACCAAACTAATGATTCCAGAACTTGTTGATACTGAACTTCATTTATGTTTTCCAAAATTCGTGGAACCGGTTGCACTCATCATGAAGTTGCTCCCGTATGAACGGCCTCTGCCACTCTTTAAGCGATAAGCCGACCGCTATAGATCGAAACCCACAATTACCATCACCCTGCACATTTTGTATGTGACTAAGGTGTGGATAGAAGCACGGTGGAATGAACTTTTTGAAGTGCATGAACATATTAACTTGTCCGACAGGCAGCAAAGGTAAGTCTGGTTGCTCTTCCTTTGATTTTGCGACCTTCTTTTTCGTTTTCGAATTCTTAGCGCCTTTCGCAATCTCGCCGAAGAACATAGGTGTTTCAGTACAATAACTTTGTGACTCGACAAACGAGCTGTGCCTGGTAGGTTCGATCTTTGACTCTTGTGTGCCAAACTCATCTTGTGTGCGAAACCCATCTTGTGAATCACTATACTGGTCCTGCGTTGTAAAAAAGCTGTGTCTTGAAGGCTCCGTAAACGAATCATCCTTCCTTTGTTGCTGAGCTTTTAAAGCTGGACGACCCCGTGTGTTTTTTTGCACAACTGGTTGTTTAAGCTTCGTCTTATTGAGTTGTACCAACTCCTTCATCTTTTGAATCAAGTTTTTCTTGAGTTCTCTCGGCTGAGCACTTAAATGTTGTTTGAGAAGCGCAAATTCGCCGTCTAAGTCGAAAGAGTCCACCTTGCTCGGTTCCACTATGGAGTCCAAATTTAACTTTCTCCAAAAAGGGTCTATCAACTCCAACGGGATCATTTGACCTAAGAAACATATCAACAAACAACATAAAACGTCAATAAGATTTTGCGTGATGAAAGGCTATGATTATAAAATGTGGTTGGTCGAATAATGTATTACCATTCGTTGTATACGGTTCCAACCGACACGCGCACGGCAACCCACTGCTTGTATACAAACGGCACGCGCATGTACGGTTATATAACTTTAATTTTTCTATTTCATTTACTTCGTCTGATATCAACTCTAGGCAGGCATGTGAAACCTTCTTTAGTAGAAGATTAAATATTGGTTTGTTATGATGACCCAATGTTCGGCTCCTGCTTGTTTCAATGCTGCATTTGATTTCTGTCACCTGGTTTCTTATGAGCTTATCGATAAGTGGTACCACTTTCTCTAGGGTGTAATTAGAGTCGCCTAGGTACTGCTTCAAAAGGGCATGTTGACCCTCTGCCCTGTTCGTTGTATGTTGACCGAAGTTCAGATGTTGGTCGCTCCAGAACGAAACAAACCGGTCTCTATATGGTTGTAACCAGATTGAATCCAAATAGTTCATAATCTCTGTAATCAAAGTCAAGTTCAGTTAAGACAAGTCAAATAAATACGATTATTAAACAAAAATTATATAAAACTTACCGTCGGTTTTTTTGCGGGGCAAGTTTGATCGTATTCGCTCGTACCAGTAGTTGTAGTTATGATCGGTCGTTGAGTTAATTAGCTCGCCCCACTTGAAAAGAAACCTCTCCCATTTATCCTCTGTTTTAAAGCTTTTCCTGCAATGTTTAAAGATGTTTTGCTGTATGTGCCACCTACACAATGAATGTCTAGCCCTGGGAAACACGGTTGCACATGCGTTCATTAGGGCGCGATCTCTATCCGTTACTACTACACGGGGTTCCATAACACTGTCTAATGAGTGTTTCAACCTCTGTAGAACCCATGTGAAGTTTTCCTGTTTCTCCTTGCTTACGAACGCATGAGCTATGCAAAACGACATCAACGTGGATGTAACACCGATAATCTGGACTAGCGGCATTTTGTACCGATTCGTCTTGTAGGTGGCGTCTATAAGCAACACATGCGGGAAAGCACGCCACAACATGTTCGACTCCGGGTGGATGAAGAAAACATCCTCGACCCGTTCGTCGTTTTGAGATGTTCTATGGTAAAAAACAAACCCAACCTTCCCCAACCGGTCGAAAAGTATCTGCATTGGAGTCTCGCCGACTTGTTCCATTCGACCCAATTTGGCTCGAGCGTTGTATATGGTGTTTCTTGTTGAGACATTATGGGGGTTCTGTTCTTTAATGGCAGAAAGAATGTCTCATGGTTTTATGTTCTGATGCGTCATTTGCTCCACCGTCCTCTCTTCTGATGGAGTCAGCCTCATTAGGGACGGATGACCCTCTGGATACAGAAATGGTTCGTGGTTATGTTTACCTTCCTCAACCCTTAGATCCCAGTAACCTAACCTCTTTCTGTATGTCCCGACCAGTTGGAACTTGCAACTGGTTTTCCTAGTCCCGCTGCGTCTGACCGTCGCTGTTGATTTGTAATTGCTGGCACAATCGCACGTAAGCCAAATTTTTACCGGCTGACAACTATGGGGTTTATCGTAGATGGTGCGTTTGGTGACGAGGGCGTAGCCATTTACGCGTCCGACGTCTCTACACCACTCTACCAATTCATCCATGCTAGCGAATTTCTAACGGAAACACTTATATGTGTCAATTAATGATTAACTCAAATGATTAACCCAGGTTTACTTTTAGTATAAACGGGTTCGGGTCAGTTTCAGGTTGAACCTGCGAACCCGTTTGGGTTAACGGGTCGGGTTCGGGTCAACATGGTCGGGATGGCGGGTTGACCCGTTACACATTTATACTATATTATATATTTTTTTACAATATATATAAATTAAATGAGGTGCGTATTTTTATGCCATGATTATAAGTTAAAAAGAGAAATTAACATAGATTTTATAACTTAAAAATTATATATATATATATATATATATTTGTGTTTTTAAGTAAATTTTAACTTTAATATATTAATTTTAGAAAAAAAATAAAAAAATTCGGCTTTAATGGGTCGTGTTTGGGTCAACCCATGAAACTTCGGGTCGTGTTCGGGTTCTTATGTATGATACGATTTTCGAGTTCGGGTTTGTGTAAAATTTTCAGGTTCAGGTTGGGTTGAACCCACCAACCCGCGAACACGACCCGTTAAGCAACCCTAATCTAAGATTTTAATAAAAACATCAAACGTAAAAACACTAAAATAGTTAACATACAACAAATAAATGTATAATTAAATGTTATACCTCCTTGTTTTGAAACTCTTCCTGTTCAGCATTTGGACCCTCGGGCGGTCCACAACTTATGGGAGGAGAATGAGAACTATCAGTCGGCGGTCCAACACTAACAGGAGGGGCTTCAAAATTAACCGGGTGTTGCGATGGATAATAACCAAAATAATTAGGCTGAATGGCATCCAAACCCCAAGTATCCTGACCTGAACCAGACGCAAAAATGGGATCGAACGGAGCATTCAGATCAAACATGCCCGCTTTGTTATCTTCATTCCCCTGATTCGCCTCGTTACCAAACACATTAAAAAGGTCACCCCAACCCGACATTATAACGTAAATAATTTGAATACAGAGAAAAATAGAAGAAACGAATAGAAATTGAATGAAAATGAATGAAATTAGTGTCGTTTATATAGAGAATTTTACGGAATATTACATCGTTTCAAATGATTAACACGCGAATCGAGGAATCTAACGTCTAATCACATAACTCGCACGAGATTCGAGGAATATAACATCGAATCGGAGAATCTTACGTCTAATCACACGTGAATCGAGTAATAATACGTCGCGTCAAATATTAATAAAAGAATAAAAAAACGAAAATCATCGTATACGGGTCGTATAGATATATACGAGCCGTATAACATCGTCGTATAATATATATTCGACCACATGGTATCATCTTATTCTCACATGGTTGATACGGGCCGTATAAGGTTATACGGCCCGTATAGAATAAAGTGAACTGACAAAGGCTGCTGGCACAGCCTTTGTCGGTTCACTTTATTCTATACGGGCCGTATAACCTTATACGGCCCGTATCAACCATGTGAGAATAAGATGATATCATGTGGATTTAACAGGACCCATTCAACGAATATAGTTTTATCGTTAATGTATATTAATTTTGTATCGTTTACTTATACATGTGTATGTATTTATGTAATAAAATCTATACATGGCATAAACATGCCATGTATTATATTGGAACAATTTAGGGGTACAAACGAGCTGAGCGGCTCGCGAGCTACTCGAGATCGAATCGAGAAAAAGCTCGAAACGAGCCGAGCCTTATCAAGCTCGAGCTGAGCTTGAGCCTAAAATAAAAGCTCGTTTGTGTATCGAGCCCGAGCTCGAGCCTAACATGTTAAGCTCGTTAGGCTCGTCGAGCCTTAGTGTAAATGAGTGGAGCCGAGCCGAGCCGAGCTTATTTAAACTTGTTTACGAGCCAACCCCGGACCTAAAAATAAGTTTATTTAGTAAACAAGCCCGAGCCCGAACTTCACATATCGAGCTTGCGAGCCTAAAAGTTTATTAACTATATTTTTCTATTTAAAATATTAATTAATAGATAATAAATGAGCCGAGCCCGAGACGAGCTCGAGCTTGAGAAAATACCAATGAGCCGAGCTCGAGCTCTCATAAGTTAATCGAGCTCGACCTCAAGCTCAAGCTCGGCTCGGCTCGTTTGCACCCCTAGAACAATTAGTGTTTTTATATCTAATTCATAGTAGAAAATAGAAATTGATGAGAACAACATTACATTTAGACCATTATATTTTATTTTTATTTTTTTATACTAGCAAAATGAATGTTTTCACGCGTATTCTTACAATATATAGTGTTCTCCATAGATATAAATCTCTTCACTTATCCCCTTTTCCTATAATTTACACTTTAAATCACTTTTGTACAAAACAAAAAACTACAACAATCAACTAATCTATAACATCACTCCTTACTCTTTACGCTTCAACGGGTCGCTTGCCATAAGGATCCGATACTGAACTTGCACAACTTGAACTTGGTGGATGATGACGACGTGGATACGAAGACGAAGCCCACGTGCTAGCGGTACCACCAACAGCCCTTGTTGCGTTCGTGGTGGCGGATCTATAAGTTCGGGTTGAAGAAGATGAATTAGAGCGTCTAAAAGTTCTTCTGGTTTTAAAACCCTGGTACCCCGGCTTGGTTGGTTCGTCTAGTGGCCCGCCGTTCTTGGATAGCATCACCACTACCTGGCGCATGGTGGGCCGTAGCTTCGGGTCAGATTGGGTGCATAGTAATCCAATTTGTACACACGTTGCCACCTGATTCGGGTCAGCTGATGTGGCTAGTGTTGAATCCATAATCTCTAGACTTTTTCCCTCTGCATATAGCTTATATGCCTGCATAAATATTGATGTTTAAGCTACAAATCAATAATATATGGTAGCTGACTTTGAAAGTCAAACAGACTTTACTTTGATTTACAATATGACACAATAATTACAACTTGTGAACTAAAAATGAAATAACTACATAGGCATTTTAGCAAGTAACAAGAAAATATTAATTTGAAGTTAGTTTTTCTAAAGCAACTACTTATGGTTGTGTTTGATAACTGTTACATTTGACTTTAAAAGTCAAAGTATACATAAAACAAACAGAACTCTTACCCAATCAAGTAGATTATCACACTCTGGATCAAGGTTGAATGTAGAGTTCTTGTGACCACTAATGAGCTCTAGAACCACTACACCATAACTATATACATCTGCTTTCACTGACAAGTTACCATGCAACGCATACTCCGGTGCCATGTATCCACTGTATTTACAAATATAAAAGATAAAAATAAATAAATATACATTAGACAGTTAGAAAACAGTAGATTCCACATAAACTTTGAATTGATCAAATAATTATAATTTATAACATCAACATCAATCTTGAATTTTAAAAGTCATTGATATCTTCATTAAAATGCTAAAGTGCATTTTTGGGCTTCAACACTTTATTATTATATTATATGTGCTTAAAATATGTTATGATTAGGGATGAGATTTTTTCTCAAATACCCGTATCTGTACCTGTACATTACCCATACCGGTATCCGTACCCATACCGATTTTGGGTATTCGGTACATGTATCGGTACCCAGTTTTATTAATTTCGGTATTCGGTACTTTTAGTATCGATACGGGTACGGGTATAGGTAAAAAATGGTACCAGTACCGAATTTTATATAGAATTTCAAGAGTTTTTTTAATGCATTTTTTATTAGAATATATAGAATTTTAAGAGGTTAAATCGATTCGATTTGACCTATTTGGTACCCATATCGTATTGGTACTCGTACTGATTTTTTGTAATTGGTACCTGTAGTGTAGTGTAATGGTAATCCTACCGGTTTTACATATTTGGTACCCGTATGAGTGCTCAAAAAACTAAAATAAAAACAAAGTGGTACCATAGTGCGTACCGTACCAAAATACTCGTACATGTACCATACCAATATATTTGGTACGGTAGTTGGTAACTAATTTTGTTTGGATCCAATATTTTTTGGTACGGGTATGGTCGTATGGATAGAGTATCTATCCCATCCCTGGTTCTGATGCAAATATGTTTTAAAAGTCATCAACTTTAATAAGTTATCAAATTCAATAAAATCAAATGTTGTGTTGGGAGTACATACTTGGTACCGGCTACACGGGTGTTGACATGAGTTTTATCTTCGGGGTAGAGTCGGGCCATGCCAAAATCCGCAATCTTTGGTCTCCATCTACTATCTAACAAAATATTGCTTGCTTTTATATCTCTATGAATGATACGATCACGCGAGTCTTCATGAAGATAAAGCAAGCCTTGTGCTACACCAACGATTATGGAATATCTTCGTTTCCAGTCGAGCACATCCCTCTTTGCAGACTCTAAAACAACAAAAATTATAAATAAAGACTTTTAAAGATCTACAGAAACGGAACGAAGGAGAAGAGAACATACTGAAAAGAAGCTTGTCGAGGCTCTCGTTAACAACATATTCATACACCAAAAGCTTCTCAGGGAACGCGCAATAGCCTAACAAACTCACAACATTTCGATGTTGTATGCAAGCCAATAATTTAGCTTCATTTGTAAACTCCCTTTTCCCCTGTTTTGAGGTCTCTGAAAGCATCTTCACAGCAATCTCTCTACCATCCTGCAACTTCCCCTGCATATCCAAACAACCAAATCATAAATTCATAACAATAATAAACAATCTATCATTTAATCATCATAAAAGCTACTGATTCTCTTCATTTTTTAAGTTCTATTTGAAATTAATTCAATTAGAAACCCCCACTTCACTACAACAATCAAAGATTGATCATCATCATTATCCTCAATTATGAATTCACCATCATCGTCATCATACTCAGTAAATCCCACCAATAGCAAAGCTAAGGTAGGGTCTGAGGGGAGTAAGATGTAGACAGCCTTACCTCTACCTCGTAGGAATAGAGAGGCTGCTTCCAGTGAGACCCTCGGCTCGATTGTAGTTTTGTATCAAGCCTTGGACCTAAGACACATAACACTCAAACAATCGGGACTAGGACTAATTGGTGCATGTACGCCCGTGTCTTTCAGCTATCAACGTCACCACATGATGCATGATTAACCATCCGCCGGTTTTAACGTTATTTTCACGAAATTAGTAAAATAACGTTAAAGCTAGTACCATTTCACTTTTGCCCCCGAGCGCCCGCACATATATACATTATGTGTGCACACCGCAAGCGGGACATTTCAATTATGAATTCAATAAACAATAATAATAACAAATTTGAATCAAACCTTGAAAACAGGGCCAAAACCCCCTTGCCCAAGCTTATTTTCCAAATTGTTTGTAGCACAAATTAATGTTTGAAATGTGAAAATCTTCTGTTCTTGAGATACATCAACTTCTTTCAGATCTTCTGGTGTACCTTCACCAATTTCCAAATTAAAACAAATTAGCACATAAAGAAACAATTTAATCAAAACCCATGTTGCAGAAACAAATAAAAATGCAAAATTTGATGCAATCTTCAACTGGGTATTCAAGATTCTTAATTTAATCAAAACCCCTGTTTCAGAAACAAGTAAAAATGCAAACTTTAATGCAATCTTCAACTGGGTATTCAAGATTCTTAATTTAACCAATACCCCTGTTTCAGAAACAAGTAAAAATGCTAACTTTGATGCAATCTTCAACTGGGTATTCAAGATTCTTATATATAATAAAAACCCATGTTTCAGAAACAAGTAAAAATGCAAACTTTAATGCAATCTTCAAATGGGTATTCAAGATTCTTACTTGTGTGACAAGAATTACAGGGCTTGATGAGCTCAAGAAAACAGTTCTTGAATGTGACCATGCTGGTCACTAACCAAAAATGTCACAGAGAACACAAAAACAGAACACAATATAGAATGTATTTGTTGGTTTGTTAACTTTGCCGGCTTATATATATTTGTGCATATTATTAAAATATAAGCACAAACATGTCATTTGGAATTTTAATTATAATTTCACACGTCTATTTTAGGTTATTGTTGAACTTTTCTTCCTTTATCTTTCTTTCCAAACACAACTTCGTTATGTCTTGAGCGGTAGAGGATCCTCTACATTAATTCAGAAGTGTGAGAATTGTGAGAAGTGTATTATAACACTATATATAACACCATATAAACACAGTGTAACACCATATAACACCACATAACACTATGTAACACTATATAACACTATATAATAAATATAACACTATATTTTGTCTGATAGCATGTCTACGATAGATGTATAGTGTTATATATTGTTATATAGTGTTATATGGTGTTACATAGTGTTATAGTGTTATATATAGTGTTATAATACACTTCTCACACTTCTGAATTAATGTACACAATCCTTACCCAGTCTTGAACTATTCATCTAATTAAAGTAGAAGATGTTGGAGATCTTTATTTCTAAAAATATTCTAGCTTAGATTTGTACAACAATTTAGTAATATAGAATATTAATTTTAAGATACTAGTGAGACTAGACGTGGTCAATTATAATACACTTCTCACACTTCTGAATTAATGTACACTATCCTTACCCAGTCTTGAACTATTCATCTAATTAAAGTAGAAGATGTTGGAGATCTTTATTTCTAAAAATATTCTAGCTTAGATTTGTACAACAATTTAGTAATATAGAATATTAATTTTAAGATACTAGTGAGACTAGACGTGGTCAATTATTTTTTCTTGGATCCACCACTTGTTGGTGGCAATGAAATTTGTGGAGGTTATCAGTTTGAAACCGAGTCGAACCGGGTTTTATTGCAACAAGTCTTCGAGCGGGCGGGTTTTCTCCGAAACTGATGGTTCAGGTATGCATCAAACTCTGACCGTTATGGAGGAGGGATGTATTTTCTCGATTGAGGGTATCTCATAATGCTTATCCAGCGATTTAGTTGGTCGTTCAAAAAAAAAAAACACCCGCCACTTTTGGCATAGTGGTAGGGAGGCTTGGGTTCTCCAATGGAGACCCAAGATTAATCCCCACTTGTGTCACTTTGGTGGATTAGACAATGGTAGATAGAGTCTAGCCTCCTTGCAGAGTTGTTAGGTTCTATCCTGGGCGCACCCGGGTTTTCGTCCCACCGTGTGTTACGCCAGAGAGTGTTCAGCTCTTGTGGTGGCACAATGGTTGTCAAGTGCAGTCGGCGGTATAGTTTTCCGAGGGAACACTCAAGCCAAACTCTGAAGTCAGTGTGGGCCCGCTTAAGACAATATAGTCTGGTCGAAGTGGGGCAACGGGGCTCTCCAATTTGAGGAGTGTGATAGCCTGATACAAGAAAGTCGCCGTTTAAACAAATATTTTTTCTTAAATATTTATTTTATTTTAGTTTTTAAGACCGTAAAATGCAAAGATAAAATCAAACAGAGGGTCATGACTTAAGAAAGTTCATTGACCCGTCGGCCACTAGAATTTATTGATATTTTATAAATATCTAAGTTATTTCTTGAAAAACATAATTTGGACTCTTTAGTTGTAGTCAATAATAAAGTGACTTATCATAACCCCTAAAAATGTTGTGGTTCCACCACCGCATTTGTTAGAAAATAAAAAAAATTATTAGGATCAGATTTACATCATTTCCTTTCTCAAGAAGATTTTTTCCAGCTAACATATTGCCTATTATGGACCGTTGCTCTCATTCAAAGGATTTCCAGCTATTGTATTGCCATATTCAACTTCCTATATCATCTATTTATTTACTTTTTTCTTTTGTAATATATCATCAACTTTTATCAAGCAATAAGAACATCTCAGAATTCCAATAAAAAACATGGTATCAGAGCGGTATATATGATCTTAGGGTTAATCCGCTTATCATCTACCTGTTTTTTTTCAAACCCTTCAGTTCACAAAAACAAAACGGTTCACCAATGGGACGCGTTGGTTGTTACTTTCAATAGCTGGAAGGATAAGTTGCAAACCTTCGATCTTCATGTCAAGGCAAACGGGGATAAAACAAAACGGTTCCCCACTCGAAGATTTTTGGATCATCATGCAAGGTATTTAGGGAGAAATCGACAGGAGAGACCCAAATCCCATGACATGTTCTGTGGATATAGCAACTTACAACAAAATCTGGTCAGAACAAAAGCTCTTTCAGTTCTTAAACGCCCCTGATCGACAATATGATACCATAAAGAGATAGACCCTTCAGTGAGATTCGCTACCCTCGGCCGAGGGTGCCTACGCGGCTGTTCGAAAGGAAATGACACATCAAGGCATTCTCGGAACAGCCACCTCCTCTCATAACAACGTGGCGGCAGGACTGGCTGCCAACGGATCTCACGAAACCGAAATCCTATGGTTTCTGTTGAAAATGCCAATTGGTCAGAAGAACCCAAACAGTGGTTATCATCCCGGATTGATAAGTCAAAACTAAAGTGCCTTCATTGCGGTATGCTGAAACATACAAAAGATCAGTGTTTCAATCTCGTCGGATACCCCGAGTGGTGGAACGACGGTCACAAAAAGAAGAATAAGAAAGGGGAAAGGTTGCTGCTGCTGCTAAGGGGAGGAGGGGTGGTCACTAGTGATACATTTCTATCACTACCAAGCACCAATCAACTCATGCCATGTCATCACCCAATATTCTATCACTAGTGATAGAAATGTAGTGGGGGTGGTATCACTAGTGATGGAATTCTATCACTCCCAATTTTTTTTTAATTTTCATTTTAAAATTAGAAATTAAACACTAAATTATAAATTTCACTAATTTTTTTATTTTAAATTAATGACCGAGCCACACTAAAATTATAAATTTCAATTAATTTCAAAAGCCCAAATTGATGAACGATTCCCAAAGCCCAAATTGATGAACGAACCCAAAAGCCCAATTAAAGGTTCGTCAAGTAAGAGGGTTCGTCTAAAATGTGAAAGGTTCGCCACAGAAAAGAAGGGTTCGTCAAGCAATAAAGGTTCGTCGATCTGGGTTTTTCAAACTTTTCAACGCGTTATAGTTTCAACGCGTTTTGTTTATCACGCGTTATAGGAGGGGCGGCGGCGGTGTTCGTGGTGGTATCACGCGTTATGGGGAGTCCATAACGGACCACCCCGCTTGCTCTAATGGAGACACCATAAACATTAGTACTAGCGGCGATCAACAGAACAGTGGTAGTTTCGGAGGCGTAGCTTTCGCCGGAGATGGAGGCACTAATCTGGATGTGGATGGAGGTAATGGGTTTGGGAAAATATCCTCGTACCCTTCTCTTTTTTTATCCTCTGTTTTGGCTTTAATGTTTTAGAGATATACAATAACGCCTCTTAGAGCATTCACATTCTATTCATCAAATTATGTGAGAAGAGGTTTTTATATTATAAAGGGTATAAAAAGTAGTTGTGAGTAGAGGAGATAAAAAATGTTACTGTTCATCTGTATATTTGGAGGGACACTGTTCACCCGTTATAATTTTTTAATATATTTTGAAAGTGGTTTTGAGTGGAAGTGAGAGAAAAATGTAATGATAATATTATTTAATTGAAAAGAGAGAGAAAAAGTATTTGTTTTTAGTAGAAATATATTTATATAGGAGTTGTTTTTTAGTGGAATGTATGTATAATTTGATGGTTTGGATGTGAATGCTCTTAAGAAACTAAAATTTATGATGAATTTAATAGTGGTAAACACATGAACAATATTTGCGACACTAGTGAACATACGAGCAACAATAATAAAAGAAATAATAATTTTCAACTTAAAACTTGTGATACTAGTCAACATATAACAAATAATTTTAAAAATAATAATAACTCTTTTAATATTAGTACTTGTGATACTGGTCAACATATGACCAACAATTTAAAAAATAACACCTAAAAAAAAACCTTAAACATACTGAAAGTGTTGTTTCATGTGAAAAACGAATTAAAAATAATTGTAAAATTGGACAACACATGACCAACAATTTTAAGAGTAATACTTTTTTAAAAAAGCCTAAGCCTCCTAAAATTTTTTTTTCATTCAAAAACAAAAATAAAGATGTTGAGGAATCTAAAATAATTAAAGATATTTTAGAACCTCTTGGACAAGCAAATATAACCTAAATTTGTGAAAATTTAGACAAATCTTGCATATTCGATTACGGTGCTACCGACACCATAACATTTGAACTATCAGGCATAGTCTCAAAATCCAAACCAAGAATTAACCATATCAAAACTGCCAATGGAAGGGTGGTTCTCGTTAAGGGTGGAGGAAGTATTGAAATATCTCCAACTTTAAAACTCTCAAGTTGTCTCTATGTTTCATCTTTATCGCATAAATTGTTATCTATTAGTCATGTGACAAAAGAATTGAATTGCAGAGTCTTAATGCATCTCACCTTTTGTATCCTTCAGAATATCAGGACGGGAGCGATCATTGGGCATGGTACTGAACGTCAAGGATTATATTATGTGGAAGAAGTGACTCAACATGGGACTGTGATGCTTGCTCATGGGACTCCAAATAGAGAAGCTTGGCTATGGCATATAAGATTGGGGCATCCATCCATTGGTTATTTACACATTTTATTTCCAAAATTATTTTCATCAAATGAATCTTTAAATTGTGAAACTTGCATTTTAGCTAGAAGTCATAGACATTCCTATAAACTGAATAACACAAGAGTTGGTCTACCCTTCTCTCTTATCCACACTGATGTTTGGGGACCCGCATAAATTGTTGGGGGACAAAAATTTCGTTTTTCGTACTTTTTATTGATGATTGCACTCATATGACGTGGATCTATTTTTTAAAACACAAATCTGAAGTTTTTGATAAATTTACTATGTTCTATACCATGGTACAAAAACAATTTAAGACCAACATTTAAATTACTCGATCTGACAATGGAAGAGAGTTTAAAAATGATTCTATGAAACAATTCTGTCAAAATAAAGGAATTATTCACCAAACAACTTGCCCACACACCCCTGAGCAAAACAGTACCGTTTAAAGAAAAAATCGTATCCTTTTAGAAATAACTCGAGCACTCCTTATTGAATCTCGAGTCCCTAAGTCTTTTTGGCCTGAAGTCATTGCTATCACTACTTATTTAATCAATAGACTCCCTACCAAAGCTCTTGATCTAAAGACGCCTCTAAAAACTTTCTCTGATTTTACCAAACTTCCACCAACCCTCACTTTTCAACCACGGGCTTTTGGAAGTTCTGTCTTTGTTAACATTCCCAAAATTGATCGGGGTAAACTTGGTCCATGTGCTGAAAAATGTGTGTTCGTTGGCTATGGTATCGACCAAAAGGGATACCGGTGCTTAGGGCTGTAAACGAACCGAACGTTCAGTGAACAGTTCGTGAACCGTTCGGCGGGAAGTTCGTTTATGTTCGTTCGTTTAATAAACGAACGAACATGAACAAGAAATTTCGTTCGATTAGTTAAATGAACGAACATGAACATATGTCTCGTTCGTTCGATAGTGTTCGTGAACGTTCGGTAAGGTGTTCGTGAACATTCGTTGATTTGCGTTCGTTTATGTTCGTATATTTGTGTTTTAATTGAAGATCTTTGTACTTTCTTATATTTTATTTGTATTTTTTTTATTATTAAACTTTTATTTATTTTATTACCCAAACAATGAAAATAGGAAACTCACTTTCATCTTGTTTATGCATCATATCCCTTTCATTTCTCATTATTTACATCGGCGAATACGATCGACCTCCGTTCCACAATAAGGGATTCAAGTTTGAGTGCTACTCTCTGGGCCATCTATCTTTATCCTTCGCCGCGTTCGCCAAATTTATTTGTGTTCGATTGTGTTCGTGAACCGTTCGCGAACACACTCATTTCCTTAATGAACGAACACGAACATAAAACCCCGTTCGGTAAGTGTTCATGAACCGTTCGTGAACACATTTATTTCCTTAACGAACGAACACGAACAAGGCCTTGTTCGTGTTCGTTCGGTTCGTTTACAGCCCTACCGATGCTATAGCCCAAGACGACGACATATGTATACTACCCTAGACTGTAACTTCCTTGAAACTGAATACTACTATACCTCCCAACACAGTGGTCAGGGGGAGTCAGAATATGTTGACACACTGAGTTGGCTTAAATGGGTTCCATCATCACAAGAAGCCAATTACAATGTCCGAGATGAGTCACTTGCTTCCCACCAATCCGATAAACCAACCGTCAGTGCTACTAACCAAGATCCTCCCAGTCCAGTTACCATCGTAAATAATTCTGACACACATGATAATATTCAAAATGTTGCGTCTCATATTGACATGTCTGACATATTTGACAATCATGAGATAACTATAGAACAGACTGTGCAGGAAGAATACCAGGAACCGATACAAGAAGAACATGGTGTGACTACACAAGAAAAAACTAATGAAAGATATGTTTTACCTCCAAGAGTCAATAGAGGGGTTCCACCAAAACGGTACTCTCCAGAAAAGGAAACAAGTTCTTCTAGATATCCCATGGCGAACATCACCAAAGGCAACTTATCTAGAGAAGTCGAGCCCTTTGCTTCCTCCTTGTATGATGAACAAATTCCAAACTCTGCGGAACAAGCCTTGGAGTTAAAAAAACTGGAAGGATTGTCACACCCCGATATTTCCACGTGTTACCGGTGGGCCCGGTGGGGAGTATCTATGACAACTCGAAATCTAGAACCTTTCGTGTATGCTTAAACGTGTGGCTAGTTAACTTATGTGATTAATGACAAATGAACCTTTATGTGATTATGTGTTATTTGTGTGTGCTTGTATGTATGCGATATATGTATATATGAACCGAGACACAAGAACCCGACTCGAGACCATGTGGTCTCGAGTGAACTAGTGAAACAGTGGGCCGGATCGGGCCACACACCCCTTAGCCTACCCGAAAAGCCCATTAGGGTGCACAAGGTGAAACAAGTATATAACCTTGGTGATTATCCATGTTGCCATTTTCTTTGGTTAACACACACACTCTCCACTCTCTCACTAAAACCCTAGACACCAAGCATCACACTCCTTCTCCTTCTTCTTGGATCAAACCGGTGGCACTAGGACTCTCAGATCGAGCTTAGGATCATCATTCGGAAGTTCACTCATCACTCTTCATACCCTCACACTTAGAGAACCCAATCGGTTAGTACTCTACTATGTATTAAGGATTTTGTGTGCTTGATGATTGAATGCTTGTCTCCATGTATTAATAAATGGAAAATGTATGATTATGGCTTTATCATATTCTCGGATGTGTATGTTGATGATAATCGGTTAAACATGTCTTGATTTTAATATATATTGTATGATGAGTTAAGGAGATCTTGTGATTTAAATGTGGTTTAATCATTAGTTGTTGATGTTATGAAATCGGATTGCATGCTCTTAGGTTACAAATCAAATGCTTGTTAAATGGCTGCATATATGTGGAAATCGGATTAGTTGTTTGAATATTTTGGTTGTTGTTTCAAGTTATGATTATGATGAACTATTGGATGATATGATGAACTACTTGGATATTGATGAACATGATGAATGTATGAAGAACTTGTTGAATATCATATGAACATGTTTTGAATATTTGAAAACTGATATGTTTGATCCAATTTAGTAAATTGCTAGACAAACAAACATGTTTAAGTGGATAGTACAAACCATTTCATGAAATCAAATTCCCATTGGATAGTACACTGTACCGAATCAGCAGTTGTCCAACCGAAACCTCCAGTTGCGACTCGAAACCAGTGCATGATGAGTCGAAATCTCCCGGTTGCGACATAGGTTGCGAGTCGCAAACACCTGGTTGCGACTCGAAACCACACTTAATCAGCACACAAACCTTATGACTCGAAACCTCAGTTACGAGTCCGGTTGCGACTCGAGACCAAAACAGCACGAACCGAGACCATGATTGCGACTCAGGTTGCGAGTCGCAAACGCCTAGTTGCGACTCGAGACTATACGCAGATACACGCTGTTTGGGCTTGCACCTCATGTCGGACTTAAGTAATTGGGCCGGACCTTTGGGCCTACTACATGGACCTTATACGTGCTGATGTACATGAATAATTGTTTGGGCTGCCATAGATGATACTTGAATGCAATATGCTAGAAACATCCGTGTGCTACTTGGTTACGAACCTGACTTGTATGATACAACTATGATAGGACGCGAGTAGCCACAACATTGCTTGTTTGACTTTTCTGTGTTTCTACCGAGCAAACCAAGGTGAGTTCACACCCTCTACAAAGCATGGGATTCCCAGGGGTCGGGAATTGGGGTTAAGGAACATGGGTTCCTCGTCCTCCTTGGGTAGGACAGCAAAGGTTCAGGAATATAATTCCTCGTCCTCACGGACAGATAACTCGTACTAGACCAAAACTCTATCATGAAGTCCCTCATTTTTGTATCGACTTAATCGCCGGGCCAATGGCGAGCGGGTCATTAGTTAGATAGCGCTATTTAGGTTTGACAAACCTCACACCGTGCCGCAGAGGACGGGCGTGAACTAATGGACTACTGGCACGTCAATGATGATAGACATTGACAGTTCAGGGCACATAAACATGACTACAGTCAGCAGTCGATATGGTAACGAGTCTAGTGTATACATGGGGTAGCCCCCACGGCCGAAATGCCAGATAACTACACGGGGTAGCCCCCACGGCTGGATTGCCAGAGTAACCGGGAACAAACAAGACACGTTTTTAACTATGGGGTAACCCCCACGGCAGGATGCCAGCTAAAGGAAACTGTTTTCGAAACAACTTAAAACGAACACCCAACCGTGAACTCACTCAACTTGTTGTTGACTCGTTACTACATGCTTTGCAGGTCCTTAGGTTCTTAGCTGGAGCTTGCATGGAGGAGGATCGTTGTGGGACATGGACGTCTGTGTGCCATGTTAAACTTTGAACAATTAAACTTATGTTTTGATTTAAGACTTATGCTTCCGCTTGCAACTTAACTATGTTTTGTTGAACACCAATTGTATTGGTTGAACTTTTATAACTATGTGTTTGCTTGTTCAATATGATTGGTGGCTGGATCCTGGTCAGTCACGCCTCCAAGCGGTAGTACTCCGCAGGTGGATTTTGGGGGTGTGACAGTATCGTGATGTAGTTGATATCATCATAGTCAAACAACACAATTTTAAATGCACAGCGGAAGCAAAAGATAGATTTATTTCAACCGAATAAAATTATAATATTAAGTATCACAATAATAGTTGAAACAGATCCACAGGCGGATCAAAATGAAAAGGAAACATAGTTCATCAGACTTAAATGCATCCAAGCTTGCGAGACTCTTATTGATGCTAAGGAGAGGCCAGCCTATTTCGAGTAGTACCTGCACTTAACCTTTTGGGAAAATACGTCAGTTTACACTGGTAAATACAATTAACTGACTCATTTTGAAAAGGTTTAAAATTTGATTTGAATGCACAAGGCACAAAACATTTTATAACTTGGGATAATTATTTATATATAAACTTGTAAAAGAATTACATGTTCGTTATACGTTCAGTAGCCCGGATTGACACCGGGTTAAAGATTAATAGACACACCACATGATATAGTCCCGCGGCGGGTTTATTCCCGAAACCGGCAGTTATACCTTATTATTTATATATGCACTGTCGGGTGTACGCCTACACCCCGTGCTTAGGTCGTGGCCATTTCGTAAAATGATGCCAAGGATATCCGGGACATGGTCATTAACCCCCCAAAGGCTTTAAGCAAACAAAACAATTTAAACGGGACATTTTAATAAATTAATCTTCATACAATTAAAAATTCAATGCCCGACCAAGCGGTATTTTATATACCGTACCACAAGCCCGTATAGGGAAAATAAGTTAAAAGTACTTACCTTTGCAAGTATTAATCACAAATAGCAAGTGCGTGTAGCTTTTACCGGGTCTCCTATTCTGGAACAAAGGTTTTTAATAACCTATTAGATTCCTAACGGGTCTTTAATTAAGCCTAAACTTAGATCGGTTAGTTTTAAAGGAAGATACGGTTCAAACGCACGATTAAGCGAAGACCGGAATAGAATGTGATTTAGACCCGACAAGTTTGAAGACTTGTATAATTTGGGTAAACTAAACTCATTCTGGATTTTGAGACAAAATGATAAGGTTTGACCCGTTTCGGTCAATTTATGCAAACTAGTTACATAAACCGAACCGAACGCGCAAGATGCGTAACGAGTAACCGTATGAGTCATATACAGGTTTTCTAAGTTAATATGCCTTAAATATGTTGTGACATCAGTAAGATATCTTCTATTATGCCCGAAATGGATTTAAACTCAAACTATGCCCCGTAGGGGCATTTTGGTCATTTTAAAGGTTATAAAAGAGTTTAAATAAAAATCTGAGTTACAGGTCTGATTTAATCAGTAAAAATATTTATTTTTTATAAGTTATAACAGTAGGGTATTGTAAATATGTAAAATTTATCATCTATAACCAAACTATGCACTTTAGGGGCATTTTGGTAATTTCACATAGGCTTAAAAGGTCAAAACTGGAAATATGAGTTTAAAAATTTTACCTACTGTTAACATATAATAATTTACTTAAAATATCAGTAGGTATCTTACCTTATATGTTTAAAATAGTTTTAATACATACTATGCGTTAAAAATGCTTAAAAAGGCGATTTTGAGCTATTTCCGGGTTTTTAAAGGAAAGCTGATATTTTTATTATTTCAGAAGGCTCAAAATGTTTTATTTATTATATTAGATCAGTAGAAAAATGTTTGGTATCAAAAGAATTTATAAAACTCATTTTATAGCCCAAAAGGGCAAAACTGGCAATTACTGAATTAAGCTTAGAACTCTATGTTATGCTCAGCCTAAAATTAAATAAAAATCTTCAAAAATCCCAAAATATTATATAACATCAGTGGGTAAAAATTTTGGTATTAAAAATCGGGTTTAGATAGGCTATATGCTAATTACGCCGTTTAATTAATAAAAAGCTTCTTATTTACGCTAATGAGGATAACTCCTAATCTAGACCTCAAACTGATGTCAAATTTTAGGAACAACTTTATAAATCAGTAACTAAGGTTTCTATTCTTTTACATTTTCAAAAATCACGTTTTAAGGTCATATGGGCATAATAGTCAACATTTAAGCATTTAACGGAAACATGCATATGAATCGGATAACTAATGAACCAAGTTGTATAATCACATAGGGTTATACTAACATATAACCTGGTCCAAATAAGGCTCTAAGGCATTTCTAAAACATGCTACATTGGGTCAGAACTGAAAGTCAAAGCAAAAGTCAAATTATGCGACTTTCGGTTCCGAACCGAGCCAAAACTGAAAATTGTCGGGTTGAACATGTTTAGACATGTTCTTACATTAATTACCAAGTTATATTAGTGGTGAAACAGGTTGCATAGGTTCTACATTGCTAATTATGCATTAATTTGAAAATAAGCTTTCTGTTGACTTTTTAAGATAACTTTGACCCGAAAATTGACCTACTTAGAGTGGGAATCAGAGAGTACCCTTTTAAGGGTTTATTACCCACATAATTACCAACTCATAGGTACTTTTAATTTGAGATTTGACTGGACAATTATTGATTAATCTCGAAGTCAAACTCTAATTACGACGGTTTGACTTTAAGCTTATTAACTAAGCTAAACTGACTTAATAAAGGTTAAGGACACTTACAAAGGTCCTAAGTATGATCAGGGATCCTAAGAAAGCCTGTTGCTGATCAGGGAAGCTCCAGATATAAGCCTTGAGTGAGCTTGAAGTGAGCAAGTTTCAAGAGTTGCAACAATGCACTATATATACAAACTTAGATTGCATGAGATGATGCCAAGCAAGTCTACTGATGTTTTATGATGGTCCCATGTATCCCTATAATGCCAAAAACCAGTTGCAAAGCCCCTGAATTCGAAAACCACTCTCCTAAGGCAGTGCAACAGGCTGAACAGGCAACTGCCCATTTTCTGCTGCCAGCGACGGTCTTACGGACCGTAAGAATAACCCCTTGCGGTCCATATCCACCTCTTACGGATCGTAAGCCCAGAGAGATGCGGTCCGTAACCGACTTTAATTTGTATCGCCCGGTTGCAGTGCTTGCGGACCGTAAGCCTAAGGCCATACGATCCTCAATGCATCTTAGATATGGTCTTGCAAGAGATCGTTTATACAACATATTATTCAATATTGTAAATTGAGATACCTTGATTTTGAAAGCCCTAGGATTTTCTCCTGTAGGAATCTCTCCATGTTGTATGTATCTCATAATTGGAAGGATCAATGATCTTGAATGAGATTGAGTATCATCACTAGGGATGATTGCAGAATCCTCTTCTATCTCTATGGCTACATGATCCTCGATAGCAGGGGTCAGGATGTGGATAATAGGGATCTTGATATCCTCCGGGATCTTCAAGGATGATCCTAGATTGGCTAATGCATCAGCCTCTGCATTCTCTTCCCTTGGTACCTGTGTCAAACTAAAGGAAACAAAAGAGAGTGCCAATTCTTTGACTATCTCTAAATATTTGATTAGCTTTTCACCTTTAACAGCATAGGATCCATTAAAGTGATTAGTAATTAACAACGAATCTACATGTACCTCAAGATACCTGATCCTCATATGCTTTGCAATTTGCAAACCAGCTATCAAGGCTTCATACTCAGCCTCATTGTTGGTAGTTTGAAATTCACAAGCTATGGAGTGGGGTATTATGTCCCCCTGTGGCGATTTTAGTAGTATTCCAAGCCCTGTTCCTTTGACATTAGAAGCACCATCAGTGAAGAGTATCCAAGGATCCTTAGTTTCTTCTAGCTGTTGGACCTCTAACTCAGCTTCCTTTTGCAAGTCACTACTAAAATCTGCCACAAAGTCAGCTAAGGCTTAGGATTTGATGGCAGTCCTTGGTTCATATCTTATATCATATGCACTAAGCCTCACTGCCCACTTAGCCATCCTTCCTGACATTTCAGGTTTCCTGAGAACATTCTTAATTGGGATTAGTTTTAACAACAATGGCATGAGTTTCAAAATAATGTCTTAATTTAGTAGATGTCATAATTAATGCAAGGATAAGTTTTTCTAAATGTGAATACCTGGATTCAGCATCAAGCAAACTCTTACTTACATAATAGACAGGATGTTGTGTACCTTCGTGATCCTTAACTAGGACCGCACTTACTGCTTTAGAGGATACCGCTAAATACAAGGATAATATATCCCATTTCTCTGGTTTCATCAAGGCAGGGGCTGATGATAGGTAATTCTTAAGAGCTTTGAGAGCATTTTCGTGCTTTTCAGTCCACTCAAATTTCTTGTTCTTCCTCAAAATGTCATAGAATTCCTTGCATTTTTCTGAGGATTTGGATATGAACCTGTTCAAGGCCGCAATCCTGCCTGTCAATCTTTGCACATCCTTAGCATTGGCAGGAGATTTGATATTCACAATAGACTTGATTTGCTCTGGACTTGCTTCAATGCCTCTTTTTGTCACCATATAGCCTAGGAATTTACCTGCTTTAACACCAAAGTGACAATTGGAAGGATTTAGTTTCATATTAAATTTATCAAGGATATTGAATGCTTCCTCCAAGTCTCTAAGGTGATCCTCAGCTTTCTTGGATTTAACCACCATGTCGTCTAGGGGTGTGCAATAACCGAACCGTTAACCGAAACCGAACCGAAAATCGATAAAACCGAACCGAAATTAACCGAAAGTCGGTTAACGGATATTTTTTTTACCATCGGTTAACCGAAATTAACCGAACCGAACCGAACCATTTATTTCTTTATATATTTCTAGCTTTTATACCTCTATTTCATGTTTTATACTTTCATTTCATTTAATAATATTTCTATTTCATTTATTTATGCCTTCATTTCATTTATTTATACATTCATTTCATTTATTTAAACATCTATTAATGCATTTATACCTCCATTTCATTTATTTATACATCTATTTCATGTATTTATACCTTCATTAAATGTATTTCTAAGCAAGAAAAATAGCCCTTGTTTGAATTGGTTATTAACCGAACCGAACCGAAAACCGACAAATTAACCGAATTAACCGAACCGATTAACCGATGACTTCGGTTACGGTTACGGATAATGCTAATAACTGAACCGAACCGAACCGTGCACACCCCTAATGTCGTCTATGTAAACTTCCATAGTGTGTCCTATTTGTTCCTTGAACATCATATTGACTAGCCTGTCCGAAGTAGTTTATCTACCTCTTCCTGGATAATAGCATTCCTTTCAGGTGCAAACTTCCTCCTTTTTTGATGAGTTGGCTTGAATGACCTGTCAATGCCAAGTTTATGAGTAATTATATCCTTAGATGTACCTGTTATATCCTCATGCTTCCAGGTAAAGGTGGTTTTCCTCCTCTTAAGGAAGGATACTAGATCCTGTTCAATGTTGCTAAGGATCCCTGATCCTATGAAGACTATGGATTCAGGATCATGAGGATCCATAAGGATTTCCTTCACATCCTGCTCTCTTGCCTCCAAGACATCTCTTGGAGAATGCTTTAATTGCTTTTGCTCCCTAGGTTTCGAGGCTGGCTTCATTGATGATGTGTAGCAATTCTTAGCTTTTTGCTGGTCACTTTCAATTTTCACCACCCCCATGGACTAGGAAGCTTCACACACTGATGATAGGTAGAAGGGACTGCCTTCATGTCATGTATCCATGGCCTGCCAAGGATAACATTACAACAAGATAAGCAATCTATAACACAAAGTTTTTGATAAGAATGGAGTCCTTTAATATAGATGGGGAGTTTGATGTCCCCCAATGTATTTTTGGTTTCCCCACTAAATCCCACAAGTACTGAGGATCTTGGGACAATGCCTGATTCAGGGATGTTCATCTTCTTGAGGACATCAAACTGGATGATGTTTCCTCTATCTATCAGGATCCTGCGAACAAAATGGTTTGAAATAAATAGAGTAATAACAAGACCATCATGATGAGGATCCTGAACATCAAGAAGATCATCCTCATCAAAAGTTATGATCTTATCCTTGGTGACAGTGGAGGTCCGGATGGGTCTGTCTCCATTATCCATCTTGGTTTCTTTGGCATGTCTTTTGGCTGCTGAAAAGGAAGTACCACATGTTTTGGTTAAAAATCAAGCAAAGATAATGCAACCAAATCTTTTGTTGTGAGGTGTGATGCTTAAATCAATGAACAATATTAAGGATCACTCAGAAATGTAATGAATAAGTGACACAATGATTTATACGAGGAAAAAGCCCTTGATCAAGAGTTGATCTCCGGCAAAAAAAACCTCGGGTGATGGAAACTACCGATCACCAACTCAGATTAAACAAAAAATGTATTACAACTTTGGATGATAGCGAGCTTGTTACAAGGATCACTAGAGTGTAATGTGTAAGAAAGTGTGTAATCGCCAAGCAAACTATCGAGAGCTGATAAGAGCAGTTACGAGTGTGTGTGTTTAGCCAAAAATAGCCAAGTGTTCTAATTTAGCTCGCTATCCCCTTATAAATTTGGAAAATATCTAAGCTAACTAACTATCCGCATTTCATGCAAGTCTTCCACGAACTCCATAACGTCCATATTAGTCAAGCACGTGCGGAATAAATAGAGAATATGCTCCAGGAATATCGCCAAGACCAAGTCCAAGCACGTACTCCTGCAAAACAACATCATATTCAAAGTAGACAATCGTTAGTATAAGGATACTCATGATGATCCTGGATCCTGATCCTACAATACTTTCTGAGGATCACTAATTCAAACAGAATTGAGGATCCCTAAGCCCTACAGTAATTGAGGATCACTGATCATTGGTAAATCCTCCCCTAACAATTGCCCCCAAAATATAAGGAGTAAAGTGTAAATAAACGAGTTATATTTTCTCGTTCTTATCCGTAACAAACCAACGGATATATAGCCGTTAAATCCTGACTAGCCGTTGCATCCTGACGTCACTGAAGTGACTATCCTGCAAATTCATGATTATAAATTGAAGTTAGAGATAAGGGTTAGGAAGCATTTAAATTCGTGTGTTTCATCCTTTAAATCCTCATTCGAAGATCTGATCAGGTACTTCTCTTTCCTCTCTCTCTTCATATTCTCATTCTGTTTCTTCTTCTTCACCATCATCATGACCAAGATGATGCTGAGATCTTCACCGGCTAAGGATCACAAAAAGGACAGTCCCTCGAAGAGCCAAGGGATCATCGAAGGCTCTGTGAAAGAAAGATGCTGCTTTACTGATCCACAGATAGACAGGATCCGCCATTGTTTTCCGGCGAACACCGTTCTTAAAGCCTTTGATCCCACCGTCCTGAGCGCCTTTGTTTCTGAAACCTGGGTAGCTTTTCCGGTCACCCCATTTATGATAGGATACTCGTATCCTTTTCCTGATTTCACCCAATCTTTCTTCTCTCTTACCGGCATCTCTTACATCCAAGCAATGACAATGATGTGGAGGGTCTTGTATACCCTTGAAAGAATCATTGAGCATGAAGGTATTGATCTGGGAATGTCAGAATTAGCAGAGATGTACAACCTTGTGAGCCATGGATCTCACCGATATCTATTCAAACACAAACCCGGTGAAGAACACCCCATCTTCAAAACCACTAAGAATGACACCAACTGGAAAAGGCGATTCTTCTTTGTCAGAAGGGATTCCATCCCTGATGGGAAAGATCTTCCAATAAAATGGGTTACTCATGGTAGGATAGAGGATCCTCATAGAAGGATCATAGGATACCCTGTCTCCGCTGAGGATCACTGACTCCTTCGTTTCTATTTTGCAGCTATTACCGTTTCACACATTATCACAACATCTGCAACGAAGGAAAGGCTTGCTGCTTTCCGGAGGCTTGATCCTGCAATAAGAACATTTCAAGCAAATACCCAGGATTCTCAGGAAGTATCCTCAGTCTCCGTTACGATGTCAAGTAAGTATCCCATTCTGTGCATAACTAAATGTTTAAATAAAAATGAAATAAGGATACTTATCTGTTTTGGATGTGTAGGTGCTGGAAAATCATCGAAGTCTGCTACCCGTTTCAGTGTCACCGATCTCACCACTGTTGGTCCCAGGTCTGGGAAGAAAAAGGCTGCTGCTAGCCCAAGTACTGCCATCCCCAAGCCTACCGCCTCCAAGGGAAAGAAGAGGAAGGCCTCTGAGGCTGACAATCTAGAAGGCTTGCCTCTAATCCGCCACCAGTTCCTTGAGTACTTTGCTGATGTAAGGATCATTGACTTAGCTTAATTATCCTGCCCACTTGAGGATCATGTGATCCTAAACTTTACATTGTCTTTTTGAAGAAATTTGCTGAAATCGAGGACTATGTAGGCAGTATTGAAGAGGTTGAGCAAAAGTGTGTGGACCTCCAAAAGATCATGCTGGCCAAGGATAAGAAGATTGCCTCCCTTGAAAACGATGTCAATCTGGTAAAGAGGGAACTTGTCCTGGCTCATATCACTGCTGATCAGGAGAAGGCTGAAATCACCAATGATTCCAAAATCTCCGCTGCCATCGCTATGTACAAAACCAAGTTGCAGATGGCCCAAGAAGCTCAGGATCCTGACTTTGACAAGAGCAACTGGGATATAGAGGGCTGGAAGGCAAGGTTGGCTGATCTGGATGACGAAGAAGAGGCTGGTGAAGTCCTGGCAATTGAGGCTGGCAGCAGTGGGGTTAAGGATCATGTGGATGATGCCGGAGCTGGAGGAGCTGGTGAAGGTGATGCAGTGATGTGTGTAAAATGCAACATATAAATTACATCAAATAAGGCATAAAACTAACCCTTTTTAAGTACTAATATTGGAAAAAGAGTGTTTTTGTCTTCCTTTTGTATTTTCAGGATTAAATGAGCTCAAAAAAAGCAAAAGAAGCAAAAAGACAGCTAAATCCAACATAAATACAAGAAAAGGAATATTAGTGGACTGCCCGACCCCTCAACGGCACCTTCCAAAGCAAAATAGAGAAATCAGAAGACTGAACACGCCCCGTGCTCAGCCAGCACGGGGCCGTGCCCAAGAAGCAGCAGAAAAGACAAACCTATAGAAGCTTCTATTGCCCACCACGGGTCGTGCTCAGCGGACACGGGGGCGTGTCGAAAGTACAGCAGGCGCATTTATTGTAATTGCGAATTACAATTAATGAGGAGAGAGATTGTCAGACAGACACGGGGCCGTGCCCAGCGGACACGGGGCCGTGTCCAGCTCTCTGTTCAGCCTATAAATAGGAGGGCTTGGATTCATTTCATCTCATCCCTTGGCACACCACCTCTCTCACACTTCATCCACCACCCACCACCATCACAACACCATCATCCACCACCATCATCCATTGTCCATCGTAGAGTGTGTGAGTCGTCTCGGGATCCAAGATTGATCGTAAGAGTTCTTGACAATCAAGGCCATGTTTGCCTAAGTCTCTTACATCACTTGGTGAAGACAAAGTGTCTAGTATAATACTTTTTATTTCTAATCTTTTGCACTTTTTATTTGGTTTTGTATTAATGACTTTAATAACTAGTTACTTATGTTGAAGGTGATCTTTCCTTATCGTTTATCCATGGTGTCTTGGCATTATTTTACTGTCTATATAAAATAAAGGATTTTCACCATTCATATCTCCACGGTCTATATGGAGATATGTTGGCTACCTGGTCGGGGATTAAGGGAACGGTTTGGTAAAGGTCTTGCCATTGTTCAGCGTTTAGAGGTCCTGCAATGGACCTGGGTCAAATTTAGTAGGACCTCCTTCAATACTTCACGGTATTGGATGGCGGGGGTCCAAACTCTTTGATCCCCTCATAAGTTAACTACTATTAATACTATAACCCGGCTATTTAGGACTGTATCCCTGCTGACTCAGACTACTTAGCCGAGGGTAACGTCACCGCCACAAGCGGGGCCTACCACAATACTGGATTAATAACTTAGTTCATTATCTTCCAATAATCCACCCTTTTAGGATTGTATCCCTGCTGACTCAAACTACTGGGGTGAGGGTAACGTCACCTTCAAAAGAGGGGCCTACTACAATAACTAAGATAATCTCTTAATTATGTGCAAAAGTGCGGAAATAATCAAAGGTTATACTAGATACGAATCGGAACCAAGTGATTCATCTTGTCTATCTGTTTTTTTTTATTTTTATTTTCAGCATTTTAGTTAGTTTTTAATTTTCTTAGTTTAAAACATTTTTCTAAACTTTTATTTTGGTTAGACGTTGAGGATAAACCGGTACTAAAAGCTCTTGTGTCCTTGGACGACCTCGGTATCTTACCAACGCTATACTACACTCAACGATGGGTGCACTTGCCCATATGTGTGTTTAGTGTTAGTGAAATATCGTGTTTTATAAATTTAAAACTTGGCTAAAATAAGTGTTAAAAAGGGCTTAAAATATACACCTAAAATAAGTAACACTTCGCACGCATCAAGTTTTTGGCGCCGCTGCCGGGGACACAAGGATTTTAAGAAAGTTAGGAATCAACGGCCTAATCATCTTTTATTTTTCTTTTTAATTTTTTTTAGGATTTTTCTTAGTTTTTTCAGCTTCTGCAGAGCTCAGCACGGGCCGTGCCCGGTCAGACACGGGCCGTGCCCAGCATCATCACTGGCAGTTTTTATTTTCTGAGTTACAGAGAGCTGAACACGGGGCCGTGTCGGTGCAACACGGGGTCGTGTCCAACTCGCAGTAACTGGGAATCCAGAAAACAATTACTGTATCTCTGACCACGGGCCGTGTTCACTGAGCACGGGGCCGTGGTGAACCTTCTGACCAACGTTCTTTTCTGTTTTTATTGCAGGACTTGGAACCCAGGTGCCACATTTGACCCTCCTACGTAGTGCATGAGCTCCAGTTCTAGTAGAGACATAAAAGAACCCTTGGAAGAACCCGAACGCTTTCTCAGAAAAAGACTTAAAGCTAAAAATCAAGAAAAAGCTTCGGGGGACCCAATTCCAATGGCGGACCAACGTACCCTCATGGATTACCTACGGCCTACCGTAGGCAATCTCGGCGCCGCTATCAATGCACCAAATGTCGAGGCCAACAACTTCGAACTTCGGCCGCATTTGATACAAATGCTCCAAAACTCCGCAACCTTCCACGGGCTTGCGGACGAGGATCCCCATCTACATATTACTAACTTCTTTGAAATATGTGATACCTTTCGGATCAATGGAGCATCAAATGACGCCATCCGCCTTCGAATGTTTCCTTTTTCACTAAAAGACCGAGCTAAGGCTTGGCTTAACACCCTCCCAGTTGGATCGGTAAACACCTGGGATGAACTCGCCCAAAAGTTTTTGTATAAGTATTTCCCTCCTGCTAAAACGGCTAAATTAATGACTGAAATTAATACATACTCACAAGAGGATGGGGAATCCTTATATGAAACTTGGGAAAGGTTCAAAGAGCTTCTAAGAAAGTGTCCTCACCACGGTCTAGCGGTATGGCAACAAGTATCCACTTTCTACAATGGATTGTTGCCACACACAAGACAAACACTTGATTCAAGCTCCGGGGGACTTTTAGGTAATCGTCGTCCAAATGAAATATATAACCAAATTGAGGAAATTGCTCAAACCAATTTTCAATGGCACACTCCCCGAGGCAATAAATCCATTGCCCCGGGCGCCCATAAGGTTGATGAAAGCACCTCTTTACAAGCCCAAATCGAGGCCCTCTCTTCAAAAATCAAAAAGCTAGAAATGACAAAAGCGGCCTCGGTTATGTCTTGTGAAGGGTGTGGTGGGTCACATGAAAATTGGAGTTGTATGAAAGAATTAGATGAACAAACCGAAACGGTAAACTACATGGATAATAGACCTAGGCCGTCGGGTCCTCCAACGGGTACCTACAACCAAGGATGGCGTAACCACCCAAATCTTGGTTGGAGAGATCCCGGCAATAGTAGTAACCAACAAAACCAACGAACTAATTTTCAACAACCGCAAAATTTTTCTCAACAACAAGGTGGAAGAGAAAGGCTTGAAGATACTGTATCTTGCCTCATCTCTGACACTGAAAAGAAAAACTCGGATCGATTTCAACAATTGGAATCGAATTTCAGAAATCAACAAGCTAGCATTCAAAACGTTGAAAAACAATTAAATCAACTAGCTCAAAATTTCTCCGAGAGACCACAAGGCGCGTTACCAGGTAATACCGAAACGAACCCGAAGGCACAAGTACATCTCATCACATTAAGAAATCGAACCGTGGGACCCGAGGATGCTCCATTACCGCCAAATGAAAGAAGCCATTCTAGCCAGCCTATAACTCCTCCTGCGCCAGAAAAGGCTTCTACACCAAATCAGGAGGCCACCAAGACTCCTCAAATTCCATACCCCGGTAGGTTAAATCATCAAAAGACTGATGAGCAATTCGCAAAGTTCGAAAGCTTACTAAAACAATTGCATGTTAATATTCCTTTTATTGAGGTCCTAACACAAATGCCTAAATATGCAAAATTCATGAGGGATTTCCTCACTCACAAAAGGAAAATTGAATCATTGCAATTAGTTAACTTAGGCGAAGAATGCTCAGCTCTAGTACTCAACAAACTTCCACAAAAGAAAATCGACCCCGGGAGCTTCACAATCCCTTGTTCGATTGGAAAGTCCCCCGTCCGAAATGCTTTAGCCGATCTTGGGGCTAGCATCAACCTCATGCCCACATCAATGTTCAAGCGACTCGGCCTAGGAACAACAAGCCCTACAAAGATGAGCATACAACTCGCCGACAGGTCCGTCAAATTCCCACAAGGTGTCGCCGAAAATCTGCTAGTTAAGGTTGACAAATTCGTCTTTCCAACCGACTTTGTCATCCTAGACATGGAGGAAGACACCGATGTCCCTCTCATCCTCGGGAGGCCATTTCTAGCCACCGCCCAAGCGTTGGTGGATATGAATGACGGAACTCTTACATTGAAGTTTGGGGATGAGGAAGTGAAATTTGAATGTGGAAAGCGAGTAGAGGAAGAAGATCCGGTCAACTACATGAAGGTCATAGACTCAAGCTTGGATGATGATCTCCGACGGTGTAACATGGGATGCAACACATCCCACTTGAGTAACATATGACCAGGCTTTGGGTCTAGCCAAGGACCCTTATAAACGTGGCGCACCATGGAGGCATTCCACGGAACTATCCTTAGTTTAATTTAGATTAATTTTTATGTTTTCTAGTTAGTTTTAACTTTCATGAATAAAACACACTCATGGTGGTAAAGGATGAAAAGGGGAACGAGAAAAATGAACCCATGCACAAGAACAAGACAACCCGACAATTCTCTCCATTTCAGAAGGTTCAACACGGGCCGTGCCCAACCAACACGGCCCCGTGTTGAGCACCCTGCAGAAAACGCCTAGTTCAGGTAACTGGACACGGGCCGTGTTCACCCAACACGCCCCCGTGTCCAGGCTTCTGTTTCTCTTGTTTTAATTCTGTTACTGGCACTTGAACATGGGGCCGTGCCCGGACAACACGGGGCTATGTTCAGTGCCCAGTAACACAAATTTTTGCTTTTTAAACACTATTTTACACATCTAATCAACCTAAAAATTTATTTTTGGGACACATTGAGGACAATGTGTAATTTAAGTGTGGGGGGGGGGATGCTAAAACCTTGAACTTTGCAAGTCCTAAATACAAGCCTTACACAAAACTCTATTGGAACCGCTAATCACCCCAAATTTTTTTCAAAAATTTCATTTTTTTTTACTTGTCTAGGTTTAACTCGGGAAATTCAAGTTCTCAAAAAGGTTATATTTTCACAAATTTACAACCGATAGCGTAGTGATAAAAAGAACCAACATAAGAAAATTATGAAAAGGCATGACAAACTTATTTAAAATTTGATTTTATATACTTGATCACATAAAAACCCATTCCCACAAAAGTGAGTTTTGAGCCTTTATTGAGCACACAATTACATATCATTAGACTAAATGCTCATTTTTCGTTTCTTGTGTGAATAGCCGCTTGGTTCTTACGACTCTAGAACTTGTCATGATGATACATTCCCGGTCCTTATCAACTTAAACCCGAGTAAGTAAATGATGGAGGCATTAGGACTAACCCTTTTTATTTCTACATCATTATTTTTCTTTTTCTTTTACCACCTACCAAAAAATCCCCCTAGTTAGCCCCTTTGAGCCTAAACCTTTTCGTTTCATCACCCAAACAAAAACCCTTTTACCCACCAAAACCTTTTTCATTTTTAACCCTTTATTTTAGTAACAAGTTCGGTTCTTCGTAAAAAAAAAATGTGTGATAATGATGAAGCAAAAAGAAAATAAACAAACAAGTTAATAAAAAATAACTTGGTTTGAATAAAAGCTTCATCAAAATAAAAAGTTGCAAAAATACGAAAACCGACACTTGTTACGCTTTTAGCCCTTTTTCTACTAACCACTAACCCAACCACCTACCTTTAACCCTAGCCTAACCCTTAACCCACAAAGTCCTCTTGATATCTACAAAGGTATAAAAGTTAAAAAGGAGGAGGATTGATTTCTTGGCAAGCCTATGGTAGGAATAAGTTCCATGCCGCTCTCGAGTGATTCACTAAAAATACACCTTCGGCCGAGTGTGAGTGACTTCTCCCGTGAGGTATGTGAACTTGTATATAAATGGAATTTTAGAAAGGCATGTTATGCCCAAATAAGTAATTTCTCCTATGAAAAGTTCTAAATAAATCATTACGAATAGAATTGTAAATAAATAAAAATACAACCCAAAAAGATCTTGGATATCCCGACACTCTACGACAAGCCCAAAACCTTCTCTTCTACCTATTCCATTTGAGAGTGTAAGCCACATATTAAAGAGTTTTGCTTGAGGACAAGCAAAAGTTCAAGTGTGGGGGTATTTGATGTGTGTAAAATGCAACATATAAATTACATCAAATAAGACATAAACCTAACCCTTTTTAAGTACTAATATTGGAAAAAGAGTGTTTTTGTCTTCCTTTTGTATTTTCAGGATTAAATGAGCTCAAAAACGCAAAAGAAGCAAAAAGACAGCTAAATCTAACATAAATACAAGAAAAGGAATATTAGTGGACAGCCCGACCCCTCAACGGCACCTTCCAAAGCAAAATAGAGAAATCAGAAGACTGAACACGCCCCGTGCTCAGCCAGCACGGGGCCGTGCCCAAGAAGCAGCAGAAAAGACAAACCTATAGAAGCTTCTATTGCCCACCACGGGCCGTGCTCAGCGGACACGGGGGCGTGTCGAAAGTACAGGAGGCGCATTTATTGTAATTGCGAATTACAATTAATGAGGAGAGAGATTGTCAGACAGACACGGGGCCGTGCCCAGCGGACACGGGGCCGTGTCCAGCTCACTGTTCAGCCTATAAATAGGAGGGCTTGGATTCATTTCATCTCATCCCTTGGCACACCACCTCTCTCACACTTCATCCACCACCCACCACCATCACAACACCATCATCCACCACCATCATCCATTGTCCATCGTAGAGTGTGTGAGTCGTCTCGGGATCCAAGATTGATCGTAAGAGTTCTTGACAATCAAGGCCATGTTTGCCTAAGTCTCTTACATCACTTGGTGAAGACAAAGTGTCTAGTATAATACTTTTTATTTCTAATCTTTTGCACTTTTTATTTGGTTTTGTATTAATGACTTTAATAACTAGTTACTTATGTTGAAGGTGATCTTTCCTTATCGTTTGTCCGTGGTGTCTTGGCATTATTTTACTGTCTATATAAAATAAAGGATTTTCACCATTCATATCTCCACGGTCTATATGGAGATATGTTGGCTACCTGGTCGGGGGTTAAGGGAACGGTTTGGTAAAGGTCTTGCCATTGTTCAGCGTTTAGAGGTCCTGCAATGGACCTGGGTCAAATTTAGTAGGACCTCCTTCAATACTTCACGGTATTGGATGGCGGGGGTCCAAACTCTTTGATCCCCTCATAAGTTAACTACTATTAATACTATAACCCGGCTATTTAGGACTGTATCCCTGCTGACTCAGACTACTTAGCCGAGGGTAACGTCACCGCCAAAAGCGGGGCCTACCACAATACTGCATTAATAACTTAATTCATTATCTTCCAATAATCCACCCTTTTAGGATTGTATCCCTGCTGACTCAAACTACTGGGGTGAGGGTAACGTCACCTTCAAAAGAGGGGCCTACTACAATAACTAAGATAATCTCTTAATTATGTGCAAAAGTGCGGAAATAATCAAAGGTTATACTAGATACGAGTCGGAACCAAGTGATTCATCTTGTCTATCTGTTTTATTTTTATTTTCAGCATTTTAGTTAGTTTTTAATTTTCTTAGTTTAAAACATTTTTCTAAACTTTTATTTTGGTTAGACGTTGAGGATAAACCGGTACTAAAAGCTCTTGTGTCCTTGGACGACCTCGGTATCTTACCAACGCTATACTACACTCAACGATGGGTGCACTTGCCCATATGTGTGTTTAGTGTTAGTGAAATATCGTGTTTTATAAATTTAAAACTTGGCTAAAATAAGTGTTAAAAAGGGCTTAAAATATACACCTAAAATAAGTAACACTTAACACGCATCATGCAGCAAAGGTGTAAGCTGCAGGAATGGGCGATGATGGACATTTCTAGACGTGGCCGGAGCCCATTTTTTAGGACTTGGTAATAGTTTTTTGGTTATAGTGTTTTGGAACAATATTGGGTTGTACTTGAACAATAGTTTCTAAGGTTATGGATCATGGATCCTTAGACAATAGGTAGGATAATGGGTGGTGGATGGATCCTCTGTTTGGGGGATGAAGCCACTTGTTATCCTGCCACCTTTTATTTCCTGCACTCTTAAGACCCGTTAACAATGGACACCCTTTGCCAACCCATGTGGACGGGCCACGTTTTGCTGGTAGAATCGTGGGTTGGCAATTTTGACAACATTAAAGGGTTTAAAATTTTGTGAATAAATAAAATCTTAACTTTTTGGCTATTTCCCGTGTTGTTATCCTTGTGAATACTTTACTTTTCAATTGTCGTGATATATATATTTTGTCTGAATTTATTAAGTAAAGAAGAAAAATTTAATAAATATTCTCTAAAAGTTTAGGATATGATCAAGGATCACAAATCCTATATTTGACAAATTCTGAAAAGTAGTGTAGTTTAAGGATCACAAGATCAGTTGTCAAAGGATAAGGGTCACTCAGATGAATAATACATAAAATCAAAATAGTTAAGGATCATACCTGAGAATCCAAGTTAGGATCCTAACCTTTAACACTTATAATCAGGATAACCAAAAGACAAACCTTAGTAGAAGGTAAGGATCAAGGATCCTTGGTCATTTAGCATCAAAAACCTGAAATAGGATATAATTTGGGACTAAGCCAATATAAGATAAAAGTTAGTAACTGGGGAGAAGCCCAACAATTCTGGGGACAAACCCAATATACTGGGGACAAGCCCAAAGGATAACTGGGGACAAGCCCAAAGGATAACTGGGGATAAGCCCAAGGATAACTGGGGACAAGCCCAAGGATCGTGTGTAAACTGGAGTATGGCCCTCACTGGCGACTATCCAAACTTAGTGACATGAAAATGCCAAAACCTTAGCTAACGTGAAAACGTTAGAAACCTTAGGAACGGATGTATGGTACGTCTACCATTATACGTAGGATCCTGAATACAGCCAGTACAATGAAATTGTCAGCCCCTAAAGCGAGTACTGGTCCCATTGCCATGAACTGTACCAGGATCATCGTGCGCTACTGGCGATACTGGGGACATGCCCAAACTAGGGTCAAGCCCAAATAACTGGGGTCAAGCCCAAATAACTGGATACTTCTATGGATACTCAATCCTTTGTTAAGGATACCTGAACCTTCAAAACTCAGAATCAAGTGAAAGAAGGATAAAGGATGCATGATCCTTATCCTTATATAAGATAATTAAAGAATGAAATAGTTCGAGATTATAATATTACCAAAATGAGGATCCTCTGTCCTGTAAGGATCCTTCAAGGATACTTGTCAGGTAAGGATCATGGATCCTTATTACATGAAGTATTTCTTCAAATGGACAGCATTCCAAGCTCTTGGTAGCAAATCGCCTTCCATTGTTAGCAATCGATATGCCCCCTTTCCTGCCTCGGCTTCGATCAAATAAGGGCCTTCCCACTTTGGTGCCAACTTTCCATCAGCAGGATTGGTGGTATTCTGAAATGCTTTCCTTAATACCATATCACCAACTTGGAATTTCCTGACCCTGACATTTTTGTTGTAAGCTCCAGGCATCCTTTGTTGATAACTGGCCATCTTTATCCTTGCCAAATCCCTGAGTTCTTCTATAGTATCCAAATCTTGAACCAAGTTTTCAGCATTTTCTTCAGGATCACGAATGCTTGTTCTTGCAGTAGGAACCACCATCTCTGTAGGGATCACTGATTCTGCCCTAAATACCAAAGAAAATGGAGTTTGGCCAGTGGCATTCTTGGGAGTTCTCCTATCAGCCCAAAGCACATCAGGTAGTTCTTCTGCCCATTTTCCTTTCTTGGATCTAAGCTTCTTCTTTAAATTGTTGATGATGATCTTGTTGGATGATTCTGCCTGACCATTAGCTTGTGGGTGGACTGGTGTTAATGTTATCATCTTAATCCCCCAGCTGTCACAAAAGTTAGTAGTTCTACTCCCAATAAATTGGGATCCATTATCACAAACAATTTCAGAAGGGATACCAAATCTAGTAATAATATTTCTCTTGATAAAGGATATCACTTCTTTTTCTCTGACTTGGGCAAAGGCTTCAGCCTCTATCCACTTGGAGAAGTAGTTAGTCATAGCAAGCATGAATACTTTTCCATCAGGTGCCTTAGGAAGCTTACCAACTATATCCATTCCCCATCTCATAAATGGCCAAGAGGAGGATATAGGATGCAAAAGTTCTGCTGGTTGGTGAAGGATATTACTATGTCTCTGACAAGGATCACACTTCTTAGCATAATCCACAGCATCCTTCTTCATTGTAGGCCAATAGTATCCTGTCCTCAGGATCCTTGAGAATAACGCCCTGTCCCCAGTGTGGTTTCCACAATCTCCTTCATGGAAATCCTTTAGGACTTCTTGGATTTCAGGATCCTCAATGCATCTTAGATATGGACCTGCAAGAGATCGTTTATATAACATGTTATTCAATATTGTAAATTGAGATACCTTGATTTTGAAAGCCCTGGGGTTTTCTCCTGTAGGAATCTCTCCATGTTATATCTATCTCATGATTGGAAGGATCCATGATCCTGAATGAGATTGAGTATCATCACTAGGGATGATTGCAGAATCCTCTCCTATCTCCATGGCTACATGATCCTCGATAGCAGGGGTCAGGATGTGGATAATAGGGATCTTGATATCCTCCGGGATCTTCAAGGATGATCCTAGATTGGCTAATGCATCAGCCTCTGCATTCTCTTCCCTTGGTACCTGTGTTAAATTAAAGGAAACAAAAGAGAGTGCCAATTCTTTGACTATCTCTAAATATTTGATTAGCTTTTCACCTTTAACAGCATAGGATCCATTAAAGTGATTAGTGATTAATAATGAATCTACATGTACCTCAAGATACCTGATCCTCATATGCTTAGCAATTTGCAAACCAGCTATCAAGGCTTCATACTCAGCCTCATTGTTGGTAGTTTGAAATTCACAAGCTATGGAGTGGGGTATTATGTCCCCCTGTGGCGATTTTAGTAGTATTCCAAGCCCTGTTCCTTTGACATTAGAAGCACCATCAGTGAAAAGTATCCAAGGATCCTTAGTTTCTTCTAGCTGTTGGACTTCCAATTCAGCTTCCTTTTACATGTCACTACTGAAATCTGCCACAAAGTCAGCTAAGGCCTGGGATTTAATGGCAGTTCTAGGCTCATATCTTATATCATAAGCACTAAGCTTCACTACCCACTTAGCCATCCTTCCTGACATTTCAGGTTTCCACAGAACATTCTTAATTAGAAAATTAGTCTTAACAATAATTGCATGAGTCTCAAAATAATGTCTTAATTTAGTAGATGCCATAATTAATGCAAGGATAAGTTTCTCTAAGTGTGAATACCTGGATTCAGCATCAAGTAAACTCTTACTTACATAATAAACAGGATGTTGTGTACCTTGGTGATCCTTAACAAGGACCGAACTTACTGCTTTTGAGGATACTGCTAGGTATAAGGATAATATATCCCCCTTTTCTGGTTTCCTCAAGGTGGGGGCAGACGATAGGTAATCCTTAAGAGCTTTGAGGGAATTTTCATGCTTCTCAGTCCATTCAAATTTCTTGTTCTTCCACAGGATGTCATAGAATTCCTTGCACTTTTCTGAGGATTTGGATATGAACCTGTTCAAGGCTGCGATTCTGCCTGTCAATCTTTGCACATCCTTGGCATTGGCAGGAGATTTGATATTCACAATAGCCTTAATCTGCTCTGGACTTGCTTCAATGCCCCTCTTTGTCACCATATAGCCTAAGAATTTACCTGCTTTAACACCAAAATGACACTTGGAAGGATTCAGTTTCATATTAAATTTGTCAAGGATATCGAAGGCTTCCTCTAAGTCTCTAAGGTGATCCTCAACTTTCTTGGACTTAACCACCATGTCATCTATATAGACTTCCATAGTGTGTCCAATTTGTTCCTTGAACATCATATTGACTAGCCTTTGATAAGTAGCACCTGCATTCCTTAGTCCAAATGGCATAGCAATATAACAATATATACCTGTTGGGGTCATAAAGGCTGTGTCCTCTTGATCTGATGGTTCCATCTGAATTTGTTGAAATCCAGATGAAGCATCCATAAAAGTCAACAACTCATGACCCGCGGTAGCATCCACCATGGAGTCAATGTGGGGTAATGGGAAAGGATCCTTGGGACATGCCTTGTTTAAATCAGTAAAATCGACACATACCCTCCACTTTCCATTTTTCTTTTGAACAACAACCACATTGGCTAGCCACCTTGGATACTTAACCTCTCTTATCATACCTGCCCGAAGTAGTTTATCTACCTCCTCCTGGATAATAGCATTCCTTTCAGGTGCAAACTTCCTTCTTTTTTGGTGAATTGGCTTGAATGACCTGTCAATGCTGAGTTTATGAGTAATAATATCTTTAGATATACCTGTCATGTTTTCATGCTTCCAGGCAAAGGTAGTTTTCCTTCTTTTAAGGAAGGATACTAGCTCCTGTTCAATTTCTCTAAGGATCCCTGATCCTATGAAAATCTTGGATTCAGGATCATGAGTATCCATGAGGATTTCTGTAGGTCCCTATCCCGTGGATCGTAACGAGATTGATAATCAATCAAGGGTGCGGAATCCCCTTGATCAATCGAACAAACAGAAACAAGAATATCAAGATGAAGAAGACGACACAAATCACTTTCAATCCGGTCTTCTATTGATTATCCAACACAAGGTTTACAATCAATTAAAGACTTTCACAAGAAATCTCTCAGCCACTCTCTGTAGATTTCTCAAACTCTCTCAACTGACTACTAACTGGCTATCAACTGGCTAACCTAAACCCTAATGCTAAGCCTTGTTTATATAGGACAAGCTTTGCACCTGGCCTTTGGTCTGGGCTTGGCCATTCTCCTAGCCCATTACACTAATTAACTCCCTAACCAATATGCTAAGCCCATTACAAAATATCCAAAGACTAAATAATCAAACTATTAAGCTGTTGTCACAGAAAATGCACTAACAAACTCCCCCTTGACAATAGCTTCATAGTGTAACTTTGTCTTCAAACATCTTGCAGTCTTTTGGTCTTTGGATAGCGTCAGCTACACAGCTTCTGACATCAACAGACTCCCCCTTAGCTGATGCTTCCAATCTCCAAAACTTTCATTCATTGTAGATCAGTTAGCTAGCAATCCTTGGTTAAGCAAATAAGCTCCAACTCTTCATATCTCTTTCTCTCTGCAATGTAGTAGAAGGATCCTACCATGCATCTTCACTTCACTCTCAATCTGCACTTTACTTGTATTCTGCACTTCATTTTGATAACTGCATCAATCTGTTTAGCAACACAAGCAAGTATCTCGAAAAAACCATTAGTCTTTTTCACATTTCAAGATAAACCAATATTTTATCTTAGTTTGCAAAAACAACTACCTGTCAGTTCAAAATGGAAGTCCTTTTAAAAGGAAATATTTTTGGTATTTTTGATTTTTTAAGAAAGCAGTAAACTATTTACAAAAGCATTAAACACTCTATTTTTCTGAGAATCACCGGTAAGAAGATCATATCAGCACAATCAAACTGTTTTCACACTATTAGATAATTATTTATGTAATTTTTCGTGAAAAGCAGTTCAAAACGATTACCAGTATGTTTGTCCACTTAAACAAAATGCATGAACATTTCAAGTGCCATTACCGTATGATACGTTAAGGTAATATTAATCTGAAATTATATCTGAAATATGTAGTGTGTCCCACTTCAGGATATACCCCCGCGATCAAGGTATGCACAAAGATTCATCGTAGTAGGTGAGTATACTGAAGTCATCCTTTAAGATATCCCGACAGTGTCTAGGTCTGCATATAATCTGTTTTATCATGTTTTGATTGCTTAACAATAAACACCCAAACAAATACCAATCAAATCCTGGAAAATATAAACAACACACTCTATCATGCAAGTATCTTCCCTACCACATATTTCACAAGTCCAATCCAGATTTCTGAAATCTTAACTGGGAATAGGTTGAGAAGAGAACAGAATAGATCTTTAGGAGAGATGGTATAATATACAGATCAAATGAGTTTTTCTCAGTTTGATATAGGTTTCTTGGGTTTCTTTTGGGCACTTGAGGGCCTCTTTCGGGTGTATTAGATCTATAGTGCGACAACGTACAGCTAGGTCAGCATGTATCTGGATGCAGCAGAAGCTGTCGTTGCCTAGCACCTCCAGGTCAGCATATATCTGGATGCAGCAGAGGAGGTACACGATTTTTTTCAGAGAAGATTTCAGAATCAGATCAAAATTGTGTGTATCGGGACAACATACAGACATTCAAATAGAATTGAGCTAATTCCAAGTGACTTTCTTTCCTGGGGTCATGTACAATTTTAGTTCTGAACAGAAAGACAGTCAAGATATCCCCAGATGAAATAACAGTATAAAGACCCAAAACTTCAGATTTTGGCAATCTATCAACGCAAGATTTAAGGTCATTAAACCATACACCACTGATGTGTTCCCCACTCATACTCAGTGCTTTAATGTTTATATCACTTTGGTAAGTTGATTATTTCATGCTTTTGCCTACTGGTACATCATATAATGAAGCTGCTATCACACTTAAGCATTTTAATTTCATTTTCAGTGTGACAGTCTAACTTGCTGATGTACTATCATTTCTTTTTTTTCACACAGTGATAACTCATTTTTAATTTTCTATTTTTTATATTTTTGATTTTTCAATGTTTTTTTTATTTTTTTAAAATTTTATAACTTACTCCCCCTAAACACACGCACTATCTAAACTCTTTTTGGCTTAGGGTGATTTCTCCCCCTAAATTTTTGTTTTTATGGAGTAAGTTTTAAAAACACAAATTTACAAACACAAACAGACTCCCACTTCAACTTGACAATAAGTTTTTCACCAATAAATCATCAATCAATCACTAAAGTAAATAGTTAGTTACCAATGTTAACCTACTATTCACCTCAGACGCTTTACAGGAATAACCACTATTGAACACATCAACAGTCCTTCTTGGTCATCCTGCATTCACTCAAAAACTCAGTTAGTCTTGAGAACCCAAGCCCTGATAGTCTTGGGTTTTCCAAATTCATCCATTACTGGAACATCCATCCAATATCCAGCACTCCTCAGTGGATCCTTGGATTGCTTCCCCATTGTTGAACAAGATTGATAATTTCCCCTAGGTCTTTGATTGCGAGAGTTCCAACAACCTCTCGGATTTTCTGACCTTTGAAAATTATTATCTTGATACCTGCTTCTCGCATTATTATACCATGAATTTTGGAAAAATTTTGGATGTTGTTGAACATTTGAGTTACTAAAACCCCTATGTCCATTTCCTCTTTGAAAATTTCGATTACCAGAAGTCTGGTATCGATTTTGATATCCAAAATTTTTACTTTGACTTTGAAACCGATTTGATTTACCATTATAATGACTAAATTGTGGAGAAATATTTCTTGGTCCATCAAATCTTCTCGAAGTTGAGGGTTTTGATTGAAATCCAGGTTTATTTGTCTGACAACTAGATTTTACATTATTGCTTGACCCAACCTGATTCCCGTCTTTAACCTCATCAACTTTTTGTTTACCTTTCTTCAAAGGACAACAACTCGACACATGTCCTTTGTTGTGACATCTAAAACAGGATCTTTTCTTATAAGTTTTCTTTTTATTTGATCCCTTTTTAAATGTTTTAGCCTTTTTGTCTTCAGTATCCTTATCCACTTTATGAGGTGTACTGTTAGACCCAACAGATTCTTTCAAAGAAACTGGACTATTTGGCAAGTCCACAGCTATCGGATCCACTACCTCTTGTGAAGTGGTTACAGAATCAATTAGCTCTTCTTCTTTTGGTAGAAAAGAGTAGTCTTGATTTCCAGAAGATGAAGCTTTAGTAAACCCCACCCCTGTTTTATCATTACTTCTTTTTAAACCTTTTTGAATTTGAGTCCTGACTAACGAAGAATTTCCAAAATTGTTTAACTTCCCCTGAAGTTCTACAATTTTGGCTTGTGCATCAGCCAATTCTGTGCACTTTTCTGAAAGCTCGTTAGTCTTTTCTTTCACAGTTTCACGAGCCAAATCAATGATCTGTAACAGTTCATTGACTTTGCTTGTTAAACTGCTGATTTCTTGTTCATTTGATTTGAGTTTTGTAAAACAATCTGACTCTCGTTTAATCAAAAGAACATTTGACTCTTTTAACTTTTCTAATTCAGCTGACTGAATTTTGTTTTGCTCCGATAGTCTGTCAACTTTAACCTGTAGTTCAGTGCAATTAAGACATGTATGACTTACAGATTCTGATGATACCTTTACCTCTGCTGTAAGTCCGTTCACATCCTTCAAGCCCTTTGAAACTTCTGCAGTCTTCTTCTCAGCAGTTTCCTTATCAGCTTGCTTCTTCTCTTCCACCTCAGCAGCTACTTCTCCTATCCTCACAGCTGCAAGCTCAGATACACATGCTTGATCACATGTATTCAATCTTGAAGGAATCTGATAACGTTTTTCCAAAGCTTCCCACAACTCTTGAGAAGTTCCATACTTCGTAAAGGTATGTTTAATGCCCTCAGGCAAGGACTTCTTTATTGCTGCTAAAGCTTTCTTCTCAGCATCAACCACTCGTTTCTCAGATTCATCCATCTTATCATAAGACATCACTATAACTCTTCCATCAACACGACGTGTGGGAGCAAAGTATCCAAATATCATACACGTCCACATTTCAGTATCTTCACTTTTCATAAACAACTCAAACTTCTCTTTCCAGTCAGCATATTCTTTGACGTTTTTAAGCTTTGGCCAATTCTTAACAGTTTCCCTGACCTTATCCATTTTGGCCATCACGCAGCGTAAAAGTTTAAATGGACTTTGGTAACCTGTGTCAAAATCCAAATCTAACTCGATTGCTGGTCCTTGTCTAGCTTTGACCGTAACTGTACTGATAAAATTTTCTAACTCAAACACCTAGCAACACGCACGAACTAGCTTCCGAACCGCACGTCAAAAACCTGTCAAATCTTTACCACAAACTAAACAAAAACCTTTTTAATTTTTTTTTTAAAACCCTCTTTTTTTTTAAGTAAAACTTATTATTATTATTATTATTAATATATACTATATTATTATTAATAATGAGGTAATGATTACCTAATGATTATCTAATTATTATAATTATTATATATATTATACAAAATCTAAAGTCAATATCGTATGTCTGATTGTCTTCTTCTTCGTCTAACAGTCACCGAAACCAAACCCAAATTCAAAATAAACAGCCGTCTGTCTTCTTCTTCGTTACTCAATCGCAGAATGATGATGACGATTTTGATGTATAGTCACCGAGATGATAGACGCGTTGTATTGACGGAAAAATGGAGGTGACGACCGTGAAGAGATGATCGGAGAACTCAAACTGTGAGTTGCAGGTTGAACGGCGGTGATGAAGGTCGGTGCTATTATGAAGATGACAGAGAAGATTGATTGCTACTCGAAAACTCGAAACCGAAAACTCTGAACCGTGATAACTCGAGACCTTTTGTGATGGTTGCGACTCGTAGTGAAGATGATGAACAGTGGAGAAGGTTGTGGACTCGAGAAATCACCACTCGAAACCTTGGTTGCGACTCAGAAGGTTTCGACTCATCAACTCGGAATCTTGAAATCGATTGACTTGAAATGGAGATGACTCGAGATCTTAGTTATCTAATGACTCGGAATGTTGTTGCAGGTAATATGGTTGCGAGTCGGAATGAGGAAAACAATGGTGGTTGCGACTCTTAACTCGAAATCAGAATCTCTCACTCGAGACCTTATAATTTTGAGACTCGAAACCGTGATGACTCGAGAACACGGTTGCGACTCGGAACTGTGGAGTCGAGACCTTGATGAAGTTGTGAAGATGATGCCAGGAGCACGAGTCGAGACCTTGATAAAAGATGATGACTCGAGACCGCAGAATGATGTTCTTGTGGAGTCGAAACCAGCGAGATATGACTCGGAATCTCCAATTCAAAATCTTTGACTTTTTCAAATTCTGGACAGTGAATGGAAAGTTCGACAATTAATTTTTAAAATTTTGGAAAGAAAGACTTTTTTTTCAAAAGGCTATTAACCAAAATCTCGAAAATTTTGGGATTGTTAAATCCTTTTCGAACTTATCAAAAAAAAAAAAAAATTCAAATCCTAACAACTTTCAAAGAATCACAGATCACCAAAATATACTATTTTTTTTTTATAAAAACTTTGATGAACACTACGACTAACACGAAGAACACGATGAATTGATGATGAACACCCAAAGAACAGTAACTCGAAAACACACCGGATTTAAAAAAAAAAAATTCTTGGGTCTGTATATCAATCTCGAACCAACAACTAAGAGCAAATGCTCTGATACCAATTGTAGGTCCCTATCCCGTGGATCGTAACGAGATTGATAATCAATCAAGGGTGCGGAATCCCCTTGATCAATCGAACAAACAGAAACAAGAATATCAAGATGAAGAAGACGACACAAATCACTTTCAATCCGGTCTTCTATTGATTATCCAACACAAGGTTTACAATCAATTAAAGACTTTCACAAGAAATCTCTCAGCCACTCTCTGTAGATTTCTCAAACTCTCTCAACTGACTACTAACTGGCTAACCTAAACCCTAATGCTAAGCCTTGTTTATATAGGACAAGCTTTGCACCTGGCCTTTGGTCTGGGCTTGGCCGTTCTCCTAGCCCATTACACTAATTAACTCCCTAACCAATATGCTAAGCCCATTACAAAATATCCAAAGACTAAATAATCAAACTATTAAGCTGTTGTCACAGAAAATGCACTAACATTACATCACTAAGTTTAGTAAAGAATCCTTAGACATTCCTAACCTGGATATTGCTACGGCTGTAGAAGCCTTTAAAATGGGATTGCTTAGGGATTCATTGTTCTATGATAATCTTGTTATGACCCCATGCAGGAATCTTGATGAAGTAAGAACCAGGGCCCTTAGGTTCATTCGTCTAGAGGATGACAAAAGGATCAAGGAGAGACTGACAGGATCCTTAAAACAGGAAAAACAAGGATCCTACTTCAGGAACAACAAATCAAAGTCCTACAACAAATCTGATAACCAGAACGTGCATGCAGTGGAACAGGAAGAGGATGATGAGGATTATCCTCCCATTTCTGAATACTGTTTTTCTGTTGATAACAATGAACTAATTCTTGCAATGCAGAATTTAGGTGAGAAAGCTAGGTGGCCAAGAAAAAGTGCCAGCTGCTACAAAAGACAAATCCAAGTGGTGTGCATATCATGAGGATTTCGGACATCTCACTGAAGAGTGTATTGCACTTAGAAAAGAAATTGGTTACTTGTTAAGCAAGGGGCACTTGAAGGAACTTCTGGGACGAAAGAAGTCAAGGATCCAGGATCCTGAAAGGATCCCGGAAAAGGCTCCTGCTCCTCCAGCAGATGCACAAGTTATAAACTTCATATCCGGTGGATCAGACATTTGTGGTACTTCCTTTTCAGCAGCCAAAAGACATGCCAAGGAAACCAAGATGGATAATGGAGACAGACCCATCCGGACCTCCACTATCACACAGGATAAGATTATAACTTTTGATGAGTATGATCGTCTTGACATTCAGGATCCTCATCATGATGGTCTTGTTATTACTCTATTTATTTCTAACCATTTTGTTCGCAGGATCCTGATAGATGGAGGAAGCTTAGTAAACATCATCCAACTTGATGTCCTCAAGAAGATGAATATCCCTGAATCAGACATTGTCCCAAGATCCTCAGTACTTGTGGGATTTAGCGGGGAAACCAAAAATACATTGGGGGACATCAAACTCCCCATCTATATTGAAGGACTCCATTCTTATCAAAAGTTTTGTGTTATAGATTACTTATCATGTTGTAATGTTATACTTGGCAGGCCGTGGATACATGACATGAAGGTAGTCCCATCCACATATCACCAATGCGTAAAGCTTTTTAGTCTATTGGGAGTGGTGAAAATTGAGAGTGATCAACAAGAAGCTAAGAATTGCTATACCTCATCAATGAAGCCAGCCTCAAGACCAAGGGAGCAATAGCAATTAAAGTATCCTCCAAGAGATGTCTTGGAGGCAAGAGAGCAGGATGTAAAAGAAATTGTTGCTGACAGAATTCATGTTGAAGCTGACGCTATCCAAAGACCAAAAGACTGTGAGATTCTGAAGACTAAAGTTTCCTTTGCAAGCTATTGTCAAGGGGGAGTTTGTTGGTGCATGTTATGTGACAACAGCGTTGGATTGGTCTTTGGATATTAAACGAGTTTGGGCCGCGAAGACTTATGAAGACTGAATGGAATTCGAGGTTGTTGAAGCCCAATCTAGTCCAAGTTTGTATCAAGTTTAAGTCTATGATGTAATCTCTAAGTGATTCATTTTGACCTTGTGTTACCCTATATAGATCACTAGTTAAACGTTCAAATTTTCTACTACAAGAAAATTGACTATTAAACAGATTAACTAGATTAGCAAATGAAGTAATAGAGTAAGGGGGAAGACTTACTACAAGAAAAATGAGTATTCAAGACTGAAAAATCAGTATTTGATACATCAAAATCAATCCCTAATGGTTATTAGGGACTGATTTGCCAGTCCCGAGCCAGTCCTGGATACCTAGTACTAGATAGTGGTTTTAGCAACTAAAAATTAGTCTCAGTTGTATGACACCGACAGGGACTAACAATGAGTCTCTAATACATAATAATTCAGTCTCAAACTATCCCCCGGTACCACGTCATTTTAGTCCTCAATACATTTCTTTAGTGACTGCAAATTAGTATGGCATACTATGATATTTCAGTCCCTAATGTACTACTTTAAGGACTAAAAATCAGTTCTTTAAACATGTTTATGTTGTCCCTAATGCGTTTCGTTATGTTTGCGATTTCATACCAAATCAGTCTCCATAAAGATATCTTAGAGACTGATAATTAGTCTCAGGCACCATGTGATTTCAGTCATTAATATGCTTCTTTTTAATACTGAAAATTAATCCTAAATACCTTGTTATTTTATCTCTAATATACATTCACAATCCCTAACTAATCTCTTCTAGGACTCAAAAGCAGTCCCAAATACAATTTATAGTTTTATATATAAAATACAACTCACTAAATAATATTAATATCTATCATTACTAAGTTACTTGTTTTCACAATATCTCAATACATTCAAGCATTAATATCATAACAAAAACCAATCAAGATAACATCATTTTATCAGTTCTAAAATTTAGAAAAGTATTAGATAAAAAAAGTAACAAACGCGATAACTAATTTCCTTGATAATGTTGTCACTTTTGTTGTGTAGTGCATCTAAACCATCATCTTCATTAACAACATTTGTAGATATTGTGATCTCGAAATCCAGATACTTTCAACTCAAGAACAATGTCAAATCTTTTATGTTTGATGTTACTCTGCTTCAGTTCCTCCTTAAGTTCAATAACCTCATTTCTTAGATCTTCGATCTCAATTGAATCTTGTTGAGATGATTAGCTACCGATTCTGGTTATCTTTTTCCCTAAACACAATCCAACACCTACCTCCCATGCTACCTATGTCCCATATCATAAATTCTGTTGCATTTGTTTCAACCCTAAATTTCCAAACAAAAACAAAACTAGTGACCACATTAAATAGATAATAATAATGAAAGCTGGATAAAAAATCATAAACCATTGTTAGTTTAATATCTTTTAACATATGTGCACCTAGGGGAGCAAGCGAGTCGAGCTACTCACTAGTTACTCAAGCTCGGATTGAAAAAAGCTCAAAACAAGTCAAGCTTAAACGAGCTCGAGCTCGAGCTTCACTTATCGAGCTCGAGCCGGCTCGCGAGCCTTAACAAACTCAGTGTTTATATATTTTTAATATATATATTGTTAGGGGTGGATTTCTAAATGATCAGTGATCCTCATTTACTGTTGGGTTTAGTGATCCTCAATTCTGTCTGAAGTAGTGATCCTTAGAAGTGTTGCAGGATTAGGATCATGGATCATCATAAGGATCCTTGTACTAACGGTTGTCTACATTGAATTCGAAATTGTTTTGCAGGAGTATCAACTTGGACTTGGTCTTGGCGATATTCCTGGAGCATATTCTATGTTTATTCCGCACGTGCTTGGGCAGAAGTGGACGTTATGGAGTCGTGGAGGACTTGCACCATTTGCGGAATGTTAGATAGAGTATATATTTTCTATTTTTAAAGGGGTAGTGAGCTAATTAGAAAACACTTGGCTATTTTTGGCTACACACACACTCTTACAACTGCTCTCACCAGCTCTCGTGAACTCACTTGGCGATTACACACTTTTACACACAATACACTATAGTGATCCTTGTACTTAGCTCGCTATCATCCGAAGTTGTAACACATTTATTGTTTAATTTGAGTTGGTGATCGGTAGTTTCCATCACCCGAGGTTTTTTATGCCGGAGATCATTCATTGATCAAGGGCTATTTCCTCGTATAAATCTTCGTGTCACTTGTTCATTACATTTCATAGTGATCCTTATTATTGTTCATCAATTCAAGCATCATACCTCACAACAGAAAGTTTGGTTGCATTATCATTGCTTGATTTTTGACCAAAACAGTTTGGCGCCCACCGTGGGGCAATTGGTGCTTCATTCCTAAAGAGATTCGTGTTTTCGTGGTCATTTCGGTTCGTTACAACCAAGCAGATGGCTTCCTCAGCGAAGAATACTTCAAGTTTGATGCCCTCATTCAGTTCTTCACAAGGCGTTCCTCCTTTGCCTCCACCACATTCTGGATCCCAGAAGAATGCTGAGAATGCTGCGAAGAAACCAACCCCCATTTTCCAAAAACCACCAATTTCTTCTGTTTCAACTAATCCTACTACTAATGATCTTTACACTCTGATTTTGCAGATGAGGAATCATGCACAAGAGCATGACAAAACCAACGAAAGGATCCTCCGGGAGATCGATGAGATCAAGAAACAGAAGAAATCAGTGGAGGATCACTCCCCTCTGATGCCAAGATCGCTGAACTTTGACACTCCAGTAATAACTTCCCAACACTCAGCGGTTCCGGACGTGCAATACTTGGGTGAATTACCAGGAAGGCGTTATGGAACAGCAACTATGAGTCAGGCATTTGGCTCTCACTTCCAGCCTCAAGGATTCTCTTCTCAACCATCAGGATCCTCTTCTCAGCATCAGGGATACTTCACGGCAGGAGGATATTTGGGAATGCATGCAGTTCAAGGATCCTCCCAGTTCCAAGGATCCTCCCAGGTTCAAGGATCTTCCCAGGTCCAAGGATCCTCCCAGGTCCAAGGATCTTCCCAGGTCCAAGGATCCTCCTAGGTCCAAGGATCTTCCCAGGTCCAAGGATCCTCCTAGGTCCAAGGATCCTTCCCGGTTCAAGGATCCTCCCTTGTCCCAGGATCCTCTCTGGTTCCAGGATCCTTTCAGGTTCAAGGATCATCTCAACCTCAAGGATCCAATGTCCTTCAGGATCAAGGATTCCTGAGAAGTATGCAGCCTCAGAGCTCGGACGTTCATCAAGGAGACTTCATACCAATGCAGACCATTGCTTCCTCTGGTCCTTCGATCGTACCAGAGTCTCGTCAATATGGATTCACATCAGCAATTCCAAACATGAATCCTCAGGGAGGTAACACTTTTAACAATTCATACAACACTAACCATGGCTTTATGCAGGATACAGGTATCAATCAGGCTATGGCTAGAGAGCTACAGAAGCTTAAGGATATGATATCCAGTGTACCGGGAGTGGTTAAACCCATTCCTGAAATTGCAGATGGTAGCCATAGGATGATGGTTCGACGGATCCGGAGGAGCATGTAGCTCAATACAGGGAGAGGATGGAGATCAATCCAATTCCTGAAAGGTTAAAATAAGCATGTCTATGCAAGGGATTTGGATCCACACTCACAGGATCTGCTCTTAAATGGCTGCTAAGTCTTCCCCTTACTCTATTACTTCATTTGCTAATCTAGTTAATTTGTTTAATAGTCAATTCTCTTGTAGTAGAAAGTTTGAACGATTAACTAGTGACCTATATAGGGTAACACAAGGTCAAAATGAATCACTTAGGGATTATATCACTAAGTTTAGTAAAGAATCCTTGGATATTCCTAACTTGGATATTGCTACGGCTGTAGAAGCCTTTAAAATGGGATTACTTAGGGATTCATTATTCTATGATGATCTTTTAATGACACCTTGCAGGAATCTTGATGAAGTAAGAACCAGGGCCCTTAGGTTCATCCGCCTAGAGGATGACAAAAGGATCCAGGATAGACTAGCAGGATCCTCAAAACAGGAGAAACAAGGATCCTACTTCAGGAACAACAAATCCAAGTTCTACAATAAGTCTGACAATCAGAATGTGCATTCAGTGGAACAAGAAGAGGATGATGAAGATTATCCTCCTATTTCTGAATACTGTTTTTCTGTTGATAACAATGAACTAATCCTTGCAATGCAGAATCTAGGTGAGAAAGCTAGGTGGCCAAGGAAGAATGATAAACCAGCTGCTACAAAGGATAAGTCCAAGTGGTGTGCATATCATGAGGATTTTGGGCATCTCACTGAAGAGTGTATTGCACTGAGAAAGGAAATTGGTTACTTGTTGAGCAAGGGGCATTTGAAGGAACTCTTGGGTCGAAAGAAGTCAAGGATCCAGGATCCTGAAAGGATCCCGAAAAGGGCTCCTGCTCCTCCAGCAGATGCACAAGTCATAAATTTCATATCCGGTGGATCAGACATCTGTGGTACATCCTTTTCAGCAGCAAAGAGACACGCTAAGGAAACCAAGATGGATAGTGGAGACAGACCTGTTCGGACCTCCGTTGTCACCCAGGATAAAGTCATAACCTTTGATGAGGATGATCGTGTTGACGTCCAGGATCCTCATCATGATGGTCTTGTAATTACATTATTTATTTCTAACCACTTTGTTCGCAGGATCCTTATAGATGGAGGAAGCTCTGTGAACATCATTCAGCTTGATGTTCTCAAGAAGATGAATATCCCAGAGTCTGATATTATCCCAAGATCCTCAGTACTTGTGGGATTCAGTGGAGAAACTAAGAATTGTTTTGGTCAAAAAATATGATGAGGATAATGCAACCAAACTCTCTGTTACGGGGTATGATGCTTGAAATATCGAATAATGATAAGGATCACTTCAATGTAAATTGCACAAATGACACAAGGGTTTATACGGGGAAAAAGCCCTTGATCAAGAGTTGATCTCCGGCACAAAAAACCCCGGGTGATGGAAATTACCGATCACCAAGCTTGAATAAATCAATAAATGTTTACAACTTCGGATAGTAACGAGCTAGGTACAACGATCACTAGTATGAAATGTGTAAATGTGAGTGAAAACTAATAAGTGTTCGTCAAGAGCTTCAAGTGTACGAGTATATGAGAGTGTGTGTAGCTGAAAATGGCTAAGTGTTCTAAATTCTAGCTCGTTACCCCTTTTAAAATAGAAGTTAACTACAATAACTAACTATCCGACTTTTGTGACAAGCTCCCACGTTCTCCACAACGTCCATTTTTGGTCAATCGTGTGCGAAATGCCCGTGGAATATTCCTTAGTACCGTTGCCAAGACCAAGTCAAGCTCGTTACTCCTGCGAAGTAACACAAAACACAAATAAACAATTGTCAGTACGAGGATCCTTAAAGTGATCCATGATCCTGATCCTGAAGCTCTTCTGAGGATCACTATCTGTCACAGAAGTAAGGATAATTAATCAGGATAACGAATAAGGATCACTAATTGTTAGAAAATCCTCCCCTAACAATTGCCCCCAAAATATAAGGAGTAATTTGTAAAATAAGCGAGTTATATTTTCTTGATCTTATCCGCAACTAACTAACGGATATATAGCCGTTGATATCGAACTAGCCGTTGCAACCATGACGTCACAGAAGTGACAACCCTGCACGATCATGATTATAAATAGGAGATAGAGATAGGATCAAATGCATTTAAATCCGAAAGAAACTCCCTTTATATTCTCAGTCGAAGATCAATCAGGTATCTCTTTCTCCTCTTTCTCCCTCTCTTACTCTGTTTTTCTTTCTTTATCACCATCACTTTGAGAATGATGCTCCGAAGCTCACCGGGCAAGGATCACAAGAAGGATAGCCCTTTGAAGAGTCGAAAGATCATCAAAGACTCAGCGAATGAGAGGTGTTGCTTTAACGATGCACAAGTAGATAAAATCCGTCACTGTTTTCCGGCGAATGCCTTTTTCAAACCCTTCGATCCTACTATTCTGAGCGACTATGTTTCAGAAACATGGGTTGCCTTTCCAGTTACTCCATTTTCCATAGGATACACCTATCCTTTCCCAGAAGTTACACAATCCTTCTTTTCCCTTACCGGCATCTCTTACATCCAAGCCATGCCGATAATTTGGAGGGTTTTGTACACCCTGGAGAGGATCATCGAACAGGAAGGCATTGATTTAGGCATGTCAGAGCTGACACAATTGTATGATCTTACTACCTTTGGTTCCCATCGTTATTTGTTCAAACGAAAACCCGGCGGGGAACTGATCGATGTCGTAAGGTCGGTCAAAAATATAATTAAAAAGTGTCCTAATCACCTTTACTAGTAAGGGCAAGTAGGGTGTCGAATCCACGGGGAATCAGTGGAAAGTATGAAAGTTCGTTGTTTTTTAATGATTATCTAATTCTAAACTAATTGCTTTTTGCAAAAGGTGAGATGAATTATGAAAACGAAATTAAATTGTAATTGTAAACAGTTGTGAGACGAGAGACCAATCTCCGGGTTTTCAGGTTGTGTAGAAACACGGGTAACCTAATTACTACCAATTGGAAATCACATAGACATGATTTGCTAACTACTTGTTTTGATAAATAATTAACAGATAATATATTTGATTGCAATGATCTACGATCGAAACCGAAAGATTGATGCAACTGAATAGTAACCTAGATAATTACCAATCCTAGATTTCATAAACATGAACAAGTTCAATGGTTAAAGGTTGAAGACAATGACAACTTAGAATTTAATCCCAATTGTTGATGACAAAACCAAATAACTGATGAACAAGTATGCAAATGATAATCCAACAATGTTTAATCAAAAACAAATAAACAATAAAGATAAACTAACCGAATGATTAGTCAAATCTCAATCCAAAAGTTTGTAAAACTAAGTCAACCCGGTTCCTAACACAAACCCTAGTCCCGGAGATGATCACGGGTGGTTTAGCCGCTCATGTTCTTGATTTGATCTTCAATCTTGATGAGGAATTGCATGATTGATGATTGGATTGAGGTTAGGAACTCCAAAATTCGTCCTTGGGAAGTGGAAAACGGCTAGGGTTAGTGATAATTTCGTTTGGGGAATGTTTGTGCTTAAATATGGTGGAAAAACAAGAAATTCGCAAGTCAGATCTGGCAGTCAGCGCCCAGTGCGCTGAAATCAGCACCTAGTGCGCCAAATGGTACTTTGCTTCTGTGGTGCGCTGAAATCAGCACCTAGTGGCGCTGATTGCTACCGAACTTCCCATTTTTCATATTTTGGCCTTCCAACTTGTGTGTATGCTTCCAATACTCCATAATGCTTCCCGAAAACCTTCCGTCAAGCTCCAAAAGCCATCCGTTATGCTCCGAGTACCTGTAAATCAAAATCAACCCAAAGTAAACCGTTTCCATACACAAAATCATATAAAGCCTCATAATTAAACACTTTAAAACATGATTACACACCCTCACATCACATCCCCACACTTACCCTTTGATTGTCCTCAAGCAAACTGATACGGAACTACTAACCATAGTAACAATACCTCTGAACCCCTAAACCAATGCAACAGTTTAAGTCCGAAGTCATACCCGTCCCATAGACTAACACAATCGAGATTGACAGTCCGACAAGCAATTGATGTAATTTCTAAAACTTAAGACTTGTCTATTCAAAACTAACATGCTTAGGATTCTAACACATGCTACACGCCCCTCACAATTAACTCTCCTCTCGGTTTACAAACTAAACTAGCGTGTAATGTGCTAGTATATATAACACTCAAAACCAAACATGAAATTTTGTAAATCATAAGCTTGTATGACAATCATACCTCCACTGTATCTTATAACATGGCACATATCAAAAGGACTTTCGGTTTTGGGCTTAGGCTAAAGGTAGAAAATTTTTGGCTTATATTTTTTCTTTTTCGTGGTGAACAAACAAACGACCAAACCATGACAACTTTATTTGCAAACATAGCATACTTGTGGGTTGGTTTCTACCCAAGAACATAAACAATATTCACAACGCTTTTATTTTTGCTCTTTTTTTCTAATTTTTTTATTTTTTTTCTTTTTCTTTTTTTTTCTTTTTTTTTCTTCAATTATTCATAACTTGTCGTTCACGGTCGGTATCAAACAATTCACATTAGGTGGACAAACGAAAGGTAAATAGGCTCAACAGGGCTACTAAGGGTGATAACGAGGTAAACATAAAACAAACACACAGTTGTATGGGATATCCTAATGCCTTTATCATTTATGTGCACATGTTAAACCACAGTCTCAGCATGTATCAAATCATACAAGTTCTAACACAGAACAACACGCGGCCTGCTCTCAACAAATGAAGTTATAATATAAATCATTCTATCATTCTACAGGCTCAAAATTCTCACCGAAGAAAGGGTAAAAAGGTTGCCGACACGTAGCATATGCAATCTAAAGCATGTTACCCCTAAATAGACATCTCTTTTCAATTCTTTTATCTAAAAACACCTGTCGGACCTACTTTCATGAAACTTAAAGGAACGACCATGACAAGGGACTATGTTAGTTTACTACCGGTAAGGAATGCATTAGTAATTGAAACATTCGGTTTTCGTATCCATTTAGTTCACTTAAGGCGATGAAATTTTTTAAAATTTTCAAAATTTTCAATTTTTTCGCTTTTCATCGTTTTCAATCACTTTCAACTCTTGTCACAAACTTTTCCCTTCCCGGGTTTCCATATCCCCACACTTGGGCGACATTGTCCCCAATGTATCATGCTTTTAAAACAAACCCGGGAATACTAACTAACAAACCTTATGAGCGACCATTCCTAACACAATTAGCAAAAACACATTCCCTAGCACATAAAGTTTAACACCACCAAGAACACGAATAAAAATGCAATAAAAATGCGATAATAAAAGTGGAACAGACTCCCCTGGTTTAAAACGTAGGATCCTCGTGCGCCATGCTCCACCACGACCGTATAGCATTTCATTTGCGGCCGTGTCCACAAGTACTCAGGTCAATCTCTACAATTAGTGTTCAGATCATCCCCGTCCAAATGGAGATTGAGTATGGACAGCTCTGACTGAACTCTAATCCGTGCATTGTCCGCCACTGCAACTAGAACGTATTGGGACTTCACCAAACATCCCCACACTTGGACCCTTGCATCCGTAGAGATTAAGAACCTGATAACCTGCAAAAGTACTCACGCGAAAACAAAACAAATATACACTACTCTACATCCTCGGGCTGCCTCCCGAGAGCGCTAAGTTTATAGGTCTTCAGCCAGACCATACCTGATATACTCTCATGGTGGTCTAGTGGGATGTTTGCGTTCCATGGCCTCTAAGTATGTACTCCGCCACTGCTCTGGTAAGTCGTCCACTGTCTTCCACATTGGACTGAATAACTTTAACCTTCGTTTTGCATTGTCACATTCAGGCGGTTTCTTTTTCTTCTTCTTCCCTCGTCGCTTCCCTTTGTCTCTCTTGAACTCCTCATGAGCCACACTTTCCGTTTTCCTCACTGCTTCGCTTCCTGGCACTTCAAACCTGTCAACCAACAAACACTCATGTTTGGTATGAATCTCCTTTGCAGGAGAGACATTTTCTTCACCACTTTTAGCTTTTGAGTGTTCACCTGTAATAAGAGGATCGGTAGCATTTGAAAACACATTTAACCGTAATTCACGGTCACCAAACTTCATACTTACCGTTCCATCAACGCAGTTTATAATTGCATGGGCAGTCGCTAAGAACGGTCTACCCAGAATGACTGGAGGGTGCGGGTTCTTTGACTTTGTGGCACAATCAAGCACTAAGAAGTCAACCGGGTAGTAACACTCTTCTACCTTCACAATTACATCCCTTACAATCCCCCTCGGACAGATGGGAGTCTGATCAGCCAACACCACGGTGGTGTTGACTTTTTGTAGCGGACCAAAATCATATTGGTCATACAGACTCCCTGGTAGAATACTAACACACGCTCCAAGATCCAACAGTGCCCTTTCTATTTTAAATTCACCCACTTGTACAGAAATAATGGGTGCTCCTGGATCTTGGAGTTTCGGGGGAAGGGTACCCAACAAAACGGCATTCACATTCGCAGTTAAATCAAGTTTTTTAGGAAACTTGTGAAGTCGTTTTTGGGTACTTAATTCTTTCAAAAATTCAACATGATCGGGACTCTCTTTAATCGCATCAAGTAAGGGTAGATTAATTTTAGCTTGTTTAAAACTTTCCCACCTTTCATCCCTTGGTGGGTCCCGATCATTTTGAGAGTCCGATCCATTACCAACATCCTCCACCACCTGCTCAACTAATTGTGATGGTGGAGTAATTGTGACACTACCAATTTCAGATGTTGGAAGAATACTTACCGCGTTGATGTGCACATTTCTTCCATTTTTCGAGCTAGATGACTGATGTGCTGGGTTAACTGTGGTAGTGCTTGGCAACTTACCTGGATCTCTTCTCAACTGAGCTAGATCTTCTGCTAGTTGCCCCAGCTGCTTCTGCATTGCGTCGGAAGTTTTATCCCGAACTTCATTATCTTTATGGACGTCCTTCATGAACTTCATAATAGCATCCAATTTGTCATCACTCGTTCCACCACTAGCACTTGAGGAGTTCCCTTGCTGAATACCCTGATTATATGGGCCCTGATTTTGGTAATTACCTTGCGAGTAATTACCTTGCCGACTCTGATACTGCTGGCCTCCTTGCATGGGTACCTGAAAATTAGGGTTCATTTGATTAGCAAAATTACCGTAACTAAAATTGGGGTGGTTTCGCAAACCTGGATGATATGTATTCGATTTCATATCATATTGCTTTCGTTCACCATAGATTTGATTCACTTCATCAGTCTGACCACCCAGTACATCACATTCTCCAACTTGATGCCCTAACTCTCCACACTCAGTACACACCGAAAACGTATTGGCGGTTTTAACTTCGGCTCCTTTTCCTAACTTCATCTGAGCCACTTGTCGTTCAAGCAATAAGTTTTGGTGCCTTAACTTCTCGACCCGCTCCTCAGCTTCATAATCAACCGACTTTGCTGAACTCGATCTTGCCCTCCTGCTTGATTGTGCCTGTCTCTTTGATGTGGCACTTTGTCTTTCTAAGTATGCCCAATCTGCAGCTTCGGTGTTTGTGAGGAATGTACCATTGCTGGTGGCGATAAGATCTCTTACATCATCAGGGAGTAGCCCATCATAAAACGCCTTAATTAATTCCCATGTCTGAATTTCATGATGTGGGCATTTCCTAAGCAACTCCTTAAACCTTGTGAACGCCTCATGGAACGGTTCCCCTGAGTGCTGTTGGAATGCTCTGATTGCATCCCGAGCTTCACTGGTTCTATTCATGGTGTAATATTCCTCCAAAAACACTTGCTGCATCTCTTGCCAAGTGTAGATACTTCCCGGAGGTAATGTTGCGAACCATTGTCTTGCCTTGTCTTTCAGGGTAAATTGAAACAACATTAGCTTTACCTCATCCTTTGTAAACCCTGACCCTCCAATAGTTTGGCAAATTGAATCAAAACTTGCAATGTGCAAGTATGGCTCTTCAGTCCTTTTTCCATAAAACTCGGGCAAGTGGCCTAAGTACTGAGGCCTCACCTCGAAAGGTCGATTATTGTTCCCCACCGGTGTAACTATAGCTGACGAGTTGGGTACTACAACGGGTCGACAATGACCTTCAACGCCTTGAATTGGTGCCCCTTGAACGACTTGTGGAACACCATCCACAAACTGGATCTGATCACCCTTAAACCGATTATTAGCTCTTCCCGCATTAAACTGCGGGACTCCATGTTGAACTTTATTTTGCGGAATCGGCCGATGGATGTGATTTCTTTGGTTGACCTGTTGTTGTACCGGGTGTCCTTGATTTAACGTTATACCCTTCGTCGTATCTGTAATCAGCATATCTCCCATCGTACTGGTTTTGATAATCATCATCTTCCCAACCGGATTCCCATGTATGAACACTGCCTTCTCTGTGATTGGGATCCTCATCATACCCGTGTTGATGTTGTGGTTGGTTAAGACGAATAATTTCCCCATGTCGGAGATTTAGATTCCCAGGTTGGTTTTGTGGTCCTGGGTTGAATTGTGGAAATGGTTGTGGTGGTGGTTGATTCTGGTTTTGATTATTGGGCTGGTTTTTATTTTGGTTTTGAGGAATTGGTGGATCTGGAATTGGTGGAATTGGTTCGTTTTGTGCTTGGTTTTGTGGTTCTTGATCAGCCATCTCGTGAGCTGCTTGTTCAAGATCTTGAGCAACTGTTGACGACTGAGCTTTAGCTTTCACCGCTGAACGGAGAAGAACGAGATTCTGTCGAGCAGTCTTCTCAATTTCTGGATCAAACAATAACGGTGATGATTTCTTTGAGAACCTAGTATGCATGCAACCCGAGAATCACCTGCACACAGACAAACAAGAAACCAAGCGTAATACGGAACGAAACAAATAAAAGACAAACAAAAGGAAATATTTTTGGATTTTTTTGGTTTTTCTAAATTTTTTTTTTAAGAAACAAAAACAACTAACTAAACTAAGCGCACAGACTCCCCAGCAACGGCGCCATTTTGATCGATGTCGTAAGGTCGGTCAAAAATATAATTAAAAAGTGTCCTAATCACCTTTACTAGTAAGGGCAAGTAGGGTGTCGAATCCACGGGGAATAAGTGGAAAGTATGAAAGTTCGTTGTTTTTTAATGATTATCTAATTCTAAACTAATTGCTTTTTGCAAAAGGTGAGATGAATTATGAAAACGAAATTAAATTGTAATTGTAAACAGTTGTGAGACGAGAGACCAATCTCCGGGTTTTCAGGTTGTGTAGAAACACGGGTAACCTAATTACTACCAATTGGAAATCACATAGACATGATTTGCTAACTACTTGTTTTGATAAATAATTAACAGATAATATATTTGATTGCAATGATCCACGATCGAAACCGAAAGATTGATGCAACTGAATAGTAACCTAGATAATTACCAATCCTAGATTTCATAAACATGAACAAGTTCAATGGTTAAAGGTTGAAGACAATGACAACTTAGAATTTAATCCCAATTGTTGATGACAAAACCAAATAACTGATGAACAAGTATGCAAATGATAATCCAACAATGTTTAATCAAAAACAAATAAACAATAAAGATAAACTAACCGAATGATTAGTCAAATCTCAATCCAAAAGTTTGTAAAACTAAGTCAACCCGGTTCCTAACACAAACCCTAGTCCCGGAGATGATCACGGGTGGTTTAGCCGCTCATGTTCTTGATTTGATCTTCAATCTTGATGAGGAATTGCATGATTGATGATTGGATTGAGGTTAGGAACTCCAAAATTCGTCCTTGGGAAGTGGAAAACGGCTAGGGTTAGTGATAATTTCGTTTGGGGAATGTTTGTGCTTAAATATGGTGGAAAAACAAGAAATTCGCAAGTCAGATCTGGCAGTCAGCGCCCAGTGCGCTGAAATCAGCACCTAGTGGCGCTGATTGCTACCGAACTTCCCATTTTTCATATTTTGGCCTTCCAACTTGTGTGTATGCTTCCAATACTCCATAATGCTTCCCGAAAACCTTCCGTCAAGCTCCAAAAGCCATCCGTTATGCTCCGAGTACCTGTAAATCAAAATCAACCCAAAGTAAACCGTTTCCATACACAAAATCATATAAAGCCTCATAATTAAACACTTTAAAACATGATTACACACCCTCACATCAGGAACACCCCCTTCTTAAAGTCACCAAGAATGACACAAATTGGAAACGTCGCTTCTTCTTTGTCAGGAGGGATACCATTCCAAACGGAAAGGATCTACCAAAGACCTGGTCCACCCATGGTAGGCCAGAGGATCCTGAGAAGGATCACCAGGTAGTCTTGTTTTTGTATAAGGATTACTGACCCATTTTGTCTTGTGTTATGCAGCTATTTCCGTCTCACACATCATCACATCACCTGCAACCAAGGATAGGCTTGCTGCTTTTTGGAAGCTTGATCCTGAAACAAGGACATTCAAGATAGACACCCAAGACTCACAGGAAGTATCCTCAGGTTCCATTACCATGTCAAGTAAGTATCCTGCCTTTTGCATAGTTGGAATATTAAAATAAATAAGTAAATTGAAATAGGATAAGGATACTTATCTTGCTTTGAATGTGTAGGTGCCGGAAAATCTGCCAAGCCTGTATCCCAATTCAATACGGCTGACCTTGATGTTGTTCGATCCAGGAAGAAGAGGTCCACTACCAGTCCCAACATCTCCATTCCCAAGGCACCCACTAAAGGAAAGGGTGGCAAAAAGAGAAAGACCTCCGAGGGTGAGAATTTGCAGGGTCTGCCTCTGATCCGTCACCAATTCCTCGAGTACTTCAATGATGTAAGGATCACCGTATCTGCCTATATATCCTGCTGGCATATCCTGCTGATATATCCTGCTGATTTGAGGATCACTCGGTCCTGACCTTATCTTTCATCTCCTTTGCAGAAATTCGCTGAGATTGGGGATTATGTGGGGAATGTCGAGGAGCAGGACAAGAAGATTGCTGACCTCCAACAGGTTGCAGTGCTCAAGGACCTTGCAATTGCTGATCTTCAGAAGGAACTCCAAGATGCCAAGACTAAGACGGATAAGCTTCTGATTGACCTTGACTATGAGAAGCATGATCTCATAGAAAATGCTAAGGTCTCTGCTGCCATCACAATGTATCAGACTAAATTGAAGATGGCCCAGGAAGCTCAAGATCCTCACTTTGACAAAAGCAGCTGGGATGTTGAGGGCTGGAAAGCAAGGTTGGCCGATCTTGAGGATGATGAAGAGGAGGCTACTGAGGTCTTGGCGATTGAGGCAAGTGGCAGTGGAAAGGATCTGATGAAGGATACCACAGCTGGAGGAGAAGAGGATGCAGCAAAGGTGTAGGCTGCACAATTGGGCGATGATGGACATTCCTAGACGCAGCCGGAGCCCAATTTTTTAGTTTGATGGTAGTTGGTTGTGATGTTGAACAATTTAATGGGCTGTAATGAACAATAGTTTCTAGGATTAAGGATCATGTATGATCCTTTGGACAATAGGCAGGATTGCAATTGGTGGAGGGATCCTCTGTTTGGGGGATGAAGCCATTGTGATCCTGTCGCCTTTATATTCCTGCACTACTTTTTGAACTTATTATCATGGACACCCTTTACCTACCCCAGCGGACGGGCCACGTTTTGCTGGTAGATGCTCGGGGTAGGTAATTTTGACAACCTTTTAAGGGTTAATCTTTTGTTAATAAATAAAATCTTAACCTTTTGTCGCTTATCTTGTATTGTTATCCTTTTGTTTCTTTAATTCTCCTTTGTTTTGGTGCACATTTATTGAATAAACAATTTTGAACAAGTCAGATTGAAAACATTTAGGACATGATCCATGATCAAATATCCTATAGTTGAAGAATCCCAAAAAACAATATCTTTTAAGGATCACGAGTCTAGTTGTCAAATTCTAAGGGTTATTCAAATAAACAATGAATAGGATAAAAAACAATTGAGGATCATACCTGAGGATCCAAGTTAGGATCCTAACCATAATAAGGATAACTATAAGACAAACCTTAGAGAGAAATAAGGATCAAGGATCCCTAGTTGCCTATCTTCAAGGACCTGAAATAGAGCATAACTTGGGACTAAGCCAATGTAAGGAAAGAGTTAGCAACTGGGGACAAGCCCAAGGATAACTGGGGACAAGCCCAAGGATAGCTGGGGACAAGCCCAAGGATAACTGGGGACAAGCCCAAGGATAACTGGGGACAAGCCCAAGGATAACTGGGGACAAGCCCAAGGATCGTATGTAAACTGGAGTATGGCCCTAACTGGCGACTATCCAAACTTAGTGACATGAAAATGCCAAAACCTTAGCTAACGTGTAAACGTTAGAAACCTTAGCTAACGTGAAAACGTTAGAAACCTTAGGAATGGATGTATGGTACGTCTACCATTATACGTAGGATCCTAGGCATAGCCAGTACAATGGAATTATCAGCCCCTAAAATGAGTACTGGTCCCACTGCCTTGAACTATACCAGGATCATCATGCGCTACAGGCGGAACTGGGGTCAAGCCCAAATGACTGGGGTTAAACCCACGGAACGGATTGCTTCTGCGGATAACCAATGTTAAGCTAAGGATACCTGAACTTTCAAAACTCAAACTCACGTGAGAGATGGATAAAGGATACATGATCCTTATCCTCATATGAGAAAATAAAGAAATGAAATAGTTCAAGTTTAGGATATTACCCAAGTAAGGATCACTGAAACTGTTAAGGATCCTTTAAGGATACCCCTATCGTGAGGATCATCTGTGCCATGAGGATCCTGCTCACATGAAATATTTCTTCAAGTGGATAGCATTCCAAGCTCTTGGTAGCAAATCACCTTCCATGGTTACCAATCTATATGCCCCCTTTCCTGCTTCAGCTTCAATCAAATAAGGGCCTTCCCATTTTGGAGCCAATTTTCCATCAGTAGGATTGGTGGTATTCTGAAATGCTTTCCTTAATACCATATCTCCAACTTGAAACCTCCTGATCCTGACATTTTTGTTGTAAGCACCAGCCATTCTTTGTTGATAACTGGGCATCCTTATCCTAGCCATATCCCTGATTTCTTCAATAGTATCCAGGTCTTGAGCCAAGTTCTCATCATTCTCCTCAGGATCACGGGTACTTGTTCTAGCAGTTGGAACCACCATTTCTGTTGGGATCACTGATTCTGCCCCAAATACCAAAGAGAATGGCGTTTGACCAGTAGCATTCTTAGGGGTTGTCCTATCAGCCCAAAGCACATAGGGTAGTTCTTCTGCCCATTTCCCTTTCTTGGATCCAAGCTTCTTCTTCAAATTGTTGATGATGATCTTGTTGGATGATTCTGCTTGACCATTAGCTTGTGGGTGGACTGGTGTTGATGTTATCATCTTAATCCCCCAGCTGTCACAAAAGTTAGTGGTTCTGCCCCCAATAAATTGGGAACCATTATCACATATAATCTCAGAAGGAATTCCAAATCTAGTTATAATATTTCTTTTAGTGAAGGATATAACTTCCTTTTCTCTGACTTGGGCAAAAGCTTCAGCCTCTATCCACTTGGAGAAGTAATCAGTCATAGCTAGCATGAATACTTTTCCACCAGGTGCCTTAGGGAGCTTACCAACTATATCCATACCCCATCTCATAAATGGCCAAGAGGAGGATATAGGATGCAATAATTCAGCTGGTTGATGAAGGATATTCCTGTGTCTCTGACAAGGATCACATCTCTTAGCATATTCCACAGCATCTCTTTTCATGGTTGGCCAGTAGTATCCTGTCCTCAGGATTCTTGAGAATAATGCCCTGCCCCTAGTGTGGTTTCCACAATCTCCTTCATGGAAGTCTTTTAAAACTTCTTGGATTTCAGGATCCTCAATGCATCTCAAGTATGGTCCTGCAAGAGATCGTCTATACAACATATTATTTAAAATAGTGAACTGAGATACCTTAGATTTGAAAGTCCTAGGGTTTTCTCCTGTAGGAATCTCTCCATGTTGTAAGTATCTCATAATCGGTGAGATCCATGATCCTGATCCTAGGTGGGATCGAGTATCCTCACTAGGGATAATTGCAGAATCATTTCCTATCTCCATAGCCACATGATCCTCGATAGATGGGGTCAGGATATGGATAATAAGGATCTTGATATCCTCCGGGATCTTCAAGGATGATCCTAAGTTAGCCAATGCATCAGCCTCTGTATTTTCTTCCCTTGGTACCTGCGTCAAACTAAAGGAAACAAAAGAGAGTGCCAAACTTTTGACTATCTCAAGATATTTGGTTAGCTTTTCACCTTTAACAGCATAGGATCCATTAAAGTGGTTTGTAATTAGCAATGAATCTACATGTACCTCAAGATACCTGATCCCCATATGCTTTGCAATTTGCAAACCAGCAATTAAGGCTTCATATTCAGCCTCATTGTTAGTGGTTTGGAACTCACAAGCTATAGAATGGGGTATTATGTCCCCCTGTGGCGATTTTAGTAGTATTCCAAGCCCTGTGCCTTTGACATTTGAGGATCCATCAGTATAGAGTATCCAAGGATCCTTGGTCTCTTCTAGCTGCTGGACTTCTAACTCAGCTTCTTTTTGCAAATCACTACTGAAATCAGCCACAAAGTCAGCTAATGCTTGGGATTTGATGGCTGTCCTAGGCTCATATCTTATATCATATGCACTTAGCTTCACTGCCCACTTAGCCATCCTTCCTGACATCTCTGGTTTCCTGAGGACATTCTTAATTGGAAAATTAGTTTTAACAACAATAACATGAGTTTCAAAATAATGTCTCAACTTAGTAGATGCCATAATCAATGCAAGAATAAGCTTTTCAAGGTGTGAATACCTGGATTCGGCATCAAGTAAACTTTTACTTACATAATAGACAGGATGTTGTGTACCTTCATGATCCTTAACAAGGACCGCACTTACTGCTTTTGAGGATACCGCAAGATATAAGGATAGCACATCGCCTTTTTCTGGTTTCATCAAGGCCGGGGTTGAGGACAGATAATCTTTGAGGGCTCTTAAAGAATTTTCATGCTTCTCAGTCCACTCAAATTTCTTGTTCTTCCTTAGGATATCATAGAATTCTTTGCACTTCTCCGAGGATTTGGATATAAATCTGTTCAAAGCTGCTATCCTGCCTGTTAGCCTTTGGACATCCTTAGCATTGGCCGGAGATTTGATGTTCACTATTGCTTTGATTTGTTCCGGGCTAGCTTCAATGCCTCTCTTGGTTACCATATATCCTAAGAATTTACCTGCTTTAACACCAAAGTGACATTTTGAAGGATTAAGTTTCATGTTATATTTGTCAAGGATATCGAATGCTTCCTCCAAGTCCCTTAGGTGATCCTCAGCTTTTATGGATTTTACCACCATATCGTCTATGTAAACCTCCATAGTTTGTCCTATCTGATCCTTGAACATCATATTCACCAGCCTTTGATATGTTGCACCTGCATTTCTTAGTCCGAACGGCATAGCAATATAGCAGTATATACCAGTTGGAGTCATGAAGGCTGTATCCTCTTGGTCGGATGGTTCCATTTGGATTTGTTGGAATCCAGATGAAGCATCCATAAAAGTTAACAGTTCATGACCCGCAGTTGCATCCACCATGGAGTCAATGTGGGGTAATGGGAAAGGATCCTTGGGACATGCCTTATTTAAATCGGTAAAATCGACACATACCCTCCACTTTCCGTTTTTCTTTTGAACAACAACCACATTGGCCAACCATCTTGGATACTTGACCTCTCTAATCATACCTGCCCGGAGCAATTTCTCTACCTCTTCTTGGATAATGGCATTCCTTTCCGGTGCAAACTTTCTCCTCCTTTGATGGATTGGTTTGAAGGACTTATCAATGCCAAGTTTGTGAGTGATTACATCTTTAGATATGCCAGTCATATCTTCGTGTTTCCATGCAAAGGTAGTCTTTCTCCTTTTGAGGAAGGATATAAGGTTTTCTTTCATCTCGCCAAGGATCCCTGATCCAATATAGATTTTGGATTCAGGATCATCAGGATCCATAAGGATTTCTACCACATCCTGCTCTCTTGCCTCCAAGACATCCCTTGGAGGATACTTTGATTGCTATTGCTCCCTTGACTTTGAGGCTGGTTTCATCGATGAAGTATAGCAATTCTTAGCCTCCTGCTGATCACTATCAATCTTCACTATTCCCCAAGGACTAGGGAGCTTCACACATTGATGGTAGGTAGATGGGACTGCCTTCATATCGTGTATCCATGGCCTGCCAAGGATAACATTACAACAAGACAAACAGTCAATAACACAAATTTTTTGATAAGAGTGTAAGCCTTCAATGTATATCGGGAGTTTAATGTCCCCCAAGGTATTCTTAGTTTCGCCAATAAATCCCACGAGAACGGAGGATCTTGGTATAATATCTGATTCAGGAATACCCATCTTCTTTAGAACATCAAGCTGGATAATGTTCACTGAGCTTCCTCCGTCTATAAGGATCCTGCGGACAAAATGGTTAGAAATGAAAAGAGTAATAACTAAACCATCATGATGAGGATCCTGGATATCAACACGATCATCCTCATCAAAGGTTATGACTTTTCCTTCGGAGACATTTGATGTTCGAACGGGTCTTTCTCCATTATCCATTTTAGTTTCATTTGCATGCCTTTTAGCTGCTGAGAAGGATGTGCCACAAATGTCCGATCCTCCAGAAATAAAATTTATTACTTGTGCATCTGCTGGAGGGGCTGGAGCCTTCTCGGGGATCCTTTCAGGATCCTGAGTCCTTGACTTTTTTCTTCCCAACAATTCTTTTAGATGCCCCTTGCTCAACAAGTACCCAATTTCCTTTCTTAGTGCAATGCATTCTTCTGTGAGATGCCCAAAATCTTCATGGTATGCACACCACTTTGACTTATCCTTAGTTGCAGCTGGCCTATCATTTTTTCTCGGCCATCTAGCTTTATCACCTAGATTCTGCATCGCAAGGATTAGTTCATTGTTATCAACAGAAAAACAATATTCAGAAATTGGAGGATAATCCTCATCATCCTCCTCTTGATCAATAGCATGCACGTTCTGGTTATCAGATCTGTTATAGGATCTAAACTTGTTGTTCCTGAATGAGGATCCTTGCTTATCCTGCTTTGAGGATCCTGCTAATCTCTCCTGGATCCTCTTGTCATCCTCTAGCCGAATGAACCTAAGTGCTCGGGTTCTTACCTCATCTAAGTTCCTGCATGGTGTCATAACAAGATCATCATAGAACGACGAATCCCTAAGCAATCCCATTTTAAAGGCCTCGACAGCCATGGCTATATCTAAGTTGGGAATGTCTAAGGATTCTTTACTGAATTTTGTAATTTAATACCTTAATGATTCGTTATGCCCTGGGTTATCCTATATAGATCACTAGTTAATCGTTCAAATTTTCTACTACAAGAGAACCGATTATTAAATAGGTTAACTAGATTAGCAAATGAGGTAATAGAGTAGGGGGGAAGACTTAGCAGCCATTTGAGAGCTGATCCAGTAAGAGTGGATCCAAATCCCTTGCACAGGCATGCTTCCTTTAACCTTTCTGGGATTGGATTGATCTCCATCCTCTCCCTGTATTGTGCTATGTGTTCCTCAGGATCCGTCGAACCATCATACAGCTTCATGGTTGGCACATGGAACCTCTTGGGTATCTCCGCATCACAGATTAGTGGTGCAAAACGAGATATCTTGTGGCTCCTATCTGCAATCTTCGGGATAGGTTTGACCACTCCTGGAACACTTGATATCATATCTTTCAGCTTTTGCAATTCTCTGGCCATGGCATGATTGATACCTGGATCCTGCATAAGACCATGGTTAGTAGTATAAGAATTATTAAAAGTGTTACCTCCAATTGGATTCAGATTAGGAAGATTGGATGTTAATCCATATTGTTGGGACTCTGGAATGATCGAGGGACCAGTAGAAGCATTGGTCTGCATTGGAATAAAATCTCCCTGATGGACATCTGAACTTCCTGTTTGCAAACTCCTCAAGGATCCTGGCATCTGGAAGGATCCCTGAAACTGGGACGATCCTGGAACAAAGGAGGATCCTTGAACCTAGGATGATCCTGGAACAAAGAAGGATCCTTGCACCTGGGATGATCCTGAAACAAGGGAGGATCCTTGAACCTGGGATGATCCTGGAACAAGGGAGGATCCTTGAACCTGGGATGATCCTGGAACAAAGAAGGATCCTTGCACCTGGGATGATCCTGGAACAAGGGAGGATCCTTGAACCTGGGATGATCCTGGAACAAAGGAGGATCCTTGAATCTGCTACACTCCTGAATAACCTCCTGCATTCATGAAGGATCCTATATACTGAGGATAGGATCCTGCTGGCAGGAAATAGGAACCCGATGCCTGAGTCACTGTTGTTGTTCCGTAGTGCACTCCTTTTGGTCCACCCACATATTGAACATCTGGAACCACTGATGGCTAAGAAGTAATCACCGGAGTATCAAAATTCAAAGATTTCGGCACCAGTGGGGAATGATCCTCTGCCGTTTTCTTTTTTTTTTGAGATCTCCGATTTCTTTGAGAATCCTTTCATTGGTCTTATCCTGTTGCTGTATATGATCCTTCATCTGCAAAATCAAAGTAAACATGTCACTAGTAGTAGGAGTGTAGGAAGCAGAAGAAGTTGGAGGTTTTGAGAAAATGGGAGTTGGTTTCTTCGCAGCATTCTCGGTATTCTTCTGGGATCCAGAAGGTGGTGGAGGAAAAGGGGGAACGCCTTGTGAAGAAGTGAATGAAGGCATCAAATTTGAAGCATTCTTCGCTGAGGAAGCCATTTGCTTGGTTGTAGTGAACTGAAATGAGCACAGAAATGCGAATTTTTCTAAGGATGAAGCACCAATTGCCCCACGGTGGGCGCTAAACTGTTTTGGTCAAAAAATCTGATGAGGATAATGCAACCAAACTCTCTGTTACGGGGTATGATGCTTGAAATATCGAATAATGATAAGGATCACTTCAATGTAAATTGCACAAACGACACAAGGGTTTATACGGGGAAAAATCCCTTGATCAAGAGTTGATCTCTGGCACAAAAAACCCCGGGTGATGGAAATTACCGATCACCAAGCTTGAATAAATCAATAAATGTTTACAACTTCGGATAGTAACGAGCTAGGTACAACGATCACTAGTATGAAATGTGTAAATGTGAGTGAAAACTAATAAGTGTTCGTCGAGAGCTTCAAGTGTGCGAGTATATGAGAGTGTGTGTAGCTGAAAATGGCTAAGTGTTCTAAATTCTAGCTCGTTACCCCTTTTAAAATAGAAGTTAACTACAATAACTAACTATCCGACTTTTATGCCAAGCTCCCACGTTCTCCACAACGTCCATTTTTGGTCAATCGTGTGCGAAATGCCCGTGGAATATTCCTTAGTACCGTTGCCAAGACCAAGTCAAGCTCGTTACTCCTGCGAAGTAACACAAAACACAAATAAACAATCGTCAGTACGAGGATCCTTAAAGTGATCCATGATCCTGATCCTGATCCTGAAGCTCTTCTGAGGATCACTATCTGTCACAGAAGTAAGGATCATTAATCAGGATAACGAATAAGGATCACTAATTGTTAGAAAATCCTCCCCTAACAAGAATACATTGGGGGACATCAAACTCCCAATCTATATTGAAGGATTGCATTCTTATCAAAAGTTTTGTTTTATAGATTGCTTATCATGTTGTAATGTTATCCTTGGCAGGCCATGGATACATGATATGAAGGCAGTCCCATCCACCTATCATCAATGTGTAAAGCTTCCAAGTCCTTGGGGAGTGGTGAAAATTGAGAGTGATCAACAGGAGGCAAAAAATTGCTATACCTCATCAATGAAACCAGCCTCAAGACCCAGGGAGCAATAACAATTAAAGTATCCTTCAAGAGATGTCTTGGAGGCAAGAGAACAGGATTTGAAAGAAATCCTCATGGATCCTGATGATCCCGAATCCAAGATCTTCATAGGATCAGGGATCCTTAGCGATATTGAACAGGAGCTAGTATCCATCCTCAAAAGAAGGAAAACCACCTTTGCCTGGAAACATGAGGATATGACAGGTATATCTAAAGATATAATTACTCATAAACTTGGCATTGACAGGTCATTTAAGCCAATTCATCAAAAGAGGAGGAAATTTGCATCTGAAAGGAATGCCATTATCCAGGAAGAGGTAGATAAACTACTTCAGGCAGGTATGATTAGAGAGGTTAAGTATCCAAAATGGTTAGCCAATGTGGTTGTTGTTCAAAAGAAAAATGGAAAGTGGAGGGTATGTGTCGATTTTACAGATTTAAACAAGGCATGTCCCAAGGATCCTTTCCCATTACCCCACATTGACTCCATGGTGGATGCTACCGCGGGTCATGAGTTGTTAACTTTTATGGATGCTTCATCTGGATTTCAACAAATTCAGATGGAACCATCTGATCAAGAGGATACAGCCTTTATGACCCCAACTGGTATATACTGTTATATTGCTATGCCGTTTGGATTAAGGAATGCAGGTGCCACTTATCAAAGGCTTGTTAATATGATGTTCAAGGAACAAATTGGACACACTATGGAAGTCTATATTGATGACATGGTGGTTAAGTCCAAGAAAGCTGAGGATCACCTTAAAGACTTGGAGGAAGCATTCAATATCCTTGATAAACTTAATATGAAACTAAATCCTTCTAAGTGTCATTTTGGTGTTAAGGCAGGTAAATTCTTAGGATATATGGTGACAAAGAGGGGCATTGAAGCAAGTCCAGAGCAAATCAAGGCTATTGTAAATATCAAATCTCCTGCCAATGCTAAGGATGTGCAAAGATTAACAGGCAGGATCGCAGCCTTGAACAGATTCATATCCAAATCCTCAGAAAAGTGTAAGGAATTCTACGATATCCTGAGGAAAAACAAGAAATTTGAATGGACTGAGAAGCATGAAGGTGCCCTCAGAGCTCTTAAAGATTACCTATCCTCAGCCCCAGCCTTGATGAAACCAGAAAAAGGAGATGTGTTATCCTTATATTTGGCGGTATCCTCAAAAGCAGTAAGTGCGGTCCTTGTTAAGGATCACCAAGGTACACAACATCCTGTTTATTATGTAAGTAAGAGCTTACTTGATGCTGAATCCAGGTATTCACATTTAGAAAAACTTATCCTTGCATTAATTATGGCATCCACTAAATTAAGACATTATTTTGAGACTCATGCCATTATTGTTAGGACCAATTTTCCAATTAAGAATGTTCTCAGGAAACCTGAAATGTCAGGAAGGATGGCTAAGTGGGCAGTGAAGCTAAGTGCATATGATATAAGATATGAACCAAGGACTGCCATCAAATCCCAAGCCTTAGCTGACTTTGTGGCAGATTTTAGTAGTGATTTGCAAAAGGAGGCTGAATTAGAAGTCCAACAGCTTGAAGAAACCAAGGATCCTTGGGTACTGTTCACTGATGGATCCTCCAATGTAAACGGAACAGGGCTTGGAATACTACTAAAATCGCCACAGGGGGACATAATACCCCACTCCATAGCTTGTGAATTTCAAACTACCAACAATGAGGCTGAGTATGAAGCCTTGATAGCTGGTTTGCAAATTGCAAAGCATATGAGGATCAGGTATCTTGAGGTACATGTAGATTCTTTACTGATCACTAATCACTTTAATGGATCCTATGCTATTAAAGGTGAAAAGCTAATCAAATATTTGGAGATAGTCAAAAAATTGGCACTCTCTTTTGTATCCTTTAGTTTGACATAGGTACCAAGGGAAGAGAATGCAGAGGCAGATGCATTAGCCAATTTAGGATCATCCTTGAAGATCCCGGAGGATATCAAGATCCCTATTATCCATATCCTGACCCCGGCTATCGAGGATCATGTAGCTATGGAGATAGGAGAGGATTCTGCAATCATCCCTGGTGATGATACTCAGTCTCATTCAGGATCATGGATCCTTCCAATCATGAGATACATACAACATGGAGAGATTCCTACAGGAGAAAACCCTAGGGCTTTCAAATTCAAGGTATCTCAATTTACAATATTGAATAATATGTTGTACAAACGATCTCTTGCAGGACCATATTTAAGATGCATTGAGAATCCTGAAATCCAAGAAGTCCTAAAGGATTTCCATGAAGGAGATTGTGGAAATCACACTGGGGGCAGAGCATTGTTCTCAAGGATCCTGAGGACAGGATACTATTGGCCCACTATGAAGAAGGATGCTGTGGAGTATGCCAAGAAATGTGATCCTTGTCAGAGGCATAGTAATATCCTTCACCAACCAGCAGAGTTCTTGCATCCTATATCCTCTTCTTGGCCATTCATGAGATGGGGAATGGATTTAGTTGGAAAGCTTCCTAAGGCACCTGGTGGAAAAGTATTCATGCTTGCTATGACTGATTACTTCTCTAAGTGAATAGAGGCTGAAGCCTTTGCTCAAGTCAGAGAAAAGGAAGTTATATCCTTCATTAAAAGAAACATTATTACTAGATTTGGTATCCCTTCTGAGATTATTTGTGATAATGGATCCCAATTTATTGGGAATAGAACTACTAACTTTTGTGACAGCTGGGGGATTAAGATGATAACATCAACACCAGTCCACCCACAAGCTAATGGTCAGGCAGAATCATCTAACAAGATTATCATCAACAATTTGAAGAAAAAGCTTGGATCCAAGAAAGGAAAATGGGCAGAAGAACTACCTTATGTGCTTTGGGCTGATAGGACAACTCCTAAGAATGCTACAGGCCAAACTCCATTTTCTTTGGTATTTGGGGTAGAATCAGTGATCCCTACAGAGATGGTGGTTCCAACTGCAAGAACAAGCATTCGTGATCCTGAAGAAAATGCTGAAAACTTGGTTCAAGACCTGGATACTATAGAGGAAATCAGGGACTTGGCAAGGATAAGGATGGCCAGTTATCAACAAAGGATGGCTGGAGCTTACAACAAAAATGTCAGGATCAGGAAATTCCAAGTTGGTGATATGGTATTAAGGAAAGCATTTCAAAATACCACCAATCCTGCTGATGGAAAGCTAGCACGAAAGTGGGAAGGCCCCTATTTGATTGAAGCTGAAGCAGGAAAGGGGGCATATCGATTGCTAACAATGGAAGGTGATTTGCTACCAAGAGCTTGGAATGCTGTCCATTTGAAGAAGTATTTTATGTGACTAGGATCCATGATCCTCATTTGACAAGTATCCTTGAAGGATCCTTACAGACAGATGATCCTCTTTCTGGTAACATTCTAATCTCAAACTATTTCATTCTTTTATTCTCTTATATAAGGATAAGGATCCTGCATCCTTTATCCTCCGTTTACTTGGTTCTGAGTTTTGAAGGTTCAGGTATCCTTAACTAAGGATTGAGTATCCACATAAGTATCCAGTTATTTGGGCTTGACCCCAGTTATTTGGGCTTGACCCCAGTTATTTGGGCTAGTCCCCAGTTTGGGCCTGTCCCCAGTTTCGCCAGTAGCGCACGATGATCCTGGTATAGTTCAGGGCAATGGGACCAGTACTCGCTTTAGGGGCTGACAATTTCATTGTACTGGCTATATTCAGGATCCTACGTATAATGGTAGATGTACCATACATCCGTTCCTAAGGTTTCTAACATTTTCACGTTAGCTAAGGTTTTGGCATTTTCATGTCACTAAGTTTGGATAGTCGCCAGTGAGGGCCATACTCCAGTTTACATACGATCCTTTGGGCTTGTCCCCAGTTATCCTTTGGGCTTGTCCCCAGTATATTGGGCTTGTCCCCAGAATTGTTGGGCTTGTCCCCAGTTACTAACTTTCATCTTATATTGGCTTAGTCCCAAGTTGTATCCTATTTCAGGTTTTTGAAGTTAAACGACTAAGGATCCTTGATCCTTACCTTTTACCAAGGTTTGTCTTCTGGGTTATCCTGATATTAAGTGTTAAAAGATAGGATCCTAACTTGGATTCTCAGGTATGATCCTTAACTATTTTGATTTTATTCATTATTTATTTGAATGACCCTTATTCTTTGACAACTGAACTTGTGATCCTTAAACTATATTACTTTTCAGAACTTAGCGATTATAGGATATGTGATTCTTGATCATATCCTAAAAATTCTTGAGGATATTTCTTAAATTCTTTCTTTACTTGATAAGTTTAAACAAATTGAACAACACAACAGTTAGAAAGTAAAATAGTAACAAGGATATCAACACAGGATAAGCCAAAAAGTTAAGGTTATTTTATTCACAAAAGCTTAAACCCTTTTAAGGTTGTCAAAATTGCCGACCCACGTTTCTACCAGTAAAACGTGGCCCATCCACATGGGTTGGCAAAGGGTGTCCATTGTTCATAGGTCTAACAAGTGCAGGAAATTAAAGACGGAAGGATAACAAGTGGCTTCATCCCCCAAACAGAGGATCCATCCACCACCTATTATCCTACCTATTGTTCAAAGGATCATCCATGATCCTCAACCCTAATTACTATTGTTTAAGTACAGGCCAACTATTGTTCGTCAAAACATCATCAAAATAAAAACCATAACCAAACTAAAAAATGGGCACCGGCTACGTCTAGAAATGTCCTTCATCGCCCATTCATGCAGCCTACACCTTTGCTGCATCATCATCCCCTCCAGCTCCAGTATCCTTTGCATGATCCTTGCCACTACCACTAGCCTCGATTGCCAGGACCTCGTCAGCCTCATCATCATCCTCCAACTCAGCCAGCCTGGCCTTCCAGCCTTCCATGTCCCAGCTGCTCCTATCAAATGCGGGATCCTGAGCTTCTTGAGCCATCTGTAGCTTGGTCTTGTATATGGCAATGGCAGCGGAGACCTTAGCATCCTCCGTGATCTCGCTCTTCTCATAATCAAAGTTGATCAGAATGGCAGCTGTTTGAGCTTTGGCATCGTTGAGATCCTTTTCAAGGGAAGCGATCTTGAGGTCTTTGAGCATGGCTACTTTTTGGAGGTCAGAGTGTTTCTCCTCTAGCTCTTCAACATTCCCAACATAGTCCTCGATCTCCGCAAATTTCTATAATAAAGACAAAGCAAAGATTAGGATCAGGTGATCCTCAAGTGGATAGGGTAATTAAACTGAGTCAGTGATCCTTACATCATTGAAGTACTCGAGGAATTGATGGCGAATCAGAGGTAAGCCTTGGAGGTTGTCAGCTTCAGAGGTTTTTCTCTTCTTTCCACCTCTTCCCTTTGAAGTGGTAGCTTTGGGGATTACAACGGAGGGGCTAGCAGCAGACCTTTTCTTGGATCGGACGGTGTCAAGCTCAGTGACACTGAATTTGGATGCAGATTTTGATGACTTTCCAGCGCCTACACACCCAAAATAGATAAGTATCTTTATCCTGTTTCTTTTTAACTATCTATTTGGACATTTAAATATAAAAAGTACAGGATACTTACTTGACATAGTAACAGAACCTGAGGATACTTCCTGTGAATCCTGGGTGTTTGTTTTGAATGACCTTGTTGCAGGATCAAGTCTTCTGAAAGCAGCAAGTCTCTCCTCGGTGGCAGGTGAAGGTATAATATGTGAAATTGTGATGGTTGTACAAGAGAAACAGAAGCATATTAGTAATCATCATCAAAATTGAGCTTACTCAGTGATCCTTCTAAGGATCCTCTATCCTACCGTGAGTGTTCCACTTCCTTGGCAGATCCTTTCCATCCGGGATAGAATCCCTTCTGACAAAGAAGAACCGCCGTTTCCAATTGGTATCATTCTTAGTAGCTTTAAAGATGGGATGTTCTTCTCCGGGTTTACGCTTGAATAAATATCGATGGGATCCAAATGTTGTGAGATCATACATCTCGGCCAATTCCGACATTCCCAGGTTAATTCCGTCTTGCTCAATGATCCTTTCAAGGGTATATAAGACCCTCCAGATCATTGGCATAGCTTGAATATAAGAGATGCCGGTGAGGGAGAAAAAGGATTGGGTGAATTCAGGGAAAGGATACGAGTATCCTATTGAGAAAGGAGTGACTGGGAAAGCTACCCAAGTTTCGGAAACGTAGTCACTCAGAACAGTGGGATCAAATGATTTGAAAGTGGTGTTCGCCGGGAAGCAATGCCGGATTCTATCTATTTGTGGGTCAGAGAAGCAACATCTTTCTTTCGGTGAATCTTTGATGATCCCCTGGCTCTTGAGAGGACTGTCTTTCTTATGATCCTTGGCTGGTGAGGATCTTAGCATCATCTTGGTTTCGAAGAAGGTAAAGAAAGAAGGAGCGGAGAAAGAAAACGTAAAGGAAGAAGAGGAAGAGAAATACCTGCTTAATCGTCGGATGTGAATTTAAAGGGAGTTCTCTTGAATTTAAATGTGAAATGATCCCTATCTCTAACTCCTATTTATAATGATGATTCTGCAGGATAGTCACCTCAGTGACGTCATGTTCACAACGGCTAGTCCGATTATAACGGCTAGTTATCCGTTGGTTAATTGCGGATAAGAACAAAATATAACTCATTTATTTACATAATTACTCCTTAAATTTTGGGGGCAATTGTTAGGGGTGGATTTCTAAATGATCAGTGATCCTCATTTACTGTTGGGTTTAGTGATCCTCAATTCTGTCTGAAGTAGTGATCCTCAGAAGTGTTGCAGGATTAGGATCATGGATCATCATAAGGATCCTTGTACTAACGGTTGTCTACTTTGAATTCAAAATTGTTTTGCAGGAGTATCAACTTGGACTTGGTCTTGGCGATATTCCTGGAGCATATTCTATGTTTATTCCGCACGTGCTTGGCCAGAAGTGGACGTTATGGAATCGTGGAGGACTTGCACCATTTTCGGAATGTTAGTTAGAGTAGATATTTTCTATTTTTAAAGGGGTAGCGAGCTAATTAGAAAACACTTGGCTATTTTTGGCTACACACACACTCTTACAACCGCTCTCACCAGCTCTCGTGAACTCACTTGGCGATTAAACACTTTTACACACAATACACTATAGTGATCCTTGTACTTAGCTCGCTATCATCCGAAGTTGTAACACATTTATTGTTTAATTTGAGTTGGTGATCGGTAGTTTCCATCACCTGAGGTTTTTTATGCCGGAGATAATTCATTGATCAAGGGCTTTTTCCTCGTATAAATCTTCGTGTCACTTGTTCATTACATTTCATAGTGATCCTTATTATTGTTCATCAATTCAAGCATCATACCTCACAACAGAAAGTTTGGTTGCATTATCATTGCTTGATTTTTGACCAAAACATATATATATATGTATATATATATAATTACTATTTATAAAATTATGAAAAAAAATAACTTAAAGTATATATAAAATTATAACTATAACTGATATATTATAATTAATAAATAATAAATGAGCCGAGCCAAGCTAAGCTTGGAAAATTACCTATAAGCCGAGCTCTACCTTTAGAAACAAAGCTTGATTCGAGCTCGAGCTTGAAAAATTACCTACGAGGAGCTTTCAAAAGAAAGCCTGATTCGAGCCGAGCTTTCTAAAGTTAAATAAGCTCGAGCTCGGCTCGTTTGCACCCCTATGTGCACCAATCAAGAAAGAGTATCTTATCTATAACATAATCACTCTAATTACATATTTTATTTACTAGGTTGAACTTAACATTAAAAATCATCTCATGGAAGACTTAACTTTCTTTATATATTTATCAATGGTTTCATAAGATATTTAAGCAAAATTATATCACAGCTATCCAATTATAAACAAAACCAACACAAAACCCACGTGGTTCATAAGACTGGTCAGATTGGTAAGTTTACTTTAGAACAAAACCTAGTAAAATCTTCAAACCAAATGATGTTGAGCTACTAGAATCAAAACAAAAGTTTGTTCTTTATGAAATCACTTACAAAAGTTATTTAAATTATCATAGATATAAAGTAACTGATGCATACCATAGAGTGGGTGAAAGGAGGCCGTACAACAGGGAAATAACAAAAGGATTCGATCTGCTAGTAGTTGCTCCCTCGTGATCTTGTCTGTTATATGAAAATTGCTAATGAAAATATACAGGCTAATTCCAACAACCAACATTGTTGTTCCCTATAGATGATACATATCTTGTTGAGAAAAGGCCGTTGATATATACACATTATATCAGAAATTAAATAAAATAAATGGACCTTGGAAACCTTACTGATCGCCTCCACATATCCCTATTCCTTAACGCCAACACATATGTAAATCCCCAAATGGCATATTACAAAATCCTAGAAACAAGAGAATAAATGAAGCAACCAAGTATATCATTGTTGTGGGCTAATTTCTGAGCTCATATCCTGGGAAATATCTTGGCTTATATCTTGATTAAATAATATCTGTTCATATCCGGGGTGCAGATTCAGGGTATTGGTAACATCCTGAATGGTATCCTCAGGATCACTAACGGATTATGTGCAGGTACGTGGGCTGGAAGCTAGCAACGTTCACAAAGACTTAGATCGCGGAAGACTCGGTCCAAACCGTTCGAAGAAAGACGTTGAAGCCTTATTACTCGGTCTACAACGTTCGTGATGGAATATTCGGAGCATCCCATATTTATAGGGATATTTGTTTGTATTTCGTTACTATAAATAGGAGGAACACCAGATCGAATAGGACACAACAATTTCACTGCAATCACACTCACTACACACCAACACTTGTTCTCTCGCAATTTGTACTCTCACACGAATTCATTGTAACACTTAGCGATCTGGTTGATATCCTGCACTGTATCCTGAAGTTAAAAGCAATAAGAAGAACAAGGCAGCTGCGATTGTCAGCTCTCGAGGTTTTATGCCGGCGATCTAGATTGATCAAGGGCTTTCCTCGTACATCTCGTGTCATTTCCTTTACTTTTTGCTTATTATTTGCTCACTGTTTGATCGCAGATACAGCTCAATATCCTGAGCCCTATCCTGAATACTGATTTTCTAAATAACTCAACAAGCATATTTTCTATAAACTTTTTAGCACACTACCTCACATTACTAATTTGATCACTAAATTGCTTCGGTAATTTTTGACCAAAACAATTTGGCGCCCACCGTGGGGCAAGTGGTGCTCTCTTTACTAAAAATTTTTGTTAAATCGCTAATCGGTTTCTTATTTTCAAAACTTTTTGCTACATTGTCCACAATGGCCTCACGATCAAACATGAGTTCCTCTACTATGTCTGCTACGACTTCTGCTACCGCAGGTTCGGTGCTTCCACCACCTCCTCCAAGAATGCCAGCCTCTACACGACCTCAGGATATTATCCCTACCCGCAGTGTTCAAGAATCTGCCCCTGTTTTAGCATCTAACGACGAAATTTTAACCTTGTTTGGAAGTGTGCAGGAACAAATGAGGCAGCAGCAGGAAACGAACCAAATGCTCTTAAGGGAAATACAACTCCTGAAGTCTAGCTCGAGCAGATCCCCTGAGGATATTGTCACTCTATTACAACCCAGAGCTTTGAACTTCAGTTCAGCCGTGTATACAGAGGATAACAGGGGGAATATTGTGCCCAGCCTTCCTCAGAATCATACCCCTGAAATACCCTCCTCGGTCAGGATATCGACCATAAGGAGCTCAGGATATGCTTCAGGATATGGGCAGAATCCTCCAACGAGTAACATATTGAATAATAATAATACTCATGCTACTAACAATAATGGATCCTTGCAGGATACAGGTGTGACGTCAGCGCTTACCAGGGAACTTCAAAACTTGAAGGACATGATATCAAGTGTACCCGGGGTGGTCCAGCCAATCCCGGAAGTGTCTCAAGACAGCCATAAGATATCTCGCTTTGCATATCCTATCTGTGATGCTGAGATTCCAAAGTGGTTCCAAACCCCCAACATGAAGCTTTACGACGGAACGACGGATCCTGAGGAGCATATTGCTCAGTATAGGGAGAGGATGGAGATCAACCCTATCCCTCCGGATCTCAAGGAAGCATGCTTGTGCAAGGGTTTTGGTTCAACCTTGACAGGATCAGCTTTGAAGTGGCTCTTGAATGTTCCTCCACATTCAATTACATCTTTTGCTCATTTAGTAAATTTGTTTAACAGTCAGTTTTCTTGTAGTAGGAGCTTTGAAAAATTAACAAGTGATCTCTACAGGATAACGCAGGGGCCTCAGGAATCCCTTAGGGATTATGTGAACAAGTTTAGCCGAGAATCACTAGACATTCCTCATCTTGATGTTGCAACAGCTGTACAAGCTTTCAAGATGGGGTTGCAAAAAGATTCTCAATTCTACCAAGACCTTGTAATGAACCCATGCAGGAACCTGGATGAAGCTCGGAACAGGGCCCTAAGATACATTCGGTTGGAAGATGACAGAAAGATGCAAGAAAGGATGAACTCATCCAACACTTATGAGTCAACTAACAGGAAGTCGGAATCCTCATTCAAGTCGTATCGGTCCAAGCCATATGGCAGGAATGAGAACAAGAGAGTGAATGCTGTTGAAGATGAGGATCCTGAAGAATATCCTGAATTATCTGAATATTGCTTTTCTGTTAACATTCCTGAATTGATGTATGCCATGCAGGGTCTAGGGGACAAGGCAAGATGGCCTCGAAAGAATCAACAAAAAGCGGATTGGAAAGACAAATCAAAATGGTGTGCTTTCCACGAAGATTTCGGACATATGACCGAGGATTGCATTGCTTTGAGGAAAGAGATAAGCTATCTTCTAAGCAAGGGATATTTGAAAGATCTCTTAGGAAGAAAAAAGAATAAGGGTCAGGATACTGAGAAGGATCCTGAGCGAGCAGCCTCACCTCCCGCGTATGCCAAGATAATCAACTTCATTTCGGGAGGATCCGACATTTGTGGGACTTCGTATTCGGCAGCAAAGAGACATGCAAAAGAAGCTAAGGCCGAAAGGGGAGACAAACCCGTTAGGATGACTACACTCACAACTGACAAAGTGATCACATTTGATGCTGATGACAGGGATACTGTCCAGGATCCTCACCATGATGCTCTGGTAATAACGTTATATGTGGCTAACCATTTTGTACGCAGGATATTGGTTGATAATGGCAGCTCCGTCAACATAATCCAACTAGAGACACTTAAAAGAATGAATGTATCTCCAATGGATATCACTTCGAAGTCCACCGTGCTTGTTGGGTTCAGTGGAGAGGCCAGAAACACAGTGGGAGAGATAAAGTTGCCGGTGTACGTTGAAGGAGTCAACTCGATACAGCGTTTCTGTGTGATGGACTCTCTATCCTGCTATAACATTATACTGGGAAGACCGTGGAATCACGACATGAAAGCCGTGCCTTCAACATATCACCAATGCATCAAGATACCTACCCCTTGGGGAGTTGTTAAAGTTGATAGCGATCAGCAGGAGGCGAAAGAATGCTACTCATCCTCGATGAAATCCTCAACCAAACCTAGTGCAGCATAGCAATTAAAGACGTGGGCCCAGGATATCGTGGAGGATCCGGAGCAGGATGTGAAGAAAATTGTCCTGGACCAGGATAATCCTGATATTTCGGTGCTCGTGGGAACCAATATCCCTCAGGATATTGAAGAGCAATTAATTAACTTTTTAAGATGCAGGATGTCAACGTTTGCATGGAAGCATGAGGATATGACAGGCATATCCAAAGATATTATCACTCACAGGCTTGGAATTGATAAATCATTCAAGCCGGTGCAACAAAAAAGAAGGAAATTTGCTCCTGAACGGAATACAATTATACAAGAGGAAGTTGAAAGATTGTTGAAGTCCAAAATGATTCGAGAAGTCAAGTTCCCAAGGTGGCTAGCAAACGTGGTCGTGGTACAGAAGAAAAACGGGAAATGGAGAGTCTGTGTAGATTACACAGACTTGAACAAAGCTTGTCCTAAAGACCCATTTCCTCTCCCCCACATTGATGCAATGGTAGATGCTACTGCTGGGCATGAAATGCTGACTTTCATGGATGCATCCTCAGGATTTCAACAGATCCAAATGGAGCCTTCTGACCAGGAGGATACTGCCTTCATGACACCAACAGGTATTTATTGTTATACAGCTATGCCTTTTGGTTTGAAAAATGCAGGTGCAACATACCAAAGATTGGTAAACATGATGTTCAAAGACAAACTGGGGGACACCATGGAAGTGTACATTGACGATATGGTAGTAAAGTCAAAGAAAGCTCAGGATCACCTCCAGGATATTAAAGGAGCGTTTGATATCCTGGATCAGTACAATATGAAGCTGAATCCTGCTAAGTGCCATTTTGGAGTGGGGGCAGGAAAATTTCTAGGATATATGGTGACCAAAAGAGGAATAGAAGCAAGCCCGGAGCAGATTAAAGCCATCTTGGATATTAAATCACCCTCAAATATGAAAGATGTCCAACGATTAACGGGGCGAGTGGCAGCATTAAACAGATTTATCTCAAGATCCTCAGAGAAATGCAAAGATTTTTATGATATCCTGAAGAAGAACAGAAAATTCGAGTGGGGTGAGAAGCATGAAGCGGCCCTACAGGAGTTAAAGCAATATCTTTCAACCGCACCTCTATTAATGAAGCCCGAGAATGGTGAACCACTATCCCTATTGTAAGGATCGGGTTCGCGACCTAAACGAGTCGGTTCAGAGGAATTCCATCAAATACAGGTGCGGAAAACAAGTATTTGACTATAAAACAGCTGAATCTTCACTTTAATACTGATTTGTATTGATATGAAAGCAATTACAATCAGTTCTCACATCGGCAGCACCTCGGTATGGAAATCTCACAAAAACAACTTATGATTTCGCTTGATCTTGATCTCCTATATATAGAGATTGAGATTTCGCTTCAGCAAGACTCAAGCGAAATCTTAACATGTTGATTTCGCTTGAGCTGCTTCAAGCGAAATCCTTTACATACAAATTCCTTCAAGCGAAATCTTGCTAACTCTCTCTCATTTTCTCGATTTACGTGCCCTGATCTATTCTAGCTAGTCTAAGACTCGATACAAGACGAAGTCGACAGATGTAGTGCACCAACAGACTCCCCCTCAGATGTTGACGAGTCGACTATCGAGTCACACCAATGCTGTGTCTTCACATCTTCATTCTTGATCAGTCTCTGGGCTTTTCTCTCTCTATCTTCTTCTCCAGAATCACCTGGCTCTATCAGACTCCCCTTCACGATTTGCTGGTATTCATTTGTTCTTCAGCAACATCTACTTTAGGATCGATGCCTGACTCAAATGTTGTTTACAAGATCATTGCCTGGATCTCATCTAATTCTCTTGATCAGATCTCTTGATTCTTTAAGTTCATCAGCATCAGTAGCTAGCAAACTTTTAGATTCATAATCAGATTCTGACTTTCATAAGCTTTGAATGAATTAATCTGGCTCACCTGTAACAATCTTAACCCAGAAATAAATTTTCTAAATTTAACAATTTAAATGCACCAACAATCTGATATAATCAAATAATTCTCTCTCATATCAAAAACCAATGATGAACCAAATGTAGGTTTTTTTTAAAAATTGTATGATTTTAACAAACCTTTTGACATTTTAAGATTCATTCCCCCTCACAACCAAGTCATCATGTTTAGCACTTGAAACTTTGACAATCAGCTTTCCAATATCAGTTGTCTAAAATCTTTTTGGATTTTTTCAAAATTTACGCTAAAACACACTAAAAATCTTTTTGTAATTTTTGATTGTAAAGAAATGCAATAAAGAAATATTTACAAACAATATTTTTGTGAGTTTGTGCAAGAGGATCATATCAGTTTCTGAGACAGATCACTAACACCGTTAAGCTACATTTCATATTAAGTTCTAAACAATTTACCTAGATTGTCAGTATATTTGTCCACTTAAATTTTCACACAAAGTTCAACTGATCCGAGATACGTTGTTAATGTTTTAAGCAACTTAAACTTATCCGTGTGTCCCACTACTTGAATATACTCCCGTATCCAGATCCCAATATTCAGTCTTACAGGTGAGTATACCACAGATGATATCTGTCAGGGAATAAATTATAGTACGAGGGCCGTGAGAGCTCAGGTCGATACTCCCGTATACGCAGAGAGATGACGGCTTCGACTTTTGGTGTGTCCCCTTTTAGAGGATTTTTTGCATTACAACAGCAGCGACTATCAATTTTATTGTTTCATCAGCTTGCTGAGGGCGATGCTATGTTTCAAGCATTTGCAGAAAGCATTATCCGGGGACTAGGTCAGAAATTTCTTTCAGCAGAAGTCCCGGGATAATACCCCAGATATCACTGAGCATAAAGACCTAGTATCTCAGAATAAGGGACCTTTCAAACAAGATTTCAGGGGTTACCTATATATCCAAGTTTGTGTTAACCCACAGAAACAAGCAAGTTTGAAATTTAGGTTTATATCTCGTCACAATCTACTAAATGTGCAAAAAACCTACTGACATATCCACAGTAAGATTGTTTATCACATTTTTACTTTACATTTCTTTAGCATGTTGTGGTAGTCCACTGATGTACTATCATTTCCTCTATATGCAACAAAAACTCATTTTTCATTTTATCATGTTTTTGGCTTTTTCAAATTTTCAAATGTTTTTGGATTTTCTGAAAAAAAATTTACTCCCCCTAAAATGCAAACACATTTTAGGAAATTTGAAAACTAAAACACTCTTAACAAACATACAAACTGTACAAAAACTTGACAAACTGATATCGAATCGCCTCAAATCGCCATTCACTCGGCATAAACAATCAGAACTCCCCCTATCACAAACCATTTTCTCATTTAGATTTCAAAACACTTAAGTTTGTTTTAATCAAAATGATTTTTCCGGAAAATGAATTTGTGTTGATAAAAACCATTTGTAAGTTTTATCATTTTAAGAACGGAGATATGGTTCATCATCTTGTTCGTCTCTTGACATATATAGTAAATCAAGTACAAATTAATGTCCCTGATTTACCATTTGCATTCAAGCAACCTCTAAATCAATTGTAAAAATAACTACTTGTAAAAACACACAATACCACTTGTAGGAATGTTACGTCTACATCACCATTTTACCAATCAGGATGCCGATTCCTGCTTCGCACTTACCAACCTGGAAGCTCCGGCGTAGTCATACAACCTGTAAACATCCAAACACTATCAAAAACTTTCAAACAAAAATTCAAATATTAGAAAGATGCCGATTCCTGATCCACGAAATAAACTTGGGATCTCCGGCATAGTCCTTAGACTATCATGGGAAACAAACTTCCACCCAAGTCTTCTTAGACTTGGTGGCTTCCAATTCTTGTGCAGTAGGGTTGTAAGTTGCCTTTTTAGTTGCATAAAAATCTTTAACCCCCTTTACTTTCCCATCAAGCATTTTCTTGAAAATTTTCTTAACATTTTCATTGAATGTTTTTTCAATATCAAAATCTGAGATTTCTACTTTACCAACCATTTGTTTAATCTCTTCCACACTCAGTGATTTAATGTCAACATCATTCATCAAATCTTTAATCTCATCTTGTGGCTCATCTGCTTTTGTGGAATCAGAATCATCGCCAGATTGTACATCTGATTTTTTAACAATCCATTTTTGATTGTCTTTTGCACTCTTTTTGTACAATCTTTTAGAATTTTCACCAACTTCATCCTTAGAATTTTCAAAATTTTTGAAGTTTATAGTTGGTGAATCATTCTTTTCAACCACTTTTTCTTTAAGTTTTTCAGATACTCCCTGTGTTCTATTGACTTTGTTTGGACAATTGTGAGCGATGTGTCCAACCACTTGGCATTGAAAACAAGTTCTTGTGTCTTTTGGTTGAAAAACTCCAATTTGATGAAAAACTCCAGTTCCTGTTCTTTTTCTTTCAGCAAGGAACTCTTGATTTGATTTTCTCAAGAATGGGCTATTTGACTCCTCTTCATAGCTTTTACCTGCAACATATGTCATTTTTGATTTAAAATCTCTAACATATTTTTCATTTTTACGATTTTCAGGTGGAGTAAAACCAAGACCTTTCTTTTTGTAACTACAATTTTGATTTGTTTTCTTTTGAAAACTAGAATCAGAATTGTAATTCTTTTTCCCTTTTTTCTTGTTTAACCTTTGTTGAACTCTAGAAGTGTATTTTTTAGGTTTTTCAGTAGATTTTAGATCCTTAATTTCAGAAAAATTAATTTCCGTCATTTTGAAAACCTTTTTAATCATGTCAAAACGAACACTTCTAATCGGAAACTCTTTGTCAGAGTATAATTTGTCCGAATCATTTAAAGTATATGCAAGTTCAAATGTTTCATCATCCAAATTTGCCTTTGATAACAAAAATTCTTTACTGTAAGACCGTTTTTCCGATGACTTTGAACTGTTGACTGGCGAACTTGAACACAGAGACTCAAATTTTGACTCAGACACCTCCTCAGTATCCAACACCTGATCGACCACCTTTTTGATTAACTCAGACTCATGATCAGTATCAGACGAGGTAAACGTGATATCAATGTTATCTGGTAAAACGTCAGTTGTCTCGGATTTTAACTTTATATTGACTGCTTTTTCGACTTGCTCCTCATTTGGTTTTCTAGGAGAATACCCTTCCCAGATAGGAGGCGGACACTTGTTGTATTTAACAGTCGATTTCTTACCAGTCTCATTCTTTTGCTTCTCATCCTGAAATGCTTCAAAACCTGCAACAGTAGGATAAACTCGATCAATAACATAATCAGAACAAGAATAACTCAGTAATAACCTTCTGATCCTTTCATTCTCAATCTTTTCTTTCTCCAACTCTTGCTTTAGATTAGCATTTTCTTCGATGTAATGATTAATTTCCTTTTGCTTTGCCATCAACGTAGAATTTGTCATCGTTAAAGCTTTTTCTCTTTCAGAGTTCGTTGTTTGAAGACCTGTCACTGTTCTGTTTAACACGCTATAAGATTCTTTTACATAACTGATGTCAGATAGTAACTTTTCTATCAGTCTTTCTCGATCAAACAGTGTAACATCTTTTTCTTCACAACTCTTACAAATTTCCAAACATTTCTTGCAAGGCTTTTCAACTTCAACAATCTTCTCAACCTCAATTGTTTTTACCACTTCAATTACTTTTTCTACTCCAGTTACTTTCTCAGTTTCAATCACCTTTTCTTCATCCACACTTTTAACTACTTCAGTTTGAACAACATTTTCAACCTTCTCATCTTGTTGTTGTTCTTTTGCAGCTTGTTTCTCCTTCAGTTTCTCCATGCGATCTGCAAAATAAAAATGAAAACTTTCAGGAGAAAGATGTTTTTTAGCAATATTAATATGTTTCTCTTCCTCATCATCACTGCTACTCTCAATCGGTGTTTGATCAAACTCTACAGATTTTTTAGACTCAGCATCTGAAATACCAGAATCAGATGGTGTTTGATCAAAAACAACTTCTTTTTCTGAAGTATCCTCATTTTGCACACTCTCATCTGTACTTAATGATACAGAATCAGCACTTTCTGAACTTTCTTCAGATGTAATCGATTGATCTTTCACTGTTTCATCAATTGATCTCATCCAAGTAGCAAACAAATCTGGTTCTCTAACAATCTTTGCAATGAAAGCTTTGAAATCCCCCTTTTCATCAACAAACATATCCCAGCTAAATCCTTCAGGTAGTTGTTCATCATTTTAGTCCACTATACATGCTGTGCTGTTAGAAGAAATGTAGTTGCTCCAGTTGAAATCTACCAAACATCCTTTCTTTGAATCTTCAATCTTTCTACCATGAGCCGTCTGTAATTCTTGTGTCTGACCAACTTGCTGATAAATGGCTTTCCGGTAGTAGTCATCTTTTCCAAATGGATTTTGAGCACCACTAACTTCTCTGTTCTTGCACTCCCGCTTAAAATGACCTTTTTCCCTGCACCTGAAACAAGTAACTTTAGATTTATCAAAACCTAAAGTAGAAACACAAGCATCAAGAAAATCATTTCTCCCGGTAATTGTCTTGAACTTTTCAGCACGTCTAAGAACACTTGCAAGACACCATTTGATATCCATTAGTTCCATCTCTTCAGCATCTATTTGGTCGTAATCTTTTTTAGTAAGCATAGGATTTCCAATTCGACCAGCAACTAAACCTTCATATGAGATAAGCACAGAACCAAGTAATGCCATATGATCTTTCGCAATGTCTTCAGAAAAACTTTGACCTTCTGGAAGATTTAGAGCTATGTTGCATTGAATCACACAACCATTTCCCATCTTTGTGCTTTGAGACTGAAAACTTTCTGATGAAGTCTTTGGATTGACACTTGGATAAGATGAGAATCCACTGCTGTTTTTGTTTGGGCTTTGATCAATCTTTTCAGTAGTATCCCCAACACTATATGCAGTCTAGATTTTCGGACTTCTCTCAATTTCTGAAGTTGGAACACCACCCTTGTAATACATCTTTACATCTTGTTGACCACTTGGATTATTCATCCTTGCAATCTTCTGCTGTTCCAAATCCTGACTTTCAATCTTTTCAATGAACTGAGAGATTGACAACCTATCATAAACTCCAGTATTCTTAAGTATCATCAAATAAGTTCCCCACTCTTTCTGAGGTAATGCATCAGCAAGTTTATCCACCCATTCCTCATTTTCTTTTGTGATGTTCATCATCGACATTGTTCGTACTAAGTGGCAGTATCGTTCAATAAGTTTCTTCGTATCTTCTCCGGGCAAACTTGTGAACAAATCAAACTCTTTTTTAATCAATGCCTTCTTGCTTTTAATCATACTTGTACTGCCTTCAACCTTGATTTTTAAAGCATCCCATATTGATTGTGATGTTTTGTCATGTTGAAGTAGTATGAAGATGTCTTCTTTGATGGCCTGTTGAAGCAAACTGATCATCATCTTTTCAGCTCGGTATATTTCCCGTTCTTCCTTACTAAGATCTGAAAGCTGTTTTTCAGTCTGCATTTCAGTTCGTGGTAGAGCATACTTTGTCAGAATACATTCCCATGATCTTAGATGATTTGCTTGCACCCAGTTTTCAAATCTATCTTTCCACCCATAGTATTCCTCAATTCCCATAAGCTTCGGGGGTTTCTGAGTCGTCCCCGTTTCGTTTTCTGAATTCATGTTCTGAGTAATGGAAGATGAACTAGACGATGTTGCAAACGCGTTGTGAAAATCGTTATCCATGTTTTAATCACTTTCAAGCGAACTGGTCAAGTGAACAATCTTTGAAGCGAAATCCTTGAAGCGAAATGATTCAAGCGAAACTTTCAATTTAACACTTTCTGAAGCGAAATCTTTGAAGCGAAACACTTCAAGCGAAACTTCCTGAAGAGAGAACCTTGAAGCGAAGACCTTGAAGCGAAACTAAATCCTGTTTGAAGCGAAGTGATAAGTGTCGCTTGAAAATTCAAGCGAAATCGTCCAATGAAGCTATGTTCTTCAAGCGAAATCCATTCGAAGGTCGATTTTGATCACTTTTAGGTCGAATTTGGCTGTGAAACTTTCAAGGGTTTGTTATCTTGTACTTTTAAACAATCCGTGAGAAATTGAATAGTTTTTGACCGTGAAAAATTTCTGAACTGATGAAAGAAGATGTAGAAGTAAGAGATTTTGAACTGTTTCAGCTGAAATTTGCAGAAATCCTCCTCCAGGCTCTGATACCAATTGTAAGGATCGGGTTCGCGACCTAAACGAGTCGGTTCAGAGGAATTCCATCAAATACAGGTGCGGAAAACAAGTATTTGACTATAAAACAGCTGAATCTTCACTTTAATACTGATTTGTATTGATATGAAAGCAATTACAATCAGTTCTCACACCGGCAGCACCTCGGTATGGAAATCTCACAAAAACAACTTATGATTTCGCTTGATCTTGATCTCCTATATATAGAGATTGAGATTTCGCTTCAGCAAGACTCAAGCGAAATCTTAACATGTTGATTTCGCTTGAGCTGCTTCAAGCGAAATCCTTTACATACAAATTCCTTCAAGCGAAATCTTGCTAACTCTCTCTCATTTTCTCGATTTACGTGCCCTGATCTATTCTAGCTAGTCTAAGACTCGATACAAGACGGAGTCGACAGATGTAGTGCACCAACACCTATACCTCGCGGTATCAGGGAACGCTGTAAGTGCCGTCCTTGTAAAGGACCATGAAGGTCAGCAATATCCTGTTTATTATGTTAGCAAAAGTTTGTTAGATGCTGAAACTATGTATTCTCACTTAGAAAAATTAATACTAGCATTAGTCATGGCATCAACAAAACTTAGACATTATTTTGAGACTCATAGGATTCATCTTAAAACAAATTATCCTGTCAAGAATGTGCTTAGGAAACCAGAGATGTCAGGCAGGATGGCTAAGTGGTCAGTAAAGTTGAGTGCTTATGATTTAGTATATGAACCTAGGAATGCCATAAAATCTCAGGCTTTAGCTGACTTTGTGGCTGATTTTAGTAGTGACATCCAGGATGAGGTAGACCTAGAAGTTCAACAATTAGGAGAATCCTCAGGATCCTGGACATTATATACTGATGGTGCATCTAATATAAGAGGAGTAGGATTGGGAATACTACTAAAATCGCCACAGGGGGACATATTACCCCAGGCTATTAGGTGTGAATTTCCTGCTACCAATAATGAGGCAGAATATGAAGCTTTAATTGCAGGATTAGAATTGGCTAAGAATACAGGTATAAAAAATTTACAAGCATAAGTTGATTCTTTGTTAATTACTAACCATTTTAATGGATCATATGCAGTTAAGGGTGAGAAATTGACTGAATATCTTGATATTCTCAATAAATTAGCAGGATATTTCGATGTTTTTACACTTGAACAGGTACCAAGAGAGGATAATGCTGAAGCGGATGCCTTAGCAAATCTGGGATCATCAATCAGGATACCGGAAGGGACCCAAATACCAATAATACATGTCTTATATCCTGCAACTAATCCTCGGGGTAAAGAAGTAGCGGATATTCGGGATCCTGGAGTGGAATATCCTGAACAGGATCCTGAATCCTGGACAACTCCAATTATGAAATATCTTAAAGATGGATACATCCCCGAAAATGAAAATCCTCAGGCATTTAGGATGAAGGTATCACGATTCACTATTATAAATAATATTCTATACAAGAAATCTCTTGCAGGACCATATTTAAGGTGCTTGGAGGATCATGAAGCCAAAGAAGTACTTCAGGATATACATGAAGGGGACTGTGGTAATCACACTGGGGGCAGATCATTATTCTCGAAAGTACTGAGGACAGGATACTTTTGGCCAACAATGAGAAAAGATGCTGCAGAATATGCTCGAAGATGTGATGCATGTCAAAGGCATAGTAACATACTACATCAACCAGCTGAACCACTATATCCTGTAGTTTCCCCTTGGCCATTCATGAAGTGGGGGATGGATATAGTAGGGAAGTTACCAAAGGCTCCGGGAGGAAAAGTATTTATGTTAGCAATGACGGATTATTTCTCTAAGTGGGTCGAGGCTGAAGCATTCGTTCAAGTAAGAGATCAAGAAGTAGTATCCTTCATAAAGAGGAATATCCTGACTAGGTTTGGAGTACCAGCTGAGATCATTTGTGATAATGGGTCCTAGTTTATAAGCAAAAGGACTACTGACTTTTTCAAAAGTTGGGGAATCAAAATGATCACATCTACTCCGGTACACCCTCAAGCGAATGGACAAGCCGAATCCTCGAACAAGATAATAGTCAATAACTTAAAGAAGAGACTTGGAGCCAAAAAAGGAAGATGGGCGGAAGAGTTACCCTTTGTTTTGTGGGCTGATAGGACAACGGTGAAGAATGCAACTGGCCAAACCCCGTTTTCCTTGCTATTTGGAGCAGAGGCAATGATTCCAACAGAAATGACGATACCTACTGCAAGATCTATGCTACAGGATCCTGAACAGAATCCTGAAGTCTTATGTCAGGATTTGGATACTATAGATGAAAAAAGAGATGCAGCAAGGCTGAGGATAGCAGCATATCAACAAAGAATATCCAGAGCATATAATAAGAACATAAGGACTAGAAGATTTCGAGTTGGTGATTGGGTGCTGAGAAAGGCTTTTCAAAATACCACTAATCCTGCCGATGGCAAGCTAGCTCCGAAATGGGAAGGACCCTATGAAGTCGAGTCAGAAGCAGGGAAAGGAGCATATCGACTCAGGAATGTGGAAGGAGATATGCTACCAAGATCCTGGAATGCAATACATTTGAAGCTCTATTTCAAGTAAGAGTAGAATTTATTTTCTATCTCGGAATGGTATGTGTTCTATCTCTTTAAAATATATTTGTTTATTATCTTGAACCCAATACCGACTTAAGCATCGGAGGGGTGTTAGCCAAGCTAACACCCACCTTAGTTTACAATTGTTTTGCAGGATATGTTTCAGGATATAGCTCCAGGATATATACTCAGGATAAGTCGAAAGATTAGAGGATTGGCCCCCTCTCTCACGTTTAAGGGATCCTGATCCCTTCAAAGGTTTAAAGGTATTCACCTTTCTTTCGAATTGGGTTTAAACACCTCGCCTGGAGCGCAAGTTATCTAGGTGTAGTTCAAGGTAGCGGGACCAGTTCATGTAAAAGTGGCTGACAATTTCGTTACTGTTGGCTATATCCTGGATTCTAAAGGTATATGAGGATTGATCACCCTCTCTCACGAAAGAGTATTTTCATACTCTCAAAGGTTTAAAGGTTTTCACCTTTCTAAGTCTAGGAGTTTATACACTCTCGCCTGTAGCGCATGAAATTCAGGGTTTATCCCCAGATATCAGGGTTTATCCCCAATATGCTAAGGATTCTTTTCAGGATATCAGGGATTCTGCCCTTAGGCATTTGGAATTCATTCGAGTCAAAAGTTTATAAGTAGGCACTGGGGACAAATTTATGATAAAGGATTGGAACTGGTTCTCTAAGAATCTCTGGTATGATCTCTCCTTTTTATTTGGATAATTTATAAGTTATATTTCAATATCCCTTTTAAGATATCTTTCAGGATATCTCCCAGGATACGTTTATGATATGTGTTCCTAAGAATGTTCAAACCAAACAGTTTTCACAAGTAGAATTTGTGTGACAATAATAATAAAGTCAAAAGGGTAGTTATATTATTAACATATCAAAAGATGTGCTCTTAGTTTCACCTTAAAACAAGGCCCATCCACTAAGAGCACTAGTAGTTCATAACCGTATTTACCCAACAGTTGAGGGCTTCGTCTCAAACTGAGACCCATCCACCTTCAACTGTTGTATTATTCAAAAGGCATGCAGGAAATGTACATTGTTCAGGTACGAAAAAGTAAAATGCAGAAAAGATAAATTGTTTGTGGAACTGCAAACCAACATTCAAATTCAAAAAGGTGGGCTCTGGCCTTGGCACGTATATCCGTCATCGCCCACCTAAATGCCCTCACACAGCGGCATCACCTCCAACCTTCTCAGACTTCTCCGCTCCAGCATCTTGACCAGCATCCTGCACAGCATCCTGACCAACGTCCATCCCAGCATCACCTCCAGCATCCTTCTTCTCTCCAGCTTGGACCACCACCTCTGCTGACTTAGAAGACTCACCGGCTTCAGTAGGAAGTGGCACAGCTTTGCCTCCGAGCTCCTTCAATTTAGCCACCCAGGATTCGACTGGCCAAGATGGACAAACAAGGCCCGTCTCCTTGGCCTCATAGGCCATCTTGATGCGTGCTTGTAGCAGGGAGACGATAGCAGAAGCCTTGATTCCCTCTCGAAAGCTGATCAAGGCCTGATCATGGTCCATTTGAACGCTGGCAAGTTTGACCTCAGCATCTTGGGTGACCTTCTTTAGCAAGCTTTCATAGTGCCGGCTCTTTGCTTCGGCAATAGCACCTTGGTCAGCAACGGTGCTCTCGAGCTGCTTGATCCTGGCTTCATGAAGTGCCACAGTACCACAAGCGTCATTGTACAAGTGGAGCAAGTGCTGGAGGCCCTGTACATTGATCAAAGGTATGGGGTTAGAATGTATACTGACTAAGACATCCTACCAGGATATCCTGTTAGGATATACGTGCAGGATATATGTGCAGGATATACACGAAGGATATGCAGCAGGATATTACCTTGTTGAGGAAGGATGTCATTGGCTCTAAGGAGTCGGAGAAGCTGAGCTCATCATAGGAGAACCCTTCTGAGCCTGGAGTACTGACCTCAAGGCCCTTTCTCTTTTTCGCTGCGGAAGCACGGGTTCTTGGATTGGTCTTGGGAGCCGGGAGTGGCTTGGAGCTGGTGGTAGCAGGAGTCTCCTTCTTGACTATGGCCGGAGTTGGATAGCTGTCAAGTTCATCCAGGTCTAGATAGACTGGGACTTTGCTGGAATCTGCACACAGGGAGTAAATTCTAAATCCCTCCTATAAATAACAGGTAAGAAGTATATGTGTGCAGGATATCTTGCAGGATCCTTACCAGACATGTTGGCACTTGAAAGAGGACTTGGAGTTGGTGGAGAAGGATTGAAACTTCTTTCTGCCTCTGGGAGAAGTCTAATGGCATCTATTCTTTCTTGGGAATTAGCAAGAGGAGGAGCGATCTTCCTGAAATCAGCTGCACAATAAAGAAGATAAATTAGTACAGGATAAGCGACAGGATCATTCTTAAACCCTAAATCCTACCCTTTCTCAACCATTGTACCGGATATTCCGTCCCACCAGGGATTGAGTCCCTTTTTACAAAGAAAAACTTGGATTGCCAACCATCCTCGTTCCTGGTGGCACGAAGTATCAATGGGTCACCGGAAGTAGAATAAAACAGAAATCTACATGGTCCGTGGCATCTAAGCTTGTAAGCCAGGGGGAGATCATGGATGGAAAGATCAGGAATGCGGTTTCTCTTGATCTGGTCAAGAACAGATAAAACACGCCAGAGCATTGGCATTGTCTGGCTAAAAGAGATTTTTGTGATATTGAAGAATTCGGTGATGAAGTCCGGGAAGGGGAATCGTTGCCCTAGGGTAAAAGGGAAAACACTAAAGCATATCCACTCGTTGGAGACCATATCTGACCGGATTTCACGGTCAAACGGTCTAAATACGGTTCCTTCTGGGAAGATACCGGAGGATTTTAAGGCTGACAGGTGGGCACTATCAAAGGTACACGCTTCCTTCTCCGGTTCTTGGAGAAGGTTTTGTTGGTAGAACATAGGGGCCGAGTCACCTGAACTAGATCTTGTTTGGCGCGGCATTGGATCGCCTGAATTTTTCGCCGGAGAGAAAAGATGAAGATAAGTATGAAAGATAGAGAGAAAATGTACCTCTTCCTTGTCGATTATGATTAAAAAAGGGATGAAGAGGAGAAGATATAGGGCATGATGAGTAGATATAGGCTGAGTAGTTGCAAACGGTCACATCACAGGTCTTATCTCTTAATTGCCTCGGTTTGCGTAAAAAATGTAACCGTTAGTAATGAGGATACTAAACGGTAACATTTTTGGGGACAATTGTTGTGGGCTAATTTCTGAGCTCATATCCTGGGAAATATCTTGGCTTATATCTTGATTAAATAATATCTGTTCATATCCGGGGTGCAGATTCAGGGTATTGGTAACATCCTGAATGGTATCCTCAGGATCACTAACGGATTATGTGCAGGTACGTGGGCTGGAAGCTAGCAACGTTCACAAAGACTTAGATCGCGGAAGACTCGGTCCAAACCGTTCGAAGAAAGACGTTGAAGCCTTATTACTCGGTCTACAACGTTCATGATGGAATATTCGGAGCATCCCATATTTATAGGGATATTTGTTTGTATTTCGTTACTATAAATAGGAGGAACACCAGATCGAATAGGACACAACAATTTCACTGCAATCACACTCACTACACACCAACACTTGTTCTCTCGCAATTTGTACTCTCACACGAATTCATTGTAACACTTAGCGATCTGGTTGATATCCTGCACTGTATCCTGAAGTTAAAAGCAATAAGAAGAACAAGGCAGCTGCGATTGTCAGCTCCCGAGGTTTTATGCCGGCGATCTAGATTGATCAAGGGCTTTCCTCGTACATCTCGTGTCATTTCCTTTACTTTTTGCTTATTATTTGCTCACTGTTTGATCGCAGATACAGCTCAATATCCTGAGCCGTATCCTGAATACTGATTTTCTAAATAACTCAACAAGCATATTTTCTATAAACTTTTTAGCACACTACCTCACATTACTAATTTGATCACTAAATTGCTTCGGTAATTTTTGACCAAAACAATCATGGCAGTACCAAACTGTTCAATTAGAATATTGAATACCTTTATGAAACATAAAAATGATCCAATCAAAAACCCCGTGAGTGCTAAAAGACCCAAGAACCAGCATACATATATTACCAACACCAAGATATAATCAACTAACACAATCATTCATTTAAATCAAACAATTAATAAATCAAATGACCTTCTCTATTGTCACCTCCGACGCTGTGACTTCCCTGAACGGGGCGAGTTATGAAGCTTGCTGGAAGAACCAACCTCCACGATCTCACCGTTGATTAACTTCGTGAACAATCACTACCTCTGCTAGCGTCGTCGGTGTGGTTGCAGTGGAACAGTATCGCCGAAAAGCTACAAATGAAGCATCGACAGTGAAGAATTTCATAAGGGAAACCATAAAGAGGTAAAACGAATTAGGGTTAAGGGACCGAGCGGGAATATGAATTTTAGTTGGAAGGGAATTTTTGGAATGAGATGGAATATATAATTTATGAGCCTTTACAAATTTTTAAATTTAAAGAGGAGGGAAAATGATAAATTTGAGACCGAATTTATGAATTTGTAATATGAAAGGGCATTAGACCATCCGTAGTGGTATCAATTTTGGCGTTTTTCCTCACCAATAACGCCCAAACACGCCCACCCCCCACTACACCTAGGCGTTTTTTTTTTCAAAAATTGCTCCTGCACGTTATTTAAATAACGCCATGCATGCTTTCTCAATTCTTGTTTGGCCAATAAGAATATTCCAACAAATATTATTTAGTTTATTTTTATTTTTTTAAATAATTGGGTAATCATTGATGGGCATTATTGGGCATTATCCCACTACACCTATTTGTGAAAAACGCCCATAATGCCCCTTTTCTGACTGGGATGACACGTGTCGCACAATGCCCATAGGTGGGGGCATTATTCATGTATACCACTACACATGGTCTTATGCTTACTTTGAACGTGTTAATTAAATTATTTTAGTTTTAATAAAAGCCTCCCACTATTCTCACACCTAAGACTATGGGGTATGGGGCTTGGGTTGGGGCGTGGGTTTGGGCGTGGCCCTTGGGGCTAGCAAGGTGACATGGCGGGCTCTTAATGGCCAAACCAAACTAACCATTTCACATGCCCCCATGTGTCAACTCATGCCTCCAACCCAAGCCCCACCATACCCCATGGGCGTGGGTTTGGGTTTGTTTTCCACGTGTCAACTCATGCCCCCAAACCCACGCCCACCATACCCCATGGTCTAAAAATATTATTTTAAAACCCCTACATGTATACAACCCATATGCCATATAGAGTTATACAGACCGTATAACTAATTGTTGCACAAAAATAAATGTCAGAGAATGTTATACGGCTAATATAATGTTATACCACTCAAACCTCATATAATGTTATATGACCCATATAAAATGTTACAATACCTAATATTTTCTCCATCTATACATGAGTCGTACAACATACCCAATATTTGTCATGTCAGATTATTCTATACAGGTCGTATACCCCGTATACAGAGTGTGAAATTAAGAGTTTAGGGTGACTTGCATCAATAAACCTAATTGGTCAAAATTACCCCTAGCTGATCATCAATGACCATGAAATGGGGTTGCAAATGAGCCAAACCGAGATCGAGCTAGTTTAACTAATGAGAACTCGAGACCTTTGTTTCTAAAGCTCGAGTGCGGCTAATATATATAATTTTCCAAGCTCGAGATCGCTCGGACTCGGTTCGTTTGTTATTTATTAATTAATATATTAGTTATAAATATTACTCTTTATAAATTTATAAATAACATAATATATATGTGTGTGTGTGTGTATAATTTACTTTCCTTAAAATGTTAGAATATACATCAAATAATTGGGAACTAAAAATCAGTTTTATTCTTTTCATAAATAAAATGCAATCAAGACTGGATATCAATCTCTAATACGACCACTTATAGGAGTGATTAGGACTGATATTAAGTCTCTAATATACTTCCTCAAAATGGTAGAACGTGCATCGATTATTAAAGACTAAATATAGTCTCTAATTGTTTCATTTAGAAAATTGATCAGAGACTAAATCACAGTTCTAAATAAGGCCTCCTACAATACTTTTGAGATTGGTTTTCAGTCTCCAATACTTTCCTAAAAATGGTAGAATTCACACCAAATAATTGGAAATTGAAAATCAGTCCTAAATCCTTCAATAAATAAAATACAACAAAGACTAAATATCAGTCCCTAATTCATTTTGTTTTGGGAAAACTAAGAACTGATTTCTAGTCTCTAATATGTTGCTTCTATATTAGAGATTGAATATCAGTCACCCATACATTTGCGCTATTTATCAATATAGTGGTAAAGTATTTGCGAGTGAAATCTAGTCGCCAATAAGATTATTTCCACGACCTTATATTGCCTGTACATATTTGTGACTGAAATTTAGTCTCCAATAAGGTGCTAAGACATTAGGAACTGATTATCAGTCACTCATATGGGTAACCTAAAAATCAGTCCCCAATATTATCAGTGACTGATAAATCAGTCGCAGATATTATGTAGCTTCATGGATGGTATCTGGAATCTTTTGGGTATCTCAGCATCACATAAGGGTGGTGCAAAATGAGATATCCTATGGCTACCGTCTGTGATCTCAGGAATGGGCTTGACCACTCCTGGAACACTGGATATCATATCCTTAAGCTTCTGTAATTCCCTAGCCATAGCTTTATTGATACCTGCATCCTGCATTGAGCCATTGTTAGTGTTATAAGAATTATTGAAAGTGTTACCTCCCAGAGGATTCATGTTTGGAATTCCAGATGTGAATCCATATTGACGGGACTCCGGTATGATCGAAGGACCAGATGAAGCAATGGTTTGCATTGGTATGAAGTCTCCTTGATGAACATCCGAACTTGGGGGCTGCATACTTCTTAAGAATCCTTGATCCTGAAAGATGTTGGATCCTTAATGCTGAGAGGATCCTTGAACCTGGAAGGATCCTTGAGGCTGAGAGGAGGATCCTTGAGCCATGGAGGATCCTTGCACCATGGAGGATCCTTGGGGCTGAGAGGATCCTTGAACCTGAAATGATCCTTGGACCTGGGAGGATCCTTGGATCGTATGCATTCCCAAGTATCCTCCTGAGCTGAGGAAGGATCCCTGATGCTGAAAAGAGGATCCCGATGGCTGGGAACAGGATCCTTGAGGCTGGAAGTGAGAGCCGAATGCCTGACTCATAGTTGCTGTTCCATAACGCCTTTCTGATGGACCACTTTGATACTGGATAATCGGAACTGCCGATTGTAGGGTAGTTACAACTGGAGTGTCAAAATTCAATGACCTTGGCATCAGAGGAGAGTGATCCTCCACTGATTTCTTCTGTTTCTTGATATCACCAATCTCTTGGAGGATTCGTTCATTGGTTTTGTCCTGCTCTTGCATGCGATCTCTCATCTGCAAAATCAGAGTAAAAAGATCATTAGTAGTAGGATTAGAGGAAACAGAAGAAGTTGGTGGTTTTGGAAAAATGGGGGTTTGTCTCTTCGCAACATTTTCAGCATTCTTCTGGGATCCAGAAGGTGGTGGAGGCAAAGGTGGAACGCCTTGTGAAGAGCTGATTTCCGGCATTGAGCTTGAAGTGTTCTTCGCTGAGGAAGCCATCCGCTTGGTTGTAACGAACTGAAATGACCACAAAAGTATGAATCTTCTTAGGAATGATGTCACACCCTGTCTTTTGCGGAAGCGTATGATGTGTGACTAGCTTGTTATCATTGCATTCAATCGTAATAAACAACTACATGATCAAAACGATGTTCATCCATTCATGAAAATTTGAGTATTACAAACACTTGTTATTTAAGTTTTCAAAACACGACCTTTGACAAGGTTACGATTCAACAAAAGTGGATGACATCTAAACTTGTAGTCTACTTCTAGTTACGACACTTGCGCCCAAGATCCATCCTGTCACCTGAAATACATGTAATTTTGGAAAACATCAACATAAAGTTGAGCGAGTTCATGCATTTTTGTATTTCACGTTTTTATACTTTGTATGAAAACATAGTATGTGTCATGTATAATTCAAATCTTTCTTGAGTACCCCACGTACTCAAGAATAATTCCCGTTTTCTTGAGTACCCCACGTACTCAAGTATCATTCAAGTTTTCTTGTGTACCCCACGTTTTAAATGATTGTTTATACAAGGACATTAAGGCACGTGAGGACATAAGGAGCATTAGTATTTTCTCCTTTAAGGCATGTGAGGACATAGGGAGCATTAGTATTTTCTCCCTCAAGGCATGTGAGGACATAGGAGCATTAGTATTTTCTCCTTTAACTGTGTCGATTACCCTCGACTATGTCGATTAACCTCGACTGTGTCAATTTCCCTCGACTGTGTCGATTTTCCCTCGACTGTGTCGATTTCCCTCGACTGTGTCGATTTCCCTCGACTGGGACACCGAAGCACTCAAGAGGTCACATAAGGACCATGAGTGGGGCTCGGCCGTACCCGTTAGATCTAACCCTCGTCCCTAATTAATGATTGTTTTTAATGGCTTGGTACTAGTATTCACCAAGACTTTATGGCATCTTTTGTATTAGTCTATGCTCACATGATCTAGTATTTTCTAGGCTTTTCTTAAAGCTCATCATATTGCACTCACCACGAGTGCTTCTCGTATTCTCAAATCATATTGCACTCGGTTCTCGTTCTCACCAAGAGTGCTTCTTGTATTTTTACCCTTTGTAAAAATTATAATATTTGTAACATGTATTTCACCCCCGAGAGTTATAAAAACTGAAAACAGTTAAAGAAAAGGGGGAGCATGAACTCACAACTTTGCGTTCCTGTGCGTCGTAAACTTCACCGGATTTGCTTATCTAACGTCGTGACCTATACGTGTTTTCTTAACGTTAGTCACTAGACTTGCGTCGCACAAGTACAGTCACTCTCTTTTGTATATATTCTTGTGTTAAAAATATTCTATATTTTTAACTACGTATCTTACTTATATTATTTTCTCTAAAATTAATATAAGTATCTCGTGTTTTGCACTTTGCACCCGAATTATGTATCTGGTATGTTGCATGTGTATTTTTATGTTTATACTCCTCATGAGTGTTTAGTGTATTTTTAAGTCCTAATACACTAGCACGTATAACACATACTATATACACTTAGCACAAAAGTTGGTGATAAAATAATATATATTTTTCTCTCAAAAATATACATACTTATATCCATTTTTATTCTTGAAGAAATCCTCATTTCTTATCACCAAAAATTAGGGAAACCTTGGTAATACTTTTAAATACATTTTTAGGGAATAAGTTTCTCAAAAACTTATATTTTTCTAAGTGTCAAAATTTATAAAAATTTTGACAGAGTTTCCCCTAAAAATGGAGGTTTCCCATGTTTTCAAAACATGTGTTTATTTTCTTTTAAATCGTCAACAATCCTCAACAACAATTACCAACAATAATCATTAACAATAACCACATATTTCTCCATTTCATGAACTTGAATATTTACAAAAATGTGTAGTAACTTACTAGCACATTTAGTAAGTCTTGTTATCTTTAAAAATAAGTTTAATTTCTTAAAAACTTTATTTTTAAAGATCTTGAAGTTTCACAACTTCTAGTCATGATTTACCAAACATATTTCTTGTTAAATTTTTCTTGTGACACAAGTGTTTACACACTTGTTTATGCACTAAAATGCTTTTAGTTTATGTAAGGTCCGGGTTTTAACAAAACTAACATTTTCCGCTTGGTTCTTCTGAAAAACCACTTGTAGATCTTTAGATCTACATGTTTAGAGTCTTATTTTACAAGAAAAATTACTTTTACTCAAGTTCATGTTTAGTGTGTAGTAGAGTTTCATCATTTAACCCTTTTCATACTTAACATATTCTATGTCATGTTTCATGAACATGACTAATCCGGGTTAGATGATGATCCGAGCTACCACAACATAGATCGGCACTAAATAATCACAACAAAACAAGTCTTACAAGTTTTACACAACTCTATAGCTTTTATCCATCATTTTTAACATTTTAGTAGACTTTTAACACTTCATTTTGCAAGTTCACGAGTTTTAACCGTCGTATCTTATTTTAACCACTTTAAAATAGATCGAGAGTGTGTTTCAAGCAACTTACTACTAGCTCGAGGCTAGGGAAGAATCTAGTCGAAGAATGAGTGGATAAAAGCAATAGGGTGAGGTCCTTCGCGTTCCGAATGCACTGAGCTCCTTTGTATGAGATCCTTAACCTTTGTAAGTGAGTGGGATTGCAAGATTTAAATTGGAAAATGTGTGGATATGGGTGTGTGTGATCGGCCGAGAGTAGTCAAGGAGAAAAGAAATCAATTTTTTTTTTGTAAAGTGTTGATGGAAAGAATTTGTGAACTTGCATGTAAATATATGATCCATCCTTCACTATTATCCACTAGATTTTGTGTAGTGTAGATATTAAACAATGTAAATAAAATAATCACCAATTGTAATGGTGTGTCCCCTAGGGACCGATCGGTTGTAATGGGAGGGTGGGTAATTGGTTTAATTTGAACTAAATAGTTAGTGCTAGATAGTTAGTTAGGAAGTTTAATAAAGTATTATGTGTGTTGTAATTTATAACGGGTGTTAGGGTATTCGGGGGCCCTAACTAGCTCAGAAAAATAAAAACATTGCTTCTAGCAATATTTTGGTGTCCCGGGTAACGCCCGGTTGTTCGGTCAAATACCGATTCGTTAGAGTGCTAAATCACACTTTTTAGCTTCTTTTAAGTACCTTTTTGTACCCTTTCAATTCCCAACACTTGGGGAAGTATTCTGGATAATAAAACATAATTTCTGCATAATATTTTAGTGCTATAATGCTGATTATAGCTGAATTATACAAAATTATGCACTTAAAGTGCGTTTCGGGTGCTTTTTAGTGCTTATTTTTGCTTCCGGACGGTATATATGTAACCCTTGTATGTATCCTTGGGTTTTAATGTATTTTTGTCGTCGGACCTACACCTAGGCCTCAATTCTAATGTCTGACTGCTTTCTGCACTTCTGTTGACACGATGTGTCTTACCGGTGAGTTTACTAATATTTTTGACGCAACGCTAACATAACGTAACTCTTGTAGCATATATCATGCATGAATTCGCTTGTATGGAATTCAGAAATTTATTTGTCTGGTAAACCAGATCATGCACAGTCATTTAAGCTCAAATTACTGTTCATTTCGTGTACGGAATGTACGGAAAAGTGACGGTTGTCACAGTCTCCCCCCGTTAAAAGAATTTCGTCCCGAAATTCAAGCGATGCCATTGGTCGCAGGGGAGTTGTGAAACCAATATGGTCACTTAGATTCATGATTTGTCTTCATGTTCCCATGAAATCTCTGGGTCATGTCATGAATTCTATCACACTCAAGTAGATCAATCATGACTTTTCTGTATCTTGTGGACTCTTGGTCCATTACCTCAACAGGTTTCTATATTATCACGGACTCTTGGTTCAAAACCTTAACAGGTTTCTATAGTAATTCTTGTCGTTTGTCATTAACGTGAATTTTATTTGTGGGAACAACGATTGTTCCTTAAGTCAGACTCCTCTACAGACTAGACACATGAATGTGTCGCGATCACTACTGATCTTTTTCTGGGAGCTTCATCTTGTGAGCAATGGTTCTGATCCCTACACCGGGGATTCAACCTCTTTCGTTTTTCCAACTCGCACTACGCCTTCTCTATGCGAGGCTCTCATTAAAGCTATACTTCTTGTCTCAAATTCTTTCGATTTCTGCCGCTCATTGGCGTAATCTTTCTGTATTCCGCGGGCTGTCCTGATATGGTCACATATCCGAACGATCTTGCCTCTAGTTTTCCTGGGCCATCTCGGGCCAGTAGATTGTCTATCTTCGGTCTCCGTTCAACATGATGGGAATTGACTCATTATGTTCCGTCTAAAGCTTTACAAGAAGCGGTTTAGACGGCAGTGTGATAAATACTGTTGTAGGAAGACTCCACTAAGGGCAAGTGAGTGTTCCGACTTTCCATTAAAGTTTATCACACAAGCACGTATTGTGTTCATACAGTCTGCATCGTTCAGCAGCTCAGTTCATATTCGGGTTCTTACGATCATCGGTGTGCTGCAACCCTTGTGATCAATAAAGATCGTGCGACGTTTTCTTTCAGGTAATGACGTCCAGTTGCGAAGCACAATCATTGTATCTATCTCAAGATCTCTTCTCTTGATTCCTTAATCAATGTGCCGCGTGTGCAATGTCGTGGTCTCGTTGTATCGACGTACAATCGAGACTTTGTCGAGAGACGTCACATAATTGCAACTCTAGCTCCTTAGCTCTTGGTTGCAGGGTTGGCATGAATTTCGTTCTTAACCACCATGTATCTTAAAGTTCTCCCTTCGCGAACTCGAAATACGCTTTCCGTCATCATTGCACATAGCTGTGCTTTCTCTAAGAGTTGCAAGGTAAATTGCAGCTGTTGCTCACGACCTTCCTTGGTCGTTGGCCATATAAGAATGTAGTCAATAAGTATATAACTTATCCAGGTATGGCTCACACGTTCGATTCATGAGGTCCATGAATATATTGTCGATGCATGTGTCAAGCCAAATGATACGACAAGGATCTTGTAATGCTCGAAGCAAGTCCTATAGGTCGTTTTAGGGATATTTCCACTTGTATTCACAGTGGAGGACCTCTTGTCCTCAAGTTGATCCTTGGCAAAGGATTCTGATTCTCAATTTTCTGAAGTTTATGTAAAGTGGAGACTACCAACTTTCTCCTTGTCTCCTTAACTAAGGATGTTATGTCCTTAATTTCCTCTGTCTAGCAGCTCTTGCAGTCATATCAGAGGTTCATGCTTCGCTGGTGAAACTAGTTGGTATGGCGTCATTCGTCACTGGTGCTGCTCCTGGCACGCGATTTATCCTGAACTCTTCTCGTCGCTACGGAGAGGCGTTCCTGGCAAGTCTTCCAAAAAGCTTCTGGGACTTCCTCCGTCACGGGGATGTTCTCAGGCTCTGCAGTCTATTCGGAGGCGTTTCTATGCCTCTTCAACCAATGAGGGATGTCGTGGATCTGCCGCCTTGTGGGGTCTAGAATCCTTGCACCTATTGCAGGAAATTTGGGTTTCATCATCCGCAAGAGGGATGCATCTGTTTTTCTCATATCGAACGACTTCAGCTGTAAACTTGGATTCCTGATCCATGCTGACTATCATATTATGACTTCGCAAGTTAATGGTAACAGAAGGTTCCGACCTTCTGAGTCCCTAGAATATAGTTCCTTACTCGCTTCGACTGTTTAAACTAGCCTCCTATATGCCCATTTCTAAAGAATACGGGGCGTCTATTTTACTCGAAACTAGGCCAAGCAGTTTCTTATGTTCTAAGCATGCAAGGTTGAAGTTGATGCCAATATTAATTAAAAGTAGATGCATTAGGTTGGTTAATAGGGAACGTACCATTAACCGCATCTGGATCCTGGCGTGCTTCACGAGTTTCAATTGTGAAAACCCTTCCTTGCTTGTTTCTTCCTAGGGCAATCTTTCCTAAAGTGCCCTGCTTCACCACATTTGTAGCAACCTGGTATTCTCTTATTTCTTCCATCTGGGTCCTTCGCCCAACAGGCATCCTTGTTGTGTCCTTCTTTTCCACACTTTCCGCACGTAGGCCTTAGGCATCGACCTTCATGGTGAAAAGTGCATTCCCCGCATCTCGGCTTAGTCCCCGAGTATATTTTACCACCGGCCTTATTAGTGGCTCCATCAGTTTTCCTGTCACATGGCGGATTCACCTTCTTTCTTTTTTCTGATTTAGAGCTTCCATAGTTGACTTGGGTGCTCATCTTTAGGTTTGAGGGCTCCCTCTTCTTGTTGCTTGACGACTCCACATGAGTCTCTTTCTTGTTATCCTCAGATTCCAAAAAATTTTCCCGCACGTAGAGCTTCTTCAGTAAGAGTGACACTCATATCGATAGCCTCTGTAATGGTTGAGGGCTTTGAGGTAGTAACCATGCTCCTGATCTGAGGTGCAAGTCCCTAAATGAATCGTTCAACCCTTTTGAATTCCGATTTGACTAAGTAGGGGACGACCCTAGACAAGTCGTGAAATCGTTGGACGTATTCAGAAATCTTCGGTTCGTCCATTTTTAAGTTCCAGAACTCCACCTCAAGCTTCTGGATTTCAGCCCTAGAACAGTATTTCTTTTCCATCATTTCCTTGAGCTCGTCCCAGCTTAGTGCATAAGCAGCATCCGCACCAAGGGTTTGAACCTGAAGGTTCCACCAGGAGAGTGCGCCATCTAAGAATAACCCTGAGATATAAGTAACACTCTGTCGGGGCGAACAGTTACTCATTCTTAGAATGGAGTCAGTCTTTTCTGCCCAACGTACAAATGCAACGGCACCTCCTGTGCCATCAAAATTCAGTGGCTTGCAGTCCAGGAATTGTTTATAGGTGCAGCCAGTCGGAGGGTTATTTCCAGTAGTGCCATCGCTGTGCTTAGAGCGGAGGGCTTCATGTCGAGCAATCTCCTGTGAGATGCATTCTTGCAACTCGGCTTCTGTCCTTGGCAACGTACTGGTGTTTGTGTCTCGCCTGGGCGGCATCCTCTTCTGCCAAAAAGGTATGAAGTAGGTTAGACAACATTCCAATTGTCTATGAGATACACAGCACCATAAGCCACCCAATTTCACACGTATATATAATCAGTGTATAAGCGAGGAAACAGTTATTGAGCCTTCACATAGGCTTGCCAACTTGGCTTAGTGTTTGAAATGAACTCGAGGCTACATCGCCTTGGTCATTCAAGTTTTAGTTATTTCCTGCCACATTGGTTTAGCTTTACTGGTGCGTATATTTCCCCTTTGATGGGGTTGTCCGTGTTGAAGTGGTAGAGAGTGCATCGTCACTGATTCTTCCTGAATGTCATTCCACCTCTCTTGCTTAAACATCGTCCTCTCAAACGTCTCGTATGCAGGTAGAAGCGTCAGTCACGAAGTAGGCTAAGACAGGCTTCCTACTTTCTAACGTGCTAAAGCACTGATCTATGTGTTGTTCTACCAGATGAAGGTGAGGACACCTAAAGATTAATTTTCTATGGTTTTCATTAGCTCGGCCCGCAGAGTCCACCAGGATTCCTGTGCACTACAAGTCGTCATTACGTGGGCCCCCGTAATAATAAATTGTCTTGCACAGTTACCCCAAATTTTCCCTTGTCCAAACAGATGATCAACCGAGGAGGGGACACTACTGTCCTTATACCTCTTGTCATGGATAGGACCATTGCGGTGGTCCATGCGCTAACATTCGTTATCGTTACGCGCGTATAGGCACGATGATTAGATGGAATAGGAATAGAGAGCATTCCTAGTAGTTGGAGGGGCACCTTCGAGATGAATACTTCATCTTCCTTTTCTTGGTCAAGTATGTCGTCCATCTTGCTTCACATAAGCCGCAGGGATCTCGTCCCATTGATTGAGGATTCGATCAAGGTTGCCGCCTCTGCCTCGTCATCATCACCGTAGTTAGGCACCTTCACGATCGAGAGGGAAGAGCAGCTATCCCCTACGGAAGCGAGCTCAGCATCTTGTTTGGTAATCACTCCCAGCCATGAGCTTTGCAAAGGATACGAGGTCGGTAGCTTCATCGTGCGAGTCACGTATAGTAATAGGAGTCGGAGTCGAAAGTATCTTGTTCACGTCAATAATCATTCCGTACACTTATTTGTATGTATGTATATCAATAACACATATGCTACTTAGCATAAACAAGCATTTTAATGCATTATATCACGTATAACTCTCGTTTTTGGGGGTCATTTTGTTTTGGGCAAGTCTAACTCGTGTAGACTATGCTTTGGTTGGCACCTTATTTTAAAGGTATTCCTCACTAATGTCCTTGCCTTGTCACTTTTGAAAAGTGTCTGACTTGTGGATCTTGGCGCTTTCGTGAATGCAATGAAAACCTTTTTGTAAAATGTTTTCGTGAGAGAACTCTAGTGATTGTAGTCTAGACTCGAGAAAGAATCCTAGTTCACTACAATCGAAGCTCTGATACCAAACTGTCACACCCTGTCTTTTGCGGAAGCGTATGATGTGTGACTAGCTTGTTATCATTGCATTCAATCGTAATAAACAACTACATGATCAAAACGATGTTCATCCATTCATGAAAATTTGAGTATTACAAACACTTGTTATTTAAGTTTTCAAAACACGACCTTTGACAAGGTTACGATTCAACAAAAGTGGATGACATCTAAACTTGTAGTCTACTTCTAGTTACGACACTTGCGCCCAAGATCCATCCTGTCACCTGAAATACATGTAATTTTGGAAAACATCAACATAAAGTTGAGCGAGTTCATGCATTTTTGTATTTCACGTTTTTATACTTTGTATGAAAACATAGTATGTGTCATGTATAATTCAAATCTTTCTTGAGTACCCCACGTACTCAAGTATAATTCCCGTTTTCTTGAGTACCCCACGTACTCAAGTATCATTCAAGTTTTCTTGTGTACCCCACGTTTTAAATGATTGTTTATACAAGGACATTAAGGCACGTGAGGACATAAGGAGCATTAGTATTTTCTCCTTTAAGGCATGTGAGGACATAGGGAGCATTAGTATTTTCTCCCTCAAGGCATGTGAGGACATAGGAGCATTAGTATTATCTCCTTTAACTGTGTCGATTACCCTCGACTGTGTCGATTAACCTCGACTGTGTCAATTTCCCTTGACTGTGTCGATTTTCCCTCGACTGTGTCGATTTACCTCGACTGTGTCGATTTCCCTCGACTGGGACACCGAAGCACTCAAGAGGTCACATAAGGACCATGAGTGGGGCTCGGCCGTACCCGTTAGATCTAACCCTCGTCCCTAATTAATGATTGTTTTTAATGGCTTGGTACTAGTATTCACCAAGACTTTATGGCATCTTTTGTATTAGTCTATGCTCACATGATCTAGTATTTTCTAGGCTTTTCTTAAAGCTCATCATATTGCACTCACCACGAGTGCTTCTCGTAATCTCAAATCATATTGCACTCGGTTCTCGTTCTCACCAAGAGTGCTTCTTGTATTTTTACCCTTTGTAAAAATTATAATATTTGTAACATGTATTTCACCCCCGAGAGTTATAAAAACTGAAAACAGTTAAAGAAAAAGGGGAGCATGAACTCACAACTTTGCGTTCCTGTGCGTCGTAAACTTCACCGGATTTGCTTATCTAACGTCGTGACCTATACGTGTTTTCTTAACGTTAGTCACTAGACTTGCGTCGCACAAGTACAGTCACTCTCTTTTGTATATATTCTTGTGTTAAAAATATTCTATATTTTTAACTACGTATCTTACTTATATTATTTTCTCTAAAATTAATATAAGTATCTCGTGTTTTGCACTTTGCACCCGAATTATGTATCTGGTATGTTGCATGTGTATTTTTATGTTTATACTCCTCATGAGTGTTTAGTGTATTTTTAAGTCCTAATACACTAGCACGTATAACACATACTATATACACTTAGCACAAAAGTTGGTGATAAAATAATATATATTTTTCTCTCAAAAATATACATACTTATATCCATTTTTATTCTTGAAGAAATCCTCATTTCTTATCACCAAAAATTAGGGAAACCTTGGTAATACTTTTAAATACATTTTTAGGGAATAAGTTTCTCAAAAACTTATATTTTTCTAAGTGTCAAAATTTATAAAACTTTTGACAGAGTTTCCCCTAAAAATGGAGGTTTCCTATGTTTTCAAAACATGTGTTTATTTTCTTTTAAATCGTCAACAATCCTCAACAACAATTACCAACAATAATCATTAACAATAACCACATATTTCTCCATTTCATGAACTTGAATATTTACAAAAATGTGTAGTAACTTACTAGCACATTTAGTAAGTCTTGTTATATTTAAAAATAAGTTTAACCACTTTAAAATAGATCGAGAGTGTGTTTCAAGCAACTTACTACTAGCTCGAGGCTAGGGAAGAATCTAGTCGAAGAATGAGTGGATAAAAGCAATAGGGTGAGGTCCTTCGCGTTCCGAATGCACTGAGCTCCTTTGTATGAGATCCTTAACCTTTGTTAGTGAGTGGGATTGCAAGATTTAAATTGGAAAATGTGTGGATATGGGTGTGTGTGATCGGCCGAGAGTAGTCAAGGAGAAAAGAAATCAAATTTTTTTTTGTAAAGTGTTGATGGAAAGAATTTGTGAACTTGCATGTAAATATATGATCCATCCTTCACTATTATCCACTAGATTTTGTGTAGTGTAGATATTAAACAATGTAAATAAAATAATCACCAATTGTAATGGTGTGTCCCCTAGGGACCGATCGGTTGTAATGGGAGGGTGGGTAATTGGTTTAATTTGAACTAAATAGTTAGTGCTAGATAGTTAGTTAGGAAGTTTAATAAAGTATTATGTGTGTTGTAATTTATAACGGGTGTTAGGGTATTCGGGGGCCCTAACTAGCTCAGAAAAATAAAAACATTGCTTCTAGCAATATTTTGGTGTCCCGGGTAACGCCCGGTTGTTCGGTCAAATACCGATTCGTTAGAGTGCTAAATCACACTTTTTAGCTTCTTTTAAGTACCTTTTTGTACCCTTTCAATTCCCAACACTTGGGGAAGTATTCTGGATAATAAAACATAATTTCTGCATAATATTTTAGTGCTATAATGCTGATTATAGCTGAATTATACAAAATTATGCACTTAAAGTGCGTTTCGGGTGCTTTTTAGTGCTTATTTTTACTTCCGGACGGTATATATGTAACCCTTGTATGTATCCTTGGGTTTTAATGTATTTTTGTCGTCGGACCTACACCTAGGCCTCAATTCTAATGTCTGACTGCTTTCTGCAGTTCTGTTGACACTATGTGTCTTACCGGTGAGTTTACTAATATTTTTGACGCAACGCTAACATAACGTAACTCTTGTAGCATATATCATGCATGAATTCGCTTGTATGGAATTCAGAAATTTATTTGTCTGGTAAACCAGATCATGCACAGTCATTTAAGCGCAAATTACTGTTCATTTCGTGTACGGAATGTACGGAAAAGTGACGGTTGTCACAAATGAAGCACCAATTGCCCCACGGTGGGCGCCAAACTGTTTAGGTCAAAAATCAAGCAAAGATAATGCAACCAAATCTTTTGTTGTGAGGTGTGATGCTTGAATCAATGAACAATATTAAGGATCACTCAGAAATGTAATGAATAAGTGACACAATGATTTATACGAGGAAAAAGCCCTTGATCAAGAGTTGATCTCCGGCAAAAAAAACCTCGGGTGATGGAAACTACCGATCACCAACTCAGATTAAACAAAAAATGTATTATAACTTTGGATGATAGCGAGCTTGTTACAAGGATCACTAGAGTGTAATGTGTAAGAAAGTGTGTAATCGCCAAGCAAACTATCGAGAGCTAATGAGAACAGTTACGAGTGTGTGTGTTTAGCCAAAAATAGCCAAGTGTTCTAATTTAGCTCGCTATCCCCTTATAAATTTGGAAAATATCTAAGCTAACTAACTATCCGCATTTCATGCAAGTCTTCCACGAACTCCATAACGTCCATATTAGTCAAGCACGTGCGGAATAAATAGAGAATATGCTCCAGGAATATCGCCAAGACCAAGTCCAAGCACGTACTCATGCAAAACAACATCATATTCAAAGTAGACAATCGTTAGTATAAGGATCCTCATGATGATCCTGGATCCTGATCCTACAATACTTTCTGAGGATCACTAATTCAAACAGAATTGAGGATCCCTAAGCCCTACAGTAATTGAGGATCACTGATCATTGGAAAATCCTCCCCTAACACCACAAATGTCTGATCCACCGGATATGAAGTTTATAACTTGTGCATCTGCTGGAGGAGCAGGAGCCTTTTCCGGGATCCTTTCAGGATCCTGGATCCCTGACTTCTTTCGTCCCAAAAGCTCCTTCAAGTGCCCCTTGCTTAACAAGTAACCAATTTCTTTTCTAAGTGCAATACACTCTTCAGTGAGATGTCCGAAATCCTCATGATATGCACACCACTTGGATTTATCTTTTGTAGCAGCTGGTTTATCACTTTTTCTTGGCCACCTAGCTTTCTCACCTAGATTCTGCATTGCAAGAATTAGCTCATTGTTATCAACAGAAAAACAGTATTAAGAAATTGGAGGATAATCCTCATCATCCTCTTCTTGCTCAACTGCATGCACATTCTGGTTGTCAGACTTGTTGTAGGACTTGAACTTGTTATTCTTAAAGTAGGATCCTTGCTTTTCCTGTTTTGAGGATCCTGTCAATCTTTCATGGATCCTTTTGTCATCCTCTAGATGGATGAACCTAAGGGCCCTGGTTCTTACTTCATCAAGATTCCTGCATGGGGTCATAACAAGATCATCATAGAACAATGAATCCCTAAGCAAACCCATTTTAAAGGCTTCTACAGCCGTAGCTATATCCAGGTTAGGGATATCTAAGGATTCTTTACTAAACTTAGTGATGTAATCTCTAAGTGATTCATTTTGACCTTGTGTTACCCTATATAGGTCACTAGTTAATCGTTCAAATTTTCTACAACAAGAGAATTGACTATTAAACAGATTAACTAGATTAGCAAATGAAGTAATAGAGTAAGGGGGAAGACTTAGCAGCCATTTAAGAGCAGATCCTTTGAGTGTGGATCCAAAACCCTTGCATAGACATGCTTCTTTTAACCTCCCAGGAATTGGATTGATCTCCATCCTCTCCCTGTATTGAGCTACATGTTCCTCTGGATCCGTTGAACCATCATATAGCTGCATAGTTGGTATTTGGAACCTCTTGGGTATCTCAGCATCACAAATAGGTGGTGCAAAACGAGATATCCTATGGCTACCATCTGCAATTTCAGGAATGGGTTTAACCACTCCTGGTACGCTGGATATCATATCCTTAAGCTTCTGTAACTCCCTAGCCATAGCCTGATTGATACCTGTATCCTGCATAGAGCCATGGTTAGTGTTATATGAATTATTAAAAGTGTTACCTCCCATGGGATTCAAGTTTGGAATTGCCGATGTGAATCCATATTGACGGGGTTCCGGTATGATTGAAGGACCAGAGGAAGCAATGGTCTGCATTGGTATGAAGTCTCCTTGAAGAACATCCGAGCTTAGAGGATGCATACTTCTTAAGAATCCTTGATCCTGAAAGATGTTGGATCCTTGAAGCTGAGAGGATCCTTGGGGCTGAGAGGATCCTGGAACCTGGTAGGATCCTTGGACCTGGGAGGATCCTTGAACCTGAGAGGATCCTTGGACCTGGGAGGATCCTTGGACCTGGGATGATCCTTGGACATGGGAGGATCCTTGGACTGTGTGCATTCCCGAATATCCTCCTAAGCTGATGAAGGATCCCTGATGCTGAAAAGAGGATCCCGATGGCTGAAAATAGGATCCTTGAGGCTGGAAGTGAGAGCCAAATGCTTGACTCATAGTTGCTGCTCCATAACGCCTTTCTGATGGACCACTTTGATACTGGATGCCCGGAACTGCCGATTGTAGGGTAGTTACAACTGGAGTGTCAAAATTCAATGACCTTGGTATCAGAGGAGAGTGATCCTCCACTGATTTCTTCTGTTTCTTGATATCACTAATCTCCTGGAGGATCCTTTCATTGGTTTTGTCCTGCTCTTGCATGCGATCTCTCATCTGCAAAATCAGAGTAAAAAGATCATTAGTAGTAGGATTAGAGGAACCAGAAGAGGTTGGTGGTTTTAGAAAAATGGGGGTTTGTCTCTTCACAGCGTTTTCAGCATTCTTCTGGGATCCAGAAGGTGGAGGAGGCAAAGGAGGAACGCCCTGTGAAGAACTCATTGCCGGCATAGAGCTTGATGTGTTCTTTGCTGAAGAAGCCATCTGCTTGGTTATAATGAACCGAAATGATCACAAGAACAATAATTTTTCAAGAACGAAGCACCAATTGCCCCACGGTGGGCGCCAAACTATTTTGGTCAAAAATTAAGCAGAGATAATGTAACCAAACTTTCTGTTGTGAGGTGTGATGCTTGAATCAATGGAACATATTAAGGATCACTCAGAAATGTAATGAACAAGTGACACAAAGATTTATACGAGGAAAAAGCCCTTGATCAAGAGTTGATCTCCGGCACAAAAAACCTCAGGTGATGGAAACTACCGATCACCAACTAAGATTAATCAAAATAAGATTACAACTCGGGATGATAACAATCTTGTTACAAGGATCACTAGTGTGTAATGTGTAAAAATGTGTATGAATTCGCCAAGTATTGCTTGAGAGCTGACTGAGAGCTGTTACGAGTGTGTGTATATGCCAAAATTAGCTAAGTGTTCTATCAAGCTTGTCATCCCCATTTTAAATTAGAAAAAATAACTAGTATAACTAACTATCCGCAATTTGTGCACTCTCCCCACGATCTCCATAACGTTCACTATGGTCAAGCACGTGCGGAATAATGAGGGAATATTCTCCAGGAACTTCGGTGAGACTTGGTCCATACTCTCATTCCTGCAAAACAAGTTTACGTACAAGGAAGACAATTGTTAGTAGTAGGATAACAATAGTGATCCTGGATCCTGATCCTGCGACACCTGCTGAGGATCCTTAATTCAAACAGAATTGAGGATCCATGATCCTGATAGCAGTTGAGGACCCGTGATCCTTAGGATTTAGAAAATCCTCCCCTAATATGTACATAAACAATAGTAATTAGGTTTAAGGATCACTGATCCTTCAGAAAATAGGTAGGATAACAAATGGTGGAGGGATCCTCTGTTTGGGGGATGAAGCCATTGTGATCCTGCCGTCTTTTATTCCTGCACTTAGACGTCGTTAATATGGACACCCTTTGCCAACCCAAGTGGACGGGCCACGTTTTGCTGGTAGAAACTTGGGTTGGCAATTTTGACAACCTTTAAAGGGTTTAACTTTTGATAAATAAATAAAAGTTTAATCTTTTGACTACCTCATGTGTTGTTATATTTGTGAATACTTTGCCTTTTAACTGTTATGATACATTTTGTTTGAATTCATGAGTTAAGAACAAAAGATTGATAGATTATATTAAAAAGCTTAGGATATGATCAAGGATCAAATATCCTATAATCGAAAAATTCAAAAAGTAATGTAACTTAAGGATCATGTATGTTGTTGTCAAAGAATAAGGATCACTTAGGTAAATAAAGAATAAAATTAAAGTGATCAAGGATCATACCTGAGAATCCAAGTTAGGATCCTAAACCTTCAATACTTACAATCAGGATAACCAAAAGACAAACCTTAATAAAAGGTAACGATCAAGGATCCTTAGTTGTTTAGCTTCAAAAACCTGAAATGGAACATAACTTGGGACTAAGCCAATATAAGAGAAGAGTTAGCAACTAGGGACAAGCCCAACAATCTAGGGACAAGCCCAATAAACTAGGGACAAGCCCAAAAAACTGGGGACAAGCCCAAAAACTGGGGACAAGCCCAAAGGATCTTGTGTAAACTGGAGTATGGCCCTCACTGGCGACTATCCGAACTTAGTGACATGAAAATGTCAAAACCTTAGCTAACGTGAAAACGTTAGAAACCTTAGAAACAGATGTATGGTACGTCTACCATTATACGTAGGATCCCAAATACAGCCAGTACAATGAAATTGTCAGCCCCTAAAGCGGGTACTGGTCCCATTGCCTTGAACTTTACCCGGATCATCGTGCGCTACTAGCGAAACTGGGGACAAGCCCAAAAAACTGGGGTCAAGCCCAAATAGCTGGAGACTTCTGTGGATACTCAATCCTTTGTTAAGGATATATCATCCTTCTGCAAAACTCAGAACTAAGTAAAAGAAGGATGAAGGATCCAGGATCCTTCTCCCTGCATATAAGTTAATTAAAGAAATGGGTAAATTGAGGTTAGATCATTACCAGAATGAGGATCATCTATCCTCTGAGGATCCTTCATGGAAATTAGACGCGGAAATAGTTGAGGATCCTAGATCCTTACTACATGAAGTATCTCTTTAAGTGGACAACATTCCAAGCTCTTGGTAGCAAATCTCCTTCCATTGTTAATAATCGATATGCCCCCTTTCCTGCCTCAGCTTCAATAAGGCAGGGGCCTTCCCACTTTGGTGCTAACTTGCCATCAGCAGGATTGGTGGTATTCTGAAATGCTTTCCTCAATACCATGTCACCGACTTGGAATTTCCTGATCCTGACATTCTTGTTATAAGCTCCAGCCATCCTTTGTTGATAACCAGCCATTCTTATCCTTGCCAAATCCCTGAGTTCTTCTATGGTATCCAAGTCTTGAACCAAGTTTTCAGCATTTCCTTCAGGATCACGGATGCTTGTTCTTGCAGTAGGAACCACCATCTCTGTAGGGATCACATTTTTTCTGCCCCAAACACTAAAGAAAATGGAGTTTGGCCAGTAGCATTCTTGGGAGTTGTCCTATCAGCCCATAACACATAAGGTAGTTCTTCTGCCCATTTTCCTTTTTTGGATCCAAGCTTTTTCTTCAAGTTGTTGATGATGATCTTGTTGGATGATTCTGCCTGACCATTGGCTTGTGGGTGGACTGGTGTTGATGTTATCATCTTCCCCCAGTTGTCACAAAAGTCAGTAGTTCTACTCCCAATAAATTGGGATCCATTATCACAAATAATTTCAGAAGGGATACCAAATATGGTAATAATGTTTCTTTTAATAAAGGATATCACTTCTTTTTCTCTGACTTGAGCAAAAGCTTCAGCTTCTATCCACTTGGGGAAGTAATCAGTCATGGCAAGCATGAATACCTTTCCTCCTGGTGCTTTGGGAAGTTTACCAACTATATCCATTCCCCATCTCATGAATGGCCAAGAAGAGGATATAGGATGCAGGAGCTTTGCTGGCTGATGAAGGATATTGCTATGCCTCTGACAAGCATCACATTTTTTGGTATAATCCACAGCATCCTTCTTCATGGTAGGCCAATAGTATCCTGTCCTAAGGATCCTTAAGAACAATGCCCTGCCCCCAGTGTGGTTTCCACAATCTCCTTCATGAAAATCCTTTAGGACTTCTTGGACTTCAGGATCCTCTATGCATCTTAGATATGGACCTGCAAGAGATTGTTTATACAACATGTTATTCAATATTGTAAATTGAGATACCTTGATTTTGAAAGCCCTGGGGTTTTCTCCTGTAGGAATCTCTCCATGTTGTATATATCTCATGATTGGAAGGATCCATGATCCTGAATGAGATTGTGCACTATCACTAGGAACCACTGCAGAATCCTCTTCTATCTCCATAGCTATGTGATCCTCAATAGCAGGAGCCAAAATATGGATGATAGGGATCTTGATATCCTCTGGAATTTTCAATGATGATCCAAGATTGGCCAATGCATCAGCTTCTGCATTCTCTTCCCTAGGCACCTGTGTCAAGCTAAAAGAAACAAAAGAGAGTGCCAATTCCTTTACTATCTCTAGGTATTTGATTAGTCGTTCACCTTTAACAACATAAGATCCATTAAAGTGATTAGTAATTAACAATGAATCCACATGTACCTCAAGATACCTGATCCTCATATGCTTAGCAATTTGCAAACCAGCTATCAAGGCCTCATATTCAACCTAATTATTAGTGGTTTGAAACTCACAAGCTATTGAGTGGGGTATTATGTCCCCCTGTGGCGATTTTAGTAATATTCTAAGCCCTGTTCCTTTGACATTAGATGCTCCATCAGTGAAGAGTATCCAAGGATCCTTAGTCTCTTCAAGCTGCTGAACTTCCAACTCAGCTTTTCTTTGTAAATCACTACTAAAATCTGCCACAAAGTCAGCTAAGGCTTGGGATTTGATGGCAGTCCTTGGATCATATCTAACATTATAAGCACTAAGCTTTAATGCCCATTTAGCCATCCTCCCTGACATTTTAGGTTTCCTGAGAACATTCTTAATTGGAAAGTTAGTCTTAACAATAATGGCATGAGTTTCAAAATAATGTCTTAGTTTAGTGGATGCCATAACCAAAGAAAGGATAAGTTTTTCTAAATGTGAATACCTGGATTTAGCATCAAGCAAACTCTTACATAATAGACAGGATGTTGTGTACCTTCGTGATCCTTAACAAGGACTGCACTTACCGCTTTAGAGGATACCGCTAGATATAAGGATAATATATCCCCTTTTTTCTGGTTTCATCAAGGCAGGAGCTGAGGATAGGTAATCCTTCAGGGCCTTGAGAGCATTTTCATGCTTTTCAGTCCACTCAAATTTCTTGTTCTTTATCAAAATGTCATAGAATTCCTTGCACTTTTCTGATGACTTCGATATGAACCTATTCAATGCTGCGATCCTGCCTGTTAGCCTTTGCACATCCTTGGCATTGGCAGGAGATTTGATATTCACAATTGCCTTGATTTGCTCTGGACTTGCTTCTATGCCTCTTTTTGTTACCATGTAGCCTAGGAATTTGCATGTTTTAACACCAAAGTGACACTTTGAAGGATTCAACTTCATATTGAATTTGTCAAGGATATCGAATGCTTCCTCCAAGTCTCTAAGGTGATCCTCAGCTCTCTTGGACTTAACCACCATGTCATCTACGTAGACTTCCATAGTGTGTCCTATTTGTTCCTTAAACATCATATTGACTAGCCTTTGATAAGTAGCACATGCATTCCTTACTCTAAATGACATAGCAATATAACAATAGATACCAATTAGGGTCATAAAGGCTGTATCCTCTTGATCAGATGGTTCCATCTGAATTTGTTGAAATCCAGATGAAGCATCCATAAAAGTCAACAACTCATGGCCCGCGGTAGCATCCACCATGGAGTCAATGTGGGGTAATGGGAAAGGATCCTTGGGACATGCCTTGTTTAAATCAGTAAAATCGACACATACCCTCCACTTTCCATTTTTCTTTTGAACAACAACCACATTGGCTAACCACCTTGGATACTTGACCTCTCTTATCATACCTGCCCGGAGTAGTTTATCTACCTCCTCCTGGATAATAGCATTCCTCTCAGGTGCAAACTTCCTCCTCTTCTGATGTATGGGTTTGAATGACCTGTCAATGCCAAGTTTATGAGAAATTATATCTTTAGAGATACCTGTCATGTCTTCATGCTTCCAGGCAAAGGTAGTTTTTCTCCTTTTAAGGAAGGATACTAAATCCTGTTCAATGTTGCTGAGGATCCCTGATCTTATGAAGATTTTGGATTTAGGATCATGAGGATCCATAAGGATATCTTTCACATCCTGTTCTCTTGCCACCAAGACGTCTCTTGGAGGATACTTTAGTTGCTATTGCTCCCTTGGTCTTGAGGCTGGCTTCATTGATGAGTTATAGCAATTCTTTGCTTCTTGTTGATCACTCTCAATCTTTATCACCCCCCATGGACTAGGAAGCTTTACACATTTATGATATGTAGATGCAACCGCCTTCATGTCATGTATCCATGGCCTGCCAAGGATAACATTGCAACAGGATAAGCAATCTATAACACAAATTTTTTTGATAAGAATGAAGTCCTTCAATTTAGATGGGAAGTTTAATGTCCCCCAATGTATTCTTGGTTTCTCCGCTGAATCCCACAAGAACTTAGGATCTTGGGACAATATCCGATTCAGGGATGTTCATTTTCTTGAGGACATCAAGCTGAATGATGTTTACTGAGCTTCCTCCATCTATCAAGATCCTGCGAACAAAATGGTTAGATATAAATAAGGTAATAACAAGACCATCATGATGAGGATCCTGGACATCAACACGATCATCCTCGTCAAAAGTTATAACTTTTTTCCTGTGTAACAGTAGAGGTTCGGATGGGTCTATCCACATTATCCATCTTGGTTTCCTTGGCATGTCTCTTGGCTGCTGAAAAGGAAGTACCACAAATGTCTGACCCACCGGATATGATGTTTATAACTTGTGCATCTGCCGGAGGAGCAGGAGCTCTTTCTGGAACCTTTTCAGGATCTTGGATCCTAGACTTTTTTCTTCCCAAAAGCTCCTTCAAGTGCCCCTTGCTTAACAAATAACCGATTTCTTTTCTAAGTGCAATACATTCTTCAGTGAGATGTCCGAAATCCTCATGGTATGCACACCATTTGGACTTGTCTTTTGTTGCAGCTGGCTTATCACTTTTCCTGGGCCATCTTGCTTTTTCACCTAAATTCTGCATTGCAAGGATCAGTTCATTGTTATCTATAGAAAAACAATATTCATAAATGGGAGGATAATCCTCATCATCCTCTTCCTGTTCTACTACATGCACGTTCTGGTTGTCAGACTTGTTGTAAGACTTGGACTTGTTATTCCTGAAGTAGGATCCTTGTTTCTCCTGCTTTGAGGATCCTGCCAGTCTTTCCTGGATCCTTTTATGATCCTCTAATCGGATGAATATAAGGGCCCTGGTTCTCAATTCATCAAGATTCCTGCATGGGGTCATGACAAGATCATCATAGAACAATGAATCCCTAAGCAAACTGTTGGATCTGAGTTTGGTTTTGATTGTATTTTACGTTTGAAATTAAGATGAAGATGGATGAGTTGTGCAGCGGAATTAAGATGGAAACAAACTTTTCATACAATCAAACGAGAGTATTGCTTTAATCAAGACATTTTCTACAAAGAACCGAAAGATTGAATTTAGTTTCAACACCGATTACAATGTAATGCTTAATACAAACTCCCCCTCAGCCAGAGCTCAGTGTTTGTTTGTGCAGGAAAACAAGTTTGCAAAGAGCTAATAGAACAGTACAGAGCACTGTTCTATTTATAGGCACTAGCAAACCACTGAGCATCTAAGCTGACGTCACCATGAAAGTGACATCTAACCTCCTAACAAACTCTAACCTCTGATCTATACAAACACTGCTTTACTAACTACTATTATTACACTTCATTTCATAAAAGATACTTAAACAACTGCTGTATCCTTCTACTGCTGTGAACCCGGCAGTGCTTGTCCGGATCAGCAGTACTTGACTCAAGGCAGTAGATTGAGCAGCAGAGCTTTAGTCTTTCATCAGCCTTTACTAGAGCAGCAGATTGACGGTCAGTGGCTTGTACTATCAGTAGATAGGAGATCAGCAGATGTTGAAACCACTTTCAAGGGGAGAGACTTGTATGTAACATCTGCTTATTCTGGATCCACTGCTCTAACCCAGTTTTGGCTTTAATTATTTGTTCCTCTGGTAGGAATCAATCCTAACAATCTCCCCCTGGAACAGATAATGCCAAAACTCTTCATTATTGTGGAAGTTTATTGCCTCATCAACAGTTCCCTTATCTGACCTTTAAATTGTAGTTCAAAGTCTAGGGCATCTGTATCATCATCATCATCCCTGCTAAGTGGAAGATCAAGGAGATCCTGCAAATCTTCAAGACTCAGGCCAAGAGCTTGTTCCCTTGATATTTTCTTCACTTCTCCACCAGACCTGAGCAAAGTCAATATGTAGGTCTGTTTGTCAGTTTCCCACTTTAGTATTTTTGAGCCTGGTGGGTTTCTTGGGAGATGTTTATTTGCAGAGGTATTTGGTGAGGCTGGCCTATTCATGACTGGCTGAGCAGTACTTGCAGATTGTTCCAATTCAAGATCTTCTTTTATCATTAATTTAATGCCTGCTTTTACAATAGCATTTCCAGCTTTTAGATCTTGAATTGTTTCAGCACTTGACTGGTTTTGGCTCCTTCTTTTGTAGATGGTAGCACCAGCTGGAGCAGTGGTTCTTTTGACTTGCAGCTTTGGTGGTCTTTTTGAGACCTCTGCTTTAGAATAGTCAGGCCTTTTAGGAACTCTAGGATCTTTCTTCCTCAGTTCCTCCAATCTTCTGTAAGTGGCCCTGACTACATCTTCTTTCCATCTTGACACTTGATGCTTAGACCCATAGTCAGCAGCAACTAACTCCTCTTTCATTCTCTTCAGCTCAAGTGATTTGTCAGGCACATTCTTTTTGTACTTTGGCCAATCTAGAGGAGTGTGTTTGACCTTATTCTTTGTCATTTCTTGAATCCTGGATGCTTCTTGCTCAAGCTCAGGAATGGTCCACTCTTTGTACATGTGCTTATCTCCCTTGTATTTCTTTGTTGCCATGATGCTTTCAATGTAGTCTTCTCTTAGAGTTTCATCTGCTCTTTCTGAGATTTGTTGACATACATTCTTTGCGAATTGCTCCAAGGATCTGACTTGTGTGAGTAAGAATTGGTAGTTCTGCTGGATTTCTCTGTCAGATTTTCCTTGTGCATTTCTTTTAGAGATATCTTCTGCCTGTTTAGCTTTGACTTTTAAGTATTCTTCAATGTTGTTTGGCCTTGGATATCCTTTAACTGATGGCAACTTCCTTTTTGCAGGGTCTTCCTCATAGTAGAAGGATTTTATATCTTCTCTAACTGCTTCAAGTTCTAGAGGAAATTTGACACCTACAGGAGTAATGACAGAGATTGCTTGTTGTACTGGTGCTGATGAGAGAGGAATAGGTTTGGGTATAGTAACAAGTGACATAGATGTTGAAGATGTTGGTGGTGGTGATGGTGAATCATCATCTGGTATGTAAATCCTTCTCCTTTTTGTTTTAGAAGAGGCAGATGATGTTTTGGGTGGATCAGTGGTGGTAGGTTGTGTGGCAGTGGTTTGTGTTTGACTAACAGCTGTTGAAACAACTGGTGTCTTAACCACTGTTGTCATTACAACAGAGGTTGTAACATCTGTTGTCTTCTGCTTTTTGGCAGGAGAAAGTGGTGGTGAGTTTGTTTTTGGTGGAGATGGCAGTGGTAGTAAGGCAGTGGTTGTGGTGTGTGTTGAAGTGATAACAGATGTTGAAACAACTGAAGTACCAGCAGTAGTTGATACAGCAGGAGTTACAACAGCTGTTTGGGTGGAGGTTTGATGCTGATGGCTTTTGGATGGTGGTTTTGGAGGCTTTGGAAATCTGGATGGGATGGACTTAGGTTTCCTTTTTGTCTTAGGATTTTTAGTATCCTTTGATCCAGAACAACCCTGCGCATACAGTTCCATGAAAGCTCTTTTCTCCTCATTCCATCTTGAAATATCCTTTGCCATTCTATCCCTCTTTACACTTGCTACTCCTTCATCAAGTGCTTCTTGGGTAGCATCAACCTTTTTACTACCATCTGGAAAGGGAATTTTTCTGGTCATAGCATCCTTTTCAGGTTCAATGTAAAGACCATCATCTATTCCCTTTTTCTTCCACTCTTGAATTTTCTCCCCCTTTTTGGCATTATCTTCTGGGAGTTGATCGATGAAGAGTACTGTTGGAGGAGCAGTGCCAGTGGTTTCCAACAAATGGGCCTTGATTGCCTTAATATCTGCTTGAGTGTTCTTGTACCTAGACTCCATTATGTTTCTCAGCTTTTGGACATGTAGTTCATGTTGCTGATCAGCCATTTCCTTTTGGTGTTGGAGAAAAGGTTGAAAGAGGTTCCAGAGCTCATTTGTAGCAGATGCTTGTGGTGGAGCAGGTGCTTGAGGTGGAACAACAGTGGATTGCATCTTTTGTATTTTCAACACCTGTTGTAGCATGTTTTTAATGTCTGCAACAGATGTATCCAATTTGTCAACTCGTTCCGTCAAATCCTGATATTTTAAATCATCACCCAATTTAATGGGATCATCTGATTTCCCACTATCAGTGGTTTTATCAGTGGTTGAGGTAGGGAGTGTACTCCAAATACTAACCACTGATGCCCCTTTTTCTTGGTACTGGGGTCTTCTTCCTTCAACACTTGACAACCGTTTGATGTTGCCAGTAGGATAAATAAATCCACTGGTGGTTGGCAGAGGTGCTATGTAAGGAATTGCCTCCAAGGAAGTCTTATGAATGTAACCACTGTCCAACTGTAAACCAGTGGGTTCAACAGTTGTAGTGGCTGCTTCACTTGGACTACCACCAAGAGTTACGTGTAACTCAAGGGGTGTAACCTCCTCAGGTTGTGTTGGTGGGTTAGCAAAGATTGATACATCAGACCCAGTCATTTGTTGAGGTATGTTCTCATTGATAGGTGATTGAGAAGGACTGGTTAGTGCCTGGTTCAAATCAATTGCATCCAACAGCAGTTTAGTTGGTGAGGGAATTTTGGATGTGAGGTTTGGTGTAGAAACAGGATTTGCTCCGGGCATTGAGCTGTGGATGATGAAACCAAGTGATTTCAGAGCATCATGATGTGGAGGCCCTAAGTGTACAACCTGTTCTTTTTGTGAAGAAGCAGGAGGAGTTTCGGTTATGGGTTGAGATATTTGTACCAACTGCTGTGAGGAAGTAGCAGCAGTGGTTGCTTATGACATTTGTGCTGTCACAGGCAGTAGCTCTGGTATCTCATCCTCCAGAGTTGCCTTTTTGATGGATTTGGGGGGTTTTTGAGTTTTTCTTTTTGGCTTTTTGGTGATTTTAGGTGTGGGTTTCAAAGCAGTTGTTCTGCTGCTTTGATTACCTTGAGCAGTGGGCTCAGCAGCATATACCTGAGGAGCAGTGGTAGCTGCTAAAATCTGCTCAGGCACCTCTGCTTGTGTTTTGCAAGGTGTTAACATTCTTGAAAAAGTTTCAGCAGTTAAACTGTTTATTTGAATATAATCACCTTGGTTTATTACAGCAATATCATCCTTACTGAATTTCTTATTAAAATAATAACTTAGAAACCTTGGAAACAGTAGGAATGATTTTGTTTCAACATTATTAACCAAGTCACTAAAGATTTCCTGAGAATAATTAAAATTTTCTTCTTGAAGAATAGCATATCCCAGATTTTGAATCTTTAATGATATTTCATTAAAAGAAGTGGTTTTGTTTGAAACACACATTAGGAGGGTATGGAATAAAAATCTTGTTGCAGAAGGAAAGAAACCTTTTTGTAAGGTAGCTTTCTTCATCATTGTGTCTGCATATCCTCTCTCAATGAAGTCAATTTTCAACTCGTTTTTAGGGAAAGAAGTTTTACCTTGCTGATCCTCGAGTTGAAAGACCTCTGAAATTGACTGTGGTGAAATCTTGACAGGTTTTCCCTTTAGAGTAGAGTTAATGGCTTTTACAGCGTCTCCTTGTGTTTCAAGGGTTGCATTCTTCCAAAACTCCCTTTGGGTTGTCAAGTAAATTTGTGCATCGGCTATTAAGAAAGTTTTGTACTTTGATTTAGCCATTTTGGCAATGATGGAATCGAAAGCATCTGTGGTGCCGGGTTTTGAGAGGAGACCCAGAAGATTGTGAGATGGTTTGTGTGGGATTTCAGTGGTATTGACCTTTTGAGAGGCCGCTTTCGACAATGATTTGGAAGTGGGTTTTGCAGACGGCTTCGATTTTGTCATTTTAGAGATGATGATCGAAGAAATATGTGAAGAAATGCGAAGAAAAACTGCTTTAAGAAGAGAATTTTTTGAGAATTCAATTCGCCAGTAAAACCCTGTTTTGTTGTGAAGTGGGGGTTTTATAGAGGAAAAAGTGAAGGCTGACGTGGCAGCGGTTACAAAAATACTGACCACTATGTACTGCCCACATGCCAAACTCTGAAGAAATGAAGGACAGTACTTTTATGAAAGTTACTGATGAAGGCAGTGGTTACAGCGGTATAATGAAAGCAGTGGATGATTTTCACTATCAGTGGATAACATATCAGTGGATAAGACAGTGCTTTTGAACAACAGAGTTTATCAAGGAAATGAGAGAACAGAGGATGGCTTTCAGCAGTGGACAGACTTTGAAGTAGAGCAGACTTTTGAACAATCAGTGGTTATGGCAGACTTTTAAGGATTTTAATGAAAACTTCATTTTTAGCTATTTTTAAGGATGGATTTTTGATTTTCTGAAAACATTTTAATGCTTTTATTCATAGACAAACAAGATTTTTCTTGTCATTCCATGTTCAGCATGCCAATCCTAGAGACCAAGCTTTCAAAAGTGGCTGTATCTAGTGCTTTTGTGAGCACATCTGCCAGCTGGTCTTTAGTTGGAACATGATGCAGAGAAATCAAACCTTTTTCATAGCAATCCCTCACAAAGTGATGTCTGATGTCGATGTGTTTGGTGGTTGAATGGGAAACTGGATTTTTGATGATATTTTCTGCTGCCTGGCTATCCAACATGAGTGGTGTCTTTAAGGCAGTGATACCAAAATCCAGCAACTGATTTTGAAGCCACATGAGTTGGGCTGTACAGCTTGCAGCAGCAATGTATTCAACTTCAGCAGTGGATGTTGAAACAGCTGCTTGCTTTTTGCTTTGCCATGAAACTAAGCAATCACCTAGAAACTGGCACCCTCCTGATGTGGACTTCCTTGTGGTGTTACATCCAGCAAAGTCACTGTCTGAAAATCTTGAAAGCTTGATATTCCCATTAGCTGGATACCAGATACCAAGTGTGGGAGCACTCTTTATGTATCTGAATATCCTTTTTACAGCAATAAGGTTGGATTTTCTAGGGGCTGATTGACTTCTTGCACAAACACATGTTGCAAACATGATGTCTGGCCTAGATGCAGTTAGGTACAACAAAGACCCAATCATGCTTCTATATAAAGTTTGGTCAATCAGCTCATCCTTTTCATCAGACATGACAAGCTTATTTGTTGCCATGGGTGTGCTGCATGGTTTACAATCATTCATATCAAATTTGTTTAAAAGTTCTTTTGCATATTTGCTTTGATGAATGAAAGTTCCATTTTGCATTTGCTGAACTTGGAGACCAAGAAAGCATTGCAGCTCACCCATTGCACACATTTCAAACTCAGCTGTCATGAGTTCCCTAAACTCTTCACACATTGCATTACATGTGCTTCCAAAAATAATGTCATCCACATAAATTTGGACAATCATTAAATCCTTTCCTCTCCATTTTAAAAACAGTGTTTTATCAATGGTACCTCTTTTGAAACCATTTGAGAGTAGAAAGGTGGAAAGAGTTTCATACCAGGCCCTTGGTGCTTGTTTCAGGCCATGCAGGGCTTTGTTCAGCCTGTAGACATGATCTGGATAAAATGGATCCTCAAAACCTGGAGGTTGACACACATACACCTCTTCTTGAATTGTACCATAGAGGAAAGCACTTTTGATATCCATTTGGAACACCTTCATGTTGTGGTTGACAGCAAAGGCCAGGAACAGTCTTATAGCTTCTAATCTTGCTACTGGGGCAAAAGTTTCATCATAGTCAATCCCCTCTTCCTGTCTGTAACCTTGAACCACAAGCCTGGCTTTATTCTTGACAACAATGCCCCTTTCATCAGTTTTGTTCTTGAAGACCCACTTTGTGCCAATTGGACTAACCTCTTCTGGCAGTGGTACAAGCTCCCATACTTGTTGTCTTTTAAACTGTTGGAGCTCCTCTTGCATGGCTTCTACCTAGCTGTTGTCTTTCAGTGCCACTTGGTACTTGACTGGCTGATGGAGTGATAGAAAACCAGTAAAAAGACAAATGTTTTGGGTTTGGCTCCTTGTGAGCACCCCTTCATTGATGTTGCCAATTATTTGATCAGGTGGATGAGATCTCAAGAAGATTAAATCTCCTTGGTATGGTATAATGGCATTTGTTAGTGAAGGCTGCAAATGTGTATCATCTGAGCTAACCACTACTGGGGACTTTGGTGATCCAGCAGTGGCTTCAAAAGGTGGTGGAATTGGAGGTAATGGAGTGGACACATGCTGACTTTTATCCACTGTTTTGGGACTTTTGTCAGCAGTATTTGAGGATGTGGAAGCAGTGGTTGATGGGCTACTTTGGTCAACAACTGTTGAGGTAGCAGTGGTTGAGCTTTGACAGCTGTTTTGAACATCTGATGCTCTTCCCATTTTGACAGACCTTTGAGGGATGATGATTTCATACCCATAGTCTGGTGTTGAATCCTCTGATGGACCTGCACTGTTAGTCTTGACAGCAGTATTTTCAAAAGTGAATTTATCAAGATCAAACAGATTTGCAGGATTTGCTGGAATTTTCATTGATGAAAGTTCATTGAACTTTACATTCAAAGTCTCCTCCACTACCTTGGTCCGTGTATTAAACACTTTTTAGGCCTTGGCAGTGGTTGAGTATCCCAGATGATAACCACAATCAATTTTGGCTGTAAATTTTGAAATGAAATCTTTTAAGTTCAAGATAAAGCATGGGCAGCCAAACACTTTGATATATGAGATCAGTGGTTTGATTTTATACAGAATTTCATAAGCAGTCTTTTTGTGCCTGGGGTTTATTAAAACTCTGTTTTGGACATAGCAAGCAGTGTTTACTGACTCTGCCTAGAAAGTTAATGGCAAACCTGAATCAGCAAGCATGGTTCTGGCAGCCTCAATCAATGTTATGTTCTTTCTTTCAACTACCCCATTTTGCCCTGGTGTTCTAGGGATGCTGTACTGCCTTACAATCCCTTTCTTCACACAGAAGGCATCCAACTCCTTATTTTTAAATTCTGTGCCATTGTCACTCTTGAAGCTTTTAACTGGAAGGTCAAATTGCTTTTCAACCTGTGTCACAAAGTCTTGCAAAATGCCTGCAGTCTCTTCTTTTGAGTGTAAAAAGAAAGTCCATGTATACCTAGAAAAGTCATCAACAATAACCAAACAATATCTTTTCTTTTTGAGACTCATGACTTGAACTGGGCCAAATAAATCCATGTGTAGCATTTGCAAACACTGGGTTGTTTTGGACTCTTCAATGGACTTATAAGAACTTTTATGTTGTTTTCCTTTTAAACACGAAATGCAATGTTCAGGACATGAAAACAATTTTTGTGGTAGGCCTCTCACTAAACCAATTTTTGAAATTTCAGTAATTGTCTTAAGATTTGTGTGCCCCAGCCTTCTGTGCCAAAGTTCTGTCTCTTTGTTAGAGGCAGCTGAGAACAGACATGCATCAGCTCTGGGACACTCTTTTGACATATCAACAACATAAACATTGCCACTTCTTTGAGCAACAAGTTTTGTTTGACCAGTTTTTATTATTGCTTCAATCTTTTTGACCATTTCTGGTCCAACAATCCTACAACACTCCTTTGTGAAGAATGACCCATACCCCTTGTCACTCATTTGTGAAACACTCAGGAGGTTGAATTTCAGACTGTCTATCAGAGTGACATTTTCAAATTTTACATTTCCAGATTGTACTGTACCAGACCCCAGAACTTTCCCTTTACTGTTATTCCCAAAGGATATATCACCCCCTCCATGAATTTTGAAATCTTTGAGTAGGGCTTTACATCCAGTCATGTTCCTGGAGCCTCCACTATCAACATACCAAAGGCTATCTAAACAGGCAGAAGCTCCCTTGGCAGCAGCCATCATTGCACAATCACATTGATGATTTTCTTCATCATCAGCTCTTACTTCCTTCTCACCTGCTCTCTTTTCTTCCTCTTCTTCTTTGTCCTCTTTGGACCATGGGTCTGTCAGTGGTTCAATTAGGGTTTCTGAATTTTCTCCCAGCAGCAGTTCACCAGCAACTGCATTAACAACTGTTTCAGTCACCTCATCCACTGTTTCATCACTTAGCTGTTCACCTTCAGTTTCAATCCCCTCTGGTATTGACTCTAATGCCATAAAACAAAATTCATCATTAGAAGATTCATTAGAAGCATAGAGTGCACAATTTTCATCACTAATCTCATCAGGCATGCTGCTCCAGTCAACAAAGCCTTGAGTGAAAAAGCTTTGCTGATCTGGTTGTACCACTGCTGGAGCAGCTGTTTGAGGTGCAGGTTGCACTTGTGCCTGGGGACAGGGGTTTGAACATATTGAATATGTGGAACAGTGGTTTGGACATAATGCACAGGCACAGGGGCAACAGCATAATGACCAGTGTTAACATGAGCTGCAGGGGTATATTGGGTATAGTGCACAGTGCTTTGATTTTGAGGTCTAGTGTTTGAGCTAGGATGAGTGATTATAGGACCAGTAGTTTGACTCCTGCATTCCCTAGCGAAATGACCTAATCTGTTGCACTTGTAACACTTGATTTTCGATTTATCCAACCCAACCCTTAGATTCCCATGTAAACCTGGGAATTTTCGCCCTGTTCTTTTGTAGAATTTGCTAGTTCTAACACTGAGCAAAGCCAATTGGTGCAGAATGTCCATTTCCTCTAAGTCAGTGGGATCAAAATGTTGTAAATCATTGAGTTCAAAGCACAAATTATCTGACATCTGGTTTTCAGTGTTTGCAGTAAAAGCATAATTTGCAGAGTGAGGATCAGGGTTGGTAAAGTTACCACCAGCTGTTATATCAATGAAATGATCATAACCCTGTTCCTTACTACTACTACCAGATTCTTCCTGACCCAGAAGAGCTGTGCTACCGAAAGAGTAATCATCAGTTGCTTTTCCAGACTCTTGCAACTTCTTTTTCTGGTTCAACTCCCTTTCATAGGTCAGGAGTCTACCATGAAGTTGGGTCAGGGTCAGATCATTGAACTCAACAGAGTTTCTAGTCACAAATGCAATTGTGTCCCATTTATCAGGTAGCGATCTAAGGAACCTGCTATTTTGAGTTGATTTTGGAAATTCAACCTTAACAAGCCTTAGCTCACTGATGAGACAACTAAAACGTTCAAATTGTTGGGTCAATGTTTCACCCTTAATGTGACAGAAGGTTTCATACTGCTGATTCAGAATTTCCCTATTGTTTTCAATAACTTCTTCGGTTCCCCCAAACTGTTCCTTCAATGCATCCCATAGCTCTTTGGCACTGTTACAATGTAATAGTCCAGCATAGATCTCATTTGGTAATGCAGACGCTATGATGCTAAATGCTTTGGCATCAAGTTCAAACTTCTGAAAATCAGTTTCAATATAGTTTTCATAAGGTTTTGGTACGAACTTCTTTGGATCCTCAGTACTTGGCACCATAGGAACATGGGGACCAAAAACAACAGACCTCCAACATCCAGTATTCTGTTGAGCAAGGATGTGTCCCATCCTTCTCTCCCAGATGTTGTATTCATTACGTTTAAGCATAGGTGGTTTAAAAAGCGAGCCAACGTTATTCTTATCATCTTGTGATTGGGACGTCATCCTGGTTGTTTTACAGACACTGATTAATCAACTTTAATGGTGATTAAACCTTGCTCTGTTTTTCAATAAAAATGAACAAACTATCGATATCAACGATTTTGAGCTGAACTATTTATGTCAAAATGATTGTTAAATCAAATTTGACTGTCCTAGCTTTGATACCAATTGTTGGATCTGAGTTTGGTTTTGATTGTATTTTACGTTTGAAATTAAGATGAAGATGGATGAGTTGTGCAGCGGAATTAAGATGGAAACAAACTTTGCATACAATCAAACGAGAGTATTGCTTTGATCAAGACATTTTCTACAAAGAACCGAAAGATTGAATTTAGTTTCAACACCGATTACAATGTAATGCTTAATAGAAACTCCCCCTCAGCCAGAGCTCAGCGTTTGTTCGTGCAGGAAAACAAGTTTGCAAAGAGCTAATAGAACAGTACAGAGCACTGTTCTATTTATAGGCACTAGCAAACCACTGAGCATCTAAGCTGACGTCACCATGAAAGTGACATCTAACCTCCTAACAAACTCTAACCTCTGATCTATACAAACACTGCTTTACTAACTACTGTTATTACACTTCATTTCATAAAAGATACTTAAACAACTGATGTATCCTTCCACTGCTGTAAACCAGCAGTGCTTGTCCGGATCAGCAGTACTTGACTCAAGGCAGTAGATTGAGCAGCAGAGCTTTAGGCTTTCATCTGCCTTTACTAGAGCAGCAGATTGATGGTCAGTGGCTTGTACTATCAGTAGATAGGAGATCAGCAGATGTTGAAACCACTTTCAAGGGGAGAGACTTGTATGTAACATCTGCTTATTCTGGATCCACTGCTCTGACCCAGTTTTGGCTTTAATTATCTGTTCCTCTGGTAGGGTTCAATCCCAACACAAACCCATTTTAAAGGCTTCCACAGCCGTAGCTATATCCAGATTAGGAATATCTAAGGATTCTTTACTGAACTTAGCGATATAATCTCTAAGTGATTCATTTTGACCTTGTGTTACCCTATATAGGTCACTAGTTAAACGTTCAAATTTCATACTGCATGAGAATTGGCAATTAAACAGGTTAACTAGACTAGCAAATGAAGTAATAGAGTAAGGGGGAAGACTTAGCAGCCATTTAAGAGCTGATCCTGTTAGTGTGGATCCAAAACCCTTGCATAGACATGCTTCTTTTAACCTCTCCGGGATGGGATTGATCTCCATCCTCTCTCTGTACTGAGCTACATGTTCTTCTGGATCCGTTGAACCATCATATAGCTTCATAGTTGGTATTTGGAACCTTTTGGGTATCTCAACATCGCAGATAGGTGGTGCAAAACGAGATATCCTGTGGCTTCCATCAGCAATTTCAGGAATGGGCTTAACCACTCCTGGAACGTTGGATATCATATCCTTCAGCTTTTGTAATTCCCTAACCATAGCTTGATTGATACCTGTATCCTGCACAAAGCCATGGTTAGTGTTATAAGAATTTTTCAAAGTGTTACCTCCCGGAGGATTCAAGTTTGGGATTCCAGATGTGAATCCATATTGACGGGATTCTAGTATGACTGAAGGACCAGACAAAGCAATGGTCTGCATTGGAATGAAGTCTCCTAGATGAACATCTGTACTTCCGGGTTGCACATTCCTTAGGAATCCTTGATCCTGAAAGATGTTGGATCCTTGATGTGCTGTGACTGGGGGGTCTTGGAGGATACTCCGTGGATCCATAAACCTGAGATGAGGATCTCTGAACCTGAGAGGAGGATCCTTGAATCTGGAAGGGTCCCGGACCCTAGGATGAGGATCCTTGAACCTGAAAGGATCCCTGACCCTGGGATGAGGATCCATGAACCTGAAAGGATCCCTGATCTTGGGATGAGGATCCTTGAACTGTCTGGGCTCCCACATATCCTCCGGAATTGAAGAAGGATCCCTGATACTGAGACGATGATCCTAAAGGCTGAAAATAGGATCCTTGAGCTTGTGTTATCGCTGATGATCCAAAACGCATTCCCAATGATCCACCTTGAAGCTGGATATCAGCTGGAGCAGAGTGTTGGCTAGTTATGACTGGAGTGTCGAAATTCAACGACCTCGGCATCAGAGGAGAGTGATCCTCCACTGATTTCTTCTGTTTCTTGATGTCACCAATCTCCCGGAGGATCCTTTCGTTGGTTTTATCCTGCTCTTGTATGTAATCCCTCATCTGCAAAATCAAAGTAAAAAGATCACTGTTAGTAGGGCTAGAAGAAACAACAGATGTTGGTGGTTTTGGGAAAATGGGGCTTTGTCTCTTTGCAGCATTTTCAGCATTCTTCTGGGATCCAAAAGGTGGTGGAGGCAAAGGTGGAACGCCTTGTGAAGAAGTGACTGCCATGGAAATTGAAGTGTTCTTTGCTGAAGAAGCCATCTGCTCGGAGATAATGAACCGAAATGATCACAATGACAAAAATTTCTTAGGAATGAAGCACCAATTGCCCCACGGTGGGCGCCAAACTGTTTTGGTAAAAAATCAGGCTAAGATAATGCAACCAAATCTTTTGTTGTGAGGTGTGATGCTTGAATCAATGAACAAATGTATGAACAACTTGTAGATGAAATGAACAATTGATCGTTACAACTCGGGATGATAACAAGCTTGTTACAATGATCACTAGAGTGTAATGTGTATGTAATCGCCAATGAACTGTTGAGAGCTTGCGAGAGTGTGTGTGTTTGCTAACTTGTTCTAATTCAAGCTTGTTATCCCCTTTAAAAATAGAAATAACTTAAATAACTAACTATCCGCCAAATGTGCAAGCTACCCACGACTTCTAAAACGGTCACCAAGCTATACACGTGCGGAATATTGAGAGCATATTCCCCAAGAATATCGGCAAGACCAAGTCCACTCGTCCATTCCTGCGAAACAAGCTTAAACATAGAGGAAACAAACGTTAGTGTTAGGATAACAATGAGGATCCTGGATCCTGATCCTGCAACGTCTTCTAAGGATCCTTAATTCAAACAGAATTGAGGATCCGTGATCCTGGCAGTACTTGAGGATCCGTGATCCTTAGGTTTAGAAAATCTATCCCTAACAGTTCTATCAACCCATAGTACATAAGGTAGTTCTTCTGCCCATTTTCCTTTCTTGGATCCAAGCTTCTTCTTCAAGTTGTTGATGATGATCTTGTTGGATGATTCTGCTTGACCATTAGCTTGTGGTTGGACTGGTGTTGATGTTATCATCTTAATCCCCCAGTTTTCACAAAAGTTAGAAGTTCTACTCCCAATAAATTGGGATCCATTATCACAAACAATTTCAGAAGGAATACCAAATCTGGTAATAATGTTTCTTTTAATAAAGGATATCACTTCTTTTTCTCTGACTTGAGTAAAAGCTTCAGCTTCTATCCACTTGGAAAAGTAATCAGTCATAGCAAGCATGAACACTTTTCCACCAGGTGCCTTGGGAAGTTTGCCAACTATATCCATTCCCCATCTCATGAATGGCCAAGAAGAGGATATAGGATGCAGGAGCTCTGCTGGTTGGTGAAGGATATTACTATGTCTCTGACAAGGATCACATTTCTTTGCATAATCCACATCATCCTTCTTCATTGTAGGACAATAGTATCATGTCCTTAGGATCCTTGAGAACAGTGCCCTACCCCTAGTATGGTTTCCACAATCTCCTTCATGAAAATCCTTTAGGACTTCTTGGACTTCAGGATCCTCAATGCACCTTAGATATGGTCCTGCAAGAGATCGTTTATATAACACGTTATTCAATGTTGTAAATTGAGATACCTTGATTTTGAAAGCCCTGGGTTTTCTCCTGTAGATATATCTCCATGCTGTATATATCTCATGATTGGAAGGATCCTCTTCTATCTCTATAGCTACATGATCCTCAATAGCAGGAGTTAGGATATGAATAATGGGAATCTTAATATCCTCTGGAATCTTCAAGGATGACCCAAGGTTGGCCAATGCTTCGGCTTCTGCATTTTATTCTTTGGGTACCTGTGTCAGACTAAAAGAAACAAAAAAGAGTGCCAATTCTTTGACTATCTCTAAATATTTTATTAGCTTTTCACCTTTAACAGCATAGGATCCATTAAATTGATTAGTGATTAACAATGAATCTACGTGTACCTCAAGATCCTGATCCTCATATGCTTGGCAATTTGCAAACCAGCTATCAAGGCCTCATATTCAGCCTCATTATTAGTAGTTTGGAACTCACAAGCTATTGAGTGGGGTATTATGTCCCCCTGTGGTGATTTTAGTAGTATTCCAAGTCCTGTTCCTTTGACATTAGAGGCTCCATCAGTGAAGAGTATCAAAGGATCCTTAGTCTCTTCAAGCTGCTGAACTTCTAACTCAGCTTCTCTTTGTAAGTCACTACTAAAATCTGCCACAAAGTCAGCTAAGGCTTGTGATTTAATGGCAGTCCTTGGTTCATATCTTATATCATAAGCACTAAGCTTCACTGCCCATTTAGCCATCCTCCCTGACATTTCAAGTTTCCTGAGAACATTCTTAATTCGAAAGTTAGTCTTAACAATAATGGCATGAGTTTCAAAATAATGTCTTAATTTAGTAGATGCCATAATCAAAGCAAGGATAAGTTTTTCTAAATGTGAATACCTGGATTCAGCATCAAGCAAACTCTTACTTACATAGTAAACAGGGTGTTGTGTACCTTCGTGATCCTTAACAAGGACTGCACTTACTGCTTTGGAAGAGACAGCCAAATATAAGGATAATATATCCCCTTTTTCTGGTTTCATTAAGGCAGGAGCTGAGGATAGGTAATCCTTTAGGGCTTTGAGAGCATTTTCATGTTTTTCAGTCCACTCAAATTTCTTGTTCTTTCTCATAATGTCATAGAATTCCATGCACTTTTCTGATGACTTAGATATGAACCTGTTCAAGGCTGCGATCCTCCCTGTCAACCTTTGCACATCCTTAGAATTGGCAGGAGATTTGATATTCACAATTGCCTTGATTTGCTCTGGACTTGCTTCTATGCCTCTTTTTGTTACCATGTAGCCTAGGAACTTGCCTGCTTTAACACCAAAGTGACACTTTGAAGGATTCAATTTCATATTGAATTTGTCAAGGATATCAAATGCTTCCTCCAGGTCTCTAAGGTGATCCTCAGCTCTCTTGGACTTACCATGTCATATATATAGACTTCCATAGTGTGTCCTATTTGTTCCTTAAACATCATATTGACTATCCTTTGATAAGTAGCACCTGCATTACTTAGTCCAAATGGCATAGCAATATAACAATAGATACCAGTTGGAGTCATAAAGGCTGTATCCTCTTGGTCAGATGGTTCCATCTGAATTTGTTGAAATCCAGATGAAGCATCCATAAAAGTCAACAACTCATGACCCACGGTAGCATCCACCATGGAGTCAATGTGGGCTAATGGGAAAGGATCCTTGGGGCATGCCTTGTTTAAATTAGTAAAATGACACATACCCTCCACTTTCCATTTTTCTTTTGAACAACAACCACATTGGCTAACCACCTTGGATACTTGACCTCTCTAATCATACCTGCTCGGAGCAGCTTATCTACCTCCTCCTGGATAATGGCGTTCCTTTCAGGTGCAAACTTCCTCCTCTTCTGATGTATGGGTTTGAATGACCTGTCAATGCCAAGCTTATGGGTAATTATATCTTTAGAGATACCTGTCATGTCTTCATGCTTCCAGGAAAAGGTAGTTTTTCTCCTCTTGAGGAAGGATACCAAATCCTGTTTCGATGTTGCTAAGGATCCCTGATTCTATGAAGACTTTGGATTCAGGATCATGAGGATCCATAAGGATATCTTTCACATCTTGTTCTCTTGCCTCCAGGACATCTCTTGGAGGATGCTTTAATTGCTATTGCTCCCTTGGTCTTGAGGCTGGCTTCATTGATGAGGTATAGCAATTCTTTGCTTCTTGTTTGTCACTCTCAATCTTCACCACCCCCCATGGACTAGGAAGCTTTACACACTGATGATATGTAGATGCAACTGCTTTCATGTCATGTATCCATGGCCTGCCAAGGATAACATTGCAACAGGATATGCAATCTATAACACAAAATTTTTGATAAGAATGAAGTCCTTCTATGTAGATGGGAAGTTTAATGTCCCCCAATGTATTCTTGGTTTCTCCACTGAATCCCACAAGAACTAAGGATCTTGGGACAATATCCGATTCAGGGATGTTCATTTTCTTGAGGACATCAAGCTAAATGATGTTTACTGAGCTTCCTCCATCTATCAAGATCCTGCGAACAAAATGGTTAGATATAAATAAGGTAATAACAAGACCATCATGATAAGGATCCTGAACATCAACACGATCATTTTCATCAAAAGTTATAATTTTTTCCTGTGTAACAGTAGAGGTTCGGATGGGTCTATCCCCATTATCCATCTTGGTTTCCTTGGCATGTCTCTTGGCTGCTGAAAAGGAAGTACCACATATGTCTGATCCTCCGGATATGAAGTTAATAATTTGTGCATCAGCAGGAGGAGCAGGAGCTCTTTCTGAAACTTTTTCAGGATCCTAGATCCTTGACTTTTTTCTTCTCAAAAGCTCCTTCAAGTTCCCTTTGCTTAACAAGTAACCAATCTCTTTTCTCAGTGCAATACATTCTTCAGTGAGATGGCCAAAATCTTCATGATATGCACACCATTTGGATTTGTCTTTTGTTGCAGCTGGCTTATCACTTTTTCTAGGTCATCTTGCTTTTTCACCTAGGTTCTGCATTACAAGGATTAGTTCATTGTTATCAACAGAAAAGCAATATTCGGAAATTGGAGGATAATCTTCATCATCCTCTTCCTGTTTAACTGCATGCACGCTCTGATTATCAGATTTGTTGTATGACTTGGACTTGTTGTTCCTGAAGTAGGATCCTTGCTTTTCCTGCTTTGAGGATCCTGCCAGTCTTTGTTGGATCCTTTTATCATCCTCTAGTCGGATGAATCTAAGGGCCCTGGTTCTTACTTCATCAAGATTCATGCAAGGGCTCATGACAAGATCATCATAGAACAGTGAATCCCTAAGTAAACCCATTTTAAAGGCTTCCACAGCCGTAGCAATATCCAAATTAGGAATATCCAAGGATTCTTTACTAAACTTAGTGATATAATATCTAAGTGATTCATTTTGACCTTGTGTTACCCTATATAGATCACTAGTTAAACGTTCAAATTTTCTGCTACATGAGAATTGGCTATTAAACAGATTAACTAGATTAGCAAATGAAGTAATAGAGTAAGGGGGAAGACTTAGCAGCCATTTAAGAGCTGATCCTGTCAGTGTGGATCCGAAACCCTTGCATAGACATGCTTCTTTTAACCTCTCAGGAATTGGATTGATCTCCATCCTTTCTCTGTATTGAGCTACATGCTCTTCTGGATCCGTTGAACCATCATATAGCTTCATGGTTGGTATTTGAAACCTCTTTGGAATCTCTGCATCACAAATAGGTGGTGGAAAACGGGATATCCTGTGGCTTCTATCTGGAATTTCAGGAATGGGCTTAACCACTCCCGGTACGCTGGATATCATATCCTTCAGTTTTTGTAACTCCCTGGCCATAGCTTGGTTGATACTTGTATCCTGCACTGAGACTTGGTTAGTGTTATAAGAATTATTCAAAGTGTTACCTCCTGAAGGATTCAAGTTTGGAATTCCAGATGTGAATCCATATTGAAGGGATTCTGGTATGACCGAAGGACTAGAAGAAGCAATAGTTTGCATTGGTATGAAGTCTCCTAGATGAACATCCGAACTTCCAGGTTGCACACTCCTTAAGAATCCTTGATCCTGAAAGGAGGATCCTTGAACCTGAGAGGAGGATCCATGAACCTGAAAGGAGGATCCTTGAAGCTGAGAGGATCCTTGAACTGCCTGCGTCCCCATGTATCCTCCTGAGCTAGTGAAGGATCCCTGATGCTGGAAGGAGGATCCTAAAGGCTAAAAAGAGGATCCTGAAGGTTGGAAGTAGGATTCTAAAGCCTGAGTCATTTTCGTTGATCCATAACGCCTTCCCAATGATCCACTCTGGTACTGGATGTCTGGAGCCACAGATTGCAGGGCGGTTATAGCTGGAGTGTCGAAATCCAGTGATCTAGGCACCAATGGAGAGTGATCCTCCGCTGATCTCTTCAATTTCTTGATGTCATCAATCTCTCGAAGGATCCTGTCATTAGTTTTGTCCTGCTGCTGCATGTAATCCCTCATCTGCAAAATCAAAGAATAAAGATCACTGTTAGAAGGGCTAGAAGATACAGCAGAAGTTGGTGGTTTTGAGAAAACGAGGCTTTGTTTCTTCGCAACATTCTCAGCATTCTTCTGGGATCCAAAAGGTGGTGGAGGCAAAGGTGGAATGCCCTGTGAAGAAGTGACTGTCGGCATAGAGATTGAAGTGTTCTTCGCTGAAGAAGCTATATGGTTGAAGATAATGAACCGAAATGAACACAATGAACAAAATTTTTCAAAAATGAAGCACCAATTGCCCCACGGTGGGCGCCAAACTGTTTTAGTAAAAAATTAGACTAGGATAATGCAACCAAATCTTCTTTTGTGAGGTGTGATGCTTGAATCAATGAACAAATGTATAAACAACTTGTAAATGTAATGAATAAGTGACACAAGGATTTGTACGAGGAAAAAGCCCTTGATCAAGAGATGATCTCCGGCATAAAAAACCTCGGGTGATGGAAACTGTTAGGGGAAGTTTTCCAATGATCAGTGATCCTCAATTACTGTTGGGTTTAGTGATCCTCACTTCTATTTGAATTAGTGATCCTCAGAAGTGTTGCAGGATTAGGATCATGGATCATCTTAAGGATCCTTATACTAACGATTGTCTACTTTGAATATGATGATGTTTTGCAGGAACACGAGCTTGGACTTGGTCTTGGCGATATTCCTGGAGCATATTCCATATTTATTCCCCACGTGCATGGCAGAAATGGACGTTGTGGAGGTCGTGGGGGACTTGCACCAAATGCGAAATGTTTGTTAGTTTAGATATTTTCCATTTTAAAAAGGGGTAGCGAGCTAAATAGAAAACACTTGGCTATTTTTGGCTACACACACACTCCTGCAACTGTTCTCACCAGCTCTCGATAATTCACTTGGGGATTACACACTTTTTTACACAATACACTATAGTGATCCTTGTAATTAGCTCGCTATCATCCGAAGTTGTAATACATTTCTTGTTTAATTTGAGTTGGTGATCGGTAGTTTCCATCACCCGAGGTTTTTTATACCGGAGATCATTCATTTATCAAGGGCTTTTTCCTCGTATAAATCTTTGTGTCACTTATTCATTTCATTTCTGAGTGATCCTTAGTGTTGTTCATTGATTCAAGCATCATACCTCACAACAGAAAGTTTGGTTGCATTATCATTGCTTGATTTTTTACCAAAACATTTTGGCGCCCACCGTGGGGCAATTGGTGCTTCATTTCTGAAAAATTGATAAACCAGCTGCTACAAAGGATAAGTCCAAGTGGTGTGCATATCATGAGGATTTCGGGCATCTCACTGAAGAGTGTATTGCACTAAGAAAGGAAATTGGTTACTTGTTGAGCAAGGGGAATTTGAAGGAACTCTGGGGAAGAAAGATGTCAAGGATCCAGGATCCTGAAAGGATCCCAGAAAAGGCTCCTGCTCCTCCAGCAAACGCACAAGTTATAAACTTCATATCCGGTGGATCAGACATTTGTGGTACCTCCTTTTCAGCAGCCAAGAGACATGCCAAGGAAACCAAGATGGATAATGGAGATAGACCCATCCGGACGTCCACTGTCACCGAGGATAAGATCATAACTTTTGATGAGGACGATCGTCTTGATGTCCAGGATCCTCATCATGATGGTCTTGTAATTACATTGTTTATTTCTAACCACTTTGTTCGCAGGATCCTTATAGATGGAGGAAGCTCTGTGAACATCATTCAGCTTGATGTCGTCAAGAAGATGAATATCCCGGAGTCTAATATTGTCCCAAGATCCTCAGTACTTGTGGGATTCAGTGGGGAAACCAAGAACACATTGGGGGACATCAAACTCCCAATCTATATTGAAGGATTGCATTCTTATCAAAAATTTTGTGTTATAGATTGCTTATTTTGTTGCAATGTTATCCTTGGCAGGCCATGGATACATGATATGAAGGCAATCCCATCCACCTATCATCAGTGTGTAAAGCTTCCAAGTCCATGGGGAGTGGTGAAAATTGAGAGTGATCAACAAGAAGCTAAGAATTGCTATACCTCATCAATGAAGCCAGCCTCAAGACCAAGGGAGCAATAACAATTAAAGTAAACTTCAAGAGATGTCTTGGAGGCAAGAGAGCAGGATGTAAAAGAAATCCTCATGGATCCTGATGATCCTGAATCTAGGATCTTCATAGGGTCAGGGATCCTTAGCGAAATCGAACAGGAGCTAGTATCCTTCCTTAAAAGAAGGAAAACTACCTTTGCCTGGAAACATGAGGATATGACAGGTATATCTAAAGATATAATTACTCATAAACTTGGCATTGATAGGTCATTAAAACCAATTCATCAAAAGAGGAGGAAGTTTGCACCTGAGAGGAATGCTATTATCCAGGAAGAAGTAGATAAACTACTTCGGGCAGGTATGATAAGAGAGGTTAAGTATCCAAGATGGTTAGCCAATGTGGATGTTGTTCAAAAGAAAAATGAAAAGTGGAGGGTATGTGTCGATTTTACAGATTTAAACAAGGCATGTCCCAAGGATCCTTTCCCATTACCCCACATTGACTCCATGGTGGATGCTACCGCGGGTCATGAGTTATTGACTTTTATGGATGCTTCATCTGGATTTCAACAAATTCAGATGGAACCATCTGATCAAGAGGATACAGCCTTTTTGACCCCAACTGGTATATATTGTTATATTACTATGCCATTTGGACTAAGGAATGCAGGTGCTACTTACCAAAGGCTTGTCAATATGATGTTCAAGGAACAAATTGGACACACTATGGAAGTCTATATTGATGACATGGTAGTTAAGTCCAAGAAAGCTGAGGATCACCTTAAAGACTTGGAGGAAGCATTCAATATCCTTGATAAATTTAATATGAAACTTAATCCTTCCAAGTGTCATTTTGGTGTTAAGGCAGGTAAATTCTTAGGCTATATGGTGACAAAGAGGGACATTGAAGCAAGTCCAGAGCAAATCAAGGCTATTGTTGTTAGGGGTGGATTTCTAAATGATCAGTGATCCTCATTTACTGTTGGGTTTAGTGATCCTTAATTCTGTCTGAAGTAGTGATCCTCAGAAGTGTTACAGGATTAGGATCATGGATCATCATAAGGATCCTTGTACTAACGGTTGTCTACTTTGAATTCGAAATTGTTTTGCAGGAGTATCAACTTGGACTTGGCGATATTCCTGGAGCATATTCTATGTTTATTCCGCACGTGCTTGGCCAGAAGTGGACGTTATGGAGTCGTGGAGGACTTGCACCATTTGCGGAATGTTAGTTAGAGTAGATATTTTCAATTTTTAAAGGGGTAGCGAGCTAATTAGAAAACACTTGGCTATTTTTGGCTACACATACACTCTTACAACTGCTCTCACCAGCTCTCGTAAACTCACTTGGCGATTACACACTTTTACACACAATACACTATAGTGATCCTTGTACTTAGCTCGCTATCATCCGAAGTTGTAACACATTTATTGTTTAATTTGAGTTGGTGATCGGTAGTTTCCATCACCCGAGGTTTTGTATGCCGGAGATCATTCATTGATCAAGGGCTTTTTCCTCGTATAAATCTTCGTGTCACTTGTTCATTACATTTCCTAGTGATCCTTATTGTTGTTCATCAATTCAAGCATCATACCTCACAACAGAAAGTTTGGTTATATTGTCATTGCTTGATTTTTGACCAAAACAGTTTGGTGCCCACCGTGGGGCAATTGGTGCTTCATTCCTAAAGAGATTCGTGTTTTCGTGGTCATTTCGGTTCGTTACAACCAAGCAGATGGCTTCCTCAGCGAAGAATACTTCAAGTTTGATGCCCTCATTCAGTTCTTCACAAGGCGTTCCTCCTTTGCCTCCACCACATTCTGGATCCCAGAAGAATGCTGAGAATGCTACGAAGAAACCAACCCCCATTTTCCAAAAACCACCAACTTCTTCTGTTTCAACTAATCCTACTACTAATGATGTTTACACTCTGATTTTGCAGATGAGGAATCATGCACAAGAGCAGGACAAAACCAACGAAAGGATCCTCTGGGAGATCGATGAGATCAAGAAACAGAAGAAATCAGTGGAGGATCACTCCCCTCTGATGCCAAGATCGCTGAACTTTGACACTCCAGTCATAACTTCCCAACACTCAGCGGTTCCGGACGTGCAATACTTGGGTGAATTACCAGGAAGGCGTTATGGAACAGCAACTATGAGTCAGACATTTGGCTCTCACTTCCAGCCTCAAGGATTCTCTTTTCAACCGTCAGGATCCTCTTCTCAGCATCAGGGATACTTCACGGCAGGAGGATATTTGGGAATGCATGCAGTTCAAGGATCCTCCCAGGTCCAAGGATCCTCCTAGGTTCAAGGATCTTCCCAGGTCCAAGGATCCTCCCAGGTCCAAGGATCTTCCCAGGTCCAAGGATCCTCCCAGGTCCAAGGATCTTCCCAGGTCCAAGGATCCTCCCAGGTCCAAGGATCTTCCCAGGTCCAAGGATCCTCCCAGGTCCAAGGATCCTTCCCGGTTCAAGGATCCTCTCTGGTTCCAGGATCCTTTCAGGTTCAAGGATCATCTCAACCTCAAGGATCCAATGTCCTTCAGGATCAAGGATTCCTGAGAAGTATGCAGCCTCAGAGCTCGGACGTTCATCAAGGAGACTTCATACCAATGCAGACGATTGCTTCCTCTGGTCCTTCGATCGTACCAGAGTCTCGTCAATATGGATTCACATCAGCAATTCCAAACATGAATCCTCAGGGAGGTAACACTTTTAACAATTCATACAACGCTAACCATGGCTTAATGCAGGATACAGGTATTAATCAGGCTATGGCTAGAGAGCTACAGAAGCTTAAGGATATGATATCCAGTGTACCGGGAGTGGTTAAACCCATTCCTGAAATTGCAGATGGTAGCCATAGGATATCTCGTTTTGCACCACCCTTATGTGATGCTGAGATACCTAAAAGATTTCAGATACCATCCATGAAGCTGTATGATGGTTCGACGGATCCAGAGGAGCATGTAGCTCAATACAGGGAGAGGATGGAGATCAATCCAATTCCTGAAAGGTTAAAAGAAGCATGTCTATGCAAGGGATTTGGATCCACACACACAGGATCTGCTCTTAAATGGCTGCTAAGTCTTCCCCCTTACTCTATTACTTCATTTGCTAATCTAGTTAATTTGTTTAATAGTCAATTCTCTTGTAGTAGAAAGTTTGAACGATTAACTAGTGACCTATATAGGGTAACACAAGGTCAAAATGAATCACTTAGGGATTATATCACTAAGTTTAGTAAAGAATCCTTGGATATTCCTAACTTGGATATTGCTACGGCTGTAGAAGCTTTTAAAATGGGATTACTTAGGGATTCATTATTCTATGATGATCTTGTATTGACACCTTGCAGGAATCTTGATGAAGTAAGAACCAGGGCCCTTAGGTTCATCCTCCTAGAGGATGACAAAAGGATCCAGGATAGACTAGCAGGATCCTCAAAACAGGAGACACAAGGATCCTACTTCAGGAACAACAAATCCAAGTTCTACAATAAGTCTGACAATCAGAATGTGCATTCAGTGGAACTAGAAGAGGATGATGAAGATTATCCTCCTATTTCTGAATACTGTTTTTCTGTTGATAACAATGAACTAATCCTTGCAATGCAAAATCTAGGTGAGAAAGCTAGGTGGCCAAGGAAGAATGATAAACCAGCTGCTACAAAGGATAAGTCCAAGTGGTGTGCATATCATGAGGATTTTGGGCATCTCACTGGAGAGTGTATTGCACTGAGAAAGGAAATTGGTTACTTGTTGAGCAAGGGGCATTTGAAGGAACTCTTGGGTCGAAAGAAGTCAAGGATCCAGGATCCTGAAAGGATCCCGGAAAGGGCTCCTACTCCTCCAGCAGATGCACAACTCATAAATTTCATATCCGGTGGATCAGACATTTGTGGTACATCCTTTTCAGCAGCAAAGAGACACGCTAAGGAAACCAAGATGGATAGTGGAGACAGACCCGTTCGGACCTCCGTTGTCACCTAGGATAAAGTCATAACCTTTGATGAGGATGATCGTGTTGACGTCCAGGATCCTCATCATGATGGTCTTGTAATTACATTGTTTATTTCTAACCACTTTGTTCACAGGATCCTTATAGATGGAGGAAGCTCTGTGAACATCATTCAGCTTGATGTTCTCAAGAAGATGAATATCCCAGAGTCTGATATTATCCCAAGATCCTCAGTACTTGTGGGATTCAGTGGAGAAACTAAGAATACATTGGGGGACATCAAACTCCCAATCTATATTGAAGGATTGCATTCTTATCAAAAGTTTTGTGTTATAGATTGCTTATCATGTTGTAATGTTATCCTTGGCAGGCCATGGATACATGACTTGAAGGCAGTCCCATCCACCTATCATCGATGTGTGTAAAGCTTCCAAGTCCTTGGGGAGTGGTGAAAATTGAGAGTGATCAACAGGAGGCAAAAAATTGCTATACCTCATCAATGAAACCAGCCTCAAGACCAAGGGAGCAATAGCAATTAAAGTATCCTTCAAGAGATGTCTTGGAGGCAAGAGAACAGGATTTGAAAGAAATCCTCATGGATCCTGATGATCCCGAATCCAAGATCTTCATAGGATCAGGGGTCCTTAGCGATATTGAACAGGAGCTAGTATCCTTCCTTAAAAGAAGGAAAACCACCTTTGCCTGGAAACATGAGGATATGACAGGTATATCTAAAGATATAATTACTCATAAACTTGGCATTGACAGGTCATTTAAGCCAATTCATCAAAAGAGGAGGAAATTTGCACCTGAAAGGAATGCCATTATCCAGGAAGAGGTAGATAAACTACTTCGGGCAGGTATGATTAGAGAGGTTAAGTATCCAAAATGGTTAGCCAATGTGGTTGTTGTTCAAAAGAAAAATGGAAAGTGGATGGTATGTGTCGATTTTACAGATTTAAACAAGGCATGTCCCAAGGATCCTTTCCCATTACCCCACATTGACTCCATGGTGGATGCTACCGCGGGTCATGAGTTGTTAACTTTTATGGATGCTTCATCTGGATTTCAACAAATTCAGATGGAACCATCTGATCAAGAGGATAGAGCCTTTATGACCCCAACTGGTATATACTGTTATATCGCTATGCCGTTTGGATTAAGGAATGCAGGTGCCACTTATCAAAGGCTAGTTAATATGATGTTCAAGGAACAAATTGGACACACTATGGAAGTCTATATTGATGACATGGTGGTTAAGTCCAAGAAAGCTGAGGATCACCTTAAAGACTTGGAGGAAGTATTCAATATCCTTAATAAATTTAATATGAAACTAAATCCTTCTAAGTGTCATTTTGGTGTTAAGGCAGGTAAATTCTTAGGATATATGGTGACAAAGAGGGGCATAGAAGCAAGTCCAGAGCAAATCAAGGCTATTGTAAATATCAAATCTCCTGCCAATGCTAAGCATGTGCAAAGATTAACGGGCAGGATCGCAGCCTTGAACAGATTCATATCCAAATCCTCAGAAAAGTGTAAGGAATTCTATGATATCCTGAGGAAAAACAAGAAATTTGAATGGACTGAGAAGCATGAAGGTGCCCTCAGAGCTCTTAAAGATTACCTATCCTCAGCCCCAGCCTTGATGAAACCAGAAAAAGGAGATGTGTTATCCTTATATTTGGCGGTATCCTCAAAAGCAGTAAGTGCGGTCCTTGTTAAGGATCACCAAGGTACACAACATCCTATTTATTATGTAAGTAAGAGCTTACTTGATGCTGAATCCAGGTATTCACATTTAGAAAAACTTATCCTTGCATTAATTATGGCATCCACTAAATTAAGACATTATTTTGAGACTCATGCCATTATTGTTAGGACTAATTTTCCAATTAAGAATGTTCTCAGGAAACCTGAAATGTCAGGAAGGATGGCTAAGTGGGCAGTGAAGCTAAGTGCATATGATATAAGATATGAACCAAGGACTGCCATCAAATCCCAAGCCTTAGCTGACTTTGTGGCAGATTTTAGTAGTGATTTGCAAAAGGAGGCTGAATTAGAAGTCCAACAGCTTGAAGAAACCAAGGATCCTTGGGTACTGTTCACTGATGGATCCTCCAATGTAAATGGAACAGGGCTTGGAATACTACTAAAATCGCCACAGGGGGACATAATACCCCACTCCATAGCTTGTGAATTTCAAACTACCAACAATGAGGCTGAGTATGAAGCCTTGATAGCTGGTTTGCAAATTGCAAAGCATATGAGGATCAGGTATCTTGAGGTACATATAGATTCTTTACTGATCACTAATCACTTTAATGGATCCTATGCTGTTAAAGGTGAAAAGCTAATCAAATATTTGGAGATAGTCAAAAAATTGGCACTCTCTTTTGTATCCTTTAGTTTGACACATGTACCAAGGGAAGAGAATGCAGAGGCAGATGCATTAGCCAATTTAGGATCATCCTTGAAGATCCCGGAGGATATCAAGATCCCTATTATCCATATCCTGACCCCGGCTATCGAGGATCATGTAGCTATGGAGATAGGAGAGGATTCTGCAATCATCCCTGGTGATGATACTCAGTCTCATTCAGGATCATGCATCCTTCCAATCATGAGATACATACAACATGGAGAGATTCCTACAGGAGAAAACCCTAGGGCTTTCAAATTCAAGGTATCTCAATTTACAATATTGAATAATATGTTGTACAAACGATCTCTTGCAAGACCATATTTAAGATGCATTGAGGATCCTGAAATCCAAGAAGTCCTAAAGGATTTCCATGAAGGAGATTGTGGAAATCACACTGGGGGCAGAGCATTGTTCTCAAGGATCCCGAGGACAGGATACTATTGGCCCACTATGAAGAAGGATGTTGTGGAGTATGCCAAGAAGTGTGATCCTTGTCAGAGGCATAGTAATATCCTTCACCAACCAGCAGAGCTCTTGCATCCTATATCCTCTTCCTGACCATTCATGAGATGGGGAATGGATATAGTTGGAAAGCTTCCTAAGGCACCTAGTGGAAAAGTATTCATGCTTGCTATGACTGATTACTTCTCTAAGTGGATAGAGGCTGAAGCCTTTGCTCAAGTCAGAGAAAAGGAAGTTATATCCTTTATTAAAAGAAACATTATTACTAGATTTGGTATCCCTTCTGAAATTGTTTGTGATAATGGATCCCAATTTATTGGGAATAGAACCACTAACTTTGTGACAGCTAGGGGATTAAGATGATAACATCAACACCAGTCCACCCACAAGCTAATGGTCAGGCAGAATCATCCAACAAGATCATCATAAACAATTTGAAGAAGAAGCTTGGATCCAAGAAAGGAAAATGGGCAGAAGAACTACCTCATTTGCTTTGGGCTGATAGGACAACTCCCAAGAATGCTACTGACCAAACTCCATTTTCTTTGGTGTTTGGGGCAGAATCAGTGATCCCTACAGAGATGGTGGTTCCAACTGCAAGAACAAGCATTCGTGATCCTGAAGAAAATGCTGAAAACTTGGTTCAAGACTTGGATACTATAGAAGAAATCAGGGATTTGGCAAGGATAAGGATGGCCAGTTATCAACAAAGGATGGCTGGAGCCTACAACAAAAATGTCAGGATCAGGAAATTCCAAGTTGGTGATATGGTATTAAGGAAAGCATTTCAGAATACTACCAATCCTGCTGATGGAAAGTTGGCACCAAAATAGGAAGGCCCCTATTTCATTGAAGCTGAGGAAGGAAAGGGGGCATATCGATTGCTAACAATGGAAGGTGATTTGCTACCAAGAGCTTAGAATGCTGTCCATTTGAAGAAATATTTCATATGACAAGGATCCATGATCCTAACATGACAAGTATCCTTGAAGGATCCTTATAAGACAGATGATCCTCTTTCTGGTAATATTCTGATCTCTAACTATTTCATTCTTTAATTATCTCATATAAGGGTAAGGATCCTGCATCCTTTATCCTCCTTTTACATGATTCTGAGTTTTGAAGGTTCAGGTATCCTTAACTAAGGATTGAGTATCTACAGAAGTATCCAGTTATTTGGGCTTGACCCCAGTTATTTGGGCTAGTCCCCAGTTTGGGCTTGTCCCCATTTTCGCCAGTAGCGCACGATGATCCTGGTATAGTTATGGCAATGGGACCAGTACTCGCTTTAGGGGCTGACAATTTCATTGTACTGGCTATATTCAAGATCCTACGTATAATGGTAGACGTACCATACATCCGTTCCTAAGGTTTCTAACGTTTTCACGTTAGCTAAGGTTTTGGCATTTTCATGTCACTAAGTTTGGATAGTCGCCAGTGAGGGCCATACTCCAGTTTACACACGATCCTTTGGGCTTGTCCCCAGTTATCCTTTGGAGACAAACGACCAAGGATCCTTGATCCTTACTTTCTACTAAGGTTTGTCTTTTGGTTATCCTGATTATAAGTGTTAAAGGTTAGGATCCTAACTTGGGTTCTCAGGTATGATCCTTAACTATTCTGATTTTATTCATTATTCATTTGAGTAACCCTTATCCTTTGACAACTGAACTTATGATCCTGAAACTACACTACTTTTCAGAACTTATCAACTATAGGATATGTGATCCTTGATCATATCCTAAACTTTTTGAGGATATTTATTAAATTTTTCTTTACTTGATAAGTTTAGACAAAATGAATATCACAACAATTGAAAAGTAAAGTACTAACAAGGATATCAACACCGGATAAGCCAAAAAGTTAAAGGTTTATTTATTCACAAAACATTAAACCCTTTAAGGTTGTCAAAATTGCTAACCCACGTTTCTACCAGCAAAACGTGGCCCGTCCACATGGGTTGGCAAAGGGTGTCCATTGTTTACGGGTCTTTGTAGTGCAGGAAATAAAAGATGGAAGGATAACGAGTGGCTTCATCCCCCAAACAGAGGATCCATCCACCACCCATTATCCTGCCTATTGTTCAAAGGATCCATGGTCCTTCACCCTAGAAACTATTGTCTAAAGTTATTACAACCCATCATTGTTCAACTAAAACACCATAACCAAAATAAACTACCAAATTCTAAAAAAATGGGCTCCGGCTACGTCTAGAAATGTCCTTCATCGCCCATTCATGCAGTCTACACCTTCGCTGCATCACCATCTTCTCCAGCTCCAGTATCCTTCACATGATCCTTGCCACTGCCACCAGCCTCGATTTCCAGAACCTCTTCAACCTCTTCTTCATCCTCTAACTCAGCCAGCCTAGCCTTCCAGCCCTCCATGTCCCAGTTGCTCCTGTCAAAGGTAGGATCCTGAGCTTCTTGGGCCATCTGCAACTTGGTCTTGTACATGGCAATGGCAGCGGAGACTTTAGCATCCTCCGTGATCTCGTGCTTCTCATAGTCGGCATTGATCTGAGCTGCAACCATCTGAGTTTTGGCATCATTGAGATCCTTTTCGAGGGAAGCAATCTTGTGATCCTTGAGCACCGCCACTTTTTGGAGGTCAGAGTATCTCTCCTCAAGCTCTTCAACATTCCCAACATAGTCCTCGATTTCGGCAAATTTCTGCAGAGAAGACAATGTAAAGTTAGGATCACATGATCCTCAAGTGGATAGGATAACTAAGCTAAGTCAGTGATCTTTACATCAGCAAAGTACTCGAGGAACTGATGGCGGATCAGAGGCAAGCCTTCTAGGTTGTCAGCTTCAGAGGTCTTCCTTTTCTTTCCACCTCTTCCCTTTGAAGTGGTTGCCTTAGGGATTATGACGGAGGGGCTAGCTGCAGACTTTTTCTTTGAGGATCGGACAGTGTCAAGATCAGTGACACTGAATTTGGAGGCAGATCTTGAAGGTTTTCCAGCGCCTATACACCCAAAACAGATAAGTATCCTTATCCTATTTCTATTTAACTATTTATTTAAACATTTAACTATACAAAAAACAGGATACCTACTCGACATAGTGACAGAACCTGAGGATACTTCCTGAGAATCCTGGGTGTTTGTTTTAAATGATCTTCTTGCAGGATCAAGTCTCCGGAAAGCGGCAAGCCTTTCCTTTGTTGCAGGTGTTGTGATAAGGTGTGCGACAGTAATAGCTGCAAGATAGAAACAAAAGGACGTTAGTGATCCTTAAACAAAAACAAGGTCATCTGGTGATCCTTCTCAAGATCCTCTATCCTACCTTGGGTGCTCCACTTCCTTGGCAGATCCTTTCCATCAGAGATAGAATCCCTTCTGACAAAGAAGAATCGCCGTTTCTAGTTGGTATCATTCTTAGTGGCTTTGAAGATGGGGTGTTCTTCACCGGGTTTATGCTTGAGTATATATCGGTGGGATCCAAATGTTACGAGGTCATACATCTCTGCCAACTCCGACATTCCCAGAGCAATTCCTTCTTGCTCAATGATCCTTTCAAGGGTATATAAGACCCTCCAGATCATTGGCATAGCTTGAATGTAGGAGATACCAGTGAGGGAGAAGAAAGACTGGGTGAATTCAGGGAAAGGATATGAGTATCCTGTTGTGAAAGGAGTGACCGGGAAAGCTACCCATGTTTCAGAAATATAATCACTTAGAACTGTGGGATCAAATGGTTTAAAATCGGTGTTTGCCGGAAAACAATGGCGGATTCTGTCTATTTGTGGATCAGTGAAGCAGCATCTTTCTTTTGCTGAATCTTTGATGATCCCCTGGCTCTTAAGAGGACTGTCTTTTGTGTGATCCTTAGCCGGAGAGGATCTTAGCATCATCTTGGTCATGAGGGTAGAGAAGAAGATGAACAGAGTGTTGGTGCACACATCTGTCGTCTTCGTCTTATATCGAGTCTCGAGTGCGTTGCGGGTTTGATCAAGTATGATGTCATCATATCCAATGATGACATCATAATGGTGACTTCAATGTTGACATCATCAAATGACAACATCACTAAAGACAAAACAAGTTTCAAGTCAAATTTATGTAGTTTGTATCACAGGGTTTATGATGGGTTATCAATTGGTGAGTTTATCGAAAAGATTGAGGGTCAAGATTTGGAACAGCAGAAGATCGCGAGGATGAACAGTCCAAGTGGTCAACAGGATGTAAAGATGTATTACAAAGGAAGTGTTCCGGTTCCAGAAGCTGAAAGAAGTCCGAAAATCCAGACTGCGTTTAGTGCTGAAGATTCTACAGAAAAGATTGATTAAAGTTCAAACAAAAGCAGCAGTGGTTTCTCATTATATCCTAGTGTCAATCCAAAGAGTTCATCAGAAAGTTTTCAGCATCAAAGCTCAAAAATGGGAAATGGTTGTGTGATACAATGCAATATTGCGTTGAATCTTCCAGATGGACAAAGTTTTTCTGAGGAGGTTGCAAAAGATCATATGGCATTACTTGGTTCTGTGCTTATCTCGTATGAAGGTCTAGTGACTGGTCGAATCGGAAATCCTATGCTCACAAAGGAGGATTACGATCAGATAGACGCCGAAGAGATGGAACAGATGGACATCAAATGGTGTCTTGCGAGTGTTCTTAGACGTGCTGAAAAGTTCAAAACGATTACCGGGAGAAATGACTTTCTTGATGCTCATGTATCTACTTTAGGTTTTGATAAATCTAAAGTTACTTGTTTTCGATGCAGGGAGAAAGGCCATTTCAAACGGGAATGCAAGAACAGGGAAGCTAGTGGTGCTCAGAATCCGTTTGGAAAAGATGATTACTACAGGAAAGCCATTTATCAGCAAGTTGGTCAATCACAAGACTCACAGACGGCTCATGGTAGAAAGATTGAGGATTCCAAGAGAGGATGTTTGGTAGATTTCAACTGGAGCAACTACATATCTCCTGATAGCAAAGCATGTTTAATTGATCAAGATGATGAACAACTACCTGAAGGTTTCAGCTGGAATATGTTTGTTGATGAGAAGGGTGATTTCAAAGCTTTCATCGCGAAGATTGTCAGAGAACCAGATATGTTTGCCACGTGGATGAAGTCTATTGGTGAAACAGTGAAAATCATGGATGAAAAGTCTGTTATTTCTGATGAAAGTTCAGAAAATGCTTATGAAAGTTCACAAAGTTCTGATGAGAGTGTGCAAAATGATGTTACTTCAGAAAAAGAAGTTGTATTTGATCAAACACCGTCTGATTCTGGTGTATCAGATGCTGATTCTGAAAAATCTGTACAGTTTGATCAGTCACCAGTTGATAGTAGCAGTGATGATGAGGAAGAGAAACATATAAATGTTGCAAAATCTCATCTTTCTCCTGAAAGTTTTCATTTCTATTTTGCAGATCACATGGAGAAACTGAAGGAGAAACGAGCTGCTAAAGAACAACAACTAAAGAAATCTGAAGATGTTGTTCAGAAAGAGAATGTTGAAGGTGTTGTTGAGGAGATGATTGAAACTGAGAAGGTGAAAGAAGAAGAAAAGATGGTTGAAGTGGTGAAAACAATCGGAGTTGAAAAGATTGTTGAAGTTGTCAAGCCTTGCACAAAGTGTTTGGAAGCATGCAAGGAATGTGCTGCAAAAGATGACATCATTGCTGAATATGAGAAGAAGAAGGAGCAGTTATTGTTCAATCTCAATTATGTGAAAGAATCTTATGATGTTTTGAACAAAACAGTAACTGGTCTCCAAAAGACAAATTCAGAAAGAGAACAAGCACTTACGATGATGAATGCTGTGATGATGACAAAACAGAAAGCCATCAACTTTTACATCGAAGAAAGTGCTAAATGGAAGCAAGAGTTGGAGACAGAAAAGATTGAGAATGAGAGAATTAGACGTTTGTTACAAAGTTATTCTAGTTCTGATTATCTCATTGATCGTATTTACCCAACTGTTGCAGGTATGGAAGTTTTTCAAGACGAGAAGCCGAAGAAAAAGAAAGATTGTGGTAAGAAACCGACTGTTAGATATAACAAGTGTCCGCCTCCAATTTGGGAAGGGTACTCTCCTAGAAAACCAAACGAGGAGCAACTTGAAAAAGCAGTCAATATAAAGCTAAAAACTGACACAACTGACGTTTTACCAGATAACATTGATGTCACGTTTACCTCGTCTGATACTGATCATGAGTCTGAGTTAATCAAAAAGGTGGTCGATCAGGTGTTGGATACTGAGGAGGAGTCTGAGTCAAAGTCTGAGTCTGGAGGGTCAAATTCGTCTGTCAACAGTTCAAAGTCGTCGGTTAAACGGTCTTATAGTAAAGAATTTTTGTTATCAAAAGCAAATTTGGATGATGAAACATTTGAAGTTGCATATACTTTAAATGATTCGGACAAATTATATTTTGACAAAGAGTTTTCAATAAGAAGTGTTCATTTTGATATGATCAAAAAGGTTTTCAAAATGACAGAAATTAATATTTCTGAAATAAAAGATTTAAATCTTACTGAAAAACCTAAAAAGTACACTTCAAGAGTTCAACAACGGTTAAACAAGAAAAAGGGTTACAATTCTGGTTCTGGTTTTCAAAAGAAACAAAACCAAAATCGTAGCTACAAAAAGAAAGGTCTTGGATTTATTCCACCAGAAAATCATAAAAATTTGAAAAATTCTAAAACAAAAACAGAATTTGTGTCAGGTGGAAGTGCAGAAGAGGAACAGAAGAAACCATTCTGGAGACAGTGAAATCAAGAGTTTCTTGCTGAAAAGAAGAAGAATGGAACTGAAGTGTTTTATCAAAAAGAGACTCGTACCTGTTACAAGTGCAATGAAACTGGTCACATTGCATGGAACTGTCAGAAAAATGCCAAAACAAAACAGGGAGTTTCTCAGAAATTGAAAGAAAAGGTTGTTGATGTTGAACCACCAACCGACAGACTTAAATTTTTTGAAAATTCAACTTATGAGGTTGGTGAGTGTTCTAAAAGGAATTTTTATAAAAAGAAAGAGAATGACAACCAAGTGTGGGTTGTTAAGAAAGTTGATGTGAATGTCGGCGATGAATTTGGTTCCACAAAACCAGAAGAGTCACAAGGTGAGGTGAAAATTTCAGTGAATGATAATGAGTTTCCATCACTGATATTTGAAGAAATTAAACAGAAAGTTGGTAAGGTTGATATCTCGAATCAGTTTTACACAGAGAAAACTAAGTTTGATGTCGAGAAAACATTCAATGGAAGTGTTAAGAAAATTTTTGGAAAAATGTTGAATGGGAAAGTTAAGGGGGTTAAAGATTTTTATGCAACTAAAAAGGCAACATACAACCCTACTGCGCAAGAACTGAACGCCATCAAGTCTGAGAAGACTTGGATGGAAGTTTGTTTCCCTTGAATTCTTAGGACTATGCCGGAGATCCCAAGTTTGTAATCGTGGATCAGGAATCGGCATCTTTCTTGATAATTGTTTTTGTGATTGAATTTTAAAAATGTTTAAATTGTTACAGGATAAGTGTGAATTGCCGGAGCTTCCAGGTTGGTAAGTGAGAAGCAGGAATCGGCATCTTTGTTGGTAAAATGATTTTGTGTAGATGTGATATTCCTACAAGTTGGTTGATGAAGGTTTACATTTACAAATGGTTAATCAAGGTCATTAGGTTGAACTTGATTGGACCATACTTACAAATAGTATTTGAAAGACAATGTGATGAACCAAACCCCTAACTTTACAAATGGTAAAACCAACAAAACTTATTTTCCGGACAAATCATTTTGGTTAAAACAAACTTAAGTGTTTTGAAATCATTATGAGAAAATAGTTTTGTGAAAGGGGGAGTTCTGATTGTTTATGCCTAGTGGATGGCAAATTGAAGCGATTCGATATCGGTTGTCAAGTTTTGTTTTTCAATTTTTCTTTAATGTGTTTGCATTTTAGGGGGAGTAGAAAATTTCAGAAAATCCAAAAACATTAGAAAATTTGAAAAAGACAAAAACATGATAAAATGAAAAATGAGTTTTTGTGTCTAGAAGAGGAAATGATAGTACATCAGTAGACAGTCACAGTATGCTAAAGAATTGTATTGTTTAAATAGCGTTAAACAGTCTCACTGATGATATGCCGATAGGTTTTTACACATTTAGTAAAGTTTTTCGGGATATAAACTAAATTTCAAACTTTCTTATTTCGTGGGGAACACTACTTGGATATATAGGTAACCCCTGAAATCTCGTTTGAAAGTTCCCTCTTTCTGAGATACTAGGTCTTTATAATCAGTGATATCTGGGGTATTATCCCGGGACTTCTGCTGAATGGAAGTTCTGACCTAGTCCCCGGATAATGCTTTCCGCAAAAGCTTGAAACATAGCTTCGCCCTCAGCATGCTGATGAAACAATAAAATTGATAGTCGCTGTTGTTGTAATGCAAAAGATCCTCTAAAGGGGACACACCCAAAAGTTGAGTCATGATCTCTCTGCTGAACGGTAGTTCTGACCTGAGCTCTCATGATTCTTCATAATTTATTAACCCCTTAGAGATATCATCTGTGGTATACTCACCTGTAAGACTGAATATTGGGATCTGGATACGGGAGTATATTCAAGAGGTGGGACACATGAATGAGTTTAAGTTCTTAAAACATCTAACTCATATCCTGAATCAGTTGAAATTTGTGTGAAAATTTAAGTGGATCAGTATATTGGCAATCTAAGTGAATTGTTTAATTCTTAATGTGTAACTAAGCTCAACGGTACTTGTGACTTGTCAAAATCTGATATGATCCTCTTACACAAAACTTACAAAAATATTGTTTGTAAATATTTCTTTACTGCATTTACTCTCTTTCAGAAAAATCCAAAAAGATTTTGAGTGTGTTTTAGCATAAACTTTTGAAAAAGTCAATAAGATTTTCGACAACTGATGATTGGAAAGCTGATTGTCAAAATTTCAAGTGCTAAACATGATGACATTGTTGTGAGGGGGAGCGTATATTGAACGTCAAATGTTTTTTTTATCAACAAGTGGTTCATCATAAAGAAAGTAGTTAGAGGGAGAGTCGTTGTTGGTGCACATGTTTATGAAAGAGAATTAGTGTTGGTGCACTTAATTTGTTAAAGTCATAAAATTTATTTATGGGTTAAGAATGTGCAGGAATAGTCAAGTTTCAATTCTGAATCTGAGGATAAGAGTGCCAGATTTCGGATTCTGAAGTCAAAGAAAGCCAGATTACGATCCTGAAGCAGATGATGCTGAAGAACTGAAGGAATGCCAGCACATTGCAAGGGGGAGTCTGTTGATGCTGATTGAAAGAGTGAAGCACAAAGACTGAAGATTATGAAGACTCGACATTTAAGACTCGTCAACATCTGAGGGGGAGTCTGTTGGTGCACACATCTGTCGTCTTCTTCTTATATCGAGTCTCGAGTGCGTTGCGGGTTTGATCAAGTATGATGTCATCATATCCAATGATGACATCATAATGGTGACTTCAATGTTGACATCATCACATGACAACATCACTAAAGACAAAATAGATTGGTGAGTTTCGCTTCAAGACAAATAGAAGGTTTCGCTTCAATTGTAGTCCATGGGTTTCGCTTGACTTTTCATGTGTGTCTTCAAGCGATCACTCAACACTATAAATAGGATGTTTGTCTTTTCGTTTGTAACATTTGCCAGAAAGAGATACCGAGGTGCTGCCGGTTTTCCTTTCATTTGTAAAAGCTGTTATATCAATACATAAGAGGATTAAAGCGTTAAACAAGCTATTTCATCGTCAGTTTCTTATTTTCCGCATCTGAAACTGATAAATCTCTTCTGAACGACTCGTTTGGGTCACAAAACGATCCTACACAGAGAAAGAAAACGTAAAGGGAGAAGAGGAAGAGAGATACCTGCTTGATCTTCGGATGTGGATTTAAAGGGAGTTTCTCTTGAATTTAAATGCGAATTGATCCATATCTCTAACTTCAATTTATAATGATCGTCTTGCAGGATAGTCACTTCAGTGACGTCAGGATGGTAATGGCTAGTCCGATTACAACGGCTAGTTATCCGTCCGATTACAACGGCTAGTTATCCGTTGATTCATTACGGATAAGAACAGGAAATATAACTCGTCTATTTATATAATTACTCCTTATATTTTGGGGGCAATTGTTAGGGGAGGATTTTCCAATGATCAGTGATCCTCAATTATTGTTGGGTTTAGTGATCCTCACTTCTGTTTGAATTAGTGATCCTCAGAAGTGTTGCAGGATTAGGATCATGGATCATCTTAAGGATCTTTATACTAACGATTGTCTACTTTGAATATGATGATGTTTTGCAAGAACACGAGCTTGGACTTGGTCTTGGCGATATTCCTGGAGCATATTCCATATTTATTCCGCACGTGCATGGCAGAAATGGACGTTATGGAGGTCGTGGGGGACTTGCACCAAATGCGGAATGTTTGTTAGTTTAGATATTTTCCATTTTAAAAAGGGGTAGCGAGCTAAATAGAAAACACTTGGCTATTTTTGGCTACACACACACTCTTGCAACTGCTCTCACCAGCTCTCGATAATTCACTTGGCGATTACACACTTTTTTACACAATACACTATAGTGATCCTTGTAATTAGCTCGCTATCATCCGAAGTTGTAATACATTTCTTGTTTAATTTGAGTTGGTGATCGGTAGTTTCCATCACCCGAGGTTTTTTATGCCGGAGATCATTCATTGATCAAGGGCTTTTTCCTCGTATAAATCTTTGTGTCACTTATTCATTTCATTTCTGAGTGATCCTTAGTGTTGTTCATTGATTCAAGCATCATACCTCACAACAGAAAGTTTGGTTGCATTATCATTGCTTGATTTTTGACCAAAACAGAAACTACCGATCACCAACTATAATTAAACAAATGATGGTTACAACTCGGTGTTAGGGATAGATTTTCTAAACCTAAGGATCACGGATCCTCAAGTACTGCCAGGATCACGGATCCTCAATTCTGTTTGAATTAAGGATCCTCAAAAGACGTAGCAGCATCAGGATCCAGGATCCTTATTGTTATCCTAACACTAACGGTTGTTTCCTTTATGTTTAAGCTTGTTACGCAGGAATGGACGAGTGGACTTGGTCCTACCGATATACTTGGGGAATATGCCCTCAATATTCCGCACGTGCATGGCTTGGTGACCGTTTTAGAAGTCGTGGGGAGCTTGCACATTTAGCGGATAGTTAGTTATTTAAGTTATTTCTATTTTTAAAGGGGATAACAAGCTTGAGTTAGAATAATTAAGCAAACACACACTCTCGAAACAGCTCTCAACAGTTCATTGGCGATTTCATACACATTACACTCTAGTGATCCTTGTAACAAGCTTGTTATCATCCCGAGTTGTAACAATCATTTGTTTAATTATAGTTGGTGATCGGTAGTTTCCATCACCCGAGGTTTTTTATGCCGGAGATCAACTCTTGATCAAGGGCTTTTTCCTCGTACAAATTCTTGTGTCACTTGTTCATTTCATTTGCAAGTTGTTTATATGTTTGTTCATTGTTTCAAGCATCATTCCTCACAACAAAAGATTTGGTTGCATTATCTTAGCCTGATTTTTAACCAAAACAGTTTGGCGCCCACCCTGGGGCAATTGGTGCTTCATCTCTGAAAAATTTTGCTCATTGTGTTCATTTCGGTTCATTATCTTCAACCATATGGCTTATTTAGCAAAGAACACTTCAAGCTCTATGCCGGCAGTCACTTCTTCACAGGGCGTTCCACCTTTGCCTCCACCACCTTTTGGATCCCAGAAGAATGCTGAAAATGCTGCAAAGAGACAAAGACCCATTTTGCCAAAACCACCAACATCTGCTGTTTCTTCTAACCCTACTAACAGTGATCTTTTTACTTTGATTTTGCAGATGAGGGATCACATACAAGAGCAGGATAAAACCAATGAAAGGATCCTCCGGGAGATTGTTGACATTAAGAAACAGAAGAAATCGGCAGAGGATCACTCTCCTCAGATACCTAGATCACTGGATTTTGACACTCCAGCTATAACCACCCTGCAATCTGCAGCTCCGGACATCCAGTACCAGAGTGGACAATTGGGAAGGCATTATGGATCAACAACTATGAGTCAGGCTTTAGGGTCTCACTTCCAGCCTTCAGGATCCTGTTTTCAGGCTTCGGGATCCTCTTTCCAGCATCAGGGATACTTCGTTAGCTCAGGAGGATTTATGGGGGCGCACACAATTCAAGGATCCTCCCAGGTTCAAGGGTCCTCTCAGATTCAAGGATCCTCCCAGGTTCAAGGATCCTCTCAGGTTCAAGGATCCTCCCAGGTTCAAGGATCCTCTCAGGTTTAAAGATCATCTCAGGTTCAAGGATCCTCCTTCAAGGTTCAAGGATCCTTATCTCAGGTTTATGGATCCATAGATTATCCTCCAAGACCCCCAGTCACAGCACATCAAGGATCCAACATCTTTCAGGATCAAGGATTCTTAAGGAGTGTCCAACCTGGATGTTCAGATGTTCATCAAGGAGACTTTATTCCAATGCAGACCATCGCTTCTTCTGGCCCTTCAGTCATACCAGAATCTCGTCAATATGGATTCACATCTGGAATTCCAAACTTGAATCCTCCGGGAGGTAACACTTTGAATAATTCTTATAACACTAACCATGGCTTTATGCAGGATACAGGTATCAATCATGCTATGGCTAGGGAATTACAGAAACTGAAGGATATGATATCCAACGTTCCAGGAGCAGTTAAGCCCATTCATGAAATTGTAGATGGAAGCCACATGATATCTCGCTTTGCACCACCCATTTGTAATGCAGAAATCCCAAAGAGGTTTCAAATACCAACCATGAAGCTATATGATGGCTCGACGGATCCAGAAGAACATGTAGCTCAATATAGAGAAAGGATGGAGATCAATCCCATCTCGGAAAGGTTAAAAGAAGCATGTCTATGCAAGGGTTTCGGATCCACACTCACAGGATCAGCTCTTAAATGGCTGCTAAGTCTTCCCCCTTACTCTATTACTTCATTTGCTAATTTAGTTAATCTGTTTAATAGTCAATTCTCATGTAGTAGAAAATTTGAACGATTAACTAGTGATCTATATAGGGTAACACAAGGTCAAAATGAATCACTTAGAGATTACATCACTAAGTTTAGTAAAGAATCCTTAGACATTCCTACTCTGGATATAGCTACGGCATTAGAAGCCTTTAAAATGGGCTTACTTAGGGATTCATTATTCTATGATGATATTATCATGACCCCATGCAGGAATCTTGATGAGGTAAGAACCAGGGCCCTTAGATTCATCCGATTAGAGGATGATAAAAGGATCCAAGAAAGACTGGCAGGATCCAAGAAGCAGGAGAAACAAGGATCCTACTTTAGGAACAACAAGTCCAAACCTTACAACAAGTTTGACAACCAGAACGTGCATGCAGTAGAACAGGAAGAGGATGATGAGGATTATCCTCCCATTTCTGAATACTTTTTTTCTGTTGATAACAATGAACTAATTCTTGCAATGCAGAATCTAGGTGAGAAAGCAAGATGACCAAGGAAAAGTGATAAACCAGCCGTAACAAAAGACAAGTCAAAATGGTGTGCATATCATGAGGATTTCGGACATCTAACTGAAGAATGTATTGTACTTAGAAAAGAAATCAGTTATTTGTTAAGCAAGGGGCACTTGAAGGAGCTTTTGGGAAGAAAAAAGTCAAGGATCTAGAATCCTGAAAAGATTCCAGAACGAGCTCCTGCTCCTCTGGCAGATGCACAAGTTATAAACTTCATATCCGGTGGATCAGACATTTGTGGTACTTTCTTTTCAGCGGCCAAGAGACATGCCAAGGAAACCAAGATGGATAATGGGGGATAGACCCATCCGAACCTCCACTGTTACACAGGAAAAAGTTATAACTTTTGATGAGGATGATCGTGTTGATGTCCAGGATCCTCATCATGATGGTCTTGTTATTACCTTATTTATATCTAATCATTTTGTTCGCAGGATCTTAATAGATAGAGGAAGCTTAGTAAACATCATCCAGCTTGATGTCCTCAAGAAAATGAACATCCCTGAATCGGATATTGTCCCAAGATCCTCAGTTCTTGTGGGATTCAGCGGAGAAACCAAGAATACATTGGGGGACATTAAACTTCCGATCTACATTGAAGGACTTCATTCTTATCAAAAATTTTGTGTTATAGATTGCTTATCCTGTTGCAATGTTATCCTTGGCAGGCCATGGATACATGATATGAAGGCAGTTGCATCTACATATCATCAATGTGTGAAGCTTCCTAGTCCATGGGGGTGATAAAGATTGAGAGTGACCAACAAGAAGCAAAGAATTGTTATACCTCATCAATGAAGCCAGCCTCAAGACCAAGGGAGCAATAGCAACTAAAGTATCATCCAAGAGACGTCTTGGAGGCAAGAGAACAAGATGTGAAAGATATCCTTATGGATCCTCATGATCCTGAATCCAAAATCTTCATAGGATCAGGGATCCTCAGCAACATTGAACAGGTTTTGGTATCCTTCCTAAAGAGGAGAAAAACTACCTTTGCCAAGCACGAAGATATGACAGGTATCTCTAAAGATATAATTACTCATAAACTTGGCATTGACAGGTCATTTAAACCCATACATCAAAAGAGGAGAAAGTTTGTACCTAAGAGGAATGTCATTATCCAGGAGGAGGTAGACAAATTACTCCGAGCAGGTATGATTAGAGAGGTTAAGTATCCAAGATGGTTAGCCAATGTGGTTGTTGTTCAAAAGAAAAACGGAAAGTGGAGGGTATGTGTCGATTTCACTGATTTAAACAAGGCATGTCCCAAGGATCCTTTCCAATTACCCCACATTGACTCCATGGTGGATGCTACCGCGGGTCATGAGTTGTTGACTTTTATGGATGCTTCATCTGGATTTCAACAAATTCAGATGGAACCATCTGATCAAGAGGATACAGCCTTTATGACCCCAACTAGTATCTATTGTTATATTGCTATGCCATTTGGACTAAGGAATGCAGGTGCTACTTATCAAAGGCTAGTCAATATGATGTTTAAGGAACAAATAGGAAACACTATGGAAGTCTACATAGAAGACATGGTGGTTAAGTCTAAGAGAGCTGAGGATCACCTTAGAGACTAGGAGGAAGCATTCGATATCCTTGATAGATTTAACATGAAGTTGAATCCTTCAAAGTGTCACTTTGGTGTTAAAGCAGGGAAGTTCCTAGGCTATATGGTAACAAAAAGAGGCATTGAAGCAAGTCCAGAGCAAATTAAGGCAATTGTGAATATTAAATCTCCTGCCAATACCAAGGATGTGCAAAGGTTGATGACGTGATTGTCGTGGGTCACGCAAATTTAATCCCAAAAACAACTATATATAGATAGTGGCAAGTGGGTATCGAACACAGGGAGTTTGTGGAATATGTGTTATTTGAAAGTTTGTCAAATTTAACTAAATTAATCTAATTGCAAAAGAAATAAGATTCGAGAGTTTATGTGAGTGAATTGGTTTTAAACTAAATTAAACTAAGTAAATTGCAAGAGAAAATTTTGGTTGTAAGCAAATTAGAGACAAATAACCATCCTAGATTTCCGGTTTGTTTCGACATTCATATTATCATTCCACTAGAAAGAACTACATAGACATAGCTCATGCGTGATTACTTGCAGTGATGAAAGGGAACTAAGTACTCAGATTCATAGAACGTGAGGTTGTTACCCGATGATCAATCAACCCTTACCCAATCCTAATTCTACCCATGATATCTCGATTGCCAACGGCACCAAGAACGTATGGTTTCAAACTAGATTAACATAAGAATTAACAAGTTACTAACAAACAATCACACACCATAACAAACCAACCATAAAGATAAGGATTGCTATTCTAGAAATTAGGAAATCAAATACAAAATGTCTCAAGCAAACCTTCAATCTAGGACGATCATAAAGTGTTTAGCCACACATGGCTCGAATCAACATCATAACAAGTTTTTCAATATTCAAAGGGATCAAAGACAATAAAGCTAATGATTAACTATTGTTCTTTACACCAAAAAGTCTCCAAGAAGCTCCAAAATTCGTGTCCCCATGTTATGTAACCGAAAACCCATGATAGGAGAGCATAAAACATCATCAAGTGGCCCATTAATGCATGAGTTACAATTTTAGAACAGTCGGCGCCGTAAGCTACGGTCCTGGCCGTAGCTTACGGCAGGCTTCAACATGAAAACTTGTTTTCAGCATAACTTTTTCGTTTCAACTCCGTTTTCTTCACCGTTTTCGCCTACGTTCTCGTAATTTCGTCCTCCATCATGCTATCCCCTTAATTCTTCAATTCCAAAAATTGATTTTTTCATTGATGCTCCAAATTACTTCCCTTTTAAGCTTCATTTGCACCTGCACGACCAAACAACTAGTAGTTACCAAGTTCAAACAATTAACCGGGCAAAGTATGGAATTTTATTCAATTTAAAGCACTTAAGGTTTGTCCTACGGACCACCCGTCACATCCCCACACTTACCCGTTGCTTGTCCCAAGCAACCCATTCAAAACTATTCAGCAAACACAAGTGATCAATCATGCAAACCAAGCTAAAATATGATGTCCTTTTACTAACCTTCAACCATACCATAAGACACACCCCTCGCCAAACTCTCGGTGACAAGAATTACTAGCATGTAATGCAAAACCACTCAATGCGTGTATGTGTGTGTGCGACAATAAACTTGTATAAAAATCAAGTTTCCTCCTATTGAGTATTTAGCATGCTTATGAATCAAAAGGACTTACGGGTTGTAACGGGGCTAGGTGCAAAGGTAGGAAAATGGTGGAATATATATGCGAGAGCTAATTGATTTGACCCGGTTTTTATTTCTACCACTAAACAAAACAACCATCAAATATATACACAACTTCTTCAACATTCTCAACTACTATTGCAACTAAATACTTTTTTTTCATATTTTTCTCTTTCTTTTTTCATCATTTTTTTATTTTTTTTTCATAACACATCAAACTCAACAATATATACAAGAACATCAATACTACATACTAAATCTCCTAAACCGGGTCATCTCAATAGGTAAAATTTTGTAGGAAGTAGGTTTGGGTCACAACCGAATGGTATAAGGCTCAAACATGGCTTTCTAAAGACCAAACCCCCACCCCTCACAATACCAAGCTCATATACGTAAAGTATGAGGTCCAACCCACCAATCCCACACTCTCACACGTCTAGACGAGGCTACCTAAAAGTCCCCTATCATTTTCAAAAGCATGCTAACAGGAATGTTGGTGCATGTTTGTGACAACAGCTTAGATTTGGTCTTTGGATATCTTGTAATTAGATAAACGATAAACAGTTAGCGGGTTTAGCTTTGTAATAGTTAGTTGTAATGTTTGGGCTAACCAAACCCAACGAATTGGGTGTGTGGAGGCGAATTGGGCTTGTCCAATTCGCAGTCCATGAGGTTATCCTGGCCCAAGTAGTAACCTTGTGTTATATAAACAAGGTTAGGCTTTAGGGTTTAGGTTAATCAGCCAGAACATTGTGTGAGAGTAATTTCGTGAGAGTTGAGAGACTTGGACGAAATTGTGATTGGTTAGGGTTTGATTGATTGTAAAACAGATTGTTTGGATAATCAATAGAAACCCAGTTTGAAAGTGTCTTGCTGTTTCTGTTTTCTACTTGTTTCTGTGATATTCTGATCAAGAGGATTCCGCACTCTTGATTGGAAAGACAATTCTGTGAAAGATCCATACGAATAGGGGACCTACAATTGGTATCAGAGCTTTAGGCTCTTGAAGGCTCGGTTCAGAATTGTGTTGCTGCAGAAACAGGGAGTTTTTCGAATTTTTGAAAACTAGGGTTTTGAAATTTTCGAAAATTTTCTGTTTGTTTGATAAAAATTGTCGAAATTCTTGGCTGTTTTGATAAAAATTTTTGAGATTTATTGGCTGTTTTGATATTCTGCTTTGTTTGTTTGCTGATTTGCAGATTTGCAGGTTTGCTGATTTGCAGGTTTGGCTGAAATTCGAAGATTGTTCTTGGTTTCTTCATCAAGTTCATCGATTTTGGGTGAAAAGGTTGCTGTTTTTGCTGCTTCGATTCTGCAGAAGCTGTTAGGAAAATCCAGAAAATCATCAGAATTTTTGAAAAGATTGAATTTCCATATTTACTGGTTGGCGAAATTGACTGTACTGGCGAATTTGACTGATCTGCGAATTTAACCAGCATAGTTATCGGCGAAATTAAATCCAAAGGCGACTTTGGTAACCGTTAAATTTTCCACAGCGAAAATATTACGGTTTTCGGCGACCATACCAGTCGTCATAATAGCGAACTGGTTACCCGACGAAATTAATCTGAGCGAAATTGGCAGCGAACTTGACCAGCTAAATAAACTGATTCACCAGCGAAAATAACAGATCAGCAAAATTAACCAGTTGACCAGCGAATTTAACTCAGAAAATTTAAAAACCAGCGAAATTAAGAGGTGGAAAATTTCTTGGCAAGCGTCGATAAAATTTCAGTGTTTCGCAAATAGAAATTGTTCCATAGCTCGTTAGACAGAACCGTTTGGACCGTTGAATTCCTTGGATTTTTAGGGTAAAAAAAAGACTCTGGAAAATTCCGATTTCGGTTTTCGACATTAGATATCATTGGATTCATCTTTTCGAGATGATTCTAACGGTGTAATTTGGTAACCTCTGTTTTCGGAAAAATTTTGTACGGTTTTACCAGTCTGATTAAGTTAAAATGTCGAACATGTCTAAATTGAACGAACTCTTAAGAATGGAACATGAGGTAGGCACAACGAACAAACCACCTAAGATGATGAAGGTGGAGAACTACTTGACATGGAAGGATCGGTTTCAATCCTTTGTTGAGTACCAGGACACTCGTATGTGGATGTGTATAGAGGATGGGTATGCGAACCCTACTCATGACTTTGAGGGAAGACAACGTGTAACTGCTTATGTTGATATGGATGCTGAACAGAAGAAAATGTATGAGGCTGAAAAGAGAGCCTTGGCAGCCATTAAAATGTCTTTACCTGATGGCATCAAGCATACCTTTAAGAAGTACACTACTTCAAAGGCAATGTGGGATGCGCTAGAAAAGAGATATGAAGGAAATCCTGATGTCAAGAAGAACAAAGTTGATTTACTGAAGAAGCAGTTTGCTGTGTTTAAGTACATGAAAAACGAGTCTCTTGAGGACGTCATCACTCGATACTATCATTTGATGTCAGAATTGGACAATTATGATATAGATTGCTATACTGACATAGAGAAAAATGACAAGCTGCTGGATGCTCTACCTGCTAAATGGGATATCTACACTCTCATGATAAAAGGAGAAGCAGATTATGACACAAAGGAGCTAGAAGAAGTGGTTGGAAAGCTAAGAGCTTATGAGCTCAACATGAAGAAGAAGGACACTGGATATGATCAGGTTCAAGATCCAGGGATCTACAATGGGCTTACATCGTCTTCATCTCATGATGCTTCTAGCGACTCAGCCACTGCTTTTCTCTCGCATGAAAATGAGCAGGTCACAGTAAATGATGATGGTGATGTGTGTTTTGTAGCTGCTTCAGGTGGATCAACAGGAGCTAAGAGAACATCTGGTTCTAAGCAGAGTAGTGGTGTTAAGTCGATGCCAATGAGTGTGAAGTCTGCTGAAGAGCATCTTGCTCTACTTGCTTCATTTGTTGCTTCATATGAAAACTACATTCAGGGGAAGATATCTGATCCTGCCACTTTAGATGAAGATTACGATCAGATTGACCCTGATGATCTTGAAGATATGGATTTACAGTGGCAAATGGCCATGATTACTAGAAGAGTGAAGAGGTTTATGAACCGAACTGGAAGAAAGTTTATAGGAAAGACTGTTGGTTTTGATAAGACCAAAGTGAGATGCTTCAACTGTCAAAGTTATGGGCGTTTCGCCAGGGAATGTCAAAAACAAAAGCAGGATACTTCGAGTCAGAGTTCAAACAATAGAAATGCTTCAAACAACTCTAACTCGAGAGCGCTGATCTCTACTGCTAGAGAAGGTTCATATGACTGGAGTGTTCACTTGGAGAATGATGACAATGTCACTCAGGCGTTCATGGCAGAGATAACGCAAATTGATGATGGTGAAGCTACAGTAGATGATGTTAAAGTTGAGAAGAAAAGTGATGCTGAGGCAGAGGTGAAGGCAGAGAGTAAAGCTGAAGAAAAGAAGGCTGATCAGACATCAGATGCTGAGGAGAAAAAGCAAAAGTCTGACCAGGAACGGGAAGCTGAAGAAAAGGAAGCTGAATACAAAAGAGTGAAAGATCAGCTTGCAGCTCTCATGGCCAACCTTGATAAACAAACAGGAGAGGTAAAGTCTAATTCTGTGTGTTTAAAATGTCGTGAATTACAGGGTGAAGTTGATAGGTTGTCCACACAAAACCAAAGTCTGGTGGGCGAGATGTCTACCATAAAAGAAGCAAACTTTTTTGCTAAAAGAAACGAATCGTCATACTTGAAGAAAATACAAGGTTATGAAACTAAAATTGAAGCTGTAACCTGTAAACTAAATGAAAAACTTCAAGTCATAAACTTAGCTCATGACATGATGGCTGAGAAAACAAAAGAGATTTCTGATAAATGCAAAGAGTTGTCAGATGCACAACTAAGAATTGTTGAACTTGAAAAGAAATTAGGTCAATTCAGGGATTCTACTTTTGTTATGAAACATATGATGGGTGGCTTGAAGAAAAGTAATGACAAAACCAGTGTGGGATTTCATGGTTTCAATGAAGTTCCACCTCCTGTTAGTCATGACTATTCTTTCTTGCCTAATGAAGATGAGCTCATGGACTTTGGGTCAACATTGCCAAGTAGTTCCACGTCACGTCAAGGAAATGTGTTTGAGAATGCTGATGCTAAGAAGGATAATAACAGCAAACCTGTTTTGAAAAAGAATACATCACATCCTAAAAATAACAATCCAACTTTTGTTAAAAAGGTTAATTTTGTTCAAGGAAGTGACATGAAAAACGAAACCGCTGTTATTGAAAATGAATCTAATATAGAGTTTGCTAAAAACAAGAACATAGAAAATTCTGAAACTAAGCAAACTGAACCAAATCCTTCCAAAGCATCATCAGAAGAAAAGCCCGAATCAAGTTCAAAGGCTTCACAAAAGAAGTCTTCGAAAAGGAAATCGTGCTTCAAATGTCACACCAAGGGACATGTAGCTAGTTGCTGTCCTAACAAAAAGAGTGAAGCACAAGTGAGTGAGGAGAAGAGAGAGAAGTCACCAGAGAAGAGTGGTGATAAACAGGAGAAGGAGTCCAACTCTCCAAAGAAATCTGCTCCTAAGCAACCAGAAAATGTTGCTGTTGGTGAAGATAAGGCTGAAAAAGGAACTCCACAAGTTCCTTGTTTTCAAAAGAAATCAACCAAGATTTCAGCCTAGATCTCCACCAGGCAGTTTTGAGAGACCTAGAAGCAGTTCACCTAGGATGAACAATTATAATGCTAATAATTTCAGAAGTCAAGGTCAATATCAAAATCGATACCAAAATAATGGTGGTCGAACTTTTTATAACAATGGCTTTAGAAATTACAACAATAATGCTTCTTGGAATCAAAATTCAAGATACCAAAATCAAAATTTCCAAAGGTCAAATAGTCCAAATACGTATAGGAACCCTCAGGACCAAAGACCTAGTGGAAATCAAAATCAAATTCCATCAACAGGTCTGAGATCCAAGACTCCAGTTAGGAGTAATGGATATTGGATGGATGTTCCAGTGGTTGGTGAATTTGGACGACCCAAAACCATTAAGGCTTGGGTCCCCCAATCTAACTAATTTCCTGGTTGGTGTGTGCAGGAGCTGCTAAGGAGGATTATCAACTTGTGGTATGTTGATAGTGGCTGCTCCTGGCACATGACGGGGATGCGCGATTGTTGACTGAGTTTGAAGATTATGATGGTGGAAAAGTGAATTTTGCGGGTGCTAAAGGTGGTAGAATTACAGGACGAGGAAAGGTGACCAATGGGAAGATCACACTGGACAAAGTGAACTATGTGGAGCAGCTTAAACACAATCTGATGAGCGTGTCACAAGTCTGCGACAAGGGTCACTCGGTCCATTTTACCAAGAATGAAGGATTAGTGTTGAAACCAGGTTTGAAGATTCCGGACGATTGGATAGTGATGCGAGCGCCAAGGAGAAATGACACTTATGTCATGGACATGGGTGCTAAGGATACGACTGCTGTGGTGGCGTGTTTACTATCAAAAGCATCTGAAGCTGAATCGATGTTGTGGCACAGACGCATGGCCCATATTCACTATCGAAAAATGAATTACCTTGTTAAAAATGAGCTAGTGAAAGGGGTTCCAATGCAGAGGTTTCACGTGGAAGATAAATGTCTTCCATGTCAAAAGGGAAAACAACATAAGAAACCTCACAAATCTAAAACAGTAAATTCCATAGATGCCCCTTATGAATTACTTCACATGGATTTATTCGGTCCAGTGAACGTAAGGAGCATAGGTGGAAAGTACTATTGTTTAGTTGTCACAGATGATTACTCACGTTATTCATGGGTTTTCTTTTTAGGTACAAAAGATGAGACGGCGGAGATGCTGATAGATCTTTTTACGAAATTGGAAAACATCCATGATGCAAGGATCAAGAGGATAAGGAGTGATAATGGCACGGAGTTCAAGAATTGAGTTCTGGATCTCTACTGTCTTCGAAAAGGAATTGAACATCAATATTCTGCTCCTTATACACCTCAACAAAATGGAGTTGCTGAGAGGAAAAACAGGACGTTGATTGAAGCCGCTAGGACGATGCTTTCAGATTCAAAGCTACCAGTTCTTTTCTGGGGAGAAGCTGTGAATACAGCTTGCTACGTCCTAAACAAAGTTTTGACTGTTAAACGTTTTAATAAAACTTGTCATGAATTAATGTTTAACAAGAAGCAAAACTTAGAAGGCTTTGAACCATTTGGATTACCCTGCACCATTGTGCGTAATAAAGATAAACAAAAATTCGGTGAGGTGGCTGACGAAGGCTACTTTCTAGGTTACGTACCTGGCGCACCGAATAAAAGGGTTTTTAATCTAAAAACTGGTAAAATTGAGGTTGTTTATAATGTGGAAATTACTTCATACAAACCTCAACAATCAACGAGTGGTCTAGCTATATTATATGATTATGAAAGCACTTTTAAGTCATTTAATATTCCTGAGTTTCCAAATGCAGATGATTCTCAGTTGATTCAAACAATGATTGGTGGAGACGATGAAGGCGAGTTCATGCCTAGATCGAATGTTGATATGACAGATGCTGTGGAAACTTCCCATGGTGCTGCTGATCCTGATTCAAGTGATAGTGACTCTGAACCCATTGAGGGGGAGGATTTCATTAATCCATTTGCAGATCAGAACATTCAAGGGGAAGTTGGATCAAACCTGGGTAATAATCTTGAAGTTGATATCGTTGCTACTACACGAGCAAATAGAGATCATCCAGTTGACATGATACTTGGAGATCCTAATGCAGGTGTTCAGACGAGAAGGAACATAGCAGCGAATTCTGGTTTATTTGTGTCGATTGAAAAGACTGGGATTGTGAATGAGTGCTTGTATAGCTGTTTTATTTCCCAAGAGGAGCCGAAGAACATTCATATGGCTCTTAAAGACAATTCATGGGTTGAAGCTATGCAAGAGGAATTGGCCCAGTTTGCAAAGTTGAAGGTTTGGGAGTTAGTTGACCTTCCTAAAGGTGAAAGAGAGATAGGCACTAAATGGGTGTTTAAGTGCAAGAAGGATGACAGAGGGATAGTGACGCGAAACAAGGCTCGATTGGTGGTAAAAGGTTTCAATCAGCAGGAAGGGATTGATTATAATGAAGTGTTTGCACCAGTGGCAAGGTTGGAGGCAATTCGTTTGTTTCTAGCTTTCGCAACATTCAAGGGCTTCAAAGTTTACCAACTAGACGTGAAGAGTGCATTTCTTTACGGGAAAGTCCAAGAAGTGGTGTATGTCTCACAACCAGATGGGTTCATTGATCCAGATTATCCAGATCGAGTGTACAAACTTGATAAGGCTTTGTATGGGTTACATCAAGCTCCCAGGGCGTGGTACGAGACACTGTCTACACATCTGATCAAGAATGGTTTTGAAAGAGGTCAGATTGACAGTACACTGTTCATCAAGAGAAAGAAGGAAGATTTTCTGCTAGTACAGGTGTACGTGGATGACATCATCTTTGGGTCATCAGATGAGAGCATGTGTAAAGAGTTCGAGCAGGTGATGAAGAGCAAGTTCGAAATGAGTGCTATGGGTGAGTTGTCTTACTTTCTGGGATTACAGGTTGAACAGAAGGAGGATGGAATGTTTATTCATCAAATGAAGTATGTGTATGACATTTTGGATCGGTTCAAAATGAATGATTGCTCTACTTTCAACACACCCAGATGTGAAAATCACAATCTTGGCCCAGATCATGAAAGTACTGAAGACGTTGATCCTACTCAATACAGGGCAATGATTGGTTCTCTAATGTACTTGACTGCTTCAAGACCAGACATCATGTTTGCCGTATGCTTGTGTGCTAGATATCAGGCAAATCCAAAAGAGTCACACATGAAAGCGGTGAAGCGTATTCTTCGTTACTTGAAGGGGAAACCTAAACTTGGGTTGTGGTATCCAGCTGATAGTGATCTGAATTTTGTCGCTTACACTGACTCAGACTTTGGAGGATGCAAGTCGAACAGAAAGTCTACAACAGGTGGTTGTCAGTTCTTAGGAGGCAGGATCGTGTCTTGGCAATGCAAGAAGCAATCCTGTGTGTCTACATCTACGTGTTAAGCTGAATATATTGCTGCGGGTAGCTGCTGCTCTCAGGTTCTCTGGATTCAACAGCAGATGCGCGATTACGGTTTGGATTTCACTCGTACTCCTATTATGATAGACAATAATGCCACAATTTCTATAACTAATAATCCCGTGAAACACAGTCGCACAAAACATATTGACATACGTCATCATTTTATACGGGATTGTGCTGAAAAACGACTAATTGAATTACATAGAGTTGACACTGAAGATAACCTGGCAGATCTTTATACTAAAGCTTTTGACAGGGCTCGCTTTGAACACTTAGTCGAACTCAACGGGATGAGGAATCCTGAATAACTGGTTTTTCATAAGAATTTTTGTAAATAGTTTATTGCTTTTCTTAAAAAATCAAAAATAAAAAAAAATTTGAAAAATCAAAAACATAAAAAAATAGAAAAACAAAAATGAGTTATCACTGTGTGAAAAAGAAGAAATGATAGTACATCGGCAAGTTAGACTGTCACACTAAAATGAAATTAAATTGCTTAAGTGTGATAGCAGCTTCATTATATGATGTACCAGTAGGCAAAAAGCATGAAATAATCAACTTACCAATGTGATATAAATCTAAATGAACTGTGTATGAGTGGGGAACACATCAGTGGTGTATGGTTAATGACCTTAAATCTTGCGTTGATAGATTGCCAAAATCTGAAGTTTTGGGTCTTTATACTGTTATTTCATCTGGGGATATCTTGACTGTCTTTCTGTTTAGAACTAAACTTGTACATGACCCCAGGAAAGAAAGTCACTTGGAATTAGCACATTTCTATTTGAATGTCTGTATGTTGTCCCGATACACACAATTTTGATCTGATTCTGAAATCTTCTCTGAAAAAGTCGTGTACCTCCTCTGCTGCATCCAGATATATGCTGACCTGGAGGTGCTAGGCAACAACAGCTTCTGCTGCATCCAGATACATGCTGACCTAGCTGTACGTTGTCGCGCTATAGATCTAATACACCCGAAAGAGGCCCTCTAGTGCCCAAATGAAACCCAATAAACCTATATCAAACTGAGAAAACTCATTTGATCTGTATATTATACCATCTCTCCTAAAGATCTATTATGTTCTCTTCTCAACCTATTCCCAGTTAAGATTTCAGAAATCTGGATTGGACTTGTGAAATATGTGGTAGGGAAGATACTTGCATGATAGAGTGTGTTGTTTATATTTCCAGGATTTGATTAGTATTTATTTGGGTGTTCATTGTTAAGCAATTAAAACATGATAAAACAAATTATATGCAGACCTAGAAATTGTCAGGATATCTTAAAGGATGAATTCAGTATACTCACCTACTACGATGAATCTTTGTGCATACCTTGATCGTAGGGGTATATCCTGAAGTGGGACACGCTAATATTTCAGTATTAAAATTACCTTAACGTATCATATGGTAATGGTACTTGAAATGTTCATGCATTTTGTTTAAGTGGATAAACATACTGGTAATTGTCTTGGACTGCTTTTCACGAAAAATTAAATAAAGAATTATCTAATAGTGTGAAATAGTTTGATTGTGCTGATATGATCTTCTTACCGGTGATTCTCACAAAAATAGAGTGTTTATTGCTTTTGTATTTACTTGCTTTCAGATAATATAAAAATCCAAAAATAGTGTCTTTTTCTGTTTGAAATTCTTAACGTACGGAAAACTGTTATTCTTGGAGGAATTGTTACTGATAGGGGGAGACAGTGTTGGAAAGTGAGTTCAAAATTTTAAATCATGCGGGTTATAGTGTGTGATTAAAAAGTTTTGCGTGTTTGTGATGAAGTTGAAAATGCTTAATCTGTGATACAGTTTAACTATCTCTTGAAAAATAATAATTTATTTAACTTTGTTGAAAAATTCTTATGGTTTCTCGAGATGTTTGTTTTATAGTATACAGATTGAAGCAGTGTGTTGCTGAGAAGTTAAAGTGATGTGTTGCTGAGAAGTTAAAGTGATGAGTTGCTGTGAAGATGAGAGTTTGATTGGATGCATGGTAGAACCTCCTTTCTATATTGCAGACAAAGTTGAAGAGTTTGAAGATTACTATACATATGCTGAACTGGAGTTTACTCAAACGCTAAAGTTTTGAAGATTTGGTGATTGGATGCATCAGCTTAGGGGGAGTCTGTTGCTGACAGAAGCTATTGAAGCTGAAGCTATCCAAAGACCAAAGACAGTGCAAGACTACATGAAGATTGCAAGAAGACTGAAGACAAAGTTATTTTATGAAGCTATTGTCAAGGGGGAGTTTGTTGGTGCATGTTTGTGACAACAGCTTAGATTTGGTCTTTGGATATCTTGTAATTAGATAAACGATAAACAGTTAGCGGGTTTAGCTTTGTAATAGTTAGTTGTAATGTTTGGGCTAACCAAACCCAACGAATTGGGTGTGTGGAGGCGAATTGGGCTTGTCCAATTCGCAGTCCATGAGGTTATCCTGGCCCAAGTAGTAACCTTGTGTTATATAAACAAGGTTAGGCTTTAGGGTTTAGGTTAATCAGCCAGAACATTGTGTGAGAGTAATTTCGTGAGAGTTGAGAGACTTGGACGAAATTGTGATTGGTTAGGGTTTGATTGATTGTAAAACAGATTGTTTGGATAATCAATAGAAACCCAGTTTGAAAGTGTCTTGTTGTTTCTGTTTTCTACTTGTTTCTGTGATATTCTGATCAAGAGGATTCCGCACTCTTGATTGGAAAGACAATTCTGTGAAAGATCCATACGAATAGGGGACCTACAATTGGTATCAGAGCTTTAGGCTCTTGAAGGCTAAATTGACTGTACTGGCGAATTTGACTGATCTGCGAATTTAACCAGCATAGTTATCGGCGAAATTAAATCCAAAGGCGACTTTGGTAACCGTTAAATTTTCCACAGCGAAAATATTACGGTTTTCGGCGACCATACCAGTCGTCATAATAGCGAACTGGTTACCCGGCGAAATTAATCTGAGCGAAATTGGCAGCGAGCTTGACCAGCTAAATAAACTGATTCACCAGCGAAAATAACAGATCAGCAAAATTAACCAGTTGACCAGCGAATTTAACTCAGAAAATTTAAAAACCAGCGAAATTAAGAGGTGGAAAATTTCTTGGCAAGCGTCGATAAAATTTCAGTGTTTCGCAAATAGAAATTGTTCCATAGCTCGTTAGACAGAACCGTTTGGACCGTTGAATTCATTGGATTTTTAGGGTAAAAAAAAAAAGACTCTGGAAAATTCCGATTTCGGTTTTCGACATTAGATATCATTGGATTCGTCTTTTCGAGACGATTCTAACGGTGTAATTTGGTAACCTCTGTTTTCGGAAAAATTTTGTACGATTTTACCAGTCTGATTAAGTTAAAATGTCGAACATGTCTAAATTGAACGAACTCTTAAGAATGGAACATGAGGTAGGCACAACGAACAAACCACCTAAGATGATGAAGGTGGAGAACTACTTGACATGGAAGGATCGGTTTCAATCCTTTGTTGAGTACCAGGACACTCGTATGTGGATGTGTATAGAGGATGGGTATGCGAACCCTACTCATGACTTTGAGGGAAGACAACGTGTAACTGCTTATGTTGATATGGATGCTGAACAGAAGAAAATGTATGAGGCTGAAAAGAGAGCCTTGGCAGCCATTAAAATGTCTTTACCTGATGGCATCAAGCATACCTTTAAGAAGTACACTACTTCAAAGGCAATGTGGGATGCGCTAGAAAAGAGATATGAAGGAAATCCTGATGTCAAGAAGAACAAAGTTGATTTACTGAAGAAGCAGTTTGCTGTGTTTAAGTACATGAAAAACGAGTCTCTTGAGGACGTCATCACTCGATACTATCGTTTGATGTCAGAATTGGACAATTATGATATAGATTGCTATACTGACATAGAGAAAAATGACAAGCTGCTGGATGCTCTACCTGCTAAATGGGATATCTACACTCTCATGATAAAAGGAGAAGCAGATTATGACACAAAGGAGCTAGAAGAAGTGGTTGGAAAGCTAAGAGCTTATGAGCTCAACATGAAGAAGAAGGACACTGGATATGATCAGGTTCAAGATCCAGGGATCTACAATGGGCTTACATCGTCTTCATCTCATGATGCTTCTAGCGACTCAGCCACTGCTTTTCTCTCGCATGAAAATGAGCAGGTCACAGTAAATGATGATGGTGATGTGTGTTTTGTAGCTGCTTCAGGTGGATCAACAGGAGCTAAGAGAACATCTGGTTCTAAGCAGAGTAGTGGTGTTAAGTCGATGCCAATGAGTGTGAAGTCTGCTGAAGAGCATCTTGCTCTACTTGCTTCATTTGTTGCTTCATATGAAAACTACATTCAGGGGAAGATATCTGATCCTGCCACTTTAGATGAAGATTACGATCAGATTGACCCTGATGATCTTGAAGATATGGATTTACAGTGGCAAATGGCCATGATTACTAGAAGAGTGAAGAGGTTTATGAACCGAACTGGAAGAAAGTTTATAGGAAAGACTGTTGGTTTTGATAAGACCAAAGTGAGATGCTTCAACTGTCAAAGTTATGGGCATTTCGCCAGGGAATGTCAAAAACAAAAGCAGGATACTTCGAGTCAGAGTTCAAACAATAGAAATGCTTCAAACAACTCTAACTCGAGAGCGCTGATCTCTACTGCTAGAGAAGGTTCATATGACTGGAGTGTTCACTTGGAGAATGATGACAATGTCACTCAGGCGTTCATGGCAGAGATAACGCAAATTGATGATGGTGAAGCTACAGTAGATGATGTTAAAGTTGAGAAGAAAAGTGATGCTGAGGCAGAGGTGAAGGCAGAGAGTAAAGCTGAAGAAAAGAAGGCTGATCAGACATCAGATGCTGAGGAGAAAAAGCAAAAGTCTGACCAGGAACGGGAAGCTGAAGAAAAGGAAGCTGAATACAAAAGAGTGAAAGATCAGCTTGCAGCTCTCATGGCCAACCTTGATAAACAAACAGGAGAGGTAAAGTCTAATTCTGTGTGTTTAAAATGTCGTGAATTACAGGGTGAAGTTGATAGGTTGTCCACACAAAACCAAAGTCTGGTGGGCGAGATGTCTACCATAAAAGAAGCAAACTTTTTTGCTAAAAGAAACGAATCGTCATACTTGAAGAAAATACAAGGTTATGAAACTAAAATTGAAGCTGTAACCTGTAAACTAAATGAAAAACTTCAAGTCATAAACTTAGCTCATGACATGATGGCTGAGAAAACAAAAGAGATTTCTGATAAATGCAAAGAGTTGTCAGATGCACAACTAAGAATTGTTGAACTTGAAAAGAAATTAGGTCAATTCAGGGATTCTACTTTTGTTATGAAACATATGATGGGTGGCTTGAAGAAAAGTAATGACAAAACCAGTGTGGGATTTCATGGTTTCAATGAAGTTCCACCTCCTGTTAGTCATGACTATTCTTTCTTGCCTAATGAAGATGAGCTCATGGACTTTGGGTCAACATTGCCAAGTAGTTCCACGTCACGTCAAGGAAATGTGTTTGAGAATGCTGATGCTAAGAAGGATAATAACAGCAAACCTGTTTTGAAAAAGAATACATCACATCCTAAAAATAACAATCCAACTTTTGTTAAAAAGGTTAATTTTGTTCAAGGAAGTGACATGAAAAACGAAACCGCTGTTATTGAAAATGAATCTAATATAGAGTTTGCTAAAAACAAGAACATAGAAAATTCTGAAACTAAGCAAACTGAACCAAATCCTTCCAAAGCATCATCAGAAGAAAAGCCCGAATCAAGTTCAAAGGCTTCACAAAAGAAGTCTTCGAAAAGGAAATCGTGCTTCAAATGTCACACCAAGGGACATGTAGCTAGTTGCTGTCCTAACAAAAAGAGTGAAGCACAAGTGAGTGAGGAGAAGAGAGAGAAGTCACTAGAGAAGAGTGGTGATAAACAGGAGAAGGAGTCCAACTCTCCAAAGAAATCTGCTCCTAAGCAACCAGAAAATGTTGCTGTTGGTGAAGATAAGGCTGAAAAAGGAACTCCACAAGTTCCTCGTTTTCAAAGAAATCAACCAAGATTTCAGCCTAGATCTCCACCAGGCAGTTTTGAGAGACCTAGAAGCAGTTCACCTAGGATGAACAATTATAATGCTAATAATTTCAGAAGTCAAGGTCAATATCAAAATCGATACCAAAATAATGGTGGTCGAACTTTTTATAACAATGGCTTTAGAAATTACAACAATAATGCTTCTTGGAATCAAAATTCAAGATACCAAAATCAAAATTTCCAAAGGTCAAATAGTCCAAATACGTATAGGAACCCTCAGGACCAAAGACCTAGTGGAAATCAAAATCAAATTCCATCAACAGGTCTGAGATCCAAGACTCCAGTTAGGAGTAATGGATATTGGGGGACCCAAGCCTTAATGGTCTTGGGTCGTCCAAATTCACCAACCACTGGAACATCCATCCAATATCCATTACTCCTAACTGGAGTCTTGGATCTCAGACCTGTTGATGGAATTTGATTTTGATTTCCACTAGGTCTTTGGTCCTGAGGGTTCCTATACGTATTTGGACTATTTGACCTTTGGAAATTTTGATTTTGGTATCTTGAATTTTGATTCCAAGAAGCATTATTGTTGTAATTTCTAAAGCCATTGTTATAAAAAGTTCGACCACCATTATTTTGGTATCGATTTTGATATTGACCTTGACTTCTGAAATTATTAGCATTATAATTGTTCATCCTAGGTGAACTGCTTCTAGGTCTCTCAAAACTGCCTGGTGGAGATCTAGGCTGAAATCTTGGTTGATTTCTTTGAAAACGAGGAACTTGTGGAGTTCCTTTTTCAGCCTTATCTTCACCAACAGCAACATTTTCTGGTTGCTTAGGAGCAGATTTCTTTGGAGAGTTGGACTCCTTCTCCTGTTTATCACCACTCTTCTCTAGTGACTTCTCTCTCTTCTCCTCACTCACTTGTGCTTCACTCTTTTTGTTAGGACAGCAACTAGCTACATGTCCCTTGGTGTGACATTTGAAGCACGATTTCCTTTTCGAAGACTTCTTTTGTGAAGCCTTTGAACTTGATTCGGGCTTTTCTTCTGATGATGCTTTGGAAGGATTTGGTTCAGTTTGCTTAGTTTCAGAATTTTCTATGTTCTTGTTTTTAGCAAACTCTATATTAGATTCATTTTCAATAACAGCGGTTTCGTTTTTCATGTCACTTCCTTGAACAAAATTAACCTTTTTAACAAAAGTTGGATTGTTATTTTTAGGATGTGATGTATTCTTTTTCAAAACAGGTTTGCTGTTATTATCCTTCTTAGCATCAGCATTCTCAAACACATTTCCTTGACGTGACGTGGAACTACTTGGCAATGTTGACCCAAAGTCCATGAGCTCATCTTCATTAGGCAAGAAAGAATAGTCATGACTAACAGGAGGTGGAACTTCATTGAAACCATGAAATCCCACACTGGTTTTGTCATTACTTTTCTTCAAGCCACCCATCATATGTTTCATAACAAAAGTAGAATCCCTGAATTGACCTAATTTCTTTTCAAGTTCAACAATTCTTAGTTGTGCATCTGACAACTCTTTGCATTTATCAGAAATCTCTTTTGTTTTCTCAGCCATCATGTCATGAGCTAAGTTTATGACTTGAAGTTTTTCATTTAGTTTACAGGTTACAGCTTCAATTTTAGTTTCATAACCTTGTATTTTCTTCAAGTATGACGATTCGTTTCTTTTAGCAAAAAAGTTTGCTTCTTTTATGGTAGACATCTCGCCCACCAGACTTTGGTTTTGTGTGGACAACCTATCAACTTCACCCTGTAATTCACGACATTTTAAACACACAGAATTAGACTTTACCTCTCCTGTTTGTTTATCAAGGTTGGCCATGAGAGCTGCAAGCTGATCTTTCACTCTTTTGTATTCAGCTTCCTTTTCTTCAGCTTCCCGTTCCTGGTCAGACTTTTGCTTTTTCTCCTCAGCATCTGATGTCTGATCAGCCTTCTTTTCTTCAGCTTTACTCTCTGCCTTCACCTCTGCCTCAGCATCACTTTTCTTCTCAACTTTAACATCATCTACTGTAGCTTCACCATCATCAATTTGCGTTATCTCTGCCATGAACGCCTGAGTGACATTGTCATCATTCTCCAAGTGAACACTCCAGTCATATGAACCTTCTCTAGCAGTAGAGATCAGCGCTCTCGAGTTAGAGTTGTTTGAAGCATTTCTATTGTTTGAACTCTGACTCGAAGTATCCTGCTTTTGTTTTTGACATTCCCTGGCGAAATGCCCATAACTTTGACAGTTGAAGCATCTCACTTTGGTCTTATCAAAACCAACAGTCTTTCCTATAAACTTTCTTCCAGTTCGGTTCATAAACCTCTTCACTCTTCTAGTAATCATGGCCATTTGCCACTGTAAATCCATATCTTCAAGATCATCAGGGTCAATCTGATCGTAATCTTCATCTAAAGTGGCAGGATCAGATATCTTCCCCTGAATGTAGTTTTCATATGAAGCAACAAATGAAGCAAGTAGAGCAAGATGCTCTTCAGCAGACTTCACACTCATTGGCATCGACTTAACACCACTACTCTGCTTAGAACCAGATGTTCTCTTAGCTCCTGTTGATCCACCTGAAGCAGCTACAAAACACACATCACCATCATCATTTACTGTGACCTGCTCATTTTCATGCGAGAGAAAAGCAGTGGCTGAGTCGCTAGAAGCATCATGAGATGAAGACGATGTAAGCCCATTGTAGATCCCTGGATCTTGAACCTGATCATATCCAGTGTCCTTCTTCTTCATGTTGAGCTCATAAGCTCTTAGCTTTCCAACCACTTCTTCTAGCTCCTTTGTGTCATAATCTGCTTCTCCTTTTATCATGAGAGTGTAGATATCCCATTTAGCAGGTAGAGCATCCAGCAGCTTGTCATTTTTCTCTATGTCAGTATAGCAATCTATATCATAATTGTCCAATTCTGACATCAAACGATAGTATCGAGTGATGACGTCCTCAAGAGACTCGTTTTTCATGTACTTAAACACAGCAAACTGCTTCTTCAGTAAATCAACTTTGTTCTTCTTGACATCAGGATTTCCTTCATATCTCTTTTCTAGCGCATCCCACATTGCCTTTGAAGTAGTGTACTTCTTAAAGGTATGCTTGATGCCATCAGGTAAAGACATTTTAATGGCTGCCAAGGCTCTCTTTTCAGCCTCATACATTTTCTTATGTTCAGCATCCATATCAACATAAGCAGTTACACGTTGTCTTCCCTCAAAGTCATGAGTAGGGTTCGCATACCCATCCTCTATACACATCCACATACGAGTGTCCTGGTACTCAACAAAGGATTGAAACCGATCCTTCCATGTCAAGTAGTTCTCCACCTTCATCATCTTAGGTGGTTTGTTCGTTGTGCCTACCTCATGTTCCATTCTTAAGAGTTCGTTCAATTTAGACATGTTCGACATTTTAACTTAATCAGACTGGTAAAATCGTACAAAATTTTTCCGAAAACAGAGGTTACCAAATTACACCGTTAGAATCGTCTCGAAAAGACGAATCCAATGATATCTAATGTCGAAAACCGAAATCGGAATTTTCCAGAGTCTTTTTTTTTTTACCCTAAAAATCCAATGAATTCAACGGTCCAAACGGTTCTGTCTAACGAGCTATGGAACAATTTCTATTTGCGAAACACTGAAATTTTATCGACGCTTGCCAAGAAATTTTCCACCTCTTAATTTCGCTGGTTTTTAAATTTTCTGAGTTAAATTCGCTGGTCAACTGGTTAATTTTGCTGATCTGTTATTTTCGCTGGTGAATCAGTTTATTTAGCTGGTCAAGCTCGCTGCCAATTTCGCTCAGATTAATTTCGCCGGGTAACCAGTTCGCTATTATGACGACTGGTATGGTCGCCGAAAACCGTAATATTTTCGCTGTGGAAAATTTAACGGTTACCAAAGTCGCCTTTGGATTTAATTTCGCCGATAACTATGCTGGTTAAATTCGCAGATCAGTCAAATTCGCCAGTACAGTCAATTTAGCCTTCAAGAGCCTAAAGCTCTGATACCAATTGTAGGTCCCCTATTCGTATGGATCTTTCACAGAATTGTCTTTCCAATCAAGAGTGCGGAATCCTCTTGATCAGAATATCACAGAAACAAGTAGAAAACAGAAACAACAAGACACTTTCAAACTGGGTTTCTATTGATTATCCAAACAATCTGTTTTACAATCAATCAAACCCTAACCAATCACAATTTCGTCCAAGTCTCTCAACTCTCACGAAATTACTCTCACACAATGTTCTGGCTGATTAACCTAAACCCTAAAGCCTAACCTTGTTTATATAACACAAGGTTACTACTTGGGCCAGGATAACCTCATGGACTGCGAATTGGACAAGCCCAATTCGCCTCCACACACCCAATTCGTTGGGTTTGGTTAGCCCAAACATTACAACTAACTATTACAAAGCTAAACCCGCTAACTGTTTATCGTTTATCTAATTACAAGATATCCAAAGACCAAATCTAAGTTGTTGTCACAAACATGCACCAACATACGTAAAGTATGAGGTCCAACCCACCAATCCCACACTCTCAAACGTCTAGACGAGGCTACCTAAAAGTCCCCTATCATTTTCAAAAGCATGCTAACTCTAGGATTTAACAAGAATTCGTACACAAGTTCTATTAACACAATAAACACATCGCCACTCAAAACAAAGAAAGCATCATTAATAATCATATGTGGCTCAAACTCTCACCAATAAAGGACTAGAAATGGGTGTCGGTGTGTTAAATGGAACAATATCAAGTTTTCAAATTTTGACAATTTTCGCTTGGCTTCATAAAATTTTTTAAAATTCTCAAAAATTCCCCCCATCCCCACACTTGGGATACATTGTCCCAATGTATGGTTTTGAGGGAAAGATCGCTTTTAACCAACAACATTAGCTTTCGCTAATACTCTCCAATCCCAAATTTCTTTTTTTTAACAACTAATACCAATATTTTAATACTAAGGAACATAACAAGACTAAGGAAAGAGTACATTGACCTGGTGAAGTTTGACACAACAGATGTTGTAGATAATCCGACTTCCTATCATCACCTTCACACAACTCTCCGCACATCTTCCCCACACTTATCTAAAAACACCTTGGGTTGCCTCCCAAGCAGCGCTAAAGTTTAGGTCTTCAGCCCGACCGTACCTGATATGTCTCAAGGTGGTCTCAATGCACATTTACCTTTTTCGTTGCTGATGTAAGCACGGTGTTTGATTCTTCTATTGTGTGTGTGCTTTGTCACGTCCCATCTTTCTTTGCAAAATTCTTTAAATCCACATTTTCCTACCGAATTTCCAACAAATGCTCGGTAGTTTACTCTCCACTTCACTACTTCGTTTTCTGTGCCCAACAAATCCAAACTCTCCCATAAACATAACTTATGAATGAAATCTCCCACATCATGAAGTGCCACCTTCCTAGTTTCTAAACATGCATCCTTAACACTCTTGGTTTCCATAACCACCACAGCCGGAGAGTTGTAATCAACTTTGATTGGTTCATCAAGTAAAAGGCCCTCAACTTTGCTCTCCATAGGTGGTTCCTCCACAATAATTTCAATTGTATATTCCTCATTTGGCCCTAATAATTCAGTTTCAAGTTCGGGAGGACTCACAACCTTTTCTTCTACATCACCCATAGGTGTCATTTGTTCAATCTGCACATATATCCAGTGTTGTTTTGCTTGACGTTTTTCCACTATCGACGTCCCTAGCCTCATCTCTTTCACCTCTTTTGGTAACAAATCATATTTCCATTCCAAAAGTTCTACTCGTTCTTCCATTGACAAATGAGGTTTTGTTAATTCTTTTTCAACATGAACCATGTGTCTCTTTCTCATCATCTCGTCAAGACTTTCAGATTTATGTGACTGATAGTGCAAAGTAGGTTGTTGAGTTACACATTCATAACCATACTAATCAAATGTATACTGAGCATGATAATAGTTTTGATCGTACATCTGAGGGCCTTCATATGAAAGTTGGGAATATTCATCATAATAATCACCGTAATCGTACTCCTCTTGGTAACTCATTTCCGGATCAAATGCCAAAGGTGATAGCTTGTGAGAGCTCCTAGTACGCATGCACCTGTCAATACCTGCACACTAACACACCCAGCGTAAACCAGAAAAATAACAAACTAAAAAGGATAAAAAATAACACACGTTGCGCACTACTCCCCGGCAACGGCGCCAAAATTTGACGTGATTGTTTTGGGTCACGCAAATTTAATCCCAAAAACAACTATATATAGATAGTGGCAAGTGGGTATCGAACACAGGGAGTTTGTGGAATATGTGTTATTTGAAAGTTTGTCAAATTTAACTAAATTAATCTAATTGCAAAAGAAATAAGCTTCGAGAGTTTATGTGAGTGAATTGGTTTTAAACTAAATTAAACTAAGTAAATTGCAAGAGAAAAGTTTGGTTGTAAGCAAATTAGAGACAAATAACCATCCTAGATTTCCGGTTTGTTTCGACATTCATATTATCATTCCACTAGAAAGAACTACATAGACATAGCTCATGCGTGATTACTTGCAGTGATGAAAGGGAACTAAGTACTCAGATTCATAGAACGTGAGGTTGTTACCCGATGATCAATCAACCCTTACCCAATCCTAATTCTACCCATGATATCTCGATTGCCAACGACACCAAGAACGTATGGTTTCAAACTAGATTAACATAAGAATTAACAAGTTACTAACAAACAATCACACACCATAACAAACCAACCATAAAGATAAGGATTGCTATTCTAGAAATTAGGAAATCAAATACAAAATGTCTCAAGCAAACCTTCAATCTAGGACGATCATAAAGTGTTTAGCCACACATGGCTCGAATCAACATCATAACAAGTTTTTCAATATTCAAAGGGATCAAAGACAATAAAGCTAATGATTAACTATTGTTCTTTACACCAAAAAGTCTCCAAGAAGCTCCAAAATTCGTGTCCCCATGTTATGTAACCGAAAACCCATGATAGGAGAGCATAAAACATCATCAAGTGGCCCATTAATGCATGAGTTACAATTTTAGAACAGTCGGCGCCGTAAGCTACGGTCCTGGCCGTAGCTTACGGCAGGCTTCAACATGAAAACTTGTTTTCAGCATAACTTTTTCGTTTCAACTCCGTTTTCTTCACCGTTTTCGCCTACGTTCTCGTAATTTCGTCCTCTATCATGCTATCCCCTTAATTCTTCAATTCCAAAAATTGATTTTTTCATTGATGCTCCAAATTACTTCCCTTTTAAGCTTCATTTGCACCTGCACGACCAAACAACTAGTAGTTACCAAGTTCAAACAATTAACCGGGCAAAGTATGGAATTTTATTCTATTTAAAGCACTTAAGGGTTGTCCTACGGACCACCCGTCAGTTGACAGGGAGGATCACAGCCTTGAATAGGTTCATATCAAAGTCATCAGAAAAGTTCAAGGAATTCTATGACATTTTGAGAAACAACAAGAAATTTGAGTGGACTGAAAAGCATGAAAATGCTCTCAAAGCCCTTAAGGATTACCTATCCTCAGCTCCTGCCTTGATGAAACCAGAGAAGAGGGATATATTATCCTTATATCTAGCGGTATCCTCTAAAGCAGTAAGTGCAATCCTTGTTAAGGATCACGAAGGTACACAACACCATGTTTATTATGTAAGTAAGAGTTCGCTTGATGCTGAATCCAAGTATTCACATTTAGAAAAACTTATCCTTGCTTTGATTATGGCATCTACTAAACTAAGACATTATTTTGAAACTCATGCCATTATTGTTAAGACTAACTTTCGAATTAAGAATGTTCTCAGGAAACCTGAAATGTCAGGAAGGATGGCTAAATGGGCAGTGAAGCTTAGTGCTTATGATATAAGATATGAACCAAGGACTGCCATCAAATCCCAATCCTTAGCTGACTTTGTGGCATATTTTAGTAGTGATTTACAAAGAGAAGCTGAGTTAGAAGTTCAGTAGCTTGAAGAGACTAGGGATCCTTGGATACTCTTCCCTGATGGAGCATCTAATGTCAAATGAACAAGACTTGGAATACTACTAAAATCGCCACAGGGGGAAATAATACCCCACTCAATAGCTTGTGAGTTTCAAACTACTAATAATGAGGTTGAATATGAGGCCATGATAGCTGGTTTGCAAATTGCCAAGCATATGAGGATCAGGTATCTTGAGGTACATGTAGATTCATTGTTAATTACTGATGTGTGCAAAATGCAACATATAAATTACATCAATTGTGGCATAAAACTAACCATTTTTTAGTACTAATATTGGAAAAAGTGTGTTTTTGTCTTCCTTTTGTATTTTCAGGAATAAATGAGCTCAAATTAACAAAAGAAGCAAAAAGGAAGCTAAATCTAACATAAATGCAAGAAAAGGAATAAACGTGGCATGCCCGACCTCCCCGAAAGCATCTTCCCAAGCAAAACAAGAAAACAGGAGGTTAAACACGCCCCGTGCTCAGTAAGCACGGGGGCGTGCCCAAGTGTCAGCATAAAAGACAAAGTTGTAGAAGCTTCCATCACCCACCACGGGGTCGTGCTCAGCGGACACGGGGTCGTGGTCAACTATAAGATTCGCAGAATCCAGGCAAATCTTGATAGTACAGATATGCTTTTGCACACGGGGTCGTGCCCAGGGACACGGGGCCGTGGTCAACTAATAAAGACAAGAGCAATTAATGAAGAAATAGAAGTATGTGGACACGGGGCCATGCCCACTGGACACGAGGCCGTGCCCGAGCTTTTGTTCAGCCTATAAATAGGAGTGTTTGGCTCAAGCTCAAACCATCCCTTGGCACACCACCTCTCTCACACTTCACCCACCACCCACCACCACCATAACACCATCATCCACCACCATCATCCATTGTCCATCATAGAGTGTGTGAGTCGTCTCGGGATCCAAGATTGATCGTAAGAGTTCTTGATAATCAAGGCCATGTTTGCCTAAGTCTCTTACATCACTTGGTGAAGACAAAGTGTCTAGTGTAATACTTTTTATTTTTAATCTTTTCGCACTTTTTAATTGGTTATGTATTAATGACTTTAATAACTAGTTTCTTATGTTGAAGGTGATTCTTCCTTATCGTTTGTCCGTGGTGTCTTGGCATTATTTTACTGTCTATATAAAATAAAAGATTTTCACCATTCATATCTCCACGGTCTATATGGAGGTATGTTGGCTACCTGGTCGGGGGTTAAGGGAACGGTTTGGTAAGAGTCTTGCCATTGTTCAGTGTATAGATCCTGCAAAGGACCTGGGTCAAATTTAGTAGGACCTCCTTCAATACTTAACGGTATTGGATGGCGGGGGTCCAAACTCTTTAATCCCCTCATAAGTTAAACTACTATTAATACTTTAACCCGACTACTTAGGACTGTATCCCTGCTGACTCAGACTACTTAGCCGAGGGTAACGTCACCTTCAAAAGAGGGGCCTACAACATTTTGCATTAATAACTTAATTAAATATCTTTCAATAATCCGACCCTTTAGGATTGTATCCTTGCTGACTCAAACTACTGGGTTGAGGGTAACGTCACCTCCAAAAGAGGGGCCTACTACAATAACTAAGATAATCTCTTAAATAGTGCAAAAGTGCGGAAATAATCAAAGGTTACACTAAACACGAGTCGGAACCAAGTGATTCATCTTGTCTATCTGTTTTTCTTTTATTTTTATTTTTCAGCATTTTAGTTAGTTTTTATTTTTCTTAGTTTAAAACCTTTTTCTAAACTTTTTTGATTTGATTAGACGTTTAGGATAAACCGGTACTAAAAGCTCTTGTGTCCTTGGACAACCTCGGTATCTTACCAACACTATACTACGCTCACGATGGGTGCACTTGCCCATATGTGTGTCTAGTGTTAGTAAATATCGTGTTTTATAAATTTTAAACTTGGCTAAAGAAAGTGTAAAAGGGCTTAAAATAAACATTAAAACCATAACACACTTCACGCACATCAAGTTTTTGGCGCCGTTGCCGGGGACACAAGGATTTTAAGAAAGCTTAAAATCGACGGCCTAATCAGTTTTTCAAAACCTTTTTAAAACGCGCGCACATTTTTCTGCATTTTAGTTTAGTTTTGCATTTACAGGAACTTGAACACGGGCCGTGCTCACTGAACACGGGGCCGTGCTGCACATTTTCATAAAACATCCAGTAACAGTAGCTTGAACACGGGCTGTGCTCACTGAACACGCCCTGTGCTCAACGAAATCAGTAACTTTAATTAAAACGCCCAGATACAGATTCTGTACACGGGGCCATGTCCACTGAACACGGGGTCGTGTCTAGCCTCTGTTTCCGTTTTTATCTTTGTTTTCTGATCTCGAGACTTGGTTGTGGTCTGCTGAGTGATTCTTATGGATCAATACTCAGGAGGTTACAACTACACCTATGAGGAGGATGATTATAGGAGTAACTATTGCACTAATTGTAGTAATCCGCACTCGGTTCAATATAGTCACTCATATCAACCATCCAATTCATACACCTACTATGAGGAACCCAAGTACGAGCCATCAACTTCATACACATCCTATCAAGACCAAAGGTATGAACCTCCTCCCTCATACTCATATTTTGATGAACCAAGGTATGAGCCTTCTAACTCATACTTTGAGGAACCAAGATATGAGCCACCACCTTCGTATGTTTATTATGAGGAACCATGGCGTGAACAACCCACCTCATATGAGTATTATGAAGAACAAAATTACGACCCTTATCCATCATATACTTACAATGAAGAACAATGGTGTGAACCATCTACTTCATATGGGTATTATGAGGAACAAAGGATCGAACAACCGGATTCAAGCTTTGAAAATCCCGATCCTTTTTCTATAACCGAAGTGACCGATAGGATATTAGAACACCTTAGAGTTATCGATCGCTATATAAAAGAATCTTGCGCAAGGGAAGAGGAGTCCCGCGCAAGAGAAGAATTAATTAAAGAAGAAATAACTGAAGGTGTAAAAATGGAAGAACAAATAAGTGAAAAACCGACACATGAGTTAAACAACGAAAAAGGTGAGTCCGTTAACGATAAAATTCAAGAAGAGTCTAATTTTGAAGAAATTAATCTCTTGTCACCTTCTTTTGAAAATCATTGTTTAGTTCCAACTCATGCTAAGTTTTTAAAAGAGTTAAACACTAACACTAAAATTGACGAAACGGTAAGTGTTAAGTTAACTACTGATCAAACCTCACTAATAAAAGAAGACCCATTTGAAATTAACATTACACCGGTTCCATGTTTCTTTCAAAATTCATTTATTAGTAATGTCACAATCGATAAAGATCTTTGCGTTAACATAATGCCTAACTACATTTTCGAAAAATTAAGTATTAGTGATTTTTCTCCACTTCAAATACCCATTTTTCAATCCAATCGGAAGGTAATAAAATCAATCGGTATAGTTGAGGATGTCTTGGTTCAAACAAATCAAATGGTAGTCCCCACCGACTTTGTCATCCTCGATGACGCTCCTCTAGTGTTGGGACGACCGTTTGTAAAAACTCACGAAGCTTTGAAAAACCAAAAGTACAACAATCTATCTCTTCAATTAGGGGCATTTAGAAAGAGTGTCGATCTTGAGCGGTCAATGAAATATCCATTCGGCAATAATGACCCCCTAATTGAAGATGAAGATGAACCACCCGATACAAGTGAAAAGTTTGACCACTTTGTTGAAGAAGAGGTCACCATAGAACAAACTTTTAAGGTTCTTGATCAAAATGAGCAACCAAATAAGGAGTCTCCTAAAGACCCACCTCTTGAGCTCAAAGAACTTCCAAAAGGTTTGGAATATGCTTTTCTAGACAAAGATGGTAAATTACCTGTAATTATTTCATCTAAATTAGATAGTTTAGAAAAAGAAAAATTAATTAGTCTTTTGAAAAAACTTAAAAATGCGATCGCTTGGAAACTTGTAGACATAAAAGGAATAAGTCCTTCCATGTGTACGCACAAAATTTTAATGAATGATGACTACAAATCGGTAATACAACCACAACGTCGAGTAAATCCAAATGTTCAAGAAGTGGTTAAAAACAAAGTCATCAAATTACTTGACGCCGGACTTATTTATCCTATCTCTGATAGTCCTTGGGTAAGTCCCGTCCAAGTAGTCCCAAAGAAAGGAGGTATGACGGTAATAACAAATGAAAAGAATGAACTAATACCAACAAGAACCGTCACAGGATGGAGAGTATGTATAGATTATAGACGATTAAATGAAGCAACAAGAAAAGATCACTTTCCTTTACCCTTCATTGATCAAATGTTAGAAAGATTATCCGGTCATAAATTTTATTGTTTCTTGGATGGTTTTTTAGGTTACTTTCAAATCCCGATAGCACCCGAAGACCAAGAAAAGACAACCTTTACATGCCCCTATGGAACTTTTGCTTATCGATGCATGCCGTTTGGTCTATGTAATGTCCCCGCAACATTCCAACGTTGCATGGTAGCCATCTTCCACGACATGATAGAAAAGACAATGGAAGTCTTCATGGATGACTTTTCTATCTTTGGAGATTCATACGACCAATGCCTCGATAACCTTGAACGAATGCTATCCCGATGTGAGGAAACTAACCTCGCCCTTAACTGGGAAAAATGCCATTTCATGGTAAAGGAGGGAATAGTACTCGGTCACAAAATCTCAAGCGAAGGAATGGAGGTGGATCGAGCCAAAATAGATACCATTTCTCGACTACCGCCTCCATCCTCCGTTAGAGCTATCAAAAGTTTCCTAGGGCATGTTGGATTTTATAGGCGGTTTATCAAAGACTTTTCTAAAATTTCAAGGCCTCTAACAAAATTACTTGAAAAAGATGCCCCTTTCATCTTTGACAAGGATTGCAATCAAGCATTTCTAACCTTAAAGGAAATGCTAGTCAATGCACCTATCATGATAGCGCCTGATTGGAATTTTCCTTTCGAAATCATGTGTGATGCCAGTGACTTTGCAGTTGGAGCTGTCTTGGGACAAAGAAAAGAGAAGCATTTTCACCCAATTTATTATGCTAGTAAAACACTTAACGATGCACAAGAAAATTACACAACAACTGAAAAAGAATTACTAGTTGTGGTATTTGCTTTTGATAAATTTTGTTCTTATCTTGTTCTTTCTAAAACTATAGTCTACACAGATCATGCATCCATTCGATATCTCTTCAAAAAGCAGGACGCAAAACCACGTTTGATTCGGTGGATTCTACTCCTCCAAGAATTTGATATTGAAATCAAAGATAAAAGAGGAGCAGTAAACACCGTAGCAGATCATCTTTCACGCTTAGAAGACCCAGCTTTGGAGGCAATCAGGGACGAGCAAATCAACGAAAAATTTCCAACGGAGTCCCTAGAAATGGTGGAATACAAGGAAGAACCATGGTACGCCGACTATGCTAACTACCTAGCTAGCGGTATAGTCGCTAAGGGTTGGCCACATCATCAAAGAAAAATATTCTTTGCCAATGTGAAACACTATTTTTGGGAAGATCCATATCTTTTCAAAATGTGTGCCGACCACCTCATCCGACGATGCGTACACGGTAGTGAAGCACGAAGAATTCTCCGCCATTGTCACGAAGGTCCATATGGAGGACATCATGGTGCCGCAAGTACCGCACGAAAGGTATTTGATTCAGGATTTTATTAGCCAACCATTTACAAAGACGCCCAAAGTCTTGTCAAGACTTGTGATGCGTGTCAAAGAACAGGTAATATTTCTTCCAAAAACGAAATGCCACAAAATGGCATTCTTGTTTGTGAGATTTTTGATGTGTGGGGACTCGACTTTATGGGACCTTTCCCACCGTCAATAGGAAACAAATATATACTTGTGGTAGTAGACTACTTGTCTAAATGGGCTGAGGCCGAGGCACTTCCAACAAACGATGGAAGAGTCGTGGTAAGATTTCTGAAGAAATTATTCTCTCATTTTGGCACACCTAAAGCATTAATAAGTGATAGAGGTACCCATTTTTGCAATTATCAACTTGAAATTTTTTTAACAAGATATGGGGTCTATCACCGGGTCTCAACAGCATATCACCCTCAAACAAACGGACAAGCCGAAGTGACTAATAGAGGTTTAAAACGAATACTCGAAAAAAAAGTAGGGTTAAATAAAAAGGAATGGGCAGATAAATTAGATGATGCTTTGTGGGCTTTTCGAACTGCTTATAAAACAACAATAGGTACAACCCCATATAAGCTTGTGTATGGAAAAAGTTGTCACTTACCAGTAGAAATTGCACACAAAGCCTACTGGGCAATTAAAAATGTAAACTTAGATTTAGAATTTGCTGGTAAAAATTGATTTTGTCAATTAAATGAATTAGACGAGCTTAGGAATTATGCTTACTCAAACTCAGAAATTTACAAGGAAAGAATGAAAAACTTACATGATAAACATATTAAACCTAATGAATTTCGAGTAGGAGATCTAGTTCTTTTGTTTAATTCACGACTTCGATTGTTTCCTGGTAAATTAAAGTCTAGGTGGTCAGGACCTTTTTCCATCACCCATATTTTCTCACACGGTGCAATAGAAATTAAATCTCGGAATGGACCCCCATTCAAAGTCAATGGCCAACGGCTGAAACTCTATCAAGGATTCATTGAGGATGAAGAGGAGGAGATCTCGCTTCAAACGGTCGAAGAATGAAAGTATCAACATCATACCTGGTAAGTTACGAACGATTGGGACGACATCTAAATCGGTAAATTTTCTAACCAAAGTTCTTGGGAAACAAAAGGGCACTCACACGAGCACTAAAAAAAATTTCAAAAACTTTGCTCGGCACGAGGCCATGTCCGCTGGACACGGGGCCGTGTCCGCGCTACTGTCAGGATATATTCCCCTTTTTCATAATAGTTACTTCATTCCACACGCCCCGTTTCCCCGAAAACGCTCTGGTTCCAGGAGATTTTCCGCATATTTTCGACGTCTCCTATCATTCTAACAACATCAAGGTATGATTCTATCCCTATCATTAGTTAGATTCAGCATTTGCATGTAGTTAAAACTTCAAAAATTTGGGGAAAAATCTAGGGTTCTTGAACTACACCCGGATCAAACCTCAAATTTTTGCTTTAATCTGTTAGCATTTAGTTAGATTAGTGTTAAAGGAAGTAAATCCACTTGTATTGTTCATAGATTCGCCCCATTTCTCATAAAAAAACCCCAAACCCTTGTTTTTGAACCGAAAAAGATAAAATTGAATGGGTAAACGGGTTGTTTTGGAAAAAACGGCACTTGAGGTTTCATTTTCGGGAGAAACCGCACCTATTGGACCAAAAATTTTCGAGTTTTCGAAACCGGGTCGAAAAATGATGTTTTTGAGTAACAGACGCCTGGGCACGGGGCCGTGTCCGCTGAACACGGGGCCGTGTCCGCTGAACACGGGGTCGTGTCCAGCACACTGTTTGCAGTTTTGTCCGAAAATTCTAATGTTGCGTGCTAATTTTTGGTGTATTCTGTCAGATGGCAAGGAAGTTCACAAGGTTTAACGCAAATGAGCTTGATGCTAGGGCTAGATATGAAGTACTTCAAACAAGGCCGGAGGAATACCCAAGGCAAGCATGCACGGATTTGTTAGCATTGGTGAACCAACTCGACCGCTTCAACAACCTTGTCACAGGCCCACTAAGAGTCGCTTCAACAACTCGACTCCGTTCCATCCACGAATGCACTTTGGAATTCTATAGCACCTTCACGTTTAACTCAAGGTGCGACCCATTTGACAATGATGGGGTAGCATTCCGATGTGGTGGAACTAGGTATTCGATTTCTATGGCACAATTTGGGTCAATTATTGGGTTGTATGCGGAAGAAGATGCGGGTAACGAGGAAAATACTGGAGGATGCGAGAGATAGATGAGAACGATCGCCAAGCCGCATGGGCTTAGATTGGTGAAGGGCACTACAATCTGAGCAGCGCTAAGAGCACGAAGTTGAGGGATCCGCTCTACCGATACATCCATAGGCTCATCGGCTACTCTCTTAGCCAAAGGCATGATAGCGGTGGCGTTGTTGGGTTAAGAGATTTAGTTGTCCTCCACTGCATCCATAACCGCAGACACGTCGATGTTCCGTTCCTCATGCTCCAAAACATGCATCTGAACCGCCTTGCTACTGCACCAACCCCTATCTTCTTTGGGGGATGGGTGTACCGTCTCTTCAAGCACTTCACCAACATACCTAGGTCATTCGGAAGGAGCCCATGGTCGGGAAGGGTAGATATACACATCTGCCGCTCAATGAACCTAATTTATGAGGCTGAAGACGGGACGGTTAGCTTCCAAAGGATGCAAGGGCATGCATGGAACCCGCAAGAGGCACTTGTCCTCCACGCTCCACAACATCATCAGTAACAGTACCCACCCCATGGTGATCCAGGTCAGTCCTCCTTGGGAGGCGGTTTTCCTAACTTCCAAAGTTTACATGATTTATTGCAGGAAAACCTCATGTGCACCAGGAACACCTATAATATGGCAAGCGACACGTACAACCGGGTTGGGGCGATCGAGAGAAACATATCCGATATCCAAGATGATATTGGAAATATCCGGTAGTACATTGCGGGGCATGGTGGAAATGATGATGATGAGGACGAGGACATGGATTAGGCAGGAGGAGCGGAGGAAGAAGCGGTTGGTTGGTGATTCCCCAGGTTAACCTTTTATCTTGAACAATTTCCGGCCTGCGTGCCATGTGTCGAACAATTTACTTTCCTTTAACTCTTTTATTTTCTGCATTTTTTTTCTAACTTTGTGATGGATGGGATGTTGAACATCGGTAATCTAGGATGTTTGCTATGTTTTGGAGTAGTGTTTATTGATAAAACAGGTACATACGAGGCTTAGAGCACTAAACCTTAGTGCTACTAAAGCCGGGACAGGAAAACCAGAACCAGAAACCTGTTTCTCAACCTTGCAGACTGTCTACACGGGGTCGTGTCCAGTCGACACGCCCCCATGCCCACTACCCCAGACCTGCTGTTTGGCTAAATATGCAGACTTTTGCCAAACACGGGGTCGTGTCCAGCCAACACGCCCATGTGTCCACCTTCTGTAAGTTTTCGTTACTAACACCTGCACACGGGGCCGTGTCCAACGAACACGGGGCCGTGTCCAGCGCCCAGTAACACAATTTTTTGCTTTTTCACACCTTTTTACACATTCAATCAACCTTAAATATATATTTTTGGGACACATTGAGGACAATGTGTAATTTAAGTGTGGGGGATGCTAAAACCTTGAATCTTGCAAGTCCTAATAACAAGTCTTACACAAAACTCTATTGGAACCGCTAATCACCCCAAATTTTTTTTCAAAAAAATTTCATTTTTTTTACTTGTCTAGGTTTAATTTGGGAATTTCAAAATTCTAAAAAGGTTATATTTTTACAAATTTACAACCGATAGCGTCGTGATAAAAAGAACCAACATAAGAAAATTATGAAAAGGCATGGCAAGCTTAGTTAAAATTTAATTATATATACTTGATCACATAAAAACCCATTCCCACAAAAGTGAGTTTTGAGCCTTTATTGAGCATACAAATACATATCTTTAAATTAAATGCTCATTTTTCGTTTCTTGTGTGAATAGCCGCTTGGTTCTTACAACTCTAGAACTTGCCACGACGATACATTCCCGGTCCTTACCAACTTAAACCCGAGTAAGTAAATGATGGAGGCATTAGGACTAACCCCTTTTTATTTCTACACCATTATTTTTTTTACCACCTACCCAAAATCTCCCTAGTTAACCCCTTTGAGCCTAAACTTTTTCATTTCTTAACCCAAACCAAACACCCTTTCACCCACCAAAACCTTTTTTTTTACCCTTTGTTTTAGTAACAAGCTCGGTTTTTCGTTTGACTTTGTCAAAAAAAAATTATGTTTTGTTGATGAAGCAAAAGAAATAAACAAACAAGTTCATCAAAAATAACTTTGTTTGAATAATAGCTTCATCAAAATAAAAATTGCAAAAAAAAAAGGTCTTTCGAAAACCGACGCTTGTTACGCTTTTTCGCCCTTTTCTACTAACCACTAACCACTAACCCAACCACCTACCTTTAACCCAAGCCAAACCCTTCGCCCAAAAGTCCTCTTGATATTTACAAAGGTTTATAGTTAAAAGGAGGAGGATTGATTGCTTGGCAAGCCTATGGTAGGAGTAAGTTCCATGCCGCTCTCGAGTGATTCACTAAAATACATCTTCGGCCGAGTGTTGAGTGATCCCCCGTGAGTTATGTGAACTTGTATATAAATAGAATTTTAAAGAGGCATGTTATGCCCTAATAAGTAATTTATCTTATGAAAAGTTTTGAATAAATCATGACGAATAGGATTGTAAATAAATAAAAATAAAACTAAATAAAGAATCTTGGAAATTTCGACACTCTATGACAAGCCCAAAAACCTTCTTTTCTACCAATTCCATTTGGGAGTGTAAAGCCACATTATAAAGAGTTTTGCTTGAGGACAAACAAAGATTCAAGTGTGGGGGTATTTGATGTGTGCAAAATGCAACATATAAATTACATCAATTGTGGCATAAAACTAACCTTTTTTTAGTACTAATGTTGGAAAAAGTGTGTTTTTGTCTTCCTTTTGTATTTTCAGGATTAAATGAGCTCAAATTAACAAAAGAAGCAAAAAGGCAGCTAAATCTAACATAAATACAAGAAAAGGAATAAACGTGGCATGCCCGACCTCCCCGAAAGCATCTTCCCAAGCAAAACAAGAAAACAGGAGGTTGAACACGCCCCGTGCTCAGTGAGCACGAGGGCGTGCCCAAGTGTCAGCATAAAAGACAAAGTTGTAGAAGCTTCCATCGCCCACCATGGAGCCATCCTCAGCGGACACGGGGTCGTGGTCAACTATAAGATTCACAGAATCCAGGCAAATCTTGATAGTATAGATATGCTTCTGCACACGGGGTCTTGCCCAGCGGACACGGGGCCGTGGTCAACTAATAAAGACAAGAGCAATTAATGAAGAAAGAGAAGGATGTGGACACGGGGCCGTGCCCGAGCTTCTGTTCAGCCTATAAATATGAGTGTTTGGCTCAAGCTCAAAGCATCCCTTGGCACACCACCTCTCTCACACTTCACCCACCACCCACCACCACCATAACACCATCATCTACCACCATCATCCATTGTCCATCATAGAGTGTGTGAGTCGTCCCGGGATCCAAGATTGATCGTAAGAGTTCTTGACAATCAAGGCCATGTTTGCCTAAGTCTCTTACATCACTTGGTGAAGACACAGTGTCTAGTGTAATACTTTTTATTTTTAATCTTTTCGCACTTTTTAATTGGTTATGTATTAATGACTTTAATAACTAGTTTCTTATGTTGAAGGTGATTCTTCCTTATCGTTTGTCCGTGGTGTCTTGGCATTATTTTACTGTCTATATAAAATAAAAGATTTTCACCATTCATATCTCCACGGTCTATATGGAGGTATGTTGGCTACCTGGTCGGGGGTTAAGGGAACGGTTTGGTAAGAGTCTTGCCATTGTTCAGTGTATAGATCCTGCAAAGGACCTGGGTCAAATTTAGTAGGACCTGCTTCAATACTTAACGGTATTGGATGGCGGGGGTCCAAACTCTTTAATCCCCTCATAAGTTAAACTACTATTAATACTTTAACCCGGCTACTTAGGACTGTATCCCTGCTGACTCAGACTACTTAGCCGAGGGTAACGTCACCTTCAAAAGAGGGGCCTACCACATTACGCATTAATAACTTAATTAATTATCTTTCAATAATCCGACCCTTTAGGATTGTATCCTTGCTGACTCAAACTACTGGGTTGAGGGTAACGTCACCTCCAAAAGAGGGGCCTACTACAATAACTAAGATAAACTCTTAAATAGTGCAAAAGTGCGGAAATAATCAAAGGTTACACTAAACACGAGTCGGAACCAAGTGATTCATCTTGTCAATCTGTTTTTCTTTTATTTTTGTTTTTCAACATTTTAGTTAGTTTTTATTTTTCTTAGTTTAAAACCTTTTTCTAAACTTTTTTTGATTTGCTTAGACGTTGAGGATAAACCGGTACTAAAAGCTCTTGTGTCCTTGCACGACCTCGGTATCTCACCAACACTATACTACGCTCACGATGGGTGCACTTGCCCATATGTGTGTTTAGTGTTAGTAAATATCGTGTTTTATAAATTTAAAAGTTGGCTAAAGAAAGTGTAAAAGGGCTTAAAATAAACATTAAAACCATAACAGACTTCACGCACATCAATTACTAATCACTTTAATGGATCCTATGCTGTTAAAGGTGAAAAGCTAATCAAATATTTAGAGATAATCAAGGAATTGGCACTCTCTTTTGTTTCTTTTAGTTTGACATAGGTACCTAGGGAAGAGAATGCAGAAGCTGATGCATTGGCCAACCTAGGATCATCCTTGAAAATTCCAGAGGATATCAAGATCCCTATCATCCGTATTTTGGCTCCTGCTATTGAGGATCACACAGTTATGGAGATAGAGGAGGATTCTGCAGTGGTTCCTAGTGATAGTGCACAATCTCATTTAGGATCATGGATCCTTCCAATCATGAGATATATACAACATGGAGAGATTCCTACAGGAGAAAACCCAGGGCTTTCAAAATCAAGGTATCTCAATTTACAATATTGAATAACATGTTATATAAACGATCTCTTGTCGGAACATATCTAAGATGCATTGAGGATCCTGAAATCCAAGAAGTCCTAAAGGATTTTCATGAAGGAGATTGTGGAAACCACACTGGGGGTAGGGCACTGTTCTCGAGAATCCTGAGGACAGGATACTATTGGCCTACAATGAAGAAGGATGATGTGGATTATGCCAAGAAATGTGATCCTTGTCAGGGACATAGTATTATCCTTCACCAACCAGCGGAGCTCCTGCATCCTATATCCTCTTCTTGGCCATTCATGAGATGGGGAATGGATATAGTTGGTAAACTTCCCAAAGCACCAGGAGGAAAAGTGTTCATGCTTGCCATGACTGATTACTTCTCCAAGTGGATAGAAGCTGAAGCATTTGCTCAAGTCAGAGAGAAAGAAGTGATATCCTTTATTAAAAGAAACATTATTACCAGATTTGGTATCCCTTCTGAAATTATAGTTGGTGATCGGTAGTTTCAAGTTGTAATGTATCATGAAGAGGCAATTAAAAATATATGGAGAATGTACAACAAAGGTTTAAGTTAATATAAATAACAAGATAAGGATACATCATTATAATTTAAATATTCGTAAGTCGTAAGTTTTCAAAATATAGAAGTTTGATACATCAGCATCCCATAATTTATCTCAAATGAGATAATACCAACAACGACAACTATCTATAGACTTTCTTTAAGATGAGCTTGGCTTTTTCTTCAGAGTAGACAAATTTGCATCTCATATTTCTGTAGATACCATTGGGCTTCGTGAACTTCTTGGTGAATTGACAAGCCACATATCTAAATCCTTTGCCATGCTTCTCCCGTCGAAAGTCAATTACAGTGTCAACTCCATTCAGATTTTCAACTGTCATCTTCAATGTTCTATGAATCCTTGATAAAGAAGCTACTTTCACATTCAGACGCTTAAAAATAAATATAAAATACTATTAATTAATAAGAAATACATAATTTATTTAAGTAAAGTAACAAAAAAACAGTATAATTGTACTAAACATTTAACATCCAAAGAATGAGGAATAATATATTAACAGAATAAACTTACAAAATGTTTGCTGCAGTACCATACAAATTGTAAGGGGTATACATCAGGATCAGCTTCATAATCTGAGACAGCGGCATCAAAATCTGCGTCGTCGATATCATCGGATGATTCATTCGATACAACATAATCACTATTGGAATCTGTGTCATTGGATTCTTCAACATCCGACTGGTGATGCAGATCGTTGGTAATTGGAGCAACTTCTAAATTGGGTGAGGAAGTATCGTCTATTGGACTGTCATTGGATTTGGGTGCAACAATCTCACATCCATTCAAATCAAAGGCAGTAAGCAGAAAGATGTAATACGCTACGTATCTTAAAACAAGTACAATTCCTGTTTGCATACCCATGTAGTGTACAACCTTTTCCCATCCATCGGTTATAAAGTAACAATTTCGAAGAGGGTCACGTTGAAGTAGTACATCAAAAGAGTCCCACTGATTCACATAGATCTTAAATGTCTCTTTAAGTTTACCAACTCCAATATTGACGTTGACTAACTCCTTGGGTATTAGCTGAACAAAAACATATAAAATTATGAAATCAACAAAGGTAAAGTAAAATTAACAACTATATCACTAATTACTATAGTAACATTTAAGTATTGGATTAAAATACCAAAACTTACCAACACGTCCTTACAAACATCAGTAAAACTATGGGAGAATGAATCCATACATCCAAACTTCCTCTCAAACGATATTGATGTGAACATAGAAATCATTGGGAGTTTTGTTGGATAGTGATGAACTTTTTCAAAAGGTGTCAGCAGATATGTATATGGTGCAGTTTTTTTTAAATACCAACAGACATCCTTCTTTCAATGAAAGGTCAGAGACAACTGAGGACCATCGTTCTTTTAGAGCAAAAGTTCCATTGTGTTTTGAGAATCGGTAATCCCATCTCATACCGTTTACACACTCTATAACGCCAACGTTACCAGGAACTTCTTTGAGTAAATGATTGTTTGCAAAGTTTTGTGGTATTATATGTTGAGTTCAAGTATTTAAGTATTGGCAAGTGTTATATGTGAATTAATTGTTAACAATAAAACTGTAGAAAATGGTTTTAATGTAATAATCTTACCAAGATTTTGGAATTAAGAGAATCCAAATATTTATAAAAAGACATCTTCTAAGATATGATGTTTCTGGTTAAAAATCAAAGAAAAAACGAGAATGTATTTTATCAGATACTTCATTATTTATAAAGACTGTGATAACAAATGTGAACCAACAATGTTTAACATATCTCTATCATTCAGATAACGCATTTAATATTTATCGATTTATCTAGAGTATATCAATAAATAAAGATTCCTCTAAAAACTGTAGAATCGAGTAACACTATCAATAACTTTTTTTTTGCAAGTCCATAAATAAAAAATTTGTCATTTAATCATATTCTTTAATATCAAGTAAGAAAAACAATAAAATATACCTTATCGATTGCTTTCAAGAATCCAAATGTAACACCATATCAAACAAAACTTCAAATCGGAAACATCTATATATAATTAATAATTTAGTTATATGAACTATTTTACAACCTTCATTAATGAGACTCTTAAATACATTCTTTCTTCAAATTAATAAAATTAATATTATAATTGTAACAAATTAGACTTAAATATATAATTAAAAATTTAGAATTTAGTTATATGAACTATTTTACAACCGTCATTAATGAGACTCTTAAATACATGAGTCTCTTAAATACATTCTTTCTTCAAATTAATAAAATTAATATTATAATTGTAACAAATTAGACTTAAAATAAAATTAAAGATAACGTAACTGAATTAATGGAATTAAAGGAATTTTAAAGGAATTAAAGGAATAAAAAACTTTAAACATCTATATATTCTATATATTCTATATATAATCTAAAATTTAGTTGCATGTTCTATTTTAAAATCAACGAAGTTCTAAATGCAATACTTAAAATAATATTGATTAAAATAAATACTTAAAAATTTAGTTTTTTTTTTATTAATATTTTACAACCTTCATTATCATTATGAGCCTCTCATTTGTCAAACATTAATTTCATTTGTAACGGTTGAGGAAACCAAAGGCCTTTCTATTATCTCTATTATCTATACTATAACTGACAATATGTGATGAACTATTCACAGAGAAACAAGTTTTCACACACACACAAAATTCCGCACAAACTTGAATCACCACCCCACATACCACGTTTATGTTCCGCCACCCACATTCGTAATTGCTTCAACGCCACTCGCTGCCGACGCTACTCAAATGAAACCATTGTCTATGCCGCTGATTGTTTAAACTGTCACCCTCCTCATTGACGGAACCGACAGACTACAATTGCAACCTGATACGGAACTCCGACGACACTAGACTACGGTCGCATAATCGCCCTCCTGTCAACATCGGTACCATATTTACAATTATTCTGGTCGCTTTTATTTTCTGTACGAAATCCCCACAATTAATCATGTTATCAGTAATAAAGAATTCATGATTTATTTCTGGACATTAGAAATTAGGATTCATAGAGTAAATTGAGAATTTGGGGTCCTATTGAACATGTTTTTTTTATATCGAACAAAACTAAATAACCACTAAACAGCGAGCCAAGCTTACTGGTTGATGCATATGTTGGTGTTCCTGTTAACCTTGAATGGCCACAAGTTCAACCCACACGCCATTCCTTTTATTTTAAGCATTTTTTCTCTGTTAAAACTTGACACATGAATCCAGTTTCATAAAATTCACTTTGTGTTTACCAGTTTTTAATGTACATTCTTACACAAAATCCCACTAACTGGTTTATAGCATGAGGAAGATGAAGTATAAATTGAAAATAAATAATTACATAAAGCCAAGCCACATGTGTATACCAACTTCCTTGAAAGTTCCATGCGTGTGTGTGGGTTACTATATTTTTATATCATATGCATGTGGTTCATACTTTACTATTAAACTTAAAGTATTATTTTATATAGAATCTTAATCACATGAGTAGAGTTTCATTTAGAAACTGAACCATAAATTAAGTTCCTGTGATGTTAGTATCGATAAGCTGTGTGTATGCACATGATGTCATGTAACTGTAGTAACAATAATAATACTGTTAATAATTATAACATAAGAGACAATCATAATAATTGTATATGTCACCTAATTTACTATGTGTTCTTAACCATATTTTAAAAATACTCAATAGTTAAAGTTACTTAGTGATATATTGTTATACATGTTCCTTACAGTATGTATGGTTTCTAATTTAACATGACATTAAATTATATTCTAACCATACATCAATTAAAGGACATTGATTCCAGACCATAACTACATATTTACCTTCATAAATACAGCTTTAATGATGTTTTTAATTCTACTTTATTATATTAATGTGTCTATAATTGTTATGTCCCTTTGTATGCAAACCCCTAACTTCTCGGTTTCACTCTAATAAAAGTAAGTGACTTATCATTTTCCCATAATAATCATCATTTAATTTTGTGTTAATTAATGTTGTCCATTCCAAAAGACCATCTAAATGGCTTTATAAATCTTTGTCCATATTGCAGCCCATACCCGCCTTCTCTCCAACAACCTATAACCGCTCTGTCTACACGTGTGGCCATGGCAAGGAACGATTCTGTTGCTGGGTATTCAGAAAAATGGACCACACCAGAAGCCATCTTGACCCACGGTAGAAGAAACAAGCATCACATGGTATGCCCCCTACAAACTACATTGTATATATAGAATATTCATTTTAGATTATGTATCTTTATCGAAATCGAAGAGTAAAGGACAATATATCTCTATCTCTACACATAATATTATGGAGGACGCATGACACAATTCCAGCCTCCGTAATTTGTTATCTCGACCGTCTCTTTTATAAAATTATAATGTTAAAGAAATATATACTTTTAAATTTAATATTAACTTAACTATATATGCTAAATATTTAATTATGGATAATTATAATATGATTACCCAAATGAGTTTATATATATTTTATTTTGATCTTAAGTTAATTAATTTAATTGTGTTAAAAGGATACTTGAAGGATTATTTACAAAGGTAACCCAATAACCAAAAACGCATTTAGTGGGATCTTGGTGCTAGATTTTCTATCATACATTTTGGGTTAGATAGCAAGATTGCCACTAAATAAATATGGATGTTTTTTATTAGTTAAGACTCAAAAAGAACCATATGTTCAATATATATATACATTCATCCTTTTATGGTATTATTATAAATCAAGAAATGACTTCGTGACAGGTTGATTGTTATTACATATGATCATACAATTTTCATATGCATGTATGAGTTGATTGTTATATGAAGCCACAAGCTTATTTTTTAATACATTAAATTAGACATCTATTTGGACTTACATACGTATGTTAAAACCTAACAGTCAGTTTACGAGTTTGACAGGCAATAACCAAATCCAAATTCGTATAGTTTGTGACGACCAAGCTGACCCCACACGATTGTTGGGTGTATCCACATCACATAGGAGGACTATATTGCGGTTGAAAAAAAAATTAATTTTTTTTAATACCGAAATCTATTTTTTAATACGGAATTCACATTTATAGATATTTATAAATATTTTTTAACAGTTATAAATATTTATAAATATTTTTTAATACCGAATTCACATTTTTAATACCGAAAAAAAAGTAATGTTTTTTTAATACCGAATTCACGTTTATAAATATCTATTGAAAACATAAAATGTAATTTAAATATTGGGTAGATAAAGAGTGTACGTAGTTCGTGGCGAACCAAGCATATGTAAACGTTGGTCATTTTGGTTAAGGTCAAATCAGCTTTGCATTAGAATGTAATATACACTTAGGATTTGTCATTTTGGATAAGCACAATATTGGTTATCATTTTTGAATCAAATGGTTAAAGTTTATAGTTATGCTGGTAATATATGCAGAGTGCTGAATTCACCTGTCGTGTTGAAGTCAAACGCATACGCAATAGCCAAGAGTGGTTCAGGCTGACATGTGGCGGTGGGAATTGCATGAAAGGTGTGGGGCGTGAAGACAACGATATGTGGTGTGATGGGTGCGAAAACCCCGTTGTCTTCCAGAGAGCAATGTTTGTTTTAGTATACCATTTTTAATAGTTTTCTTTTTGTTATTTCACTGCAGTCAGTTGGCTGGTGATGGGATTGGGGATGACGGTTGCATGCGTTAGCTAAAGTTTGGTCTATGTGTTATCTAATAAGATAGGAAGGCGTGCGAGAGTTTATGCGTTTTCCCTTTTTCTGTTTCATGTTTTTTTTTCCTTGGAAGACATCTTTTTTCACTTCTTTTTGACCGGCAAGTTTTGCCAAGGAAACAACTTATGGTCCATGGTTTAATAAAGTTTAAGCACGCCCCTTTGTAGGCGTATTGTCTTACATGTTATGCACCAGCCGTGTCAGACGTCTTACCACGAACAAACAATAGCTATTATGCATGTCGTGCATCGCACGGGCTTTTTCCCTAGTTATAAAAAATAAAAAAGCTTGTAAATTTAAATTGATATATTATCTAAAACATGCAATACATTGAGAACAGTCTTCATAACAGTTGTTAATCATGTGCATATGAAACTAATGTATATACAAATTTTAATAAATATTATTATACATTGATCGAAGTTGATGATGTCAAAAGTAAGAAGTATTCAAGTGGAGTGATTCAATATTGAAATGGACATCGGTGATTAAAACTTGAAGCACTTTTTATGAGATCAGACAAACAATTTTGTAAAGGGGATTTGTAGAGTCGTTAAAAAGGTAAAATATGTTTCTATTTGCCTCTATGTAAAAAGGTAAACCGCCATTGGAATAATAAATTACATTTTACCGCCATTGAGATAAGGAACTTACATTTTACCCCCTAATAATATAGCTTTACTTTTCAAACAATTCAAATCATTTTCAAATAATTCAAACCATTTTCAAAATACTTTGAAAGTCTTTTTTTTGAGTGCTCAAAAATCTTCTTCATTCAGATATTTGAAACTATGGATACAGATAATAGAATTTCAAGTAAGTATGAACTGTTCTTTCAACCAAGTCAAAGTCAAGTCTGTGCTGAAGCAAGGAAAAAAATGAAGCGTGTTCTGCAACAAAAGCGAAACAACAATGGTTTTCATCGTAGATCAACATCCGATTCTGTTAAAAGAATTCCATTATTAAACACTCCAAGTGGTATGCCTTATAGGTTTGCAAACAAAACTTTACAAGAAATATATATTTATATGTTATCTTTTGGGAATCCTTACACATGTTTCGTATTTTACAAGTTTCAACAACCAATGTTGAGAGAAGGAATGTGTATCATTTTCCTGCTTATGTTACTCCAAATATTAGAGTAATTTGTTTCACTCATCTACAGAAGTAAAAGGTATACTTACTGCAGATATTTTTTGGTAATTTAAAAAAAAATTCACAATATGTTCAAAGTTATTTCCTTGAGTGGTCAACTATCTTCTTCATTCAAGTATTTTAAATTATGGATACAGATAACACAATTTCAAGTAAGTATGAAGTTAACCTTCAAGCAAGTCAACGTCAAAGCTGTGCTGAAGAAAGAGAAAAAAGGAAGTATGTTCTTCAACAAAAGAGAAACATAACAGGTTATCATCCTACATCAACATATGATTCTGTTGAAAGGATTCCATTTTCAAATACTTCAAGTGGTATGTGTTGTAGTTTTGCAAACAAAATTTAAAAGAAATATGTATGTATATGTTATGTTTTTGGAATCCTTACATATGTTCTGTTTTACAAGTTTCAACCACCAATGTTGAAAGAAGGAATGTGTATCATCTTCCTGCTTATGTTATTCCAAATATTAGTAGTAATTTGTTTCACTCATCTACATAAGTAAAAGGTATACTTACTGCATATATTTTTTGGTAATTTCAAATAATTTTCTCAATACTTTCAAAGTTCTTTTCTCGAGTGCTCAACAATCTTTTTCATTCAAGTATTTTAAATTATGGATACAGATAACATAATTTCAAGTAAGTATGAAGTTGACCTTCAAGCAATTCAACGTCAAATGTGTGCTGAAGAAAGAGAAAAAAGGAAGTATATTCTTCAACAAAAGAGAAACAACAAAGGTTGTCATCCTACATCAACATCTGATTCTGTTGAAAGGATTCTATTTTCAAATACTTCAAGTGGTATGTGTTATAGTTTTGCAAACAAAATTTAAAAGAAATATGTATGTATATGTTATGTTTTTGGAATCCTTACATATGTTCTATTTTACAAGCTTCAACCACCAATGTCGAAAGAAGGAACGTGTATCACCTTCCTACTTATGCTATTCCAGATATTAGTAGTAATGTGTGTCACTCATCTACACAAGTAAAAGGTATACTTACTGTAGATGTTTTTTTCTAATTTAATTATGAATTGTAGTTTTCTTCGTTTATTTTATATACTTTTGTCTTATAAGATTCATCAAGAAAAATCTCATCAAGGAATGTCCATCACACTCCTTTTGGAAGTACTAAGCAAACATCCAATTTTGTTGAGAGGACTCCATTATCAGATATTACAAATTGTATGTTTTAAATTTTTGGAAACAAAATATTTGTTTAATCTTAGGTTTTATGAATTGTTATATATGTCTTATTTTACAAGCTTCAATATAGGTGGAATATCTAAAATTGAATTACAAATTAGTGATGAGATGTTAGCAGATTCCGTGGTTAAGAAAATTCATGGAATTTCTAAAGGTATAAGATACGAATGTAAATTTCTGTTAAGTTTTCAATATGTAGATAACTTATGTTGACTTATAAATTTGCTAAGTCTGTAGATTATATTGATCATGGAGATGCCATCTTTGTGTGTTCTAAATGTGATGCAATGTTATGGGAAGATGAAATGCTTAGGGGAAATAAAAAACATAAGAAAACATCCTATTCTCTTTGTTGTTCAAATGGAGATGTTGAGCTACCACGACCGCCTATACCTCCTCCATTACTACGTCATTTATATAAAAGTCATACCTCACAGTCTCGCAATTTCATGGATAATATTCAAGAATATAACATGATGTTTTCCTTCACATCTCTTGGTGGGAAGGTTGACAAAAGTTACCAGAGAGGTAAAGGTCCTTATGTATTTAGACTACAAGGTCAGAATTATCATTGAATGGGTAGTCTACTTCCGGACGATGGGGCAGAACCCAAATTCTCCCAGCTTTACATATATGATTCACAAAACGAAGTGGTAAATGGTCAAAAAGCAGTAAGGTAATTTCTTTATGATAGTTGTGGCATTTATGAATATATATTTTGCTTTTCAGTATATTTACATTCATTATCATTTGAAATGAATGTAAATTTTAACATTTTATATTTCTGGCAGTTCTCAGATAGAATGCAAAACTACAAGAAACAACCAGCTTGATAGTACAACCATAGAGGGTCTTAAAGATATGTTGGATTCTTGCAATCCTCTTGTCCAGTCCTTCAGAATGTTAAGAGATTGTTTTCAAGAAAATGAGTTTCAAGATGTAAGCTTGAAGCTTATTGGAACAAGAGATAAGGATGGAAGAGTTCACAATTTGCCAACAGCGTCAGAAACTGTTGCGTTAATAACTGGTGATTTTGATGGAGCATTTGATAAACGGGACATTGATGTTAGAAAGAAGTATGGTGGTCTTCAAAGAATTAGTGAGCTTCATCTCTCTTACCTTGCTTTGCAATATCCACTTATTTTTCCATATGCAAAAGATGGTTATAGAGTTGGTATTAAACATAGAGGGATTGCGATTGATAATGAGGTACTTAAAACCAATCTTACAATTAGAGAATTCTTTTGTTACAAAATTCAAGATAGACAGAACCAATTTTCATTGTTAGTTAATGCGAAAAAAACTATTTCAGCAGTTTTTGGTTGATGGATACACGATGATAGAATCTGCCAGGTTGAATTATATAAGGACACAACAACCTAAACTTAGAACGCAAAGTCTTAAGAACTTGAATGCTACTGTTGAAAGTGGAGAGAATAATGCCTCAGGTTGTGGTAAACCTATACTTTTACCTTCATCATTTACTGTTGATTCTAGATATATGATGCAAAGGTACTTGGATGCTATGGCAATTTGCAAGTCTGTTGGATATCCTGATTTATTCATAACGGTGACTTGTAATCCAAACTGGCCTAAGATTTACAGGTGTTTTCACGATAAAGCTCTTAATGCTGAAGACAGACCGGATATTATATCTAGATTATTCAAGTGTAAATTGGATCATCTTGTAGGATCGGTTTGCTGATCCGAATGAGTCGGTTCAAAGGAGTTCTATCAAATACAGGTGCGGAAAACAAGTATTTGATTTAAACACAGCTGAATCTTCACTTTAACACTGATTTGTATTGATATGAACACTAATACAATCAGTTCTCACACCGGCAGCACCTCGGTATGGAATTACACAATGACACTACTATTTTGAAACCCTCTAATTTCGCTTGACCTGATCTCCTATATATAGAGATCAAGATTTCGCTTCAGCATCTCAAGCGAAATCTTAACATGTTGATTTCTCTTGAGGCTTCAAGCGAAACCCTTTACAAATCAATTCCTTCAAGCGAAATCTTGCTAACTTTCTCGTTTTACGTGCCCTGATCTATTATAACTTGTCTAAGACTCGATACAAGACAAAGTCGACAGATGTAGTGCACCAACAGACTCCCCCTCAGATGTTGACGAGTCGACTATCGAGTCACACCAATGCTGTGTCTTCACATCTTCAGTCTTGATCAGTCTCTGGGCTTTTCTCTCTCTATCTTCTTTTCCAAAATCATCTTGCTCTATCAGACTCCCCCTCACGATTTGCTGGCATTCATTTGTTCTTCAGCAACATCTGCTTTTAGGATCGTTGTCTGATCTACACAGGCTTTCAGAATTAATTTCCAGGATCGAAACTTGGCTCTCTTCCACAGAGATTTTCAGAATATCGAAACCTGGTTACCTGCACAATCTTAACCCAGACATAAATTTTCTAAATTTAACAATTTAACTGCACCAACAATCAGATATAATCAGATAATTCTCCCTCATATTACCAATCAATGATGAACCAAAAGTAGGTTTTAAAATACCAAATTGTAAGAATTCTAACAAACCTTTTAACATTTTAAGATTCACTCCTCCTCACAATCAAGTCATCATGTTTAACACTTGAAATTTTGACAATCAGCTTTCCAATATCAGTTGTCGAAAATCTTTTTGAATTTTTTTAAAATTTATGCTAAAACACACTAAAAATCTTTTTGTAATTTTTGATTGTAAAGGAATGCAATAAAGAAATATTTACAAACAATACTTTTGTGAGTTTGTGCAAGAGGATCATATCAGTTTCTGAGACAGATCACAAACACCGTTAAGCTTCATTTCATTTTAAGTTCTAAACAATTTACCTAGATTGTCAGTATGTTTGTCCATTTAAATTTTCACACAAAGTTCAATTGATCCGAGATACGATAGTTAATGTTTTAAGCACTTGAACTTATCCATGTGTCCCACTACTTGAATATACTCCCGTATCCAGAATCTCAATAATCAGTCTTACAGGTGAGAATACTACAATGATATCTGTATATAATTTAGGTGTGCGAGGGCCGAGGGATCTCAGATCGATACTTCCGTATACGCAGAGAGATATCAGCTTCGACTTTTCGGTGTGTCCCCTTTAGAGGATCTTTTTGCTTACAACAGCAGCATATATCAATTTTATTGTTTCAGCATGCTGAGGGTTTAATGCTGTGTTTCAAGCATTGCAGCAAGTATTAGCCAGGGACTAGGTCAGAACTACCGTTCAGCAGAAGTCTCGGAATAATACCCCAGATATCATAGAGTATAAAGACCTAGTATATCAGATTAAGAGACCTTTCAAACAAGATTTCAGGGGTTACCTATATATCCAAGTTTGTGTTAACCCACAGAACAAGCAAGTTTGAAATTTAGATTTATATCTCGTCACAATCTACTAAATGTGCAAAAACCTACTGACATATCCGCAGTGAGACCGTTTATCACATTTTATCTATTCAAATCTTTAGCATGTTGTGACAGTCCACTGATGTACTATCATTTCCTCTTTTAAGCAACAAAAACTCATTTTTGAATTTTATCATGTTTTTTTCTTTTTCAAATATTCAAATGTTTTTGGATTTTCTGAAATTTTTACTCCCCCTAAAATGCAAACACATTTTAGGAAATTTGAAAACAAACTGTACAATAAAGTGACAACTGATATCGAATCGCATCAAATCGCCATTCACTTGGCATAAACAATCAGAACTCCCCCTATCACAAAACTATTTTCTCATTTAGATTTCAAAACACTTAAGTTTGTTTTAATCAAAATGATTTTTCCGGAAAATAAGTTTTTATGATATAATCATTTGAAGATTCGGAGTGTGGTTCATCACATTGTCTATTTGAAATACCAATTGTAAGTATGGTCCAATCAAGTTCAACTTAATGACCTTGATTAACCTTTTTCATGTATGCACCTACTATACCAAACACAATACCACTTGTAGGAATGTTACGTCTACATCATCATTTTACCAATCAAAATGCCGATTCCTGCTTCGCTCTTACCAACCTGGAAGCTCCGGCGTAGTCATACAACCTGTAAACATCCAAACACTATCAAAAACTTTTAACCAAAATCTTCAAACATTAGAAAGATGCCGATTCCTGATCCACGATATAAACTTGGGATCTCCGGCATAGTCCTAAGACTTCAAGGGAAACAAACTTCCATCCAAGTCTTCTCAGACTTGATGGCTTTCAGTTCTTGCGCAGTAGGGTTGTAAGTTGCCTTTTTAGTTGCATAAAAATCTTTAACCCCCTTAGCTTTCCCATTCAACATTTTCCCAAAAATTTTCTTAACACTTCCATTGAATGTTTTCTCAGTGTAAAACTGATTCGAGATATCAACCTTACCAACTTTCTGTTTAACTTCTTCAAATTTCAGTGATGGAAATTCCTCATCATTCACTGAAATCTTCTTCTCAACCTGTGGCTCTTCTGGCTTTGTGAAACCAGATTCATCGCCGACATTCACATCAACTTTCTTAACAACCCACACTTGGTTGTCATTCTCTTTCTTTTTATAAAAATTCTTTTTAGAACACTCACCAACCTCATAAATTGAATTTTCAAAAATTTTAAATTTTTCAGTTGGTGGTTCAACATCAACAACTTTTTCTTTCATTTTCTGAGAAACTCCCTGTTTTGTTTTGGCATTCTTTGTACAATTCCATGCAATGTGACCGACTTCATTGCATCTATAACAAGTTCGAGTCTCTCTTTGGTAACATATATCAGCTCCATTCTTTTTTCTTTCAGCAAGAAACTCTTGATTTGACTGTCTCCAGAATGGTTTCTTCTGTTCCTCTTCTGCAAGTCCACCTGACACAAATTCTGTTTTTGTTTTAGAATTTTTTAAATTTTTATGATTTTCTGGTGGAATAAATCCTAAACCTTTCTTTTTGTAGCTACGATTTTGGTTTTGTTTCTTTTGAAAACCAGAACCAGAATTGTAGCCTTTTTTCTTGTTTAGACGTTGTTGAACTCTTGAAGTGTATTTTTTAGGTTTTTCAGTAAGATTTAAATCTTTTATTTCAGAAATATTAATTTCTGTCATTTTGAAAACCTTTTTGATCCTGTCAAAACGAACACTTCTTATTGGAAATTCTTTGTCATAATATAATTTGTCCGAATCATTTAAAGTGTAAGCAACTTCAAATGTTTCATCATCCAAATTTGCTTTTGATAACAAAAATTCTTTACTATAAGACCGTTTAACCGACGACTGTGAACTGTTGACCGACGAACTCGAACTTTTGACAGACGAACTTGAACACCCAGACTCAGACTTTGACTCAGACTCCTCCTTAGTGTCTAACACCTGATCGACCACCTTTTTGATTAACTCAGACTCATGATCAGTATCGGATGAGGTAAATGTAACATCAATGTTATCTGGTAAAACGTCAGTTGTGTCGGTTTTTAGCTTTATATTGACTGCCTTTTCAAGTTGCTCCTCGTTTGGTTTTCTAGGAGAATACCCTTCCCAAATTGGAGGTGGACACTTGTTAAAGCTAACAGTCGGTTTCTTACCACTATCTTTCTTTTTCGTTGACTTCTCGTCTTGGAAAACTTCCATACCTGCAACAGTTGGGTAAATACGATCAATGAGATAATCAGAACTAGAATAACTTTGTAATAAACGTCTAATTCTCTCATTTTCAATCTTCTCTGTCTCCAACTCTTGCTTCCATTTAGCACTCTCTTCGATGTAGAAGTTAATAGCTTTTTGCTTCGTCATCAATGTTGCATTCATCATTGTCAGTGCTTGTTCTCGTTCTGAATTTGTCTTTTGAAGACCAGTTACTGTTTTGTTCAAGATATCATAAGATTCTTTCACATAGTTAAGATTGAACAGTAACTGCTCCTTCTTCTTCTCATACTCAGCAATAATGTCGTCTTTTGCAACACATTCCTTGCATACTTCTAAACACTTCTCGCAAGGCTTGACGACTTCAACAATCTTCTCAACTTCGATTGTCTTTATCACTTCAACCACTTTTTCTTCTTCTTTCACCTTCTCAGCTTCAGTAGTCTTCTTAGCAACACTTTCAACATTCTCTTTCTGAACAACATATTCAGATTTCATTAGTTTTTGTTCTTTAGCAGCTCGTTTCTCCTTCAGTTTCTCCATGCGATCTGCAAAATAGAAATGAAAACTTTCAGGAGAAAGATGAGATTTGGCAACATTAACATATTTTTCCTCCTCATCATCACTGCTGATATCAACTGGTGTTTGATCAAACTCTACAGATTTTTCAGAATTAACATCTGATAAACCAGAATCAACTGGTGTTTGATCAAAAACCACTTCCTTTTCTGAAGTAACAACATTCTGAACACTCTCATCTGAACTTTGTAAACTTTCATCTAAATCTTCTGAAATTTCTCCAGATATCTCTGAAAATTTATCAGTACTATCTAACCCTTCATCGGTTGACACAGACTTTTCATCTTCACTTTTCACATTCTCCCCGATAGATCTCATCCAAGTAGCAAACAAATCTGGCTCTCGGATGATCTTGGCAATGAACGCTTTGAACTCTCCCTTTTCATCCACAAACATATCCCAACTAAAACCTTAAGGTAGTTTTTCATCATCTTGATCAACTATGCATGCTTTGCTATCAGAAGATATATAGTTGCTCCAGTTGAAATCTACCACACACGCTCTCTTGGAATCCTCAATCTTTCTACCATGAGCTGTCTGTGAATCTTGTGATTGACCAACTTGCTGATAAATGGCTTTTCGATAGTAATCATCTTTTCCAAACGGATTCTGAGGACCACTAGCTTCCCTGTTCTTGCACTCCCACTTGAAATGGCCTTTTTCCCTGCATCTGAAACAAGTAACTTTAGATTTATCAAAACCTAAAGTAGATACACAAGCATCAAGAAAGTCATTTCTCCCGGTATTTGTTTTGAATTTCTCAGCTCGTCGAAGAACACTTGCAAGACACCATTTTATATCCATAAGTTCCATCTCTTCAGCGTCTATCTGATCGTAATCCTCTTTGGTAAGCATAGGATTTCCGATCCGACCAGCAACAAGACCTTCATAGGATAACAGAACTGAACCCAGAAGTGCCATATGGTCTTTAGCAGTGTCTTCAGAGAAACTTTGACCTTCTGGAAGATTTAGAGCTATGTTGCATTGAATCACGTATCCATTTCCTGTTTTTGTACTCTGAGACTGAAAACTCGTGTTAGTCTCTTTCGGATTCACACTCGGAAATGATGAAAACCCGCTGCTATTCTTGTTCGAACCCTGATCAGTTTTCTCAGATAAATCACCAGCACTGAAAGCAGTTTGAATTTTCGGACTTCTCTCAAATTCTGAAACCGGAATGCTACCTTTGTAGTACATTTTAATATCCTGTTGACCACTCGGACTGTTCATCCTAGCTATTTTCTGTTGCTCCAGATCTTGACTTTCAATTTTCTCTATAAACTGTGAGATTGTCAATCCATCATACACACCAGTATTCTTCAAGATCATCAAATACGTTCCCCACTCCTTTTGAGGTAACGCGTCCGCCAATTTATCCACCCACTCCTCACGACCTTTTTCAACACCCAACATAGATAAAGATCGCACCAAATGACAGTATCTCTCGATTAGCTTTTTAGTATCCTCTCCCGGCAAACTACAAAACAAATCAAATTCTTTCTTTAGTAACGCTTTCTTGCTTTTGATCATGTTTTCGCTTCCCTCGAACTTGACCTTTAGTGCATCCCAAATTGACTTAGCAGTTTTGTCGTGCTGTAACAGAATGAATATATCTTCTTTTATCGCCTGCTGCAACAAACTAATCATCATTTTCTCAGCTCTATACATTGCTCGTTCTTGATCAGTGAACTCGGATATTTCTTTGATGACTTGCAAATCTATTCGAGGTAATGTATACTTCTTCGATATGCATTCCCACGATCTGAGATGATTTTCCTGAACCCAGTTTTCAAAGCGATCTTTCCACCCGTAGTATTCTTCAATACTCATCAATTTCGGGGGTTTCTGAGTGGTTCCCGTCTCGTTTTCAAGATTCATGGCTTGAGCAATCGCAGCTGGTGATGACGGTGTTGCAAACGCATTATAGAACCCGGAATCCATACTGACTAAACACGTTACTCAATAACAGATTCTTTCAAGCGAAATAGTTACTTTGTGTTCTTCAAGCGAAATAATCAACTGAACAACCTTTGAAGCGAAATTGTCAATTGAATAACCCTCAAGCGAAAACCTTGAAGCGAAATCAGATAATCTCTGAGACGAAATACTTGAAGCGAAACTTTCTGAAGTGAAAACCTTGAAACGACAACCTTGAAGCGAAAACCTTGAAGCGAAAATCTTGAAGCGAAAACAGTTTCTGAAGCGAAAACTTTCAAGCGAAAACGAAACCTGTTTGAAGCGAAATGTTAAGTGTCGCTTGAAATTTCAAGCGAAATCGTCCAATGAAGCTTTGTTCTTCAAGCGAAATCCATTCGAAGGTCGATTTTGATCACTTTTAGGTCGAATTTTGCTATGAAACTTTCAAGGATTGATTAGTATGCACTTTTACACAATCGGTGAGAAATTGAATCGATTTTGACCGTGAAAAGTTTCTGAACTGTTACAAGAAGGTGTAGAAGTAAGAGATTTTGATCAATTTCGGCTGAATTTTGCAGAACTCCTCCTCCTGAGCTCTGATACCAATTGTAGGATCGGTTTGCTGATCCGAATGAGTCGGTTCAAAGGAGTTCTATCAAATACAGGTGCGGAAAACAAGTATTTGATTTAAACACAGCTGAATCTTCACTTTAACACTGATTTGTATTGATATGAACACTAATACAATCAGTTCTCACACCGGCAGCACCTCGGTATGGAATTACACAATGACACTACTATTTTGAAACCCTCTAATTTCGCTTGACCTGATCTCCTATATATAGAGATCAAGATTTCGCTTCAGCATCTCAAGCGAAATCTTAACATGTTGATTTCGCTTGAGGCTTCAAGCGAAACCCTTTACAAATCAATTCCTTCAAGCGAAATCTTGCTAACTTTCTCGTTTTACGTGCCCTGATCTATTATAACTAGTCTAAGACTCGATACAAGACACAGTCGACAGATGTAGTGACTTTCTCGTTTTACGTGCCCTGATCTATTATAACTAGTCTAAGACTCGATACAAGACAAAGTCGACAGATGTAGTGCACCAACACATCTTATAAAAGATTTCAAGAAAGATAAATTCTTTGGTGATATACAAGCAGGTACCCTTTAGTTATATTTTTAGTTTGAACATCTAATTATATTTATCTAACAGGTCACTGTTCAAAAAATTCAGTTATGTATACAGTGGAATTTCAGAAGCGTGGACTCCCACATGCTCACATATGTTTGTTCTTGGGTGCTGAAAGTAAATTTCCAACTGCATCTGATATTGATCATGTTATTAATGCTGAGACACCAGATAAAGAAAGAGATCCTGAATTATATGAGCTTGTGAAGCAATTTATGATTCATGGACCATGTGGTACAGACAACCCACTTTGTCCATGTATGGTTCAGCAAAAATGTTCTAAGAAGTTTCCCAAAAAATATGTAGATGAGACTTGTGTTGATTCTGAAGGATATCCTGTCTATCGTCGTCGTCAAACAAGTAATACAATAGTAAAGAATGGTGTGACACTTGATAATAGATTTGTAGTTCCTTACAATGCTCTCCTTCTCATAAAGTATCAGTGCCACGTTAACGTTGCATGGTGCAACCAGTCAGGTTCTATCAAATATTTGTTTAAATATATTAATAAGGGGCCTGATAGAGTCACTGCTTCTGCTTTTCAAGCCAATAGCACCAGGACTGATACAAAACAGAATGTAGCTGTAGATGAGATAAAAGCATACCTTGATTGTAGATATATCTCTGCTTGTGAAGCTGCTTGGAGAATATTCATGTATGATATACATAATAGATATCCAGCTGTTGAAGTATTACCTTTTCATTGTGAAGATGGTTAGAGTATTGTGTATAACGATCATGATAATTTGTGTGATATTGTTACTGATCCAACTGTGAAAATGACAATGTTTATAGAATGGATGAATTGTAATAAAGTCGATGAATTTGCCAGGACATTGAGGTATGTTCAGTTTCCGGGATATTATGTATGGAATGCTTAAAATCGTAAATGGAATCGAAGAAAGCATCCGTATGGATCAATTGGGAGGATACATTATGTCCCACCATCACTTGGTGATTGTTATTACCTAAGGATTTTACTGAATCATATTAAGGGACCAACCTGTTTTGAAGATATAAAAACAGTTGATGGGTAGGTTTTTCAAACATTTAAAGATACATGTTTTGCACGGGGACTGTTGGATGATAATAAAGAATATGTTAATGTTGTCAAAGAAGCTAGCACATGGTCAACCGGAGATTTCTTGAGGACTTTTTTTGTAATGTTGTTGCTGTCAAATTCGATATCTCGTCCTGGTATTTTTTGGTCAGAAACGAAGTCCCTGTTATGTGACGACATTCTGTATCAGCAACGAAAGATAACTGGTATTGCAGGTAATGTGATTATTTTATTAAAGTTATATACAACTACATTAAAATTATGCAATAGCTTTGTTATTCGGAAAAAACTAATACTTTTTTCAACATTTGTTTTAGATTTGGATCTTCAACAAGAAGAACTTGAAAATATATGTCTATCTGAAATTGAAAAGTTGCTACTTACCAATGGAAGTACAGTGAGAAATTTTGATGATATGCCAAGTGTTCCGGACAATTATGTTTCATCGTCGAACAATCGATTGATAATGAAAGAATTATCGTATAACAAACTAGCTCTTCAAATGGAACATGATGTTTATGTAAAGTGTTTAACTGCCGAATAGGAAAGGATATATAAAATTGTTATGGAAGCGATTGAAAAAGGTGATGGAGGTGTGTTTTTTGTATATGGTTATGGTGGAACTGGAAAGACGTTTCTTTGGAAGACATTCTCAGCTGCATTACGTGTTGGTGCATGTTATGTGACAACAACGTTGGATTGGTCTTTGGATATTAAACGAGTTTGGGCCGCGAAGACTTATGAAGACTGAATGGAATTCGAGTTTGTTGAAGCCCAATCTAGTCCAAGTTTGTATTAAGTTTTAGTCTATCTAGTTTAGCCCGAATTGTAAACAGAATTCGTATGGGCTGAGCCCAATTCGAATTGTATAGGTTGTGCTATATAAACAACCTTTACCTAGAGTTTTAGGGTTAGACTTTTGGAGACTTTTAGGCAATTGAAGAGTGAGTTCGAATACACAGATCATTGGCTGTGAGTTCGTGGAGATCTTTAGTGATTGTAAACGTTTACGTTGGATAATCATAGAAGATCAGTTGGTAAAACGTCTTGTGTTCTTGTTTCTGTTTGATAGGTTTATCAAGGGGATTCCGCACCCTTGGTAGATTGTCAGTTTTGTTAAGATCCATACGGATGAGGGACCTACAATTGGTATCAGAGCGTTTGCTCTTGTGTACGGTTCAAAACTGATATTACAGATTCAAGGATTTTGTTCGTGTTTGAAGATTTTCGGATTTTGTGTGAAGAACAATGAAGAACATCGAAGAACAGGCAAAAATTGTGAGTGTTTGATTCGTTTTGGTTATTGATCTGATTTGTTTGCTTGTTTTTAGGAGTTTCAGTTGGAAAGTTATCAATCAGAGGATTCGTTGGTGTGAAAAGTGCTGATTTTTAGGATTTATTATTGGAAGATTGCTGGTCTTGCTGGTCTCGACTGGAATTAGTGGTCTCGACTAGTCCTGTTTTCACTCGAAACGGTGGTCTCGACTCGAAACAGTGGTCTCGAGTTGTGCATATTTGACACGAAACGGAGTGGTCTCGACTCGAAACGGAGGTCTCGACTCGAAACAGTGGTCTCGAGTTGTGCACATTTGACTCGAAACAGTAGTCTCGACTCGAAACAGTAGTCTCGACTCAAAACAGTGGTCTCGACTGGATTGTGTAGTTGCAAGTTTGAAAGTGGTGGAATTTTTCTAGACAATCGTAAGAAAAATTTAACTGTTTTGTGATTAGAAAATTATCCGTAACTCATCTGGACAAACCGTTTGGACCGTTGGACTCGCCGGATTTTTAGGACAAAAAAAACAGGTTTCGGACTAAAATTGTATATCATTAGAATCGTATTTTCAAGACGAATCTAACAGTATAACTTAGCAAAAACAGGTTTCGGACTAAAATTGTACGGTTACCAGTCTGCAACGTTAAAATGTCAAACATGTCTAGTTTGAATGAGCTGTTGAGAATGGAGCATGAGGTTGGCACTACCAACAAACCGCCTAAGATGATGAAGGTGGAAAATTATTTAACATGGAAGGATCGTTTTCAATCCTTCATTGAATATCAAGATATGCGCATGTGGATATGTATTGAAGATAGGTACACAAACCCTACTCACGACTTTGAGGGAAGACCACGTAGAACAGCATATGTGAACATGGAAGAAAATGATAAAAAGATGTATGAGGCTGAAAAGAGAGCATTGGCTGCAATTAAAATGTCGTTGCCTGATAGCATCAAGCATACATTCACGAAGTACACAAATTCAAAAGATATGTGGGATGCATTAGAAAAACGATATGCAGGAAATGTAGATGTTAAGAAAAACAAGATTGATCTACTGAAGAAGCAGTTTGCTATTTTCAAGCACATGAAGCATGAGTCACTTGAGGACATCATCACTCGTTACTATCATTTGATGTCTGAAATGGAAAACTATAAGATTGATTGCTATATTGATGTAGAAAAGAATGACAAGCTGCTCGATGCCTTACCTACCAAGTGGGATATCTACACTCTCTTGATTAAGGGAGAGGCAGATTATGAGACAAAGGAGCTAGAAGAAGTAGTTGGCAAGTTGAGAGCTTATGAGCTCAGTATGAAAAAGAAAGATACTGGATATGATCAGGTTCAAGATCCAACGATTTACAATGGGCTTACGTCTTCTTCATCTCACAACGCTTCTAGCGACTCTGCTACTGCGTTTCTATCGTGTGAAAATGAGCAGGTCACAGTGAATGAGGATGGTGATGTGTGTTTTGTAGCTGCTTCAGGAGGATCAACAGGAGCCAAGAAAACCTCAGCTTCTAAGCAGAGCAGTGGTGTTAAGTCAATGCCTATGAGTGTGAAGTCTGCTGAAGAACATCTTGCTCTACTTGCTTCATTCGTTGCTTCCTATGAGAACTACATTCAGGGGAAGATATCTGATCCTGCCACGTTGGATGAAGATTATGATCAGATTGACCCTGATGATCTTGAAGAGATGGATTTGCAATGGCAAATGGGCATGATCTCTAGACGAGTGAAGAGATTTATGAATCGGACTGGTAGAAAGTTTGTAGGGAAGGGTGTTGGTTTCGACAAGACCAAAGTGAGATGCTTTAACTGTCAAAGTTATGGGCATTTTGCTAGAGAATGTCAAAAACAAAAGCAGGATACTTCGAGTCAGAGTTCAAACAATAGGAATGCATCAAACAACTCTAACTCAAGAGCTTTGATCTCTACTGCAAGAGAAGGTTCATATGACTGGAGTGTTCACTTAGAAAATGATGAGAATGTCACTCAAGCATTTATGGCAGAGATTACTCCCATTGATGATGGTGAAGCTACAGTAGATGATGCTGAAGTTAAGAGGGAAAGTGAAACTGAGATAGAGAAGAGTGATCAGACAAAAGATGCTGAAGAGGAAAAGTCAGAGTCTGAGCATGAAATGGAAGCAGAAGAGAAAGATGAAATTATCAAACAATTGAAAGCTCAACTTGCTGCTCTTATGGCCAATTCAGACAAATCGACAGGAGAGGTAAGTAACTCTGCTACTTCTGTTTGTTTAAAGTGTCGTGAATTACAGGGTGAAGTTGACAGGTTGTCAACACAAAACCAAAGTCTGGTGAGCGAAATGTCTAACATAAAAGAAGCAAATTTTTTTTGCTAAAAGAAATGAATCGTCATACTTGAAGAAAATAAAAGGTTATGAAAGTAAAATTGAAGTTGTAACCTGCAAATTAAATGAAAAACTTCAAGTCATAGACTTAGCTCATGAAATGATGGCTGAGAAAACAAAAGAGATTTCGGATAAATGCAAAGAGTTGTCAGATGCACAACTCAAAATTGTTGAACTTGAAAAGAAAATAGGTCAATTCAGGGACTCTACTTTGGTTATGAAACATATGATGGGTGGCTTGAAGAAAACTAATGACAAAACCAGTGTGGGATTTCATGGGTTCAATGAAGTTCCACCTCCTGTTAGTCATGACTATTCTTTCTTGCTTGATGAAGATGAGCTCATGAACTTTGGGTCAACATCACCAAGTAGTTCCAACTCACGTCAAGGAAATGTTTTTGAGAGTGCTGATGCTAAGAAGGATAATAACAGCAAACCTGTTTTGAAAAAGAACACATCACATCCTAAGAATAAAAATCCAACTTTTGTTAAAAGTGTTAATTTTGTTCAAGGAAGTGACATGAAAGATGAAACAGCTGTTATTGAAAACGAATCTAATGTAGAGTTTGCTAAAAACAAGAACAAAGAAAATTCTGAAACTAAGCAAACTGAACCAAATACTTCTAATGCATCATCAGAAAAACCCGAATCTAGTTCAAAGGCTTCAGATAAGAATTCTTCGAAAAAGAGATCGTGCTTTAAATGTCACACCAAGGGACATGTAGTTAGCTGCTGTCCTAACAAAAGAGTGAAGCACAAGTTAGTGAGAGAAAGAGAGAGAAATCACCAGAAAATAGTGGTGATAAACAGGAGAAGGAGTCCAATTCTCCAAAGAAATCTGCTCCTAAGCAACCAGAAAATGTTGTTGTTGGTGTAGATAAGGCTGAAAAAGGAACTCCACAAGTTCCTCGTTTTCAAAAAAATCAACCAAGATTTCAGCCTAGATCTCCACCAGGCAGATTTGAGAGACCTAGAAGCAGTTCACCAAGAGTGAACAATTATAATGCTAATAATTTCAGAAGTCAAGGTCAATATCAAAATCGATACCAAAATAATGGTGGTCGAACTTTTTATAACAATGACTTTAGAAATTACAACAATAATGCTTCTTGGAATCAAAATTCAAGATACCCAAATCAAAATTTCCAAAGGTCAAATAGTCCAAATACGTATAGGAACCCTCAGGACCAAAGACCTAGTGGAAATCAAAATCAAATTCTATCAACAGGTCTGAGATCCAAGACTCCAGTTAGGAGTAATGGATTTTGGATGGATGTTCAAGTAGTTGGTGAATTTGGACGACCCAAGACCATTAAGGCTTGGGTCCCCCAATCTAACTAATTTCTTGGTTGGTGTGTGCAGGAGCTGCTAAGGAGGATTATCAACTTATGGTATGTTGATAGTGGCTACTCCAGGCACATGACGGGGGATGCGAGATTGTTGACTGAATTTGAAGATTATGATGGTGGAAATGTGAATTTTGCGGGTGCTAAAGGTGGTAGAATTACAGGACGTGGGGAAGTGACCAATGCGAAGATCACACTGGACAAAGTGAACTATGTTGAGCAGCTTAAACACAATCTGATGAGCGTGTCTCAAGTCTGCGACAAGGGTCACTCGGTCCATTTTACCAAGAATGAAGCATTAGTGTTGAAACCAGGTCTGAAGATTCCGGACGATTGGATAGTGATGAGAGCGCCAAGGAGAAATGACACTTATGTCATGGACATGGGTGCTAAGGATCCAACTGCGGTGGTGGCGTGTTTACTATCAAAAGCATCTGAAGCTGAATCGATGTTGTGGCACAGACACATGGCCCATATTCACTATCGAAAAATGAATTATCTTGTTAAAATGAGCTAGTGAAAGGGGTTCCAATGCAAAGGTTTCAAGTGGAAGATAAATGTCTTCCATGTCAAAAGGGAAAACAACACAAGAAACCTCATAAGTCTAAAACAGTAAATTCCATAGATGCCCCTTATGAATTACTTCACATGGATTTATTCGGTCCAGTGAATGTGAGGAGCATAGGTGGAAAGTACTATTGTTTAGTTGTCACTGATGATTACTCACGTTATTCATGGGTTTTCTTTTTAGGTACAAAAGATGAGACGGCGGAGTTGCTGATAGATCTTTTTACGAAATTGGAAAACGTCCATGATGCAAGGATCAAGAGGATAAGGAGTGATAATGGCACGGAGTTCAAGAATCGAATTCTGGATCTCTACTGTCTTCGAAAGGGAATTGAACATCAATATTCTGCTCCTTATACACCTCAACAAAATGGAGTAGCTGAGAGGAAAAACAGGACGTTGATTGAAGCCGCTAGGACGATGCTTTCAGATTCAAAGCTACCAGTTCTTTTCTGGGGAGAAGCTGTGAATACAGCTTGCTACGTCCTAAACAAAGTTTTGACTGTTAAACGTTTTAACAAAACATGTCATGAATTGATGTTTAACAAGAAACCAAACTTAGAAGGCTTTGAACCATTTGGATTACCCTGCACCATTGTGCGTAATAAAGATAAACAAAAATTCGGTGAGGTGGCTGACGAAGGCTACTTTCTAGGTTACGTACCTGGCGCACCAAATAAAAGGGTTTTTAATCTAAAAACTGGTAAAATTGAGGTTGTGTTTAATGTGGAAATTACTTCCTACAAACCTCAACAATCAACGAGTGGACCTGCTATATTATATGATTATGAAAGCACTTTTAAATCATTTAATATTCCTGAGTTTTCTGATGCAGGTGAATCTCAGTTGATTCAGACAATGATTGGTGGAGACGATGAAGGTGAGTTCATGCCTAGATCGAATGTCGATATGACAGATGCTGAGGAAACTTCCCAAGGTGCTGCTGATCCTGATTCTAGCGATAGTGACACTGAACCCATTCAGGGGAGGAGTTCATTAATCCGTTTGCATATCAGAATATTCAGGGGGAGGTTGGATCAAACCTGGGTGACAATTTAGAAGTGGATACTGTTGCTACTACACGAGCAAATAGAGATCATCCAGTTGACATGATACTTGGAGATCCTAATGCAGGTGTTCAGACGAGAAGAAGCATAGCAGCGAATTCTGGTTTATTTGTGTCGATTGAAAAGACTGGAATTGTGAACGAATGCTTGTATAGTTGCTTTATTTCCTAAGAGGAGCCGAAGAACATTCATATGGCTCTTAAAGACAATTCATGGGTTGAAGCTATGCAAGAGGAATTAGCACAGTTTGCTAAGTTGAAGGTTTGGGAGTTAGTTGACCTTCCTAAAGGTGAAAGAGAAATAGGCACTAAGTGGGTGTTTAAGTGCAAGAAGGATGACAGAGGGATTGTAACGCGAAACAAGGCTCGATTGGTGGTAAAAGGTTTCAATCAGCAAGAAGGGATTGATTACAATGAAGTGTTTGCACCAGTGGTAAGGTTAGAGGCAATTCGGTTATTCCTAGCTTTCGCAACATTCAAGGGCTTTAAAGTTTACCAACTAGACGTGAAGAGTGCGTTTCTTTACGGGAAAGTCCAAGAAGTGGTGTATGTCTCACAACCAGATGGGTTCGTTGATCCAAATTATCCAGATCGGGTGTACAAACTTGATAAGGCTTTGTATGGATTACATCAAGCTCCCAGGGCGTGGTACGAGACACTGTCTACACATCTGATTAAGAATGGTTTTGAAAGAGGTCAGATTGACAGTACACTTTTCATCAAGAGGAAGAAGGAAGATTTTCTGCTAGTACAGGTGTACGTGGATGACATCATCTTTGGGTCATCAGATGAAGATATGTGTAAAGAGTTCGAGCAGGTGATGAAGAGCAAGTTTGAAATGAGCGCTATGGGTGATGAAGATCGGGTGAACAGAAGGAGGATGGGATGTTTATTCATCAAACAAAGTATGTGTATGACATTTTGAGTCGGTTCAAAATGAATGATTGCTCTACTTTCAACACACCCATATGTGAAAATCACAATCTTGGCCCAGATCACGAAAGTACTGAAGACGTTGATCCAACTTAATACAGGGCTATGATTGGTTCTCTGATGTACTTGACTGCTTCAAGACCTGACATCATGTTTGCCGTATGCTTGTGTGCCAGATATCGGGCTAATCCAAAAGAGTCACACATGAAAGCAGTGAAGCGTATTATTCGTTACTTGAAAGGGAAACCTAAACTTGGGTTGTGGTATCCAGCTGATAGTGATTTGAATTTTGTCGCTTACACTGACTCAGACTTTGGGGGATGCAAGTCGAACAGAAAGTCTACAACAGGTGGTTGTCAGTTCTTAGGAGGCAGGATTGTGTCTTGGCAATGCAAGAAGCAATCTTGTGTGTCTACCTCTACTTGTGAAGCTGAATATATTGCTGCTGGAAGCTGCTGCTCTCAGGTTCTCTGGATTCAACAGCAGATGCGCGATTACGGTTTGGATTTCACTCGTACTCCTATTTTGATAGATAATAATGCCACCATTTCAATCACAAACAATCCCGTAAAACACAGTAGAACTAAACATATTGACATACGTCATCATTTTATACGGGATTGTGCTGAAAAGAGACTAATTGAATTACACCGAGTCGACACAGAAGATAACCTTGCTGATCTTTACACTAAAGCTTTTGATCGAGCTCGCTTTGAACACTTAGTCGAACTCAACGGGATGAAAAATCCTGAATAACTGGTTTTTCATAAGAATTTTGTAAATAGTTTACTGCTTTCTTAAAAATCAAAAATACAAAAACATTGAAAAATCAAAAACATAAAAAAATAGAAAAACAAAAATGAGTTATTACTGTGTGAAAAAGAAGAAATGATAGTACATCAGCAAGTTAGACTGTCACACTCAAACTGAATTAAATTGCTTAAGTGTGATAGCAGCTTCATCATATGATGTACCAGTAGGCAAAAAGCATGAAATAATCAACTTACCAATGTGATATAAACCTAAATGCACTGAGTATGAGTGGGGAACACATCAGTGGTGTATGGTTTAATGACCTTAAATCTTGCGTTGATAGATTGCCAAAATCTGAAGTTTTGGGTCTTTATACTGTTATTTCATCTGGGGATATCAGGGGTGTCCTTCTGCTGCATCCAGATATATGCTGACCTAGACACACCCAGGATGTCTTAAAAGAGCTAAAAATGCCAAAACCCTTAAATGAAGAAGCTCTCAAAGAGAGTTATTCAAATGTGCAAAATGCATAAATCGTACCAAAAATGGTATTTGTCTTAGCCCTCGTTAGATATTTTGGTCTCTCTGCTGTACGGAAGTACTGACCTGTTCACCAAGTATCTAAACGTTGAAAAATAAAACGGATGAATTCAGTATACTCACCTACTACGATGAATCTTTGTGCATACCTTGATCGCGGGGGTATATCCTGAAGTGGGACACACTAGTATTTCAGAAATAATATTACCTTAAAGTATCATACGGTAATGGTACTTGAAATGTTCATGCATTTTGTTTAGGTGGACAAACATACTGGTAATCATTTTGGACTGCTTTTCACAAAAATTAAATAAAGAATTAACTACAAGTGTGAAACAGTTTGATTATGCTGATATGATCTTCTTACCAGTGATTCTCACAAAAATAGAGTGTTTATTGCTTTTGTTATTTACTTCCTTTCAGAAAATATAAAAATCCAAAAATAGTGTCTTTTTCTGTTAAAAATTCTTAACGTACGGAAAACTGTTATTCTTGGAGGAATTGTTACTGATAGGGGGAGACGGTGTTAGAAAGTGAGTTCAAAATTTTAAATAATACAGGATCTTGTGTTTGAACAAAAGTTTTGCGTGTTAGTGATAATTTGAAAATGCTTAATCTGATACAGTTTAACTATCTCTTGAATAATAAAATTTTTAACTATGTTGAAAAATTCTTATGGTTTCTCGAGATGTTTGTTTCATAGTATACAGATTGAAGCAGTTTGTTGATGAGAAGTTGCTTTGAAGAGATGAGGAGTTTGTTGCTGCTTGGTAGAGTCCTCCTTCTACAATGCAGAATGGATGCTGTGAAGACTTACTTGGAATGCTGAATTAAAACTTAGAAGATTTGGTGATTGGATACATCAGCTTAGGGGGAGTCTGTTGCTCACAGAATTCAAGTTGAAGCTGTTGAAGCTGATGCTATCCAAAGACCAAAGACTGTGAGATTCTGAAGACTAAAGTTTCCTTTGCAAGCTATTGTCAAGGGGGATTTTGTTGGTGCATGTTATGTGACAACAGTGTTGTATTGGTCTTTGGATATTAAACGAGTTTGGGCCGCGAAGACTTATGAAGACTGAATGGAATTCGAGTTTGTTGAAGCCCAATCTAGTCTAAGTTTGTATCAAGTTTTAGTCTATCTAGTTTAGCCCGAATTGTAAACAGAATTCGTATGGGCTGAGCTCAATTCGAATTGTATAGATTGTGCTATATAAACAACCTTTACCTAGAGTTTTAGGGTTAGACTTTTGGAGACTTTTAGGCAATTGAAGAGAGAGTTCGAATACACAGATCATTGGCTGTGAGTTCGTGGAGATCTTTAGTGATTGTAAACGTTTACGTTGGATAATCATAGAAGATCAGTTGGTAAAACGTCTTGTGTTCGTGTTTCTGTTTGATAGGTTTATCAAGGGGATTCCGCACCCTTGGTAGATTGTCAGTTTTGTTAAGATCCATACGGATGAGGGACCTACATTACGATCAAAAGATGAAGTTGTATTGAATGTTGCATCCAGTGGAATTGCTTCACTTTTGCTGGATGGTGGTAGAACTGCTCATTCAAGGTTTGTAATTCCAGTCAACATTAATGAGAATTCAATATGTTCGATAGAGCCTAATACTGAGTTAGGTGATTTAATTAAAAGAGCAACATTGATTATATGGGATGAAGCACCTATGACTCACAAGCATTGTTTCGAGGCTCTAGATAGAACAATGAGAGACATATCACGTTCCAGTCAACCGAACATGCAATCCAAGCCGTTTGGGGGAAAGGTAATTCTATTTGGTGGTGATTTTAGACAAATTCTTCCGGTCATCCCTAAAGGTACCAGAACAATGATAGTCAATGCTTCTTTGAATTATTCTTATATATGACGGCACTGTCAAGTACTAAAGCTAACTGAAAATATGAGATTAAGAGTTGGTTGTCAGGAAGCAGATTTGAAAGAAATAAAGGAATTTGGAGAATGTATTTTAAAGCTTGGTGATGGTCTGCTTGGTGAAGAAAATGATGGTGAGATTGATATTGAAATACCAGATGATTTACTTATTCATGACCAAGTCAATCCTATTTCTTCTCTCATTTCATTTATATATCCGGACATGAATAAGTTTTTGTGGGATTTAACGTATTTCCAACAAAGAGCGATTCTTGCTCCAACTAATGAAGTAGTGGATTCAATAAATAAAGAGTTGTTAGAGAGTCTGCCTGGTGAAGAAAAGGTTTGTTTTAGTTCAGATAGTTTATGCCAATCGGAGGAAGAATCAAAGCTTAATATGGCATTGTTTCTTCTGGATGTGTTAAACAATCTTCGTTTATCTGGTTTACCTAACCATAAATTAGTACTGAAACATGGTGCTCCAGTGATGTTACTCAGAAACATTGATCAGGCAAGTGGATTGTGTAATGGTACACGTTTACACGTCACGAAGCTCGGAAAAGTTGTGATTGAAGCAAAAATTATCACAGGGACTAATATAGGTCATCATACTTTGATTTCAAGACTGAAGATGACACCTTCTGTTAAAAGAATACAAGTGAAGATTTCTCAAAGACAATCCCCACTTTCACTGTGTTTTGCTATGACAATAAATAAAAGTAAAGGACAATCATTGGAGCGTGTTGGTTTATATCTTCCACGTCCAGTGTTTAGTCATGGCCAGCTCTATGTTGTTGTATCTAGAGTAAAAAGTATGAAGGGGTTGAAAATTTTGATTTGTGATAAAGAGAAATGAGTCTGTACAACCACTACTAATGTGGTTTACAAAGAAGTTTTACAAAATCTATGATGATACTAAACATCTGTCAACCTGGCAACGTCTGTTGGGTATAATGGAGGAACTGTTGTTAGGAAATGTTTGTTGGAAAGCAATACAACTTTTTGAAAGTATCTGATACTTGCTCTGCATTAAGCCTATCCTGAGAACACATGTTGTTAATAACATTATTCTCTTAACATCTGTTTACTAACCTTTGTAATTTCTGTTGACTGACCTTTTTAACATGGGTTGACTAACATCTGATAGTTACTATCTATCCATCTGGCAAGCTCTGTTGGAGATAATGGATGACAGTTTTTAGTAAAGTCTGTTGGAAAGCAACAGAAGTTTTTAACAGTTAATAGACAACGGTGGTTTGCTATCAACATAATGGAATTGCTCTTGAATAAACCTATTGATCATTACTTTATATCAATTTTGTAAGTCTGCACTAATTATTTTTTTACTCTCTATCAATATGTGTTATGCATGGTTTTCTAAGAAACGACCTATGTTTGCACATGAGTCTTACCGCTAGTATCTATAATATCTATAATAAATGAAACCTTGGGGGACACATGCCACCCTATGGTTGATGCCAAATAAGCAGACACATCATCATACATGTGGCATAGCTCAAAATCAAGGATTGGAGAAGCTTATTTTGTACGTTTCATATTCTCTCTCTCTCTCTCATTCAATCATTAACATTCTACTGGTATGCGAGTATTAGAGAGAGAGAGAGAGCGTATAAGGAAAGTTTCATATAGACTCTTTCTTTCTCAATCTTCGTTCTTTAGAGATATAGGGTTTCTCCATCATCGATCATTCATCTGTCTTGATAATCAGATGTTTCATTAGCATGGTTCATATCACAATTCACAAGCAAGAAGGTTAGATTCTCCAATTTTTATTCATTTTTTCAATCGATAATCTTTATACGAACTGTAATAGATTATTCGTGAAACCCTAATGTTGATTTAATATATGTTGGTTCATCGATTAGGGTTTTTTTAAAAACCCAAACTTTTTCATCTAATCGATCTGTTGTTTCTTCTTGAATATGATGTTTTTATTTTTTTAATCTGATTAAACTTTTATTGAATCTGTTTTCCTTTTCCTTGAATCTGATACTGGAAGCAGACGACGGCAACAAAGTCTTTGTTATATGTGAAGGCCGTAATCGACGTTGGTGATGGTGGTGCCGAGTGTTGACGTAACTGAACCCTAAATCACTGACAGAGACTATATTTATTCGATTGGTAAGATTAAATGGTTTTTAGTTTTAATTTATGCTTTCTTTTCATATCTTCTCTCAATCTTCTTTCACAATCCATTGTTTAGACACAAATCGATCATTCAAACAACATCTTGAACATCTGATAAATCGACGGTAACTACTTCCCTTCTGGTATTACATGTGTACTTTATGTGTTCCTTTGAGATTTTTTTGTTTATAGTTTTTTATTCGAATTCAAACTATGCGATTATGTTCAAATCAGTGATTTCTTTGAAAGAAGGATATCATTGTATTATGAAATTCAGAATTTCTTAGTTATTTGTATGATTTTCGGTCGATCTTTGTTTTCCTCTGTTTTATGTGTACATTGGCTGACTTTTGATTTTCCTTTTATTAGATATACTTAATATAATCGTGTATAACTTTGCTTTTGATCTTTTATTATTTAATTGTTTTGAATGTCGTGTGATTATTTAAAAAAAAGTAAAAAAACATATTGTTTTTTCTATATTATAATCAAATTAAAATTTAAATTGTGACAGTATTTTTGGTAACTTGAAAACGTAAAAATAAATGTGATTTAATTTATTTATTTTTGTATAATTTTCAAATATAACATGCTTCAATCTTTCATTTTTGGTAAGATTTATTATGTTATCACTCAAAAACGTTTTGATAAATTTTGATTGCTTACCTTATAAATGTAGACTATTTATTTGGTAAACATAACAAATTTATGTTAAGATTTTATTTGTTTCCTAATAATTGTTATAGCTTTTAAACTTTATATTTCAATTTTGTTATTTTTTGGAATCTTTTAATTGTTATCTTAAATTTAATATATTTATATATTATAATTAGTAAGTATTTATTTCGTTCCTCATAAGGTACTAAAAAGTATTGCATGTGAATAATAATACCTTGCACTTTGTATATGATAAAACGTAACTAATAGTTATTGTTTGACGGATTATTTATTTACTGTAGTGAAGTGAATGAGCAAGTTATTCTATCATGTGCTTCAATTCATAATCAAAGAAGAATCTTATTAAAACACGAGTCTGTAAGGATGCTTTCTTTTCTTTATTGACCAAACAAGTTTCTTTACACAATTACTCTTAAGAGTTTTTATAAATCTTACAAATTGTTGCAAATTTGTTGCTTTCACATATGGTATATTTTTATTTGTATTTGGCACAAAGCGAAGTCTTATGTCCCTATTAGCATGTTGGAATTAGTTTGTCACTAGATGATTTTGAAAATGCCATCTGCTATAAAGACAGCAATGTAGTTCTTATCGTGGAGTCTTATTCTGCTCTTCTCCGTTTGCTTTTACGAGGGGTAAACACTTGAATACTATATGGGCTGTTTTTTACATATAATTTGTAATATAATTTATTAAGTTTATCCATTTGACCCATTAAAGACAATAAAACCAAAATCAACCCATTTATGGTTAAAGAGGACAAAACCGTACTTGAATGTTTTTTTTTTCTAAAATTGATTTCCTTTTATACTAATGTGTTTTATGTCTTTCAATACAGATTTCATTGGTCACCTAGACGGATTACATGTGTGATTTCTTATAAGTGGCTGGCAATGAGGAATTATCTACTCACATAACTACCATTAAGCGCAGTCATTACGGTATCTTAGATATTCATGTAAAGCTAGCTATCTTTGCTCAGTTAGTTAATGAAGTCCTTGCGTGCAATGTAATGAGAGAAAAGCTAGATGAATATATTGAAGAGCGAAAGGCATTGGCATCAGAAAAACGAGGTGAAGCACTGGAACAAGGAAGAATGAGGAGAAAGATAAAAGAAATGGCAAACGTCACCTCAAATGGCGTTGAACACAATGGAGATGCTTCAAAGAAACCCGCTGAGAAAAAACACACATCTGAGAACAGGTTTCAAGTATTGTTGTTGTTTTAGAGGTGGTATATTCGACCCGTTTACATATGAATGGGTCGATTTGGGTTGAGTTTTACTCTAATGGGTCAAAGTGGTAGTAAATAATTTTGAACATAAATAATTTGTTTTTGGATAAATTTTGCATTTTTTTAAGGTTGAACATGACGAAGTAAACGCGTTGGCTCAACTAATGACTTGGAAGATGGCTGTGGTCAACATTCCTTATGGTGGAGCCAATGGTGGAATCAGGTGCTCACCAAAGGACTTTTATGTGAGTGAGCTTGAGCGCCTTACTCGCGTTTTCATACAAAAGATTCATGATGTTATTGGAGTGAACATTGATGTTCCAGCATTGGATATAGGCACCAATGCCCGAATTTGTACTATTATTGCTGATCACACATAGTTCAATTTACAATAAACAAAATTTCCAAACTGTAGTACTAACTGTTTCGGTATTGTTAGACTGTGGCTTGGATTTCTAATGAGTATTCTAAATTCCATGGCTACTCGCCCGCTATTGTCAAAGGAAAACCAATAGTGAGTATAAGTTAATATATCTATATAGCATGCTATCAATATATTTAAATATTTAGATAATTTATAACAACATTCTAATTACCAGGAGCTCGGTGGATCACTTGGAAGAGAGGTTGCAATCGGTCGTGGTGTTGTTTTTGCTATAGAAGCCTTGCTTGCTGATCATGGGAAGTCAATCAAAGGTGTTAGTGCATACGTCTGTCGACTTCGTCTTGTATCGAGTCTTGTACTAAGAATGTTAGATCAGGGCACGTAGTTCGAGGTTATTAGTAATTCTGCTTGAACAAGGTAATTCCGCTTGAAAGTGTTGGATGTAATTCCGCGTGGAATTAGATTCCGTTTGGAATCTAATCTCGTTTGGAACACCTTTCAAACGGAATTATGAGCCTATAAATACCCTTCAAGCGATATTAGTTGTAACTTTTCCGGTTTGAGCCACGAAGTGCTGCCGAAGTGTCGTCTCGCTGTAATTTGTTATCAAATCAATCATACGACAATTTAAAGTGATAAGCTAGCTGAATTGAACTTGATACGTTTGTTTCCGCCACTCGTATTGAGAAAAACTCTTCTGATCAACTTGTTCGGGTCTGAAAACGATCCTACAAGTGATATCAGAGCTCAGGAGGAAGAGTTCTTACCAATTCAGCTGCATTTTCTGATTTCTACACCTTCTTTTTCAAAATTTATTTTTTTTCACGGTTAAAATCGGCTAATTTTCACACATCTTGTGCGCAACAGTGTTTTAACAAATCCTTGAAAAAATTGGACCTAAATTCGATCTAAAACTGATAAAATCTGTAATTTCATTTGAAAATCAGCTCGAGATGATGATGATGTCAGCAGCATTTCATACGGAATTAGTCCTTAATTCCGCTTGAAACCAGTATTCCGTTTGAAAAGTGTTTTGTTAATTTCGTTTGAGATTGGCTAATTCCGCTTCAGAGTGTTGATTCCGTTTGAGTTGGTTCATACGAAATTAGTGATTCCGTTTCAAGGAGTGATTCCGTTTGGTATTTTCGCACGGAATTATAATTCTGTTTGAAAGAGTGCAATTTCAAACGAAATTAGGGTAATTTCGTTCAAAAGTTAATTCTGTTTGGACCGTATAATTTCGTTTGAAAGGAATTCCGTTTGAGGAAGTAATTCCGTTTGAACAGGACTGTTTTGAGATTTTCTTGAAAACCGAATCATGGAAGAAGAATTTTACAACGCATTTGCTACTCCAGTTACCCCGATTACTCTTGCACAGAACACAATGTTGGAAAATGAAACGGGGACTATGCAAAAACCGCCTAAGCTCATGAACATCGAGGAGTATAAAGGTTGGGAAGGACGGTTTGAAAACTGGGTTCAAGCAAATTATTTAGATGCTTGGGAATGCGTAGAGACGAAATATGTTAGAACGACGAATGATGACGAAGAGGTAGTTGCAATTAAAGATATGAGTGCTGATGATAAAAAGAAATACAAAAATGAAAAAATGATGTTAAGCCTTCTACAACAAGCTGTGAAAGAAGATATCTTGGTGTTATTGCAACATAATGGAAGTGCCTATTTGATTTGGAAAGCTTTAAAATCAAAGTTTGTTGGAAGTCAAGAGATGGTTAAAAACAAAAAGTCACTTCTGAAGAAAGAGTTTGATCTGTTTCGTGGTTTGAAAAATGAGAGCACAAAGCAAATCATAGAAAGATATTGCAATCTATTAGCAAACATGAAGAGATTGAGCATCAATAAAGAAAATGAGGAATTGATTGAAAAGCTAGCTGATGCGTTGCCACACGAAACTTGGGGCACATATCTCATGATGTTAAGGAACAAGAAAGGATTTAGTAGTCTAAGACTGAGCAAGTTTATTGAAAAGATTGAGGCTCAGGATATGGAACAGAGAAAGGTCTTAAGAATGAAAGATTTTGATGGTGAACAAGACATTGGACTTTATTACAAAAGTGGTGTTAGTGATAAAGCCACCAACATGTCACCAAAGATCGAAACTGCATTCAATGCTAAAGGTTCATCAGGAAGTTCATCCAAAGGATCAAACAGCAACACAAGTTTGTCATCATATCCGTCATTTGATCCGAACTTTTCAGCAACCAAGAATGGCAAGAAGCTACAATGCAACATTGTATTGAATCTTGAGAATGATCGGGATTATTCTGAAGAAATTGCGAAAAGTCACATGTCTTTGTTGGGGACTGTTTTAGAGTCTTATGCTAGTTTTGTTGCAGGTCGGATCGGGAATCCAATGCTTACAAAAGAGGATTACGATCAGATTGATGCTGAAGAGATGGAGTTAATGGATATAAAATGGTGTTTGGCTAGTGTGTTGAGACGAGCTGAGAAATTTAAACAGATCACATGAAGAGATGATTTTCGTGATGCATGTGTTTCTAATTTGGGTTTTGATAAATCTAAAGTTACTTGTTTTCATTGCAGGGAAAAAGGACACTTCAAGAGGGAGTGCACTAATCGCGAAGCAAGTGGAGCTCAAAATCCGTTCAACAAAAATGACTACTACCGGAAAGCTATCTATCATCAAGTTGCTCAGCCACATCAACAAGAACCACAAGTGGCACATGGTAGAAAAATAATAGAAGAGTCTTCAAAGAGAGCATGTTTAGTGAACCAAGAAGATAAAAAATCATCAAAAGATTTCAATTGGGACAAATATGTTTCAGTTGATAGCAAAGCATGTTTGATTAATCAAGATGATGAAAAATTACCTGAAGGCTTTAGTTGGGAAAAATTCAGTTGGGATGATTACTGTCCGGATAAAGAGATTTTAAAAGCAAAAGCTTTTGTTGCTCGAATTGAAGAAGACAGTGATGATGATACTGATTATTATGCGAAAAGAATGGTTGCTCACTTGAAAATGATGGAGGAAAGTGACAGTGAAGATGAAAAAGCTAAAAAGAAAAAGAAAAAAAATAAAAACACCGGTTAGCAGTGATGATGAAGATGTTCCGGTGATCAAAAGAAAGGTGCAAGAAGTTCCAGCTTTCAAGATTGATGAAGAAGCTGATGCACGAAAGATTCCAGTGAATTGTGAAACATGTGAGGTTATGAAGAAGAAGAAGAAAAACAGTGAACTGATTAACAACATGAACAGATTGAAGGAATCTTACGATGTTTTGAATAAAGCAATGAATCAATACAATCAATCCAGTGAAGAGCAAGCAACAGCAATGAAAACACTTCAAGGAGCTTTTATGATAAAGCAGAAAGTGGTGAACAATTACATTGAGAAGTGTGCTGTGCTAGAACAAAAACTGGAAACTCAAAGAATTGAAACTGAAAGAGTTAATCGATTGTTAAAAAGTTACTCATGTACTTCTTATGTCATTGACAAGATTTATCCAACTGTTGAAGGCATGAAGGTTTTTCATGAAGAGGAAGTTTCTGAAGACAAGAGTTCTGAAAAGAAGAAGGATACTAAAATGAAAGATTCTGGTAAGAAACACAGTGCCAGTTATAACAAGTGTCCACCCCCGCTTGAAAATGGATATTCACCACGAAATCCAAATTCAGAAAGAGTAAAAAAGGAAACAAATTTACAGTGGAAGTCGGAGTTTTCAGTTAAACTGCCAGAAAGTATTGATGTTATTTTTACATCGTCTGACACTGATCAACAATCTCAATTGATGAAGAAAGTGGTGGATCAGGTGTTAGATAACGATGAAACTGAGGAGTCAAAGTCGGAGTCTATGTCAGAGTCAAAGTCTGAGTCCAGCACTCCGAGTCAAACCGACAAACAGGGCAAAAGGGTTTACAATAAAGAATTTCTTCTATCAAAAGCTAATTTGAATGACGAAACATTCAAAGTTGCATATACATTGAATGATTCCGACAAATTATATTCTGATGAGGAATTTCCAATAAGAGGTGTCAAAAATGAAATGATAAAAAAGGTTTTCAAACTAACAGAAATTAATATTTCTGAAATAAAAGATGTAAATCTTTCTGAAAAACCTAAAAAGTACACCTTAAGAGTTCAACAAAGAGAAAACAAGAAAAAGGGTTACAGTTCTGGTTCTGGTTATCGAAAGAAACCAAACCATAACGGTAATTTCAAAAAGAAAGGCTTGGGTTTTATTCCACCAGAAAATTATAAAAATGAAAAATATGTTCGAGATTTTAAATCGAAAATGATATTTATTTCAAGTACATCTTCTGCAGAGGAATAAAAGAGTCCATTCTGGAAGCAATCTAACAAAGAGTTCCTTGCCAATAAGTAAGAATAGATGAAGTTTGCTGATCAGATGAAAGAAATAAGAACCTGTTTTCAATGCAAAACAAGTGGTCATATTGCCAAAAATTGTCCCAAGGCAATTCAATCAAAACAGGGAGTTTCTAAACTGAAAGATAAAGAGGTTGTGTTTGAACCACCAATTGAGAGAACTAAACTTTTCAAGAATTCAAAATTTGAAATTGGTGAATGTTCAAAGAGATTTTACAAGAAAAGTGCAAATCTTGACAACCAGAAATGGGTTGTTAAGAAATCTGAAGATGGGTCTAGCAATGATTCTGATTCGTCAAAATCAGAGGAGCTATCTTCTGGCGATGAATCTGATTCCACAAAATCAGAGGAGCCACAGGTTGAGCTAAAAATTGAAACATCAGTACCTCCAATGGATGATGTCAATTTTCCACCATTGAGGGCTGAAAATTTTAAGAAGAAAGTTGGTAAAGTAGAGATTTCAAATCAATTTTTCTCTGATAAGAAAGAATTTGATATTGAAAAAGCTTTTAACCCCAAAGTGCACCATATTTTTGGTAAAATGGTTGACAGGAAAGTCAAAGGGGTGAAAGAGTTCTATGAGAAGAAAATGAAGAAACCAGGTAAGGGCGTTTCGTCTTAGGTTTGTGACTGGGATGGAACATATTATGATGAATGAAAAAGTATGACTTGCCAGAGCTCCCAGGTTGGTAAGCGAGGAGCAGGTATCGGCATTTTTCTTGAGAAATTCACGAAAGTGATTTCGTCTTACAAGTGGTTATTGGTTGGTTACTTACAAATGGTAAATCAGGGACATTAAGTTGTACTTGATTTTCTACAAGTGGTGTTTGGTGTTTGAACTTAAAACTGTTAATTTTTTCAAGTGGTTGAAAGAACAAGGTGTTGAATTGATCCCCTAACCTACAAGTGGTTTTAACAAAACTTATTTTCTGGAAAAACCATTTGATTAAAACAAACTTAAGTGTTTTGAGATCACAATGGGAAAATGTTTTGTTGTGAGGGGGAGTTCTGATTGTTTATGCCAAGTGGATGGCGATTTGAAGTGATTCGATATCAGTTGTCATTTTACTTGTACAGTTTGTTTTCAAAGTTCTTTAAATGTGTTTGAATTTTAGGGGGAGTAAGAATTTATTTTCAGAAAATCCAAAAACATTAGAAAATCTGAAAATGTCAAAAACATGATAAAATACAAAAAGAGTTTTGTTGTATAAAAAAGAGGAAATGATAGTACATCAGTGGACGATCACAGCATGCTAAAGAATTGGAAAGTTAATATGTGATAAACGGTCTCACTTATGATATGCCAGTAGGTTTTCGCACATTTAGTAGATTATGACGAGATATAAAACTAAATTTCAAACTTACTTATATCGTGGGGAACATCTCTCGGATATATGGGTAACCCCCGAAATCTTGTTTGAAAGGTCCCTCTTTCTGAGATACTAGGTCTTTCTGCTCAGTGATATCTGGGGTATTATCCCGGGACTTCTGATTTTGCGGAAGCAATGGCCTAGTCCCCGTATAATACTTTCTGCTTGCTTGAAATATAGCACCACCCTCAGCATAAAAAATGATGAAACATTGAAAAATGCTAATCATGTGCTGTTGAAACAAAAGATCCTCTAAAGGGGACACACCAAAAGTCGAAGCCGTCATCTCTCTGCTGAATGGAAGTTCTGACCTGAGCTCTCACGGTCCTCGCATTTAACCCTTTACAGATATCATCTGTGGTATACTCACTTGTAAGCCTGAATATTGGGATCTGGATACGGGAGTATATTCTGAGGTGGGACACGCGGATAAGTTTAAGTGCTTAAAACATTAATCTCGTATCTCGAAACAGTTGAAATTTGTGTAAAAATTTAAGTGGATCAGTATACTGACAATCTAAGTGAATCGTTTAGAACTTAAAATGTTTAAAGCTTAATGGTGTTGGTGATTTGTCTCAAAAACTGATATGATCCTCTTACGCAAACTCACAAAAATATTGTCTGTAAATATTTCTTTGAGTGAATTGCAAGTTTTGTCCTTTATCTTTAGGTCATTTTGCAAGTTTTGTCCTTTATGTTTAAAGTTGACGAGTTTTGTCCTTTATGTTTGAAAATCAAGCACGTTTTGCCCTTTGGGCCTTAAAAATCAAGCACATTTTGTCCTTTATGTTTAAAAATCAAGCACGTTTTGTCCTTTATGTTTAAAGAATCAAGCACGTTTTGTCCTTAAAAATCAGGCACGTTTTGCCCCAAAGGGCAAAACGTGCTTGATTTTCAAACATAAAGGACAAAACTCGTCAACTTTAAACATAAAGGACAAAACTTGCAAAATGGCCTAAAGATAAAGGACAAAACTTGCAATTCACTCTATTTCTTTACTGCATTTAGTTTTATTAAAAAAAAATCCAAAAAGATTTTTAGTGTGTTTTAGCATAAATTTTGAAAAAATCCAAAAAGATTTTTGACAACTGATGTTGGAGAGCTGATTTTCAAAATTACAAGTTACAAACATGATGATAATAAGTGAGGAGGAGTTTGTTTAAACTGAGAAAAATATTTTGAATATCTTTGCTACAAGTGATCATTAGAAGTTTGTAAATGTTAAATCATGATAGTTTTACAATTGGTTCATCAGTGATTAACATTGTAAAATCCGTTGTGTTTGTATTTACAAGTGGTAAGCATAGAATAAATTTGTCAAATTTTAATTGTGTGAAATTTATTTCTGGGTTAAGAAGTTGTGCAGGATAGCCAGGTTCCTGATTCTGGAGAGCCAGGTTATGATTCTGAAACTGCTGATGCTAATGAACTTAAGGAATCAAGAGATCTGATCAAGAGAATATAAGAGCCAGCTTCAGATCTTGAGAAGAGCCAGATTGTGATTCTGAAATTGAAGATTAGATCAACATTCGAGGGGGAGATAAGTTGATAAAGAAGAAGAGAAAGATTTGAGGATGCTTTACAATGTCAGATACTTCAAAGAAGAGCCCAAAGACTGATAAAGACTGAAGATGTTGAAGACTCGACACTTAAGACTCGTCAACATTCGAGGGGGAGTCTGTTAGTGCATACGTCTGTCGACTTCGTCTTGTATCGAGTCTTGTACTAAGAATGTTAGATCAGGGCACGTAGTTCGAGGTTATTAGTAATTCCACTTGAACAAGGTAATTCCGCTTGAAAGTGTTGGTTGTAATTCCGCACGGAATTATATTCCGTTTGGAATCTAATATCGTTTGGAACACCTTTCAAACGGAATTATGAGCCTATAAATACCCTTCAAGCGATATTAGTTGTAACTTTTCCGGTTTGAGCCACGAAGTGTTGCCGAAGTGTCGTCTCGCTGTAATTTGTTACCAAATCAATCATACAACAATTTAAAGTGATAATCTAGCTGAATTGAACTTGATACGTTTGTTTCCGCCACTCGTATTGAGAAAAACTCTTCTGATCGACTCGTTCGGGTCTGAAAACGATCCTACAAAAGGTTTGACTTTTGTTATTCAGGTATGGTTTATAATGAAATATTAATTTTATATTTCCTGATATTTTAACTATTTTTATAGGGTTTTGGCAATGTGGGATCTTGGGTAGCAAGGATGATACACGAAAGGGGTGGTAAGATCATTGCGGTTAGTGATGTTACTGGAGCTGTAAAGAACCCAAATGGTAAATTGTTTTATGGTAAATTCAACAAATGGAAAAAGTTCGGTTCTAAATGAAAAGGTTTGTGCAGTTATACATGTAGCTTGATTAGTAAAGAATTTGATGTGCACTTGGTGTAGATAATGTATTAAGTGTCATTCGGTTTATTTAGGAGTAATTTAATAAGAAATACTTAATTTGTTACAATTTGTTTTTGTTAGTAGGAGCCTAACTACTTGCATATTTCAATGTACGAGGGTTGTCCCCTCCTAAGGTAATGTACTCATCTTTATCTTTGTAATGCATTCTCTATTTTTTGTTATATATATATATATATGTAGTTTGAAAAGATCATTGTTACTTTTGTTTCGCAAGACAACCATAGTTGTTGGGTTGGTAATGTTGTATGTTGTTGGTTTTTGTGTTGATATAGTTACTGGTGAGTTTGGTGGCTTCCTTCCTTTCGTCTTTACAGTTGTATGCATCTTATATGCTGGTCTTTTTGTGAAGGATATGAATGGTCCTATGCAGCCATGATGGATTATGTTCCGTGTCGATGGCTATAATGATGATTTGTTTGAGTTCAAAGAAAGCTGAGTATTTGTGTCTATTGGCGGGGCAACTGAGGTACTTTACTTTCAGAAGGCAATTTCTTAGTATGCAGCTATAGAGCACAATCTTTTATATACAAAGAAATAATATATTTACATGTGATGTTTGATGGGAGAACTACGACTTCACTACATTATGTGACACATATCTCTGATATATTATGTCATATGTTATCTCTTTTTACAGGCTATGATCCATGTGTGAAGATGATGGTTATGATGCATGTGTAAAGATGATGACAACATAGATCACATAAAATTCATGTAAGAAATTATATGAGGTATTGAACCGAGAGCTTCCAAATGATAATGATATAGTTGAATCTCTCAAGTTATGTTCAAGGTATTGAGGCGAGAGCTTCCATTTATAAATTTTCTCAAGGTGTGTGCATGTTTAGTGTTTTCTTTATCTAAAGTTTTGATTCTTATAATCAAGAAGCATACACAAATGAATCAATTTTATGCAGCACATGTTAGAAATGTGATTTTTATATTATTTTTTTCATACATGTAAAGGTTGATATAGAAGAGAGCTCAATATTTGCAATGGCAAGTGCAGAGATTCTAGGAATCGTACCAACAATCAAGATTTACAAAAAGAAGGTAAACCAAATTCCGTGTAGAGAAGTGGTGGAATTGTCTGTTCGCCTTTACAGCTTCTAAATCAATCCAATGGTCATCTGTTGGCGAAGGGCAGAATTGTAATTTCTCCACCCTCCAATCATCGTTGTAAGGCGTAATGGTAATTGTACGTCTTATTGACTTTTTTAAGCTACTCTTGGGTGGTAGAATATGTACTATGTAACTGTAAAGAATGTTCACATATGTCGTAAATGAGAATCGGTATGGGTATCAAACATTGATGCAGAGATGTTCACTTCCTTCGGTGACAATTGTGAACTATTTTATTAAACTTTTTAAAGCTAAATATTACTTGAATAATCATTATAAAAGTTGATTATATTGATTTTGGCTTTTTAAAGTTATTATTATTGAAGGGTATTTAAAACATTTGGTTAATGGTTTGAAAAAATCGAACTGTTGATATTTTTGCTTCTATCATGGTTTACTACTACTGGCACAACTAAATCTATATATTGCATTACATATTCAGTCGTTTCTTGCTGTCGTTCCTTTTATCGTCATTGGATATAGGTACATTATGCTAATATAAAAATACATTTAGCTTAAATTCTCATTCAAGACTGTCGCTAAAAGTTTCATTGTCTTGTAGGGACGATGCTGGCCGGCTTGTGCGTACAGAGAGATTAAGAACCAAAGATATAACCCACAGGGTAAAAATGAAAAATTACTGGCAGGTAAGCGATTTATTAATAAATAATTTTGTCACATTTGGCATTTATGTTGAAGTAGAGGATCTTTTGTGTGAAAAAAAGTAGTTATATTTAAATTATTACATAAAAAGCTGCTTTAGAATAGAAAATGTGAAGTCCGGATTATTTTGTAACCCAAAGAAAGCAGAACCTCGCACTGATAATAAATATGTGTAATGTTTCGTTTTTAAAAGCATTAATTGGTATATTTTATTGTGAGTCCTAAGTAGAAAGTGTCATACTTAAAAAATAAAGTGCAACAAAAATGCCATATTTTTATTGTTTTTAAAGTGTAACTTAAATATAAAGTGTCTTGAAATCATAGAAATATTTATAGGAAAATATTTTGTCTTTGTGAACTGTTTGCCTCCCAATGAACAACATCAAATTACTCCAACTTTTCATTGTAGTAATTTATTCACTGGATCTATGCTGATACATAACGAATTTCATGAGTATACGAATTTAAAATTGGATACCGAAGGAGTTCACAATGATAACATTAAACATTTGCCATATAATCTGGATACATCAAGTGCACATAGTCAAAGTGTCTAAAATTATTGTCTGTTTGTTCTATTATATTTGATAGCATTAAATATTTGTTCCGATTATACGTTTTCATCAATTGAAACTAAAAGTTGTGTGCTCTAAGCATGAAAGGTTAGCTTCATTATATTCACTTGGAATGTGTATTGTCATCAAATTAGTCATATAACTTGATTTGAGGTATGTAAATTTTGGATGTTGTAGTGGTTATATGAGATTTTTCGTCAGTATCGACCTGTTTACTTATGATCTATGCGTAGCTTAATTCGGGAATTCTTTAATTATAGTTTGAGAAAAGTGACTACTGGCATTATGTAGATATAACGCGCATGGCTAGGCTTTAAAAAAATCTACCCAGTTCTATTATAAATGACATAATACACATGGACACCAATATGCTTTCGATTACAAATGCTTTTTGGGTAGGAAATACCTGAGTTATAAGAGCATAAACAAAAATGGTGCTATATATCTTCTTTAGTTTGTTATATATATATTTTGTTTTTTTTTTTTTTTGAAAAAGCAAAGATGCTCCATTTGTTATTGACTTTCACATGTTAACTAAATGTTGGTGCAGCAAAAGAGGCGTGTGAGAAGAAGCTGGATGTGGTAGGATTCAGACGAATACGATCAACTGCCTGACACAACAACATATGCTGATGACTAACTCCGCTAAAACGCTATCAACAATTCTAGCAAAGTTAAGACCACCACCATGCCAAAAGTATGCCAAGAAGCCAATACAGGTCAACTACCAATCTTATACATGTCTCTTTTGCTACCCGCAATCAGGTCGGGCTGGATCCGTGTGTAGTGGCATTGGGGGCGACCAGTTTCGTTATGAAAAGCAGAAAGCAAGCACATGGAAGTTTTTCAACTGGTATTGGTCTACATCAAATTAACCATTGGGTCAGCAAGGGAACCATTGGAGGAGGCCTACTTCCATAAGATCATTTTGCCCTTTTATAAAAAAATGAAAGTTTTTTGTTATTATTGTTTGCTATCTTCTTTTTTTTTTACATTTCTTCGCTTTTTACACATTGGCTACCATAGCTGCTATACTTTTCAATTTGTACTTGACTAAATTTCATCATTTATACTTATACATTTAAATGTGTATCTACATTTCATGTTGAAATATGGTAAAAAAAAAAGCCTACAGAAAAAAGTACTTTTCGAAATTACCTTAGGAACATGATAACATGACATGAACCTACACGAAGTTAATAGGTTTCGTGTTTAACTTTAACAGGTTTCGTGTCTATAACAAGTCGACATGATAATACCTGTTTAATTTCGTGTCGTGTTCGTGTTTACCTATTTCGTGTTCGTGTCTTAACAATACGACCTGTTAAGACTTAAGACCATTATACAATACATGTTAAGACCTGTTAATGGCTAAATATTAGATATGTAGTAACAGGTCGTGTTTGTGTCTTAATAGGTTGTATGATACATTGGTAATTTTTTCGGGTCTTAACAAGTGGCTTCGTGTAACCTGCTAATTATCAGGTTCGTGTTTGAAAAATAATATGGTTTCGTTTAACCCGCGTATTAAGCGGGCATTAACCTAGTTCAAACTTATAAAGTGAACTTAATTTTGGACTGAATGCACGATAGGAATATCTCCAAGTCAACTTGATCCATTTACAAGGGTGGTAAGATTTTCGTATTGTTTACAACTAGTTATTTTCCGTCCGCGCGTTGCGGCGGGACCCAATGACTACAAAAGGCGTGTCAGCAACGGCAAACAGATACCGAATATCAAAACATAAATAAAATGACATGGTAAGGATAGTCACTCCGTCATAAAAAACGATTTTAAATAACCTAATATATAATAATAGGACTCACACGTCCTACACGTTGGAAATTCGGTTGTTTTCAGTTCAGTTATTACGGTGCTAACACTTTAAAATATGGATGAGCTCGGTACCGGTAATGGCAGTGAAAGTACCGATCCAGAAAATCATCGAAATTAGGTACCGGCATCGAAAATGCTCGGTACAATACGGTATGGTATTTGAAGGTAAAAATCAATAAATACAGGTATGGTGCTAGACCGGTGTCGAACCGAAAGTAACGATTCTGAAAACGCCAAAAGGTGGGTACCAAATTGGTACCGAAAATGATTTGGTATAGTAAATTTGGTACCGATACGATACCGGTTCGTTTACAGGATTTGATACGATTTGCTCATCAATATTCTAAATATCCAAGTTAATTTTACATGCTACAATTCATTCATTACAGAAAAAGACAAAAAAGAAAGCAAAATAAGTTGTTATGTATATAAAACCTCATTCAAACGAAATACAGTTTACTTACTGTGTGTATGAAAAGTAATCTAAACGGTGCAATTACTTGCATTGCTATGTTGCTACAGGATTTGATGAGCTCGTTACCAACCGGTACCGAAAATACTGGTACCGAAATCCCCAAAAGTGGGTACCGGTACCGAATATACCTAGTATGGCACGGTTCGACACCGGTCGGTATTGGTACGGCACCGGTATTTGAGGGTAAAAACCGGTGAATACCTGTGCGGAACCGGTACCAAAAAAACACCGGTTTGGTAAATTTGAGACCGGTACCTATACCCGATACCATTTGCTCATCTCTTAATCATGTTACTAATTATAAATACTGTATTTGAGGGTAAAAATCGGTGAATACCTGTGTGGAACCGGTACCAAAAAAACACCGGTTTGGTAAATTTGAGACCGGTACCTATACCCGATACCCGATACCATTTGCTCATCTCTTAATCATGTTACTAATTTTAAATACTGTTCATTCTGTTTCTTTTTTATCATATAGTAATTGAGTCAGATACAATTTCATTGATAATTTCATTTTTTATAATAAAAAAAAAGGTTAGGCATACATCCAAACAAATATATTATCAATAGAAGATTTGGGTATTTGTATTTAGTTTACATAAAATATTTAAAATTAAAAAAATTATAAGGTATAACATTATCAGGGCCGTCTTTGAGGGAGTGTGAGGTGGGCGACGGCCCAGGGCCTAGTCTTCCCGAGGGCCCGGATACATATTTTTATTAAAATTTTATTATATATATATATATTGAATGAATGAATAAACTAATAAGAATACCGTAAATGAGTGAAATGTGTTATGAATGCATCCTTTATTAGTGACTACCCACATTTCTAACTCCTATGTCACATTTATGTTTGTATTAATGTTATAGCCTCTATATATAGTGGCTCATATATTTTGTATGAGAGATATTAATAAGAAATTCATCTCCCATTCTATCATTCTCTTCTATACATTGCTAATAGGTTCTAGTTATTACACAACACGTTATCAGCACGAAAGTGCTCGAATCATCATTGGTTTTAATCGTTGATTAAAGTCTCGGTTGACCCATGTCGTTGATGATGTTTTGTTGATAAAAGTTTTGGTGGCCCGAGGTGTTTCCAACGAAGATTGGATTTCGTAGACATGGCGATTGAAAAGTGATGGAGATACTATTTCCTTTAGTTATTTCAAGGTAAGTTTTTTTTTACCACCATCATGTTTATCTACATAAGGTACTACTCTTATACCTATATTGTTTCTTGTTGAATATGCCTTATCTTTTCAACTTGATTTTACCATGATAAGAATAATCGTTAACCAGAATGAGATTTTTGAAAGTCGGTTGAACAGGTAATGTTCAAATCCTACTCATAATTTTCATTTTCATTTTCATTTTCAATGAGCTTTTCTAGAATAAATGATCATCACGATATTGAAAAAAAATAGGAAATATAAGTTTAATATATACATGGACACTTGTTACAGAAACCCGATGAGAAAATACTTGTTATTAATTTATTAAGTCTAATCTTATCTATTTGCTAGTTATATTGCAAGCTTATTCCTTGGTTTAGAAATTGATATATAGTTTGATAAAAAAAATTTATGCATGTTTAATAGATAAACCATGAAAAGAAAAGTTGTATTATGATATCCATGATCTTGCATTTACTTGTTGATTATATTATTTATATATATTTTAAAGTTATATATATTATTTAGTTTTAATTAATATAGCATAAATTCAATTAAAGTTCTAATATATAACTTATGAGTGTGGATTGAATATTATTAATTATAAAATTAATTCCGATTTCCTCATCATTAATTCATGTTGATGTATATTTACCTATTTTTTTTTTTCAATTTACGAAATGAGTAAATAGTAATTAAATAGCCTTTTATTGTTGTTCTAATAAATTGTTTTTATTATATTTTATGGTTAGTAAATAGTAATTAAATAGCCTTTTATTGTTGTTCTAAATTTTATACAACAAATTACGTTTCAAAGAGACATTACAAATTATAAATCATTATGTGCTTTTATTATTATGGTTATGAGTTTTGATATCATTATGTGCTTTTATTATTATGGTTATGAGTTTTGATTGGTCCATTATGATGACTACCAAAATACAATTTGTATTAAAAGGTGATGTCTAATAATTATATTTGAAGATAATCATTAGTGTAATTCTGTTAATGAATTTACAATAATGCACATATTTATATGATAATATGTTATAATATGACAACTACTTAGTTAATTTTGTTGTATATCATTGTTATTGCAATTGTATAAGCCTTTTAGTTGCTATTTGATATTTAAATATGTGATTTGATTCTATGAAAAATTTGTGTGGTAAAAGATATTATTTGCAAATTAACATGACACTAAAATTCTCAAGATGCCTGTTATATTTTCTTGAACAACAAAATTTATTAGTATAAGAAAGCTCGTTTACGAGTAATAAAGATTCATATGTTATTATATGATCGAGAAAGTTGATAGTGACATTTGTTTATGTTTTAAACTATAATGACAAATATGTGTATATATGATATACTTGTGATCTTTAATATTCTTTTTTTCTAGACATGACAAGAAAATTAATATGAGCTTAATCTCTTTAACACTCACACACACATATATGTATACGTATAATGTCTCAGGATTGTGTGTGATTTATATATGTAATTGATATGCATATAAATTATGAATAATTAACATGCATATAACTTGCTTATGGGTAGATATTACGGATTTCATTTGTTTAGCAATACTTCTGTTGGTCTCATTGTTTTAGATAGCATATATGTTATATGTATTGCCTTTTGACAAGTTAAATGTGCTAAATAAATTAATACAAATTTCATTGGTAGCTGGTTACCAAAACAACTACGCTGAGATAAACATTGTTATGCTTTAGTGATTTGATATTTCAGCTTGTTACAATGCTATGCATAGTCAACATAATTAATTGTATGGTTATTCTTCTAATTGCTTGTTGTTGCTAAACAAATATTAATAGACATTGATATAGTCATTAGAAATGTGCCCTCACATGAAAATGATGAAAAATAGCTATGAAAATAATTAGTGGACTTTAGCTTAAGTAAACTACTCTAATGTTATTTCCTTAAATAAATAGATAATAATTCATTTGAGTTAGTGTTGATGCTCACATGAATCCTAAATCAATGATGAGAACCCGAAGTTCCCCCAAATGTATACAAAGTCTCGTTTGTTTTTAATAATGATTTTTCAAATTCAACCCAAACTTTAGTTCATCGCACTTGGCGTTTTTGGCTAACATATAGCCTAGTGATGGAAAACCTTATGAATAGTACATGTTTTCCCTCTAAACAAAGGCTAAAACTATAATATTTCACGTGGTAGAGACGCTATTGATACTATTTCACTTGTTAATAGTATATTAAATGCTCCAGAAGAGCATCGATAGTTTACCCGCTGAAATCGAATTTTGTAATTCATAATGCATCATTTTCTAATGTATACCGAAGAAATTTATTAAGTTTCCACTATGTTTGAATGAAAAGTCATCACCTTGGAATAGTGTAAAAGAAAATGTACTAAATATCTAAAATATATCATATAGCAAATATGGCCAGAATACTATATTAGAAGTTACTAGAAATGATACTAATTTTCCACAATATTCCATTAAATCAAATATGGTGAGTAACCAGAAGTTACTAGAATATTTATACGTTCACCACATGGCATGACCAAATAGGTCATCAAGATAGCATCATGATATGCTAAACAATCAAACATGCTAACCGGTACCTTAGCACCTCTAAGTAATCTAAAAACATTGCTCCCAAAATGGCTTATCATATGTCTAGTTAGTTTTTTTTGTGGCAAATAAATCTTTATGCCCTTCCAAACAATAGACTCCTACAAACAATCCCTCTTATATGGGACCATTGAAATGTACAGTTGTGTGGATTGTGGCATTCATACATGGTTACATGTGAGTTTTTAGCTACCCGTATGTAGCATATGCCCAACACTATGGAACGCTGTTTTTTTGACATGGTTTAACACTGTTCTTTGACAACCCAATTGTAGGGACCATTGTTGGGCACAATGTGAAATATAGTGAGAGGCATACGTAGTCGAGACGGAATTCGTCGATTGATTATATCAATTCAAAACCAACTGCTTATCACAAATACTCCCCATTGCAACTGGTCTCCTGAAGAGAACCAAGTTTCCATTTTTTTAAATATTTTGTTGTGCAACCTATGTACCAATAGCACCACCATAACATATAAAATGGGATATGTACATCGTATTCCCAGTCTTAGGGGGAGACAAGAAAATGAAAGACTGGTAACATAAAAAAAATGCATCATCTTATCTATCGACCCCTGAAGTGGTCAATGCAAATCTGAAGTCCAAAAGAAAGAGTGTGTATTTGCAAATAATAACAAATGAAATACAAGATGCATTCACTAACACAAATAAGGTGACAAAGTCACATATACCAGCTTAAACTTATCTGCTTGAATGGAAGTACTCACAAAATGATTATCATATTAATAAATTGTGAGAGATAAATTGGTTCCAAAAAGATAAAACCCACAAACATAAAAAGAGCAGAGTAACGCAGTTGGTGTAACCCCAAAAGAGGTGGCACACAAAACACCATAAGTGGTTGCATACAAAACCCAAGAAGTGGTTGCATACTAAACCTTAAAGAAGGTTGTTGTCAAAAGCCCAAAAGAGGCTAATGGAGTTCTAAAAGAAACTCTAGTACCATACAAATATGAGATCGCGATGAATTATGTACAAAATAAGTGCAATATGGAACCGTAATGAAACACGTGTAAAATGATATATTTGATTATGCTATAGCAATAGATGTAATCGATGAAAAAAAAGATTACATATATAGAAAGTGTGCAAGAGTGTACGCACACAAATAGCCAAAATGGCTACATGACTTAAGGTTGAACTAAATTTGCTCGACAAACTAAACGTTTTCGAACCAGCAGTTCGAACACCCATAGACGTCAAACCAGTTGGTTATAAATGAGTGTCTTTAAATAAAAGGAAACGTAAATAATGAGTTTTTGCGATGTAAGGCACGCATTTTAACATAAAGATTTTTCCCAAATCCCAGCAGTTGATTACGAGGAAACGTATACCCCTGTAGTGGATACGATAATCTTTAGATGTTTAAGCGGCCTCGCAATCTCAGAATGACGTCAGATAAAACAACTTATGGATGTCATCACCGTATACATGTACGAGACAATTGCAAATGACATCTGTATGAAAACCCCTGAAGGATTAAAAAATGTTCAAAGCATTATGAAACAATAACCCCACATCTGTTATATATATGAATCTTAAAGGAAACTACTCGTATATGGTACAGTCGACTATACTCTGAAAAGAGAGATATAATTTTGATAAAATGAGCTACATCTATTTAACAAGATGTCACTCGTACAGTGATAATGTAAACATCTTCGAGAGGGAACTCTCAAACTAAAGAGGAAAATTTTGAATGACCTTTACAAAGTGTAGTTATCCTCGACCTGTAGTTTCGAGTATATATGTACTATTTTTGCTCATCAATCTGACTACATCTAGAAGATGTTATATAGAAAAAGCTCATTCGTTGAGTACATGAACGATTGTCTGATCGCTTGACATAGAAAAAATATTCTTATCAACCCCAAGAAAAGGATGTTGAACTACTTAGTCAAGAAGTACCATACTTAGTTGCAATCAGAGCATTGACGTATCTTGCAAACAAGACGACATCTGATATTACGTTGTATTGGTAAGATTACAGTTCTAATCTCAAATGTTGCACTCTTTTTCCCTTCACTAAGTTTTTCCCATTGGGTTTTTCTTGGTAAGGTTTTTAACGAGACAACATAACTGATCCAGTAGTATCAGTTTATCTTATAGGTCCCGAAGTACTAATTTAACATCATCATAAATCATGTTGTTAATTATGTATAATGCGTAGTGCACTCTTTTCCCCTAGCTACGGTTTTGTCCCATTGGGTTTTCCTGACATGGTTTTTAACGAGGCAGAATTATAAAGCGCATTAAATAATTATTTGACATATTTACAAATTCGAGACACGGGATAGTTCCACAAGAACACAATGGCGTCCTGGGTTATGATTGATATATATTAGACTCGCATAGAGTTCGATCTCAATCCAGATACAAGTTATGAAGGTCTAAGATTTCAGCATATTTAAGAAGTATGTAGATTAGAGTTGATCAAGAGAAGCTCAAGCTGTACTGTATGAAGACAAAGTAGACAACAACACCCAAATCAAAGAAGACTACACCAAATATCAAGTCAAGCAATTGTCACAGAAGATTGGATTCAACATCATCAAGATATACAAGTAAAATTGAGGGGGAGTAACGTACCCATAATATACACAGTGTATGTACACTTTTTATTTAATGAGGCAACATACCTGATCCAGAAGTATTAGGGGGAGACAATACGCGCTGCACTCTTTTTCCCTTAGCTGAGGTTTTGTCCCACTGGGTTTTCCTAGCAAGGTTTTTAACGAGGCAGCATCACCAAGCGTATTAAAGAATAGTATATCATAATGTGGATAGTCAAGGGGGAGTGTTATGAATGCATCCATTATTAGTGACTACCCACATTTCTAACTCCTATGTCACATTTATGTTTGTATTAATGTTATAGCCTATATATAGTGGCTCATATATTTTGTATGAGAGATATCAATAAGAAATTCATCTCCCATTCTATCATTCTCTTCTATACATTGCAAATAGGTTCTAGTTATTACACAACAAAATGATATAAATAAAACAAGCCTTCTTATATGACTCTAGCCCAAATCCAACATAACATGTTGTGGGCCTCAACCACATAAGCAATCATATCATTTCATCCATGACAAAAAAAAAACAATTCTATTATATGCATTAAATCTATTATAAATTACAAATTTTCTTCTGAACTTGATATGATTAAATCATAACTTATTTATTTTAAATGTTAACTTCTTAATATTTGATTTTTTTTTCTGAAAGAGCTGGTTGAACCTATATAAGAGACATTTTCATATCTATACATAGTATTTGTTTTTTCTTTGGGTTCATTACAATTATTGTCGCATTATAGTCTATAGGCTTTTTACACCTGAGTTATCGGCGTTATATTCTAGGGGCCCGATTTTTTTTCTCGTCTTGGGCCCAAAAAATTTTCGAGAATTTCGAAGACGGCCCTGAACATTAATTAGGGACTGAGCAATGAATATGACTAAACCAACAAAAACCAAGTGAAGGAGAAATATAATTGTATTTTTAGATAATTATTTGATTTAGTTTTTCAATAATTTCACTCAAAACGATTTTATGGGTTATAGATTATTTGTTGTTTTCGTTAAAATCACTCGAAACCATTTTATAGCAAGTATGTATCAACTTTTTGTTGGATTTTCGTGTAACTTCTAGAAAATAATTTTTACTCAATTTGTCAAACAAACTGAACGCAGCGGAAAACATGTACACGAGGTTCGGTTCTAAACCGTTTCCACCAGTGATCTCATTACAATCAAAATAGGTTAAAATAAAATAAAAGAATCGTGACATCCAAGAAAGACACCTTGGTTCAACGAACGATCTCGCTAGATGATCGTTGACCACGAAATTTGATTTGTTCGCTTGAAACGATTTCAAACGAAATCTAAATCTAAAGAAAATAAAGTTCAAAACATTACCTTACGCGTAATCGAAGAAACAAAAGGGTTTATTTACTAGCCAAAAAAAAACTTCAAAAGGAATCTACTCCTTCCCTTTTTTCTGTTTGCGACGACCCATAATGAAGAAAACCACCAAAGTTGATGTTTCGTATCCTATTTGATGTTTTGCTTCTTTTAAACCCTTTTTGAAAGCTTGCACACCTTCAAGAACAGATGCTCTGTATATATATCATTATTAGAGTTCCATTTGAGATTACTATGGGAGTTTATTATATAAAAGATATACATATCTTTTATTTTAAAGCAATTGTATTCTAAACACAATTCCTCCATAATTATCTCATAATTAAAACAATTGTCTATCATTTTAATTATCTAGATAATTAACAATATATATATATATATACGATTGATTATAATTAACAAATTAATTATAATATTAAATCGGCTCTCCGTAATTATTCTAAATAATTACTCGTTTCTTTCATTACGCTTATTATTCCGTGATCCGGTGATTAACGATTAAAACACTGTTAAATGTTCGTTGCCCAAAGTGTAACTCTTTGGGTCGTACCTTGACGGCAACATTAAATTATAATCGACAATTGAACATCATATCCAACAATCTCCCACTTGGTCGATTGGCCGATTAAGTTTCAATGTAGACAATAGTGGGTGCCTAGCTGTATCATATTTCCCCCGGCAAGGTATGACATATTTATGTCAACTAATTCTTTGCACTAATCAGTCCGTTGGTTATGCAAATACTATAGCCCTGGTTATCGACTCATTTATCCCTCTGTATTGAACACTTGTTGAACATGAGACATGGATCCAATTCATTCTCATATATTATTCAACCATTTCTAATTTCGTTCCTGATTTGAAGTGGTTTATCAAACTACTACTAGTTCGAGCGTGGCCACACGTTTAACACCAGTTCAAACCAACGAAAGGCGCCAGAGTGTTCCTCTCCTAAGTATAGAAGCACAGATCCCTTTGGCTACAAACAACTCCCACTAAACTTCAGATCATTCCCAAAACTATCCTTATTACTGCCAGTTACGTACAGCGTTAGATAGAATCAAAGAGCAACCATTCGTTTAAGTTAGTTCTAGTATGTACCGCAGGTCTAAGGATACAATGATCGTACCTATTCAAAATGTCTTATGACTAAGATCCATAAAGATCATTTTGAAACGAGTTACGCCCAATATGATTCAACTAATCATATCAGTGAATATGGTTCTCAACACTTTGAGTATCCATTATATGGATCAATCATCTAATTCACAATAGTCTTTTACCAGATTGGTTCTCACGAATCTGATAGACTACGGACATTTTAGAATACAATATTCATAGATACTTTATGTACTAATATTTGAACACAGATATAATAGTTTAAAAGACATCCATTAAATTCAAATAAACATAAAATACTGTTTACAGTTCAAAATGTACCAAATTACTAAATTACAAAATCAGATCCATTGTCTAGCATATCTAAGACCTATACTATCTGCATGCTTCTCGTGTCTCACTTAAGGTATAGGCTTAGTAAACGGGTCCGCTAGATTCGGATCAGTATCAATTTTCTCTACTACGATGTCTCCTCTTTCCAAAACTTCCCGTATGTAGTGGAATTTTCTGAGAATATGCTTCGTGCTGTGATGCGACCTTGGTTCCTTTGCCTGAGCAATTGCACCTGTATTGTCGCAAAATATCTCGATAGGCTTCTGTATGCTTGGTATAACTCCGAGATCCGCAATGAACTTTTTCATCCAAACAGCCTCCTTAGCACCTTCTGAAGCCGCTATATATTCTGATTCAGTGGTCGACTGGGCCACCACGCTTTGCTTAGAACTCTTCCAAGTTATAGCACCACCATTTAAAGTAAAAACATAACCTGTCTGAGATCGTGAATCGTCACGATCTGTTTGGAAGCTTGTGTCAGTGTAACACTTTACTCTCATCTCTTCTTCCAAACCGCCAAATATTAGAAACATATCCTTAGTTCTTTTTAAGTACTTTAGGATATTTTTCACAGCAATCTAGTGACTTTTACAAGGATTCTGTTGATATCTGCTAGTCAAGCTCAGAGCAAACGATACGTCCGGTCTAGTAGATAACATGGCATACATGATGGAACTGATAGCAGAGGCATATGGAACCTTTTTCATATCCTCTTTATCTTTGCCCAATTTGGGACACTGATGACTATTCGGTACGGTTCCACTTGCCATTGGCAAGAGACCCTTCTTGGAATCTTGCATCGAAAAGCGCCGAATGACCTTATCGATATATGTACTTTGACTAAGTCCAAGTAGCCGCTTAGATCTATCTCTATAGATCTTTATTCCTAGAATATAAGCAGCCTCTCCAAGATCCTTCATTGAGAAACATTTACCAAGCCAGGATTTAACGTCCTACAACATCGGGATATTGTTTCCAATGAGAAGTATGTCATCTACATACAGGATTAGAAAAGTAATAGAACTCCCACTTGCCTTCTTGTAAACACACGGCTCATCTTCATTTTTTTATAAAACCAAATTGTTTGATTTTCTGATCAAAACGAAGATTCCAGCTTCGAGATGCTTGTTTCAATCCATAAATGGATTTATTCAACTTGCAAACTTTCTTAGGATTCTTAGGATCTACAAAACCTTCAGGCTGCTCCATATAGACATCTTCTATTAGGTGTCCATTTAGGAACGCGGTTTTGACATCCATTTTCCATATCTCGTAGTCATAATACGCAGCTATGGCAAGTAGAATCCTAATAGACTTAAGCATGGCTACTGGCGAGAAGGTTTCCTCATAATCAATTCCTTGAGTCTGAGTAAAACCTTTAGCAACCAAACGAGCCTTATAGGTTTGCACATTTCAATCCATGTCTGTTTTCAACTTGAAAACCCATTTACTTCCTACAGTCCGACATTCGGGAGGAAGTTCAACCAAATCCCAGACTTGGTTGTCATACATGGATTGCATCTCGACGTCCATGGCTTCGAGCCATTTTTCAGATTCATTACCTGAAATTGCAGCTTTGTAGGTTGAGGGCTCTTCTTGATCAATTATCAAGACGTACCTATCAGGTGAATACCTATCAGGTCCATGACGATCCCTCATACTTCTGCGGATGCCTAGTGTTACATCGGATTCCTGAATCCTCTCAGGTTCAGGTTCAACAATATTTTGTTGAGAGGCAGATTCGACTATTGGTTGATTAATTTGTGGTTCTCGAATTTCCTCAAGATCCACAAGATTATCTCTAATTCCTCGCGCCATAAGGTCATCCTCTAGGAATGTTCCTCGATTCTTAGTGAAAACTCTATTTTCAGCAGGATTATAGAAATAATAACCAACCGGATATGCATATCCAATTAAAACAACTTTTTCACCGTGAGGATCAAGTTTGTCCGAAGACTCACTGGTAACATAAGCGTTACATCCCCATATGCGAAGGTAAGAGACTTTAGGTCGTTTACCATGCCACATCTCATATGGTGTCTTTTCTACCTTTTTAGTAGGAGCAATATTAACAAGACGTGTAGCAGTTTCAAGAGCATAACTCCAAAAGGAGTGTGGTAAGTTTCTACGACACATCATTGATCGAACCATATCCAATAAGGTTCGATTTCTCCTCTCAGACACACCATTGAGTTTTGGTGTTCCGGGTGGAGTTAGTTGGGATATAATCCCACACTTCTTGAGATATTCATCAAACTCTTGATTAATGTATTCACCACCTCGATCAGATCGAAGTGCCTTAATTGTTTTCCCTAGTTGATTTTGTACTTCATTTTGGAATTCTTTGAACTTTTCAAAGGTTTCATGTTTAAACTTCATAAGATAAACATATCCATATCTACTATAATCATAAGTAAATGTAACGCAGTATCTTTCCCCGTTCCTTGACATAGTCCTGAATGGACCACATACATCAGTATGTATGAGTCCTAACAGGTCTTTGGCCCTTTCACTAGTTCCAGTAAAAGGGGCCTTAGTCATCTTGCCACTTAAACAACATTCGCATAAATCATAAGTCTCTTGACCCGTGGATTCTAGAGTCCCTGCGGTCTGGAGCTTCCTCATGCGATTGATGTTAATATGGCCAAGACGACAATGCCAACGATATGTTTGATTAAAGCTAGTTTTAACACGTTTAGAGGAAAGAGAGCATACTATATTATTTGATCTATTGTTAGAAGTATCTATTTCATAGACACCATTGTGAGGCTTAGCCTCAAAATACAACACACCATTTAAAAATGCAGAAATGCTACCATTAACAATATCAAAAGCATAATTAAAACCTTGTTCTTTTAAAGCAGAAACAAAAATAATATTCTTAGTCAAACTAGGAACATAAAAAACATTGTCTAAAGTAATAAACAATCCAGAAGGTAATTCAAGAATAAATTCTCCAATTGCCTTCACAGCAACATTATGCCCGTTCCCAACGTGCAGCTCTAAGTCGCCCTGCTTCAGCTTCCTAATCATTTTTAGTCCCTGCAAATCATTACAAATGTGAAACCCACATCCAGTATCAAACACCCAAGATTTGCTCGAAAAGGAAAATAGATCAATAACATGTATACCTGAGGATTCTCCTATCTGCAGCTTCTTAAGCTTCAACTCAGCCAGGTACTTGGGACAATTCCTCTTCCAATGCCCGATCTCATCACAGTGAAAACACTTGGCATCTTTATGAGGCTTTGCCTTCGGAGTGGCAACCTTTTTGCCTTTGCCCTTGTCTTGCTTACTCGCCGTGCCTTTTCCCTTGGATAGCTTCTTCTTGGTAATAGGGGTGCAGTTGAAAGATATTGCTTCAAATCCTACAATGCTGCTTCATGCTTCTCTCCCCATTCGAATTTCTTATTCTTCTTCAGGATATCATAAAATTCTTTGCATTTTTTCGAGGATCTTGAGATAAATCTGTTTAATGTTGCTACTCGCCCTGTTAATCTTTGAACATCTTTCATATTTGAAGGCAACTTGATATCCAAGATAGCTTTAATCTGCTCCGGGCTTGCTTCTATCCCCCTTTTTGTCACCATGTATCCTAGAAACTTTCCTGCTCCCACTCCAAAATGGCATTTGGCAGGATTTAGTTTCATGTTATATTGGTCCAGGATATCGAATGCTCCCTTAATATCCTGGAGGTGATCCTCAGCCTTTTTAGATTTAACTACCATGCCATCGATGTACACCTCCATGATGTCCCCCAACTTGTTTTTAAACATCATGTTCACCAATCTTTGGTATGTTGCACCTGCATTTTTTAAACCAAAAGGCATAGCAGTATAACGATAAATACCTGTTGGTCTCATGAAGGCAGTATCCTCCTGATCCGAGGGTTCCATTTGGATCTGTTGGAATCCTGAGTAGGCATCCATGAAGGTTAACATCTTGTGGCCAGCAGTAGCATCCACCATTGAATCAATATGAGGTAGAGGAAATGGGTCTTTGGGACAAGCTTTGTTCAAGTCTGTGTATTCTACACAGACTCTCCATTTCTCGTTTTTCTTTTGCACCACAACTACATTTGCCAGCCATTTAGGAAATTTCACTTCCCTAATCATCTTGCTCTTTAATAATCTTTCAACTTCTTCCTGAATGATTGCGTTCCGCTCTAGAGCAAACTCTTATATTACAAATATGTTGTGAATAAATAAGTGAAACAAACTAACTGGGAATGACATTAACCTAGTTAGTTTGCTGACTTATAAGTAGTTAAAGAGTCAAAATAAAATAAAAACGAAAGTTGAGGGACTAAAGGTGTGTAAATGAAAACTAATAATAATAATAAAACAAGGAAATTAAACTCACAACACATTTGTTGTGTTGCTGAGATCGAACAGAAGTCAGGGGGCGATCCCAGGCTCCCCCAAAAGCCCTAGTTCTTGTCAAACACACCCAATTGAAGGATCAAATCAAGTCCAAAAAGAAAATCGAGCATAGATTAATGATCCCCATTGCAAGGAGATCATAAGGTATGTAAAATTTGACAAAAGTTCTCTACTTGAAATTCTCATGAATTTAGAGAATTCGAAATCTGATGATGCATGTGTGATTTGTAGATGAAATTGGAACATTAGAATGTCTAGGAGTAAACCCTAGACAAATACAAGTTGAAACCATGTGTAATTTTAGTGAAATCTATGAACACCATTGTAGGTGATTAGTGGGTTATGTAGAATTTGATAAACACTAGGAACTTGGGAGTTGTTCTAGTGTAATTTGATAAATGTGAAGTTATTTTAGAATTATAGAGGCTAATATTTATGTTAGGTAGTTTGATTGATGAAAATTTGGGCTATACGGCAAGTTATGAACTTGTTAATAGATCATGTAAAATTCTGCCCATAAAGTGTTTGTATAAATGCCTCAAAGAAGGCTTAAAACTGAAATTTAAAGTTAAGACGCATAATTACGATGTTTCGGCAATTTATGCGATATATGATTAAAATGGGGTTCTAAACATGCTATGGTTGAACTCTATAGGGAAAGATACCGGAGCGTTGAGCGGACAAACCGGTGGTGACTTGCGCTTGAAGGGCGTGCATTGAAGGTATGTAACTTGATTCGTTACATTTGGTAAATTTTGATAATTAGCATATGTGTAGTTGAATTGTAGAATAAAAGTTGTGTTGATTTAAAGCGATAATGTTCGCTATATTGAATAATAGGTCGAGATTGGGTTACAACTTGTTGGTAGTCATCACAATGGAGGATTCCGTAGATGAGCCAAACGGGTTGAATAATCAAATAATGCGTGGCTAATGCTTCGTAATATAGTTAGTAGGTCTTTTATTATTGTTGATGAATGACATATTAGAATACGAGAATTTAGCATGTTGGTTTGTTAGAATGAAAAAGTCCATAAGAGTAAACTAAACGGGTCATTAAAAGAAGGTATGAATCGAATAACGGTAGTACCTCACTTGTAGATTTTGAGCCCGAGTGAAGGGTAGCGAAATACTGAACACGCAAACCGGTGATGGGAGCGTGGGTGTTGAAAATGACGAATCCGATATTTGGGTTTTGGGTGAAATAAACAAATCAGGCAAAACATAAACTTGCAGTGACTACCGTAAGTTACGGTATCCACCGTAACTTACGGTAAAGATCAAAAGCTTTACGGTGGTCCACTACTGATTTACGGTAGACCATAGTCATCCAGCGACTACCGTAACTTACGGTAGATACCGTAAGTTACGGTAGAGCTTGGAAATTTTTTGTTAAATTTTGCATATTATAGCTAATCGAATTCGTTTCTAAGCGCACTTTCGATTAAGCAATAATTCCAAGAACTCTAATACTAATTTCTGTTAAACATTTCCAGTTTCAGGTATTGCAACTATGTGGACGATGATCAAGCATGTTCTGAAGAACCGAACACGAACTTTTGAAGCTTCCGCGTTAAATTAACTTTGTTTAGACAATGTTTATGATGTAAACAATTTACTAATCATGTTTTGTATGTTTAAACTAGTTAGTAGCTAACTAGTATGTGATCACTTCAAAACTTCGATTTTGTACTTGGGTTGAAGTAAAGTACTTTTTATATAAAATCATGTATATTTTTATTAAATTCGAATAGAAATTAGACGGTTGTTACAAGTTGGTAATCAGAGCTTAAGGTTGTCAACAAAGTGTTCGGTTCAAGCTTGATCGATCGTCCGGTAAGAATTAATTTATTATTTTAGTAGATCCTATCTTATGTAAGAAATGAGATACGAATTAATGTGCATGGGAAGGGTGTGTTAACACACTCAAACCCGGAAAGTGCACAAAATGTGAACGGTAAAAGCAAGTTACGTACTTGGCTAAACCGAAGAAAATAAAGCTATGTTGTAAATGAAATGTTTAATGTTTAATGTAAACATTTCAGTTTCAAGATGTCGAAAGGAAACGATAATGATCCGGTGCCGACAAGTACCGAACAAAAGAAAGAGATAATTGCTGAAGAAGTGGGGAAGGCAATTGAAGGTAGTCTATCCGGGTTTATAGACAAAATTCAAAACACGGTGTTGTCACTTGTCGAAGAACGAGTCAAAAGGTTGGAAGATAGTGTCAACCTTATGAAAGATAAATCGGGAGAACGTAAGGGATGTTCGTACAAAGAGTTTTTGGCATGTAAACCGCCAATCTACAACGGGGAGGTTGACCCGATAATATGCCAGAGATGGTTAAGTGATGTTGAAGGAGTGTTTGAAAGGACCCATTGTGACGAAAGTGAATTTGTTGCTTACGGAACGGGTCAGTTGAGGGGTCAAGCCAAAGATTGGTGGGACAATAAAAAGAAGGAAATAGGAGCCGAAGCGGCGAGGGCCATGACATGGGAGGAGTTTAAGATGCCATTTCTTAAACATCATAGTCCCAAGGCGGTCATTAATAAAATCAAGGACGAGTTCATGCAACTTAGGCACAAGGGCGAGACCATAGACAAGATTACGGCGACGTTTATGGATAAGATGAAATTTTGCAGTGAATTGGTGACGAATGAGGAACAAAAGATATACTACTACTATAACATGTTGAGCGCCGAGTATAGGGAGTTCATGACTCCTTCAAAATATGAGACCCTTACCGAGATCATAAACGTTGCTCGGGAACGGGAGATCAAACTGAAGAAACAAGTTGAAAGGGGTGAGCGAAGGGCACAGGATGTGAATCCAAGCCCTACAAAGAAAGCTCGAACTGGAGAATCGGGAAAGAAGGTTGATGCTAAAGGTGGGTCGCGAAGTTGTAAAGTGTGTGGAAAAGGGCACAAGGGAGAGTGTCGGTTCAAAGACAAACCGTGCCCCATATGTAGTAAAACGGGGCACATGGCGTCTCTATGCCCGGGTAAAGTCGCGGTCTGCTACAAATGTTATCAGCCCGGCCACAAAAAGTCTGAATGCCCAGACTTAGTTGGAAAGATAGATGTTAAAGAATCTCCAGCAGAAGCTCCAAAGGCGAAGGCTAGGTCCTTCCAACTTACCGCAGTTGAAGCGAAGATAGAACCCGATGTGGTCTCAGGTATATTCACAATTAACGCAATTCCTGCACGTGTATTGTTTTATACGGGTGCGAATAAATCCTTCATTTCGCATGGATTTATTCGACATCCTTCATTTGTATTGACGAAATTATATGTGCCCTTAGAAGTTGAAATAGGGGACAACAAAAGTTTTACAGTTTGTGATATTTGTCGAGGCTGCAAATTAAACATCGATGATGAAGAATACTTGATAGACCTAATCCCGATGTCAATGGGGGAATTTCAAGTAGTTGTTGGGATGGATTGGCTATCTCAGCACCACGCAAAGGTTGTGTGTTTCCGTAAGGAGATAAAGCTAACATCTTCGAGCGGAAAACACGTCACTATCTATAGCGAAAAAGGAGGTAACCCCATAATATGCTTGATGTTGAAAGCACACAAGCTTTTAAAGCAAGGATGTAAGGCGTTTATGATATACGCGAATGAGCCCGAGAAAGAATCACTGAAGATTGAAGATGTATCGGTAGTACGGGACTATGAAGATGTGTTTCCGGAGGATTTACCGGGGATACCGCCCGAACGGGAAATAGAGTTAGGAATCGAATTGATTCCGGGCGCAAAACCCGTTGATAGAGCCCCGTACCGACTCGCACCGTCGGAATTACAAGAGTTGATGTCCCAGATTCAAGACCTGCTTGACAAAGGATTCATAAGGCCGAGTGTGTCTCCATGGGGCGCACCGGTACTGTTCATGAAGAAGAAAGACGGAAGCATGCACATGTGTATCGATTACCGGGAGTTAAACAAACTCATGGTAAAGAACCGATGCCCGCTTTCGAGGATAGATGATCTATTTGACCAATTACAAGGTGCGAACTGGTTTTCAAAGATTGACCTTAGATCGGGGTATCACCAACTAAAGGTCAAGGAGGAAGATGTGCCGAAGACGGCTTTCCGCACGCGATACGGACATTACGAGTTCCTCGTGATGTCATTTGGGCTAACAAATGCACCCGCGGCTTTCATGGACCTCATGAACCGGGTTTGCAAGCCAATGCTGGATAAATCAGTCATCGTGTTCATCGATGATATTTTGGTGTATTCGAAAAGTGAAGCTGAGCATGCATACCACTTACAAGAGGTGTTAGAGACACTTAGACGAGAAAGGTTGTATGCGAAGTTCTCTAAGTGTGCCTTTTGGTTACGAGAGGTGCAATTTCTCAGCCACATCATAAGTGCCGATGGAGTATTGGTAGATCCGTCAAAGATCGAGGCCGTGTCGAAATGGAATCCCCCGAAGAACCCTTCGGAAATTATAAGCTTCTTAGGGCTTGCATGATACTATAGGAGATTCATTCAAGATTTCTCCAAGATTGCGTCGCCACTAACAAAGTTAACCCAGAAGGAGGAAAAGTTCATTTGGGGAGTTGAACAAGAAAGGGTGTTTCAGACGCTAAAAGAGAAGTTAACTCAAGCTCCGGTATTAACATTGCCGGACGGAGTCGAAGACATGGTGGTTTATTCGGATGCCTCATTATCGGGGCTAGGATGTGTTCTGATGCAACGGGGCAACGTTATAGCTTATGCCTCGAGGCAATTGAAGATACATGAGAAGAAGTATATCACGCACGAACTTGAATTAGCTGCAGTGGTATTTGCATTAAAAATATGGAGGCACTACTTATATGGGGTAAAGTGCACCATATTCACCGATCACAAAAGCTTAAAATACTTCTTCGATCAGAAGGATTTAAATATGCGCCAAAGACGATGGTTGGAAACGGTGAAGGGTTTCAACTGCGAAATACACTACCACCCCGGAAAGGCAAATGTGGTGGCGGATGCTCTGAGCAGAAAAGCTGACTATGTCCCAATACGAGTAAGGTCAATGCAGCTTGTGGTGACCTCGGGTATACTTGAACGTATCCGAGAGGCGCAAGTAGAAGCAGTAAAAGAGGAGAACCGGAAGAAGGAAAGGATTGTTGGCCAAGTTAAAGATCTCGAAGTAGGCAACCACGGTTTTGAAAACACGTTTCAATAGAATTTGGGTTCCTAACACATGTGGAGTTAAAAAGCTTCTACTCGATGAAGCTCACAAGTCCCGTTATTCCATCCATCCGGGAGCGACCAAAATGTATAACGACTTAAAACAAAACTATTGGTGGCCCGGAATGAAAAGAGATGTGGTGAAATAGGTAGAGAAGTGCTTGACTTGTCTACAAGTCAAGGCTGAACACCAGAAACCTTATGGGAAACTGCAACCTTTGGAGATCCCGGTTTGGAAATGGGAACATATCACTATGGACCTATTGACCAAACTACCTAAAACGATTCGGGGATTCGACGCCATATGGGTGATTGTGGATAGATTGATGAAGAGTGCACACTTTATTCCTATACGCGAAACATATACTTTAGAAAAGATGTCCGAGGTGTATACAAACGAAATAGTGGCACGTCACGGAGTACCGGTATCTATTGTGTCGGATAGAGATACCCGGTTTACTTCAAATTTTTGGCGAGATTTCAAAGAACAGATGGGAACGATACTCTTCATCAGCACCGCCTACCATCCTCAGACGGATGGGCAGAGTGAAAGAACAATACAGACGCTAGAGGATATGTTACGAGCATGTATCATCGACTTCGGTGGAAGTTGGGATGTTTATCTACCCTTGGCCGGATTTTCGTATAACAATAGTTACCATTCGAGTATCGGCATGGCACCTTACGAAATGCTATATGGTAGAAAATGTAGAACCCCGGTGTGTTGGGGTGAAGTGGGACCGCGGGAATTGGCACATAAAGACATAGTTCAGGCCACTAATGAGAAAATTGATGTGGTGCGAGCCCATTTGAAAGCAGCCCAAGATAGGCAAAAGTCTTATGCCGACAAAAGACAAAGACCGATTGAATTTCAGATAGGCGACAAGGTTATGTTAAAGGTTTCCCCATGGAAGGGCGTTATCCGATTCAGAAAAAGGGGGAAACTAAGCCCGAGGTTTATCGGGCCATTTAGAATCATCGAACGGGTTGGCAAGGTAGCTTATCGCCTTGAGCTACTGGAAGAATTGAGTGGAATACATGGCACGTTTCATGTATCACAGTTACGAAAATGTCTAGCGGAGGAAACAACTTATATTCATTATGACGATATCAAGGTGGATAATAGCCTGAATTATGCGATAAGGCCATTGGAGATTTTAGATCGAAAGGTTAAGCACTTGCGAAATAAGCAAATCGATCAGGTCAAGATGAAATGGGAGCATAGGAAAGGTTCGGACACTAGGTGGGAGTCCGAAGAGGAGATGCGACGTCTCTACCCTACACTATTCGGTACGTACTCTGGTTTCGGGGATGAAACCCTTTTAAGGGGGGTGGACTTGTAACACCCCGAAAATACAAATTCTTATATTACAAATATGTTGTAAATAAAAAAGTGAAACAAACTAACTGGGAATGACATTAACCTAGTTAGTTTGCTGACTAATAAGTAGTTAAAGAGTCAAAATAAAATAAAAACGAAAGTTGAGGGACTAAAGGTGTGTAAATGAAAACTAATAATAATAAAACAAGGAAATTAAACTCACAACACATTTGTTGTGTTGCTGAGATCGAACAGAAGTCAGGGGGCGATCCCAAGCTCCCCCAAAACCCCTAGTTCTTCACACCCAATTGAAGGATCAAATCAAGTCCAAAACGAAAATCGAGCATAGATTAATGATCCCCATTGCAAGGAGATCATAAGGTATGTAAAATTTGACAAAAGTTCTCTACTTGAAATTCTCATGAATTTAGAGAATTCGAAATCTGATGATGCATGTGTGATTTGTAGATGAAATTGGAACATTAGAATGTCTAGGAGTAAACCCTAGACAAATACAAGTTGAAACCATGTGTAATTTTAATGAAATCTATGAACACCATTGTAGGTGATTAGTGGGTTATGTAGAATTTGATAAACACTAGGAACTTGGGAGTTGTTCTAGTGTAATTTGATAAATGTGAAGTTATTTCAGAATTATATAGGCTAATATTTATGTTACGTAGTTTGATTGATGAAAATTTAGGCTATACGACAAGTTATGAACTTGTTAATAGATCATGTAAAATCCTGCCCATAAAGTATTTGTATAAATGCCTCAAAGAAGGATTAAAACTGAAATTTAAAGTTAAGACGCATAATTACGATGTTTCAGCAATTTATGCGATATATGATTAAAAAGGGGTTCTAAACATGCTATGGTTGAACTCTATAGGGAAAGATACCAGAACGTCGAGCGGACAAGTCGGTGGTGACTTGCGCTTGAAGGGCGTGCATTGACGGTATGTAACTTGATTCGTTACATTTGGTAAATTTTGATAATTAGCATATGTGTAGTTGAATTGTAGAATAAAAGTTGTGTTGATTTAAAGCGATAATGTTCGCTATATTGAATAATAGGTCGAGATTGGGTTACAACTCGTTGGTAGTCATCACAATGGAGGATTCCGTAGATGAGCCAATGCTTCGTAATATAGTTAGTAGGTCTTTTATTATTGTTGATGAATGACATATTAGAATACAAGAATTTAGCATGTTGGTTTGTTAGAATGACAAAGTCCATAAGAGTAAACTAAACGGGTCATTAAAAGAAGGTATGAATCGAATAACGGTAGTACCTCACTTGTAGATTTTGAGCCCGAGTGACGGGTAGCGAAATACGGAACACGCAAACCGGTGATGGGAGCGTGGGTGTTGAAAATGAGGAATCTGAGATTTGGGTTTTGGGTGAAATAAACAAATCAGGCAAAACATAAACTTGCAGTGACTACCGTAAGTTACGGTATCCACCGTAACTTACGGTAGAGATCAAAAGCTTTACGGTGGTCCACTACTGATTTACGGTAGACCATAGTCATCCAGCGACTACCAAGTTACGGTAGAGCCTGGAAATCTTTTGTTAAATTTTGCAAATTATAGCTAATCGAATCCGTTTCTAAGCGCACTTTCGATTAAGCAATAATTCCAAGAACTCTAATACTAATTTCTGTTAAATATTTCCATTTTCAGGTATTGCAAGTATGTGGATGATGATCAAGCATGTTCCGAAGAACCGAACACGAACTTTTGAAGCTTCCGCGTTAAATTAACTTTGTTTAGACAATGTTTATGATGTAAACAATTTACTAATCATGTTTTGTATGTTTAAACTAGTTAGTAGCTAACTAGTATGTGATCACTTTAAAACTTCGATTTTGTACTTGGGTTGAAGTAAAGTACTTTTTATATAAAATCATGTATATTTTTATTAAATTTGAATAGAAATTAGACGGTTGTTACAGTTTCTGTTGGACAGGCTTGAAAGACCTATCAATTCCGAGCTTATGAGTTATAATATCCTTGGAAATACCTGTCATATCCTCGTGTTTCCACGCGAATGTTGACATCCTGCATATCAAAAAGTTAATCAATTGGTTTTCAATATCCTGAGGGATATTGGTTCCTACGAGCACCGAGATATCCGGATTATCCTGATTCAGGATAACTTTCTTTACATCCTGTTCTGAAGCCTCCATGATATCCTAGCCTCGCATCTTTAATTGCTATGCTGCACTAGGCTTTGTTGAGGATTTCATCGAGGATGAGTAACATTCCTTTGCTTCCTGCTGATCACTTTCCACCTTGACCACTCCCCAAGGGGTAGGGATCTTGATGCATTGATGATAGGTTGACGGCACAGCTTTCATATCATGGATCCAAGGCCTACCTAATATAATATTATAGCAGGATAAGGAGTCCATGACACAAAAGCGTTGCCTTGAGTTGACCCCTTCAACATACACGGGCAACTTTATCTCCCCTACGGTATTCCTGGCTTCTCCACTGAAACCAACAAGCACAATAGACTTCGAAGTAATATCCATCGGGGATACATTCATCCTCTTTAACGTTTCCAGCTGAATTATGTTGACGGAGCTGCCATTGTCCACCAGTATCTTGCGCACAAAATGGTTAGCAACATATAACGTTATTACCAAAGCTTCGTGATGAGGATCCTGGACAGCATCCCTGTTATCGTTATCGAACGTGATCACTTTATCAGTTGTGAGGGTTGACATCCTGGTTGGCCTGTCTCCCCTCTTTGCCTTAGCTTCCTTCGCGTGCCTTTTCGCCGCAGAATATGATGTCCCGCAAATGTCGGATCCTCCTGAAATAAAATTAATTATCTTGGCATCCGCAGGAGGTGAAGCTCGTTTAGGATCCTTCTCAGTATCCTGACCCTTATTCTTCTTTCTTCCTAGGAGATCCTTCAGATATCCCTTGCTCAAGAGATAGCTTATTTCTTTCCTTAGAGCAATGCAATCCTCAGGAACATGTCTGAAATCCTCGTGGAAGGCACATCATTTGGACTTATCCTTCCAATAAGCTTTTTGTTGATTCTTCCGGGGCCATCTTGCTTTGTCTCCTAAACCCTGCATAGCATACATCAGTTCAGGTATATCAACAGAAAAACAATATTCAGACAACTCAGGATACTTCTCAGGATCCTCGTCTTCAACAACATTCACTTTTTTGCTGTCATTTCTGCCATATGGCTTAGAGCGATATGGTTTATACGAGGATTCTGATTTCCTGTTAGTTGACTCATAGGTTGTGGATGAATTCATCCTCTCTTGCATTTTTTTGTCATCCTCCAGACGAATATATCTTAAAGCCCTGTTCCGAGCTTCATCCAGATTCCTGCAAGGATTCATTACAAGATCCTAGTAAAATTGAGAATCCTTTTGCAACCCCATCTTGAAAGCCTGCACAGCTGTTGCAACATCAAGATGTGGGATATCTAAGGATTCCCAACTAAACTTGTTCTCATAATCCCTCAAGGATTCCTGAGGTCCTTGGGTTATCCTGTAAAGATCACTAGTTAGTTTCTCAAAACTTCGACTGCAAGAAAATTGACTATTAAATAAATTCACTAAATGAGCAAACGATGTAATTGAGTGAGGAGGAACGTTTTTTAAGGTTGATCCTGTTAAGGTAGAACCAAAACCCTTGCAGAGGCAAGCTTCCTTGAGATCTGGGGGAATGGGGTTAATTTCCATCCTTTCCCTATATTGAGCAATATGCTCAGGATCCGTAGTTTCGTCATAGAGCTTCATGTTGGGGGTTTGAAATCTTTTTGGGATTTCAGCATCACAAATAGGATATGCAAATCGGGATATCCTGTGGCTGTCTTGGAATACTTCCGGAATTGGTTGGACCACCCCAAGTACACTGGATATTATGTCCTTCAATTTCTGAAGCTCCCTTGAAAATGCTGATGGTATACTTGCATCCTGCAAAGATCCAATGCCATTAGTAGCAAGAGTATTATTATTATTAGATACATTACCAGTCTGAGGATTCTGGCCATATCCTGAAGCATATCCTGAGCTTCTCATAGTTGACACCCTAACCGAAGAGGGTATCTCAAGAGTATGATTCTGGGAATGACTAGGCACAATATTCCCCCTGTTATCTTTAGTGTACACTGCTGAACTGAAGTTCAAACCTCTTGGCTGCAGGGGAGTAACAATATCCTCAGCAGGTTTACTCGGACCAGACTTCAAGAGCTGTATTTCTCTCATCAACATTTGGTTGGTCTCCTGCTGTTGCCTCATCTATTCCTGTACACTACCAAATAAAGTTAGAATTTCTTCATTATAAGCCAAAACAGGACCAGATCCCTGAACATTGCGAGCAGGGATAACATCCCGAGCCACATGAATTTCAGTTCCTTGCGAAGAGGTTTGCCTTCTTGGAGGAGGTGGTGGAAGCACCAAACCAATTATTGTAGAGGTTATAGCAGACACGGTGGAAGAGCTCATGTTTGATCTCGAGGCCATTGAAAATAGTGTAGCAAAAAGTTTTGAAAATAGAAAACCAAGTAATGATTTTGCAAAAGCTTTTAGTTGAAATAGCACCACTAGCCCCACGGTGGGCGCCAAATTGTTTTGGTCAAAAATTACCGAAGCAATTAAGTGATCAAATTAGTTAAGTGAGGTAGTGTGCTAAGAAAATGTGTGGAAAATATGCTAATTAAGTTGTTTGCAAAAACAGTTTTCAGGATACGGCTCAGGATATTGAGTTGTATCTATGATCAAGCAATGAGCAAAAATGTAAGGGGTGACACGGGATGTACGAGGAAAGCCCTTGATCAATCTAGATCACCGGCACAAAACCTCGGGAGCTGACAATCGCAGCTGCCTTGTTCTTCTTATAACTTCAAATGTCAGGATACAGTGCAGGATGTGACGTGGATCGACTAAGTGTTACAATGTGATTTCGATACAAGTGTGAGTGTTTCGTGAGTGTTTGCAGCTAGAGAGTAAGAGTGTATGAGAAATTGTGTGCCCTAATCTGATCCGATCAATCCTTTTTATAGTAAAAAGAAACCAACTAACTATCCTATTATTCCGGGATCTAGCGAATATTCCATATGTGAACGTTGTAGTCCACGTCTTCCGGCTTCAACGTCCATAATCCAACTGATTTTCCCGAGTCTTGAGGAGAAGAAGTCCACTTGAACGTTTGAGACTCGCACCTCTTAATCTGCACGTGGTTAATTAATTACTACCAGGATATCGTATCGGGATGTTACCAGTATCCTGATCCAGCATCCTGGTCACAATAAAATAAGCAAAGTCAGCATATCAGTCAGGATATATGAGCAGAAAATCACCCATAACAATTGGGTTTCAAGTGATTGTTGACGAAATTTTCACAAGGCTCTCTAAAAAAGATATTGGTCGTTTCAAATGTCTTCCCAAGAATTTTTATAGGGAATTGTCAAGTCATGGATTTCAGATGATGCATGCTTTCCGAAGTGGAGATTCACTACAAAAGAAACTACTCTCCTTTAAAGAGACGTCAATTGTCGTTGACGACGTAGTTGCTGGTAATTTGGATGTTGTTAGAAGCAAAACCTTAAGTTTTCCTAACAATGTCCACCCTAGCTTCTTACGTATTCTATCGTCATTTAATGGTTTGTTGTTAGTTTGCAATGAAGGGATTTGCTGTGAGCTGATTCTTTGGAATCCAACTACCAGGCGCTATAAGGTTTTGTCTGATGACTACTTCAATTACAATCATGATCGAAACTCTGATACTGGTGGAATTTATTTTGATCAATTCAATGATCTGAAAGTGCTGAACATCAGATGTTACCGTAATGTAGCTGCTGCTCGTGTTTACTCATGACATCGTGTGTCATAGAGAACAATAAATTTCGGTAGCGTAAACAATTATGGTTCAAGTGGTTATTCATGGTCTACAGGAGTTTATGCTGATAAAACCATATATTTTATGGTTTCAAATTATTGGTATCCACTAGGTGAGAGGAACATCATTGCTTTTGATGTTCTGAGTGAGACTTTCAGAATGCTTCGTTTTCCAGAGAGTATTGTAGTCAATCCTTGCCAAGGGCATTTTTTGACCATCGCAAAGAGGCTACATTTGATTGTTATTGGAAAGTCTGCTGAGCTAACTGCTGATTTGCTCAGATATGAAGAAGAAGGCTGGATGAAGGTGTTTGTTTTCAATCTAGATCAATCTAGATCTCCTGCATAAAACCTCGGGAGCTGACAATCGCAGCTGCCTTGTTCTTCTTATTGCTTCAAATACCAGGATACAGTGCGGGATATGATACGGATCGACTAGGTGTTACAATGTGACTTGAATACAAGTGTATTGTGAGTGATTGCAGCTAGAGAGCAAGAGTGTGCGTGAGAATGTGTGTCCTTATCTGATCCGATCAATCCTATTTATAGTAAAACAAAACTAACTAACTAGCCTACAATTCCGGGATATAACGAATATTCCTTATGTGAACGTTGTAGTCCACGTCTTCCGGCTTCAACGTTTATATTCCAACAGATTTGCTCGAGTCTTTGGGAGAAGAAGTCCACTTAAACGTTATAAACTTGCTTCATCAATCTGCATGTGAATTAATTAGTCACTACCAGGATACTGCATCAGGATGTTACCAATATCCTGATCCGGTATCCTGATCACAACAAAAGGAACATAGTCAGAATATTATTCAGGATATATAAGCGGAAAAACACCCATAACAATTGTCCCCAAAATATATCTGTTGGTATACCAATTCCAACGGATATATTTTAAAGCTTATCTCGTGAATCGAGGTTATTAAATTAAAGCGATGCTTGAGGTGACACGCTACAACTTCCCATGCGATATTTTCTCAATACTCCCCTATATCCAGCCTATATTTAGCCGGACTATTCTGCATTATGATCATCACTCTTCAAGCAATTTCTCAGGTATTCTCCCTCTTTCTCTTCTCTGTTTTTCTTCGTTTAAATCTCACGTTTCTTAGTTGAAATCTTCCATGGCCTCACGAACAAGATAACGTACAAACGAGCCAACCCCAACCCTTGAAAGTCAAAATCTTCTTCGAGAACCCGAAAAGGAGATTTGCTCTTTTAACAACGCCGACATTGCCGCCCTAAAAGATTCTGGTGCCTTTCCTTCCGGGGTGATCATTCGTCCCTTCGATCGGGAGGCCCGTTCAGACGCAGTATCAAACGAGTGGGTGTGTTTCTTAGCTTATCCTTTCTCCTTGGGACTCCGGTATCCTTTTCCAGCCTTCATTTCCTGCTTTTTCGAACTCACCGGCCTCAGTTATGCTCAGACCATGCCAATGGTTTGGAGGGTTTTAATGGTGTTAGACCAAATTAAATCTCGTCATGTCCCCGATATTTGTGTTGAAGATCTCCCTATAGCATTGTTTTGGTCAAAAATCAGGCTAAGATAATGTAACCAAATCTTTGTTGTGAGGAATGATGCTTGAATCAATGAACAATGTTAAGGATAACTCAGAAATGTAATGAACAAGTGACACAAGGATTTATACAAAGAAAAAGCCCTAGATCAAGAGTTGATCTCCGGCACAAAAAACCTCGGGTGATGGAAACTACCGATCACCAACTAAGATTATACAAAAGAAGTTTACAACTCGGGATGATAACAAGCTTGTTACAAGGATCACTAGCGTGCAATGTGCAAAAAACGTATGAAATCGCCAAGTAGTGTTCGAGAGTTGATTGAGAGCTGTTGCGAGAGTGTGTGTATGCCAAAATTAGCTAAGTGTTCTAACTCAAGCTTGTTATCCCCATTTTAAATTAGAAATAACTAAACAACTAACTATCCGCAATTTGTGCAAGCTCCCCACGACCTCCATAACGTCCATAAGAGCCAAGCACGTGTGGAATATTGAGGGAATATGCTCCAGGAATTTCGGTGAGACTTGGTCCATGCCTTTACTCCTGCAAAACAAGCTTACGTACAAGGTAGACAATTGTTAGTATAAGGATAACAATAAGGATCCTGAGTCCTGATCCTGCAACACCTGCTGAGGATCCTTAATTCAAACAGAATTAAGGATCCATGATCCTGGCAGCACTTGAGGATCCGTGATCCTTAGGATTGGAAAATTATCCCCTAACAATTGCCCCCAAAATATAAGGAGTAAAGTGTAAATTAGCAGGTTATATTTTCTTGATCTTATCCGCAACAAACTAACGGATATATAGCCGTTAGGATCGAACTATCCGTTGCAGATCCTACGTCACTTGAAGCGACATCCCTGCAAAATCATCATTATAAATTCAAGTTAGAGATAAGGATCCGGAAGCATTTAAATTCGTGCGTTTCACCCTTTAAATCCTCATTCGAAGATCAAACAGGTACTTCTCTCTCCTTTCTCTCATCATCTTCTTGCTCTGTTCCTTCTTTCTTCACCATCACCCATAACCAAGATGATGTTAAGATCTTCACCGGCTAAGGATCACCAAAAGGATAGTCCCCTAAAGAGCCAGGGAATCATCAAAGATTCTCCAAAGGAACGTTGTTGCTTTACTGATCCGGAGATGGACCGGATTCGTCGTTGCTTTTCGGCGAACACTGTTATCAAGCCTTTTGACCCTACCGTCCTGAGTGATTTTGTTTCTGAAACTTGGGTTGCCTTTCCAATCACCCCATTTCTGATAGGATACTCCTATCCTTTTCCTGCTTTTACCCAATCTTTCTTCTCCCTTACCGGCATATCCTATATCCAGGCAATGCCTATGATGTGGAGGGTTTTGTATACCATTGAGAGGATCATTGAGCAGGAGGATATAGAGTTAGGAATGTCTGAACTTGCCGAACTGTACAACCTTGTGAGCCACGGTTCACACCGCTTTTTATTCAAACATAAACCCGGTGAACTTCATCCCATCCTGAAAACCACCAAGAATAACACCAACTGGAAGAAGCGTTTCTTCTTTGTCAGGAGGGATTCTATCCCGGATGGGAAGGATCTCCCCAGAAAATGGGCCATCCACGGTAGGATAGAGGATCCTTATAGAAGAATCATAGGATAACCTTGTTCCTGTAAGGATAACTGATCTTTTCTTGTTATTTTGCAGTTATTTCTGTCTCTCATCTCATTCCATCACCTGCAACAAAAGAGAGGATCGACGCCTTCTGGAATCTTGATCCTAAAACAAGATCATTCCAAGCAATCACCAAGGATTCTCATGAAGTATCCTCAGGCTCAGTCACAATGTCAAGTAAGTATCCATGTTTGTATGTAATTAAATGTTTAAATGAAAATAAAACAAGAACACTTATTTGTTATTTTGGATTGATAGGCGCTGGAAAATCCTCAAAGTCAGCCACCCGCTTCAGTGTTAGTGATCTTAGCGTTGTGGCTCCTCGCTGTGGAAGAAAGAAAACTACTGCTAGCCCGAGTTGCCGTAGTCCCCAAGCCTGTTACCTCCAAGGGGGGAAGAAGAGGAAGGCCTCTGAGGCTGAAAATCTTGAAGGCCTGCCCCTCATCTATCACCAATTCAAGAATACTTTGCTGAGGTAAGGATCACTGACTCTGACTGATGATCCTGCCTGCTTAAGGATAACGGATCCTGAACGCTTCCTTTTCTTTTTGCAGAAATTCACCGAGATCGAAATGTTGTTTGATACTTTTAACGAAGAAGCTGATCAGAAGCATTTGGAGTTCCAAAAGATCTTCCTTGCCAAGGATCAAACCATTTCCTCTCTCGAAAAGGACCTCAATCTGGCGAAGAAGCAGGTGCTCATGGCCCAGATAAATGCTGACCATGAGAAGAGTGAGCTGCTGGAGGATGCTAAAGTCTCTGCTTCCATCGCCATGTATAAGATCAAGCTGCAAATGGCCCAGGAGGCTGAGGATCCTGATTTCAACAGGACCACTTGGGACAAGGAGGGATGGAAGGCGAAGCTGGCTGAGCTAGAGGATGAAGAGGAGGAGGCTACTGAGGTCTTGGCGATTGAGGCAAGTGGCAGTGGAAAGGATCAGGCTGGTGGTGATGCAGCCAAGGTGTGAGCTGCTGAAATGGGCGATGATGGATATTTCTAGACGCGGACGGAGCCCATTTTTTAGGATTTGGTAGTGGTTTTTTTGTTATGGTGTTTTTTATGAACAATTGTTGGTCTGTAATAACTAAACAATAGCTATTAGGGTTGAGGATCATGGATCCTTTGAACAATAGGTATGATAATAGGTGGTGGAGGGATCCTCTGTTTAGGGGATGAAACCACTTGTTATCCTTCCGTCTTTTGTTTCCTGCACTTTCAAGACCCGTTAACAATGGACACCCTTTGCCAACCCAAATGGACGGGCCACGTATTGCTGGTAGAAATTTGGGTTAGCAATTTTGACAACCTTAAAAGGGTTTAACCTTTGTGAATAAATAAAATTTTAACTTTTTGGCTACTTCTCGTGTTGTTATCCTTATGAATTCTTTATTTTTCAACTGTTGTTGTGTACTTTGTTTGAATTTGTGAGTAAAGAACAAAGGATTAGTAAATCATGTTTAAAAGTTTTAGGATATGATCAAGGATCAAATATCCTACAGTCGACAAGTTCAGAAAAGTTATGTAACTTAAGGATCATTAGTTCTGTTGTCAAAGGATAAGGGTCACTTATATAAATAAAGAATAAAATCAAAGTGTTTTAGGATCATACCTGAAAATCCAAGTTAGGATCTTAACCTTTAACATCTATAATCAGGATAACCAAAAGACAAACCTAAGTAGAAGGTAAGGATCAGGGATCCTTAGCTGTTTAACTTCGAAAGCCTGAAACAGAATATAACTTGGGACTAAGCCAATATAAGAGAAAAGTTAGTAACTGGGGACAAGCCCAACAATTCTGGGGACAAGCCCAATATACTGGGGACAAGCCCAAAGGATAACTGGGGACAAGCCCAAAGGATAACTGTTAGGGCATGGATTTTATGCTAAGGATCATCTATCCTGAGACTGGGCATGGATCACAGATCCTTAATGGATGATGCAGGGAGTCTGAGGATCCATAGTCTGAGGATCCAGAGTCTGAGGATCCAGGATCCTTAACAGAACTTATGATTTCTAACAATTGTCACGTTTTTAATGATTATATGCAGGTAATGCACGTTGTGGACTAATTCTCAGCTAGAATTTCGGGAATATTCCTTCAAGATGCCCCACATGTGCTATTTTCACGATGGTCATGGGGAGAAAACGTGGTCTTCCTTAATTTTCGGACTTGTTTGTTATTTCTAATTTAAGGGGTTGATCAAGTTTAGAGAAAACATTATGCAATAAGCAGAAAACACACACTCTCTCATGAATATCAGCTCTCAAACACACTCACACTTTAGAAAATATTGTACAACACTTGATCAACTTCCGAAGTTGTAAACCTTTACTCGTTTAATGCACTTGGTGATCGGTAGTTTCCATCACCCGAGTATTTTTATGCCGGAGATCTTCTAAAGATCAAGGGCTTTTTCCTCGTATAAATCTTGGTGTTCATCGTTGATTTTAGTCTTTCATTGTTCATACATTTGTTCATCAATCCAAGCATCATACCTTACAAAATCAGATCTGGTTACATTATCCTTGTGTGATTTTTGACCAAAACAGTTTGGCGCCCACCGTAGGGCAATTGGTGCTTCATTTCTGAGAAATTTTGTTCATTTCGGTCATTTCGGTTCATCACCTTCAACCACATGGCTTCTCAAGGAAAAACTTCTTCAAGTTCCATGTCGGCGGTTACCTCATCACAGGGCATTCCACCGTTGCATCATCTTATCCCTGCATTCCAGAAGAATGCCGAGAATGCTCCGAAGAAGACAACCCCCATTTTCACAAAACCAACAGTTGTTTCTTCCTCTACACTTACTAACAGTGATCTTTATGCTTTGATTTTGCAGATGAGAGGATACATGCAACAACAGGACCAAACTAATGGCAGGATCCTTCGCGAAATTGATAAAATCAGCAGAGGATCACTCCCCTTTGATGCTGAGGTCGCTGAATTTCGACACTCCGGTCATAACTTCCCGGCACTTTGCAGCTCCAGATGTCCAATACCAGGGTGGATCAACAGGAATGCGTTTTGGATCATCGGGAATGTCTCAGGCTCAAGGATCCTCTTTCCAGCCTTCAGGATCCTCATTTCAGCATCAGGGATTCTTCACCAGTTTAGGAGAATGCATGGGGACGCAACCAATTCAAGGATCCTCTCAGGTTCAAGGATCCTCTCAGGTTGAAGGATCCTCTCAGGTTCAAGGATCCTCTCAGGTTCAAGGATCCTCCTTCCAGGTTCAAGGATCCTCATCTCAGGTTTCCGGATCCATGGATTATCCTCCAAGACCTTCATTCACAGCACATCAAGGATCCAACATCTTCCATGATCAAGGATACTTAAGGAGTGTGCAACCTGGAAGTTCAGATGTTCATCTAGGGGACTTCATACCGATGCAGACTATTGCTTCTTCTGGTCCCTCAGTTATACCAGAATCCCGTCAATATGGATACACATCTGGAATTCCAACCTTGAATCCATTAGGAGGTAACACTTTGAATACTTCTTATAATGCTAACCATGGCTTCGTGCAGGATACAGTAATCAACCAAGCTATGGCTAAGGGATTGCAGAAACTCAAAGATATGATATCCAACGTTCCATGAGTGGTTAAGCCCATTCCTGAAATTCCAGATGGAAGTCACAAGGGAAAGAATGGAGATCAATCCCATTCCTGAGAGGTTAAAAGAAGCATGTCTATGCAAGGGTTTTGGATCCACACTCACAGGATCTGCTCTTAAATGGCTGCTAAGTCTTCCCCCTTACTCTATTACTCCATTTGCTAATCTAGTTAATCTGTTTAATAGTCAATTTTCATGTAGTAGAAAATTTGAACGATTAACTAGTGATCTATATAGGGTAACACAAGTTGAAAATGAATCACTTAGAGATTACATCACTAAGTTTAGTAAAGAATCCTTAGATATCCCTAACCTGGATATAGCTACGGTTGTAGAAGCCTTTAAAATGGGTTTACTTAGGGATTCAATATTCTATGATGATCTTGTCATGGCCCCTTGCGGGAACTTAGATGAGGAAAGGAACAGGGCCCTTAGGTTCATCCGTTTAGAGGATGACAAAAGGATCCACGAGAGATTGCCAGGATCCTCAAAGCAAGACAAATAAGGATCCTATCTCAAGGATAACTGATCCAAGCAATACTCCAAGCATGACAACCAGAATGTGCATGTTGTGGAACAAGAGGAAGATGATGAGGATTATCCTCCTATTTCTGAATATTGTTTTTCTGTTGATAATAATGAACTAATCCTTTCTATGCAGAGTTTAGGTGGCCAAGGAAGAATGACAAACCGCCTACCACCAAAGACGAATCGAAATGGTGTGCTTACCATGGGGATTCTGGTCATCTCACAGATGAGTGCATAGCATTAAGGAAGGAGATAGGTTATCTTTTGAGCAAAGGATACTTGAAGGAATTGCTTGGAAGGAAAAAGTCAAGGATCAAGGATCCTGAGAAAGTTCCTGAAAAAGCTCCTCCTCCACCAGCTGATGCTCAAATCATCCATTTCATCTCTGGAGGTTCTCAGCAGCTAAGAGACATGCAAAGGAAACAAAGATGGAGAATAGGGACAGATCTGTTCGAACTTCCATCCTTACCCAGGAAAAAGTCATATACTTTGATGGGGATGACCGTGTCGACATACATGATCCTCCTCATGACGGTTTGGTTATTACATTATTTATATCTAACCATTTTGTTCGCAGGATTCTCATTGATGGGTGATGTGTTCAAAATGTAACATATAAATTTCATCAAATGAGGCATAAAAGTAACCCTTTTTTTAGTACTAATGTTGGAAAAAGTGTGCTTTTGTCTTCCTTTTGTATTTTCAGGATTAAATGAGCTCAAATTAACAAAAGAAGCAAAAAGGCAGCTAAATATAGCATAAATACAAGAAAAGGAACAAACGTGGCATGCCCAACCCCCCTCAACAGCATCTCCCAAAGCAAAAACAAGAAGAAAGCTGAGCATGGGGCTGTGCCCAGCTGAGCACGGGGCGTGCCCAGCCCGACACGGGGCGTGCCCAGCTCAGCACGGGGCAGTGCTCAGGATGGACAGCCCTGGCACTAAAGACAAACATGTAGAAGCTTCTATTTCCCACCACGGGGCCGTGTCCAGTGAACACGAGGGCGTGGCGAAAGTACAGCAGGCGCATTAATTGTAATTGCGAATTACAATTAATGAAGAGAGAGAATGTCAGACGGGCACGGGGGCGTGTCCAGCGGACACGGGGCCGTGCCCAGCCTTCTGTTCAGCCTATAAATAGGAGTGCTTGGTTTCATTACAACTCATCCCTTGGCACACCACCTCTCTCACACTTCATCCACCACCCACCACCACCATAACACCATCATCCACCACCATCATCCATTGTCCATCGTAGAGTGTGTGAGTCGTCTCGGGATCCAAGATTGATCGTAAGAGTTCTTGACAATCAAGGCCATGTTTGCCTAAGTCTCTTGCATCACTTGGTGAAGACAAAGTGTCTAGTATAATACTTTTTATTTCTAATCTTTTGCACTTTTTATTTGGTTTTGTATTAATGACTTTAATAACTAGTTACTTATGTTGAAGGTGATATTTCCTTATCGTTTGTCTGTGGTGTCTTGGCATTATTTTACTGTCTATATAAAATAAAGGATTTTCACCATTCATATCTCCACGGTCTATATGGAGGTATGTTGGCTACCTGGTCGGGGGTTAAGGGAACGGTTTGGTAAAGGTCTTGCCATTGTTCAGCGTTTAGAGGTCCTGCAATGGACCTGGGTCAAATTTAGTAGGACCTCCTTCAATGCTTCACGGTATTGGATGGCGGGGGTCCAAACTCTTTGATCCCCTCATAAGTTAACTACTATTAATACTATAACCCGGCTATTTAGGACTGTATCCCTGCTGACTCAGACTACTTAGTCGAGGGTAACGTCACCGCCAAAAGCGGGGCCTACCACAATATTGCATTAATAACTTAATTCATTATCTTCCAATAATCCACCCTTTTAGGATTGTATCCTTGCTGACTCAAACTACTGGGGTGAGGGTAACGTCACCTTCAAAAGAGGGGCCTACTACAATAACTAAGATAATCTCTTAATTATGTGCAAAAGTGCGGAAATAATCAAAGGTTATACTAGATACGAGTCGGAACCAATTGATTCATCTTGTCTATCTGTTTTTCTTTTATTTTTATTTTCAGCATTTTAGTTAGTTTTTACTTTTCTTAGTTTAAAACATTTTTTTAAACTTTTTATTTTGATTAGACGTTGAGGATAAACCGGTATTAAAAGCTCTTGTGTCCTTGGACGACCTCGGTATCTTATCAACGCTATACTACGCTCACGATGGGTGCACTTGCCCATATGTGTGTTTAGTGTTAGTAAAATATCGTGATTTATAAATTTAAAACTTGGCTAAATATAAGTGTTAAAGGGGCTTAAAATATACACCTAATATATACGACACTTCACACGCATCAAGTTTTTGGCGTCGTTGCCGGGGACACAAGGATTTTAGGAAAGCTTAAAATCGACGGCCTAATCAGTTTTTCAAAACCTTTTCAAAACGGGCCCACATTTTTCTACATTTTAGTTTAGATTTGCATTTACTGTAGCCTGTACACGGGGCCGTGTTCATTGAACACGGGGCTGTGCTGCACATTTTCATAAAAAACACCCAGTAACAGAAGCTTGAACACGGGCCGTGCTCACTGAACACGCCCCGTGCTCAACGAAATCAGTAAATTTAATTAAAACGCCCAGATACAGATTCTGAACACGGGGCCGTGTCCAACCTCTGTTTCCGTTTTTATTTTTGTTTTCTGATCTCGAGACTTGGTTGTGGTCTGCTGAGTGATTCTTATGGATCAATACTCAGGAGGTTACAACTACACCTATGATGAGGATGATTATAGGGGTAATTATTGCACTAATTGTCGTAACTCACGCTCGGTTCAATACAATCACTCATATCAACCATCCAATTCATACACCTACTATTAGGAGCCCAGGTACGAGCCATCAACTTCATACACATCCTATGAAGACCAAAGGTATGAACCTCCTCCCTCATACTCATATTTTGATGAACCAATGTATGAGCCTTCATACTCATACTTTGAGGAACCAAGATATGAGCCACCACCTTCATATGCTATTATGAGGAACCATGGCGTGAACAACCCACCTCATATGAGTATTACGAAGAACAAAATTACGACCCTTATCCATCATATACTTACAATGAAGAACAATGGTGCGAACCATCTACTTCATATGGGTATTATGAGGAACAAAGGATCGAACAACCGGATTCAAGCTTAGAAAATACTGATTCTTTTTCTATAACCGAAGTGACCGATAGGATATTAGAACACATTAGAGTTATCGATCGATGTATAAAAGAAGCTCGCGCAAGGGAAGAGGAGTCCCGCGCAAGAGAAGAATTAAAAAGGGAAGAGATAACTGAAAGTGTTAAAATGGAAGAACAAATAAGTGAAAAACCGACACATGAGTTAAACAACAAAAAAGGTGAGTCCGACAACGTTAAAATTCAAGAAGAGTCTAATTTTGAAGAAATTAATCTCTTGTCACCTTCTTTTGAAAATCATTGTTTAGTACCCACTCATGCTAAGTTTTTAAAAGAGTTAAACACTAACACTAAAATTGACGAAACGGTAAGTGTTAAGTTAACTGATGATCAAACCTCACTAATAAAAGAAGACCCATTTGAAATTAACATTACACCGGTTCCATGTTTCTTTCAAAATTCGTTTATTAGTAATGTCACAATCGATAAAGATCTTTGTGTTAACATAATGCCTAACTACATTTTCGAAAAATTAAGTATTAGTGATTTTTCTCCACTTCAAATACCCATTTTTCTATCCAATCGGAAAGTAATAAAATCAATCGGTATAGTTGAGGATGTATTGGTTCAAACAAATCAAATGGTAATCCCGACCGATTTTGTCATCCTCGATGACGCTCCTCTAGTGTTGGGACGACCATTTGTAAAAACTCACGAAGCTTTGAAAAATCGGAAGTTCAACAATCTACCTCTTAAATTAGGGGCATTTAAAAGAAGTGTCGATCTTGAGCGATCAATGAAATATCCATTAGGCAATGACGACCCCCTAATTGAAGATGAGCCAGAACCACCCGATAAGGTGGGTCTAGCCAAGGACCCTTATAAACGTGGCGCACCACGGACGCATTCCGCGGAACTATCCGTAGTTTTAGTTTAGATTAACTTTTACGTTTTCTAGTTTAGTTTTTTTTTTCAGGAATAAAACACACTCGGGATGGTGAAGGATGATAAGGGAAGCTTGAACCAACACCCCATGCACAAAAACAGAGCCTCCCGACAATTTTTCTTCATTACAGCAAGTTCAGCACGGGGCCGTGCTCACCCCAACACGCCCCGTGCCCAAGGTTCTGTAGAAAATGCCCAGTTCAGGTACCTGGACACGGGGCCGTGCTCACTGGACACGCCCCCGTGCCCGGCCTTCTGTTTACTTTTGGTACTGGCAGTCTAGACACTGGGCCGTGCTCAGCCAACACCACCCCGTGTTCAGCTACCCAGTACCATAAAATCTTGTTTTTAACCCATTTTTACACATTTAATCAGCCTAAAAACTTATTTTTGGGACACATTGAGGACAATGTGTAATTTAAGTGTGGGGGGGATGCTAAAACCTTGAATCTTGCAAGTCCTAATAACAAGCCTTACACAAAACTCTATTGGAACCGCTAATCACCCCAAATTTTTTTTCAAAAAAATTTTCAATTTTTTTTTTACTTGTCTAGGTTTAATTTGGGAATTTCAAAATTCTAAAAAGGTTATATTTTTACAAATTTACAACCGAGAGCGTCGTGATAACAAGAACCAACATAAGAAAATTATGAAACGGCATGACAAGCTTAACTAAAATTTGATTATATATACTTGATCACATAAAAACCCATTCCCACAAAAGTGAGTTTTGAGCCTTTATTGAGCATACACTTACATATCATTTGACTAAATGCTCATTTTTCGTTTCTTGTGTGAATAGCCGCTTGGTTCTTACGACTCTAGAACTTGCCATGACGATACATTCCCGGTCCTTACCAACTTAAACCCGAGTAAGTAAATGATGGAGGCATTAGGACTAACCCTTTTTATTTCTACACCACTATTTTTTCTTTTTTTTTACCACCTACCCAAAAATCCCCCTAGTTAGCCCCTTTGAGCCTAAACCTTTTCATTTCTTAACCCAAACCAAACACCTTTTCACCCACCTAAACCCTTTTTATTTTTCACCCTTTGTTTTAGTAACAAGCTCGGTTTTTCGTATGACTTTTCAAAAACAAAAAAAAATGTGTTGATGATGAAGCAAAATAAATAAACAAGCAAGTTCATAAAAAATAACTTTGTTTGAATACTGGCTTCATCAAGATTAAAAAAAAATTGCAAAAATAAAAAGTCTTTCGAAAACCGACGCTTGTTACGCTTTTTCGCCCTTTCTACTAACCACTAACCCAACCACCTACCTTTAACCCAAGCCTAACCCTTCACCCAAAAAGTCCTCTTGATGTTTACAAAGGTATATAGTTAAAAAGGAGGAGGATTGATTGCTTGGCAAGCCTATGGTAGGAGTAAGTTCCATGCCGCTCTCGAGTGATTCACTAAAATACATCTTCGGCCGAGTGTTGAGTGATCCCCGTGAGGTATGTGAACTCGTATATAAATAGAATTTTAAAGAGGCATGTTATGCCCTAATAAGTAATTTATCTTATGAAAAGTTTTAAATAAATCATGACGAATAGGATTGTAAATAAATAAAAATAAAATTAAATAAAGAATCTTGGAAATCCCGACACTCTACGACAAGACCAAAACCTTCTTTTCTACCCATTCTATTTGGGAGTGTAAATAGCCACATATTAAAGAGTTTTGCTTGAGGACAAGCAAAGATTCAAGTGTGGGGGTATTTGATGTGTTCAAAATGTAACATATAAATTTCATCAAATGAGGCATAAAACTAACCCTTTTTTAGTACTAATGTTGGAAAAAGTGTGCTTTTGTCTTCCTTTTGTATTTTCAGGATTAAATGAGCTCAAATTAACAAAAGAAGCAAAAAGGCAGCTAAATCTAGCATAAATACAAGAAAAGGAACAAACGTGGCATGCCCGACCCCCCTCAACAGCATCTCCCAAAGCAAAAACAAGAAGAAAGCTGAGCATGGGGTTGTGCCCAGCTGAGCACGGGGCGTGCCCAGCCCGACACGGGGCGTGCCCAGCTCAGCACGGGGCAGTGCTCAGGATGGACAGCCCTGGCACTAAAGACAAACCTGTAGAAGCTTCTATTGCCCACCACGGGGCCGTGTCCAGTGAACACGGGGGCGTGGCGAAAGTACAGCAGGCGCATTAATTGTAATTGCGAATTACAATTAATGAAGAGAGAGAATGTCAGACGGGCACGGGGGCGTGTCCAGCGGACACGGGGCCGTGCCCAGCCTTCTGTTCAGCCTATAAATAGGAGTGCTTGGTTTCATTTCAACTCATCCCTTGGCACACCACCTCTCCCACACTTCATCCACCACCCACCACCACCATAACACCATCATCCACCACCATCATCCATTGTCCATCGTAGAGTGTGTGAGTCGTCTCGGGATCCAAGATTGATCGTAAGAGTTCTTGACAATCAAGGCCATGTTTGCCTAAGTCTCTTACATCACTTGGTGAAGACAAAGTGTCTAGTATAATACTTTTTATTTCTAATCTTTTGCACTTTTTATTTGGTTTTGTATTAATGACTTTAATAACTAGTTACTTATGTTGAAGGTGATCTTTCCTTATCGTTTGTCTGTGGTGTCTTGGCATTATTTTACTGTCTATATAAAATAAAGGATTTTCACCATTCATATCTCCACGGTCTATATGGAGGTATGTTGGCTACCTGGTCGGGGGTTAAGGGAACGGTTTGGTAAAGGTCTTGCCATTGTTCAGCGTTTAGAGGTCCTGCAATGGACCTGGGTCAAATTTAGTAGGACCTCCTTCAATGCTTCACGGTATTGGATGGCGGGGGTCCAAACTCTTTGATCCCCTCATAAGTTAACTACTATTAATACTATAACCCGGCTATTTAGGACTGTATCCCTGCTGACTCAGACTACTTAGTCGAGGGTAACGTCACCGCCAAAAGCGGGGCCTACCACAATATTGCATTAATAACTTAATTCATTATCTTCCAATAATCCACCCTTTTAGGATTGTATCCTTGCTGACTCAAACTACTGGGGTGAGGGTAACGTCACCTTCAAAAGAGGGGCCTACTACAATAACTAAGATAATCTCTTAATTATGTGCAAAAGTGCGGAAATAATCAAAGGTTATACTAGATACGAGTCAGAACCAAGTGATTCATCTTGTCTATCTGTTTTTCTTTTATTTTTATTTAAAGCATTTTAGTTAGCTTTTACTTTTCTTAGTTTAAAACATTTTTTTAAACTTTTTATTTTGATTAGACGTTAAGGATAAACCGGTATTAAAAGCTCTTGTGTCCTTGGACGACCTCGGTATCTTACCAACGCTATACTACGCTCACGATGGGTGCACTTGCCCATATGTGTGTTTAGTGTTAGTAAAATATCGTGTTTTATAAATTTAAAACTTGGCTAAAAATAAGTGTTAAGGGGCTTAAAATATACACCTAATATATACGACACTTCACACGCATCAATGGGAAAAGCTCAGTGAACATAATCCAGTTGGATGTCCTCAATAGAATGGACATCCTTGAATCCGATATTGTCCAAAGATCATCTGTCCTTGTGGGATTCAGTGGAGAGACAAAGATTACATTGGGGGGCATCAAACTTCCAATCTATATAGAGGGAGTGAATTATGTTAAAAAAAATTCTATGTTATTGATTGCTTATCCTGCTGTAATGTTATCTTTGGCAGGCCATGGATACACGATATGAAGGCAGTCCCCCTCAACATATCATCAATGTGTCAAGCTCCCAACTCTATGAGATATGGTGAAGATAGAAAGTGATCAGCAGGAGGCAAAGAACTGTTACACTTCTTCAATGAAGCCAGCCTCCAAGGAGCAAGACGTCATGGAGGCAAGAGAGCAAGACATCAAGGATATTCTGTTGAACCCAGAGGATCCTGAATCCAAAATTTTTATAGGATCCGGGATTCTAGACAGTATTGAGCAGGATTTAGTATCCTTCTTGGAAAGAAGAAAATCTACCTTTGCTTGGAAACACGAAGATATGACAGGTATATCTGAGAATGTTATTACTCACAAACTTGGTATTGACAGGTCTTTCAAGCCAATACACCAAAAAAGGAGAAAGTTTGCACTTGAAAGGAATGCCATTATCCAAGAAGAGGTAGAAAAATTGCTCAAGGCAAGTTTGAGTGGACTGATAAGCATGAAGCTGCACTCAAGGTTCTTAAGGATTATCTATCCTCAGCACCAGCCCTGATGAAACCAGAAAATGGAGAATCGTTATCCTTATACTTAGCTATTTCAGCTAAAGCAGTAAGTGTGATCCTAGTTAAGGATCATGAAGGCTCTCAGCATCCGGTATACTATGTAAGTAAAATTCTACTTGATACTGAGGCCAGGTATTCTCATTTAGAGAAATTAATTCTTGATTTAATTATGGCTTCTGCTAAACATAGACATTATTTAGAAACTCACACCATTATTGTGAAAAGTAACCTTCATATCAAGAATGTTCTCAGGAAACTTCAAATGTCAGGTAGAATGGTAAAGTGGGCAATCAAGCTTATTGCGTATGACATTAAGTATGAACCCAGGACTGCCATCAAGTCCCAAGCTTTAGCTGACTTTGTGGCTGATTCCAGTAGTGATCTACAAAGGGAAGCTGAATTAGAAGTTCAACAACTTGAGAAGACCAAGGATCCTTAGACACTCCTCACGGATGGAGCTTCAGATGTTAAAGGAACTAGACAAAGCACACTACCAAAATCGCCACAGGGGTACATTATACCCCAATCCATTGCATGTGAATTCCAATCCATTAATCATGAGGCAGAGTATGAGGCCTTGATAGCAGGTTTGCAATTAGCTAACAATATGAGGATCAGGTATCTTCAAGTCTATGTAGATTCTCTATTAATTACTAATCATTATTGTTTTGGTCAAAAAATCTAATGAGGATAATGCAACCAAACTCTTAGTTACGGGGTATGATGCCTTAAATGTAGAACAATGATAAGGATCACTTCAAGGTAAATTGCACAAACGACACAAGGATTTATACGGGGAAAAAGCCCTTGATCAAGAGTTTATCTCCGGCACAAAAAACCCCGGGTGATGGAAACTACCGATCACCAAGCTCAAATAAATCAATAAATGTTTACAACTTCGGATAGTAACGAGCTAGGTACAAGGATCACTATTGTGAGATGTGTAAAAGTGAGTGAAAACTAATAAGTGTTCGTCGAGAGCTTCAAGAATGCGATTGTATGAGAGTGTGTGTAGCTGAAAATGGCTAAGTGTTCTAATTCTAGCTCGTCACCCCTTTAAAAATAGAAGTTAGCTACAATAACAAACTATCCGACTTTTGTGCCAAGCTCCCACGTTCTCCACAACGTCCATTTCCAGTCAAACGTGTGCAAAATACCCGTGGAATATTCCTTAGTAACGTTGCCAAGACCAAGTCAAGCTTGTTACTCCTGCGAAGTAATACAAAACACAAACAAACAATCGTCAGTATGAGGATCCTTAAAGTGATCCATGATCCTGATCCTGAAGCTCTTCTGAGGATCACTATCTGTCACAGAAGTAAGGATCATTAATTAGGATAACGAATAAGGATCACTAATTGTTAGAAAATCCTCCCCTAACAATTGCCCGCAAAATATAAGGAGTGAAATGTTAAATAAGCGAATTATATTTTCCTGATCTTATCCGCAACTAACTATCGTAAATATAGCCGTTATTGTAGAACTATCCGTTGCAACCATGACGTCACAGAAGTGACAACCCTGCACAATCATGATTATAAATAGGAGATAGAGATAGGATCAAATGCATTTAAAATTTCAGAGAGACTCCCTTTATAACTGCATTCCGAAGATAAACAGGTATTCTCTCTTCATCTTCTTCCTTCTCTTGCTCTGTTTTCCGTTTCTTTTCACTATTCTATCAAAGATGTTGCTCCGGAATTCCCCAGCTAAGGATCACCCGAAAAACAGCACACCGAGAAGCCAGGGGATCATCGAAGATTCCATAAAAGAACGCTGCTGTTTCAATGATGCACAGATTGATAGGATCCGCCACTGCTTCCCGGCGAACACCGAGTTCAGACCTTTTGATCCCAATGCCCTGAGTGATCATATTTCCGACAAGTGGGTTGCTTTTCCTGTCACTCCGTTCACCATAGGCTATACATATCCTTTTCCAGCCTTCACCCAATCTTTCTTTTCCCTAACCGGCATCTCTTATATCCAAGCCATGCCGATGATTTGGAGGGTTTTGTACACCCTTGAAAGGATCATCGAGCAGGAAGGGATAGACCTAGGAATGTCAGAGCTGGGAGAGCTGTATGATCTTACTACCTTTGGTTCTCAACGTTATTTGTTTAAACGTAAGCCTGGTGAGGAACACCCGATCTTCAAAGCCACCAAGAACGATGCTAATTGGAAGCGGCGTTTCTTTTTCGTCAAGAGAGATTCTATTGAGGATGGAAAGGATCTACCCAAGAAATGGGCTACCCATGGTAGGGTGGGGGATCCTGAGAAGGATCACCAGAAACTTTCTTTTGATGTAAGGATCACTTATATTTTTGCTTTCTTGTTATGCAGCTATCACCGTCTCACACCTCAGATTGTCTCCTGCTGCTAAAGAGAGACTCATCGCTTTCAAGAAACTTGATCCTGAAGCAAGAACTTTCAAGACAACAACCCAAGATTCTCAGGAGGTATCCTCAGGATCTGTCACGATGTCAAGTAAGTATCCTTGTTTTAAAAATTTAAATAAATAGTGAAATATTAGTGAAGTAAAGATACTTATCTTGTTTTGGTCGTGTAGGTGCTGGAAAATCCACCAAGCCTGCTTCCCAATTTGACACGGCTGACCTTGATACTGTTAGACCCAGGAAGAAGAGGTCCACTACCAGTCCTAGTATCTCCATTCCCAAGGCACCCACTAAAGGAAGGGGTGGCAAAAAGAGAAAGACCTCCGAGGCTGAGGATCTGCAGGGTCTACCTCTGATCCGTCACCAATTCCTCGAGTACTTCAATGATGTAAGGATCACTGTATCTGCCTGTATATCCTGCTGGCATATCCTGCTGACATATCCTGCTGATTTGAGGATCACTTGGTCCTGACCTTATCTTTTATCTCTTTTGCAGAAATTCGCTGAGATTGAGGACTATGTGGGGAACGTCGAGGAGCAGGACAAGAAGATTGTTGACCTCCAACAGGTTGCAGTGCTTAAGGACCTCAAAATTGCTGATCTTCAGAAGGAACTCCAAGATGCCAACACTAAGATGGCTAAACTCCTGATTGACCTTGACTATGAAAAGCATGATCTCATAGAAGGTGCAAAGGTCTCTGCTGCCATCACAATGTATCAGACAAAACTGAAGATGGCCCAGGAAGCTCAAGATCCTAACTTTGACAAAAACAGCTGGGATGTTGAGGGCTGGAAAGCAAGGTTGGCTGATCTTGAAGATGATGAGGAGACTGAGGAAGTTTTGGCGATTGAGGCTGGAGGCAAGGGTGAAGGTGGTGAAGCAAGTGGAGCCGGAGGTGGTGAGGCAGGGAAGGTTTAGGATGCATGATTGGGCGATGATGGAAACTTCTAGACATAGCCGGAGCCCAATTTTTGTTTTCGTTTGATGGTTGTTTTGTTTGAACAATTTGATGGTTTGTACTGAACAATAGTTTTTAGGATTAAGGATCATGTATGATCCTTTGGACAATAGGCAGGATTGCAAATGGTGGAGGGATCCTCTGTTTGGGGAATGAAGCCATTGTGATCCTGCCGCCTTTATATTCCTGCACTACTTTTGAACTTATTATCATGGACACCCTTTACCTACCCCAGCGGACGGGCCACGTTTTGCTGGTAGATGCTCGGGGTAGGTAATTTTGACAACCTTTTAAGGGTTAGTCTTTTGTTAATAAATAAAATCTTAACCTTTTGTCACTTATCTTGTGTTTTTATCCTTTTATTTCTTTAATTCTCCTTTGTTTTGATGCACATTTATTGAATAAACAATTTTGAATAAGTCAGATTGAAAATGTTTAGGACATGATCCACGATCAAATATCCTATAGTTAAAGAATCCCAAAAAGCAATATATTTTAAGGATCACAAGTCTAGTTGTCAAATTTTAAGGGTTATTCAAATAAATAATGAATAGAATTAAAAATAGTTAAGGATCATACCTGAGGATCCAAGTTAGGATCCTAACCATAATAAGGATAACTATAAGATAAACCTTAGAGAGAAGTATGGATCAAGGATCCCTAGTTGCTTATCGTCAAGGACCTGAAATAGATCATAACTTGGGACTAAGCCAATATAAGATAAGAGTTAGCAACTGGGACAAGCCCAAGGATAACTGGGGACAAGCCCAAGGATAACTGGGGACAAGCCCAAGGATCGTATGTAAACTGGAGTATGGCCCTAACTGGCGACTATCCAAACTTAGTGACACGAAAATGTCAAAACCTTAGCTAACGTGAAAACGTTAGAAACCTTAGGAACGGATGTATGGTACGTCTACCATTATACGTAGGATCCTAGGTATAGCCAGTACAATGGAATTATCAGCCCCTAAAGTGAGTACTGGTCCCACTGCCTTGAACTATACCAGGATCATCATGCGCTACAGGCGGAACTGGGGTCAAGCCCAAATAACTGGGGTTAAACCCAAAGGACGGATTGCTTCTGCAGATAACCAATACTTTGCTAAGGATACATGACCCTTATCCTTATATGAGAAAATAAAAAAATGAAATAGTTCAAGATTAGGATATTACCAAAGTAAGGATCACCGATACTTTAAGGATCCTTTAAGGATATCCCTAACGTAAGGATCATCTGTGCTATGAGGATCCTGCTCACATGAAATATTTCTTCAAGTGGACAGCATTCCAAGCTCTTGGTAGCAAATCACCTTCCATGGTTAGCAATCTATATGCCCCCTTTCCTGCTTCAGCTTCAATCAAATAAGGGCCTTCCCATTTTGGAGCCAATTTTCCATCAGCAGGATTGGTGGTATTCTGAAATGCTTTCCTTAATACCATATCTCCAACTTGAATACTTTTCCACCAGGTGCCTTAGGGAGCTTACCAACTATATCCATACCCCATCTCATAAATGGCCAAGAGGAGGATATAGGATGCAATAATTCAGCTGGTTGATGAAGGATATTGTTGTGTCTCTGACAAGGATCACATCTCTTAGCATACTCCACAGCATCTCTTTTCATGGTTGGCCAGTAGTATCATGTCCTCAAGATCCTTGAGAATAATGCCCTGCCCCCAGTGTGGTTTCCACAATCTCCTTCATGGAAGTCTTTTAAAACTTCTTGGATTTCAGGACCCTCAATGCATCTCAAGTATGGTCCTGCAAGAGATCGTCTATACAACATATTATTTAAAATTGTGAATTGAGATACCTTAATTTTGAAAGCCCTAGGGTTTTCTCCTGTAGGAATCTCTCCATGTTGTAAGTATCTCATGATTGGTGAGATCCATGATCCTGATCCTGAATGGGATTGAGTATCCTCACTAGGGATAATTGTAGAATCATTTCCTATCTCCATAGCCACATGATCCTCGATAGCCGGGGTCAGGATATGGATAATAGGAATCTTGATATCCTCAGGGATCTTCAAAGATGATCCTAAGTTAGCCAATGCATCAGCTTCTGTATTTTCTTCCCTTGGTACCTGTGTCAAACTAAAGGAAACAACAGAGAGTGCCAAGTTTTTTACTATCTCTAAATATTTGGTTAGCTTTTCACCTTTAACATCATAGGATCCATTAAAGTGGTTTGTAATTAACAATGAATCTACATGTACCTCAAGATACCTGATCCCCATATGCTTTGCAATTTGCAAACTAGCAATTAAGGCTTCATATTCAGCCTCATTGTTAGTGGTTTGGAACTCACAAGCTATAGAGTGGGGTATTATGTCCCCCTGTGGCGATTTTAGTAGTATTCCAAGCCCTGTGCCTTCGACATTTGAGGATCCATCAGTATAGAGTATCCAAGGATCCTTGGTCTCCTCTAGCTGCTGGACTTCTAACTCAGCTTCTTTTTGTAAATCACTACTGAAATCAGCCACAAAGTCAGCTAATGCTTGGGATTTGATGGCTGTCCTAGGCTCATATCTTATATCATATGCACTTAGCTTCACTGCCCACTTAGCCATCCTTCCTGACATCTCTGGTTTCCTGAGGACATTCTTAATTGGGAAATTAGTTTTAACAACAATAACATGAGTTTCAAAATAATGTCTCAATTTAGTGGATGCCATAATTAATGCAAGAATAAGCTTTTCAAGGTGTGAATACCTGGATTCGGCATCAAGTAAACTTTTACTTACATAATAGACAGGATGTTGTGTACCTTCGTGATCCTTAACAAGGACCGCACTTACTGCTTTCGAGGATACTGCAAGATATAAGGATAGCACATCGCCTTTTTCTGGTTTCATCAAGGCCGGGGCTGAGGATAGGTAATCTTTGAGAGCTCTTAAGGCATTTTCATGCTTCTCCGTCCACTCAAATTTCTTGTTCTTCCTTAGGATATCATAGAATTCTTTTCACTTCTCTGAGGATTTGGATATGAATCTGTTCAAAGCTGCTATCCTGCCTGTTAGCCTTTGAACATCCTTAGCGTTGGCCGGAGATTTGATGTTCACTATAGCTTTGATTTGTTCTGGGCTAGCTTCAATGCCTCTCTTTGTCACCATATATCCTAAGAATTTACCTGCTTTAACACCAAAGTGACATTTTGAAGGATTAAGTTTCATGTTATATTTGTCAAGGATATCGAATGCTTCCTCCAAGTCCCTTAGGTAATCCTCAGCTTTTATGGATTTTACCACCATATCATCTATGTAAACCTCCATGGTTTGTCCAATCTGATCCTTGAACATCATATTCACCAGCCTTTGATATGTTGCACCTGCATTTCTTAGTCCGAACGGCATAGCAATATAGCAGTATATACCAGTTCCATTTGGATTTGTTGAAATCCAGATGAATCATCCATAAAAGTTAACAGTTCATGACCCGCAGTTGCATCCACCATGGAGTCAATGTGGGGTAATGGGAAAGGATCCTTGGGACATGCCTTATTTAAATCGGTAAAATCGACACATACCCTCCACTTTCCGTTTTTCTTTTGAACAACAACCACATTGGCCAACCATCTTGGATACTTGACCTCTCTAATCATACCTGCCCGGAGCAATTTCTCTACCTCTTCTTGGATAATGGCATTTCTTTCCGGTGCAAATTTTCTTCTCCTTTGATGGATTGGTTTGAAGGACTTATCAATGCCAAGTTTGTGAGTGATTACATCTTTAGATATACCAGTCATGTCTTCGTGTTTCCATGCAAAGGTAGTCTTTCTCCTTTTGAGGAAGGATATAAGGTCTTCCTTCATATCGCCAAGGATCCCTAATCCGATATAGATTTTGGATTCAGGATCATCAGGATCCATGAGGACTTCTACCACATCCTGCTCTCTTGCCTCCAAGACATCCCTTGGAGGATACTTTGATTGCTATTGCTCCCTTGACTTCGAGGCTGGTTTCATCGATGAAGTATAGCAATTCTTAGCCTCCTGCTGATCACTATCAATCTTCACTATTCCCCAAGGACTAGGGAGCTTCACACATTGATGGTAGGTAGATGGGACTGCCTTCATATCGTGTATCCAGGGCCTGCCAAGGATAACATTACAACAAGATAAACAGATAATAACACAAAATTTTTGATATGAGTGGCGGCCTTCGATGTATATTGGGAGTTTAATGTCCCCCAGGGTATTCTTAGTTTCGCCACTAAATCCCACGAGCACGGAGGATCTTGGTATGATATCTGATTCAGGGATACCCATCTTCTTTAGAACATCAAGCTGGATAATGTTCACTGAACTTCCTCCGTCTATAAGGATCCTGCGGACAAAAAGGTTAGAAATGAAAAGAGTAATAACTAAACCATTGTGATGAGGATCCTGGATATCAACACGATCATCCTCATCAAAGGTTATGACTTTTCCTTCGGAGACACTTGATGTTCGAACGGGTCTTTCTCCATTATCCATTTTAGTTTCCTTTGCATGCCTTTTAGCTGCTGAGAAGGATGTGCCACAAATGTCTGATCCTCCAGAAATAAAGTTTATTACTTGTGCATCTGCTGGAGGGGCTGGAGCCTTCTCAGGGATCCTTTCAGGATCCTGAGTCCTTGACTTTTTTCTTCCCAACAATTCTTTTAGATGTCCCTTGCCCAACAAGTATCCAATTTCCTTCCTCAGTGCAATGCATTCTTCTGTGAGATGCCCAAAATCTTCATGGTATGCACACCACTTTGATTTATCCTTAGTTGCAGCTGGCCTATCATTTTTTTCTGGGCCATCTAGCTTTATCACCTAGATTCTGCATCACAAGGATTAGTTCATTGTTATCAACAGAAAAACAATATTCAGAAATTGGAGGATAATCCTCATCATCCTCTTCTTGATCAACAGCATGCACGTTCTGGTTATCAGGTCTGTTGTAGGATCTGAACTTGTTGTTCCTGAATGAGGATCCTTGCTTATCTTGCTTTGAGGATCCTGCTAACCTCTCCTGGATCCTCTTGTCATCCTCTAGCCGAATGAACCTAAGTGCCCGGGTTCTTACCTCATCTAAGTTCCTGCATGGTGTCATAACAAGATCATCATAGAACGACGAATCCCTAAGCAATCCCATTTTAAAGGCCTCAACAGCCGTGGCTATATCCAAGTTGGGAATGTCTAAGGATTCTTTACTGAATTTGGTAATGTAATCCCTTAATGATTCATTATGACCCTGGGTTATCCTATATAGATCACTAGTTAATCGTTCAAATTTCCTACTGCATGAGAATTGGCTATTAAACAAATTAACTAGATTAGCAAATGAAGTAATAGAGTAAGGAGGAAGACTTAGCAGCCATTTGAGAGCTGATCCAGTAAGAGTGGATCCGAATCCTTTGCACAGGCATGCTTCCTTTAACCTTTCTGGGATTGGATTGATCTCCATCCTCTCCCTGTATTGTGCTATGTGTTCTTCAGGATCCGTCGAACCATCATACAGCTTCATAGTTGGAACATGGAACCTCTTGGGTATCTCAGCATTACAGATCGGTGGTGCAAAACGAGATATCTTGTGGCTCCCATCTGCAATCTCTGGGATAGGTTTGACCACTCCTGGAACACTTGATATCATATCCTTCAACTTTTGCAATTCTCTGGCCCTGGCATGATTGATACCTGGGTCCTGCATAAGGCCATGGTTAGTAGCATAGGAATTATTAAAAGTGTTACCTCCCATTGGATTCAAATTAGGAAGAATGGATGTTAATCCATATTGTTGGGGCTCTGGAATGATCGAAGGACCAGTAGAAGCATTGGTCTGCATTGGAATAAAATCTCCCTGATGGACATCTGAACTTCCTGTTTGCAAACTCCTCAAGGATCCTGGCATCTAGAAGGGTCCCTGAAACTGGGATGATCCTGGAACAAGGGAGGATCCTTGAACCTGGGATGATCCTGGAACAAAAGAGGATCCTTGAACCTGGGATGATCCTGGAACAAAGGAAGATCCTTGAACCTGGAATGATCCTGGAACAAAGGAGGATCCTTGAACCTGGGATGATCCTGGAACAAAGGAGGATCCTTGAACCTGGGATGATCCTGGAACAAAGGAAGATCCTTGAATCTGCTGCGCTCCTGAGTAATCTCCTGAATTCATGAAGGATCCTATATGCTGAGGATAGGATCCTGCTGGCTGGAAATAGGAACCCGATGCCTGAGTCACTGTTGTTGTTCCGTAGTGCACTCCTTTTGGTCCACCCACATATTGAACATCTGGAACCACTGATGGCTGAGAAGTAATCACCGGAGCATCAAAATTCAAAGATTTGGGCACCAGTGGGGAATGATCCTCTGCCGTTTTCTTTTGTTTCTTGAGATCTCCGATTTCTTTGAGAATTCTTTCATTGGTCTTATCCTGTTGCTGTATATGATCCTTCATCTGCAAAATCAAAGTAAACATGTCACTAGTAGTGGGAATGTAAGAAGCAGAAGAAGTTGGAGGTTTGGAGAAAATTGGAGTTGGTTTCTTCTCGGCATTTTTCTGAGGTCCAGAAGGTGGTGGAGGCAAAGGTGGAATGCCCTGAGATGAATTGACCACAGACATTGCAGTAGAGGTATTCTTCAATGATGAAGCCATGTATTTGTATGCAATGAACCGGAACGACCACCAACAGAAAAACTTCTTAGGAATGAAGCACCAATTGCCCCACGGTGGGCGCCAAATTGTTTTGGTCAAAAAATCTAATAAGGATAATGCAACCAAACTCTTAGTTACGGGGTATGATGCTTTAAATGTAGAACAATGATAAGGATCACTTCAAGGTAAATTGCACAAACGGCACAAGGATTTATACGGGGAAAAAGCCCTTGATCAAGAGTTGATCTCCGGCACAAAAAACCCCGGGTGATGGAAACTACCGATCACCAAGCTCAAATAAATTAATAAATGTTTACAACTTCGGATAGTAACGAGCTAGGTACAAGGATCACTATTGTGAGATGTGTAAAAGTGAGTGAAAACTAATAAGTGTTCGTCGAGAGCTTCAAGAATGCGATTGTATGAGAGTGTGTGTAGCTGAAAATGGCTAAGTGTTCTAATTCTAGCTCGTCACCCCTTTAAAAATAGAAGTTAGCTACAATAACAAACTATCCGACTTTTGTGCCAAGCTCCCACGTTCTCCACAACGTCCATTTCCAGTCAAACGTGTGTGAAATACCCGTGGAATATTCCATAGTAACGTTGCCAAGACCAAGTCAAGCTTGTTACTCCTGCGAAGTAATACAAAACACAAACAAACAATCGTCAGTATGAGGATCCTTAAAGTGATCCATGATCCTGATCCTGAAGCTCTTCTGAGGATCACTATCTGTCACAGAAGTAAGGATCATTAATTAGGATAACGAATAAGGATCACTAATTGTTAGAAAATCCTCCCCTAACAATTATAACGGTTCTTACACTGTCAAAGGTGAAAAGCTAATCAAGTACTTAGAAATAGTCAGGAAACTAGCAGACTCTTTTGCTTTTTTCAGTCTATCACAGGTACCCAGGGAAGAAAAATGCAGAAGTTGATGCTCTAGCCAATCTTGGATCATCACTGAAGATTCCAGAGGATGTGAAAATACTCATCATTCATGTCTTAGCCCCTGCTATTGAAGATCACATAGCTATGGAGATAGCAGAGGATTCTGCAATCATACCTAGTGATGATACACAATCAAATTTAGGATCCTGGATCCTTCCGATCCTGAGATATATACAACATGGAGAGATTCCTACAGGAGAAAACCCCAGAGCTTTCAAAGTCAATGTATCTTAATTCACCATACTAAATGACATGTTATACAATATATCTCTTGCAAGTCCCTAGTTGCGGTACATTGAGGATCCAGAAATTCAAGAAGTTCTAAAGGATTTTCATGAAGGAGACTGTGGGAACCACACTGGGGGCAGAGCACTATTCTTAAGGAACCTCAGAACAGGATGCTATTGGCCTATGAGAAAGAAGTATGTTGTGGAATACACAAAGAAATGTAATGCTTGTCAAAGACATAGCATTATCCTTCATCAACCAGCGGAGCTCCTTCATCCTATTATTACCAGATTTGATGGCCAGATATCAACAAAGAATGGCTGGAGTATACAACAAGAATGTCAGGTTCAGAAGATTTCAAGGTCCCTACTTAATTGAAGCTGAAGCAGGAAAGGGGGCATATCATTTGTTAACAATAGATGGTGACCTCTTACCAAGAGCTTGGAATGATGTTCATCTAAAGAAATACTTTAAGTAAGAAGGATCAGGGATCCTCAGCGATACCAGTATTCTGATTAAGGATCCGGGATCCTCAAAGGATATATGATTCTACATTTGGTAACACATTACTTTCATTTTCATTCATTTTATACTTATTACTTATCATAAGGAAAAGATGTTAAACATTTAACATCTATTGTCATAAAGTTTAAGCTTTTGCAGAGTTATTATCATTTTACAGAAGATCAAAGTGGTTGGCCAACTCTCCAAAGTTTATTTGGGCTTGTCCCCAGGTATTTGGGCTTATCCCTAGTTTTTTGGGCTTGTCCCCAGTTTTGGGCCTGTCCCCAGTTTTGGGCCTGTCCCCAGTTTCGCCAGTAGCGCACGATGATCCTAGTGCATTTCAAGGCAATGCGACCAGTACCCGCTTTAGGGGCTGACAATTTCATTGTACTGGCTGTATTCAGGATCCCACGTATAATGGTAGACGTACCATACATCTGTTCCTAAGGTTTCTAACGTTTTCACGTTAGCTAAGGTTTCGGCATTTTCATGTCGCTCAAGTTTGGATAGTCGCCAGTGAGGGCCATACTCCAGTTTACACAAGTTTATTTGGGCTTGACCCCAGTTTACATCTGTTTATTTGGGCTTGTCCCCAATTTATTTGGGCTTGTCCCCAGTTTGTTGGGCTTGTCCCCAGTTTATTTGGGCTTGTCCCCAGTTTGTTGGGCTTGTCCCCAGTTTATGTGGGCTTGTCCCCAGTTTGTTGGGCTTGTCCCTAGTTTATTTGGGCTTGTCCCCAGTTATTATGGGTCCATTCCCAATTATTTGGCTTTGTCCCAAGTTTGTTTTTCTTACAGGATCTTGGAGCTCTAAAGTTATACAAGTTCTGACAATAAGGATCCTGGAAACTTTACTTTTCACACATTTTATTCAGTATTAGTTTACAAGGATATAGAATCCTAACTTGGATTCTCTGGTATGTTATATTCTAACTTTTTCTAAGCTGCAAGTTGTCTCTTATCCTTTTTGGTTAAGGATCATTGATCCACATTTATATGAACACTTCAAGTTTTCTGTTAAAAGTTTAACATTATCATCAGATTTCCAATAACTTTCCAATTGTTTGGCGATGATATCTTTGAAAATAGAAAGCATACATGAAAAATAAAGAGGAAAGAAACAACAACAGTTGTAGCTAAAAAAGTTTAATGTTATCACCCATTCATTATGTATCAAATCATCTGGCCTGGATTTCACCAGCAAAACCGTGGACCATCCACCCAGGCCGGACATGGCTATCTAACAGTTAAAGTGTCTATGCAGATATGAAAGTGCAGGAAGGTTAATAGCGAACGGTGTAGAAGGATCCATTCTCAACAAACAGAAGGATCTTCTGATCTTTAAAGGCACTTGAGGAGTTATCTTTAACTCTATATTTTGCAATGATGATTATAGCAGGTTTTATCAGTGACGACAGGCAGTGTAACAACTAGTTACCAGCAGCAACGGCTAGTCCACTTTTAACGGAAATATGACAGCTGTGAATCCTTATCACAACTGCCATATTGGGGGCAATTGTTAGGGCATGGATTTTATGCTAAGGATCATCTATCCTGAGACTGGGCATGGATCACGGATCCTTAATGGATGATGCAGGGAGTCTGAGGATCCAGAGTCTAAGGATCCAGGATCCTTAACAGAACTTATGATTTCTAACAATTGTCACGTTTTTAATGTTTATATGCAGGTAATGGACGTTGTGGACTAATTCTCAGCTAGAATCTCGGGAATATTCCTTCAAGATGCCCCACATGTGCTATTTTCACGATGGTCATGGGGAGAAAACGTGGTCTTCCTTAATTTTCGGACTTGTTGTTTTTTCTAATTTAAAGGGTTGATCAAGTTTAGAGAACACATTATGCAATAAGCAGAAAACACACACTCTCTCGTGAATATCAGTTCTCAAACACACTCACACTTTAGAAAATATTGTACAACACTTGATCAACTTCCGAAGTTGTAAACCTTTACTCGTTTAATGCACTTGGTGATCGGTAGTTTCCATCACCCGAGGTTTTTTATGCCGGAGATCTTCTAAAGATCAAGGGCTTTTTCCTCGTATAAATCTCGATGTTCATCGTTGATTTTAGTCTTTCATTGTTCATACATTTGTTCATCAATCCAAGCATCATACCTCACAAAATCAGATTTGGTTACATTATCCTTGTGTGATTTTTTACCAAAACAATAACTGGGGACAAGCCCAAAGGATCTTGTGTAAACTGGAGTATGGCCCTCACTGGCGACTATCCAAACTTAGTGACATGAAAATGCCAAAACCTTAGCTAATGTGAAAACGTTAGAAACCTTAGGAACGGATGTATGGTACGTCTACCATTATACGTAGGATCCCGGATACAGCCAGTACAATGAAATTGTCAGCCCCTAAAGCGAGTACTGGTCCCATTGCCATGAACTGTACCAGGATCATCGTGCGCTACTGGCGATACTGGGGACAGGCCCAAAAACTGGGGACAAGCCCAAACAACTAGGGTCAAGCCCAAATAACTGGGGTCAAGCCCAAATAACTGGATACTTCTGTGGATACTCAATTCCTTTGTTAAGGATATCCAAACCTTCTGCAAAACTCAGAATCAAGTGAAAGGAGGATAAAGGATCCAGGATCCTTATCCTTGTATATAGGATAATTAAAGAATGAAATAGTTTGAGATTAGATCATTACCAAAATGAGGATCTTCTGTCCTGTAAGGATCCTTCGAGGATACTTGATAGCTAAGGAACATGGATCCTTATTACATGAAGTATTTCTTCAAGTGGACAGCATTCCAAGCTCTTGGTAGCAAATCACCTTCCATTGTTAGCAATCGATATGCCCCATTTCCTGCCTCAGCTTCAATCAAATAGGGGCCTTCCCACTTTGGTGCTAACTTTCCATCAGCAGGATTGGTGGTATTCTGAAATGCTTTCCTTAACACCATATCACCAACTTGGAATTTCCTGATCCTGACATTTTTGTTGTAGGCTCCAGCCATCCTTTGTTGATAACTGGCCATCCTTATCCTTGCCAAATCCCTGAGTTCTTCTATAGTATCCAAGTCTTGAACCAAGTTTTCAGCATTTTCTTCAGGATCACGTGTGCTTGTTCTTGCAGTAGGAACCACCATCTCTGTAGGGATCACTGATTCTGCTCCAAATACCAAAGAGAATGGAGTTTGGCCAGTAGCATTCTTGGGAGTTGTCCTATCAGCCCAAAGTACATAAGGTAGTTCTTCTGCCCATTTTCCTTTCTTGGGTCCAAGCTTCTTCTTCAAATTGTTGATGATGATCTTGTTGGATGATTTTGCCTGGCCATTAGCTTGTAGGTGGACTAGTGTTGATGTTATCATCTTAATCCCCCAGCTGTCACAAAAGTTAGTAGTTCTATTCCCAATAAATTGGGATCCAATATCACAAACAATTTCAGAAGGGATACCAAATCTAGTAATAATATTTCTTTTGATAAAGGATATCACTTCTTTTTCTCTGACTTGAGCAAAGGCTTCAGCCTCTATCCACTTGGAGAAGTAATCAGTCATAGCAAGCATGAACACTTTTCCACCAGGTGCCTTGGGAAGTTTACCAACTATATCCATTCCCCATATCATAAATGGCCAAGAAGAGGATATAGGATGCAAAAGCTCTGTTGGTTGATGAAGGATATTACTATGCCTCTGACAAGGATCACACTTCTTGGCATATTCCACAGCATCCTTCTTCATAGTAGGCCAATAGTATCCTGTCCTCAGGATCCTTGAGAATAATGCCCTGCCCCCAGTGTGGTTTCCACAATCTCCTTCATGAAAACCCTTTAGGACTTCTTGGATTTCAGGATCCTCAATGCATCTTAGATATGGTCCTGCAAGAGATCGTTTATATAATACGTTATTCAATATTGTAAACTGAGATACCTTAATTTTGAAAGCCCTAGGGTTTTCTCCTGTAGGAATCTCTCCATGTTGGATATATCTTTTGATTGGAAGGATCCATGATCCCGAATGAGATTGTGTATCATCACTAGGGATGATTGCAGAATCCTATCCTATCTCCATAGCTATATGATCCTCAATATCAGGGGTTAGGATATGGATAATAGGGATCTTGATATCCTCTGGAATCTTCAAGGATGATCCTAGATTGGCCAATGCATCAGCCTCTGCATTCTCTTCTCTGGGTACCTGTGTCAAACTAAAGGAAACAAAGGAGAGTGTCAATTCTTTGACTGTCTCTAAATATTTGATTAGCTTTTCCCCTTTAACAGCATAGGATCCATTAAAGTGATTAGTAATTAACAAAGAATCTACATGTACCTCGAGATACCTGATCCTCATATGCTTGGCAATTTGCAAACCAGCTATCAAGGCTTCATATTCAGCCTCAATATTAGTAGTTTGAAACTCACAAGCTATGGAGTGGGGTATTATGTCCCCCTGTGGCGATTTTAGTAGTATTCCAAGTCTTGTTCCTTTGACATTGGAGGCTCCATCAGTGAAGAGTATCCAAGGATCCTTATTTTCTTCTAGCTGTTGGACTTCTAACTCAGCTTCCTTTTGCAAGTCACTACTAAAATCAGCCACAAAGTCAGCTAAGGCTTGGGATTTGATGGCAGTCCTTGGTTCATATCTTATATCATAAGCACTAAGTTTCACTGCCCACTTAGCCATCCTTCCTGACATTTCAGGTTTCCTGAGAACATTCTTAATTGGAAAGTTAGTCTTAACAATAATGGCATGAGTTTCAAAATAATGTCTAAATTTAGTAGATGCCATAATTAGTGCAAGGATAAGTTTTTCTAAATGTGAATACCTGGATTCAGCATCAAGCAAACTCTTACTTACATAATAGACAGGATATTGTATACCTTCGTGATCCTTAACAAAGACCGCACTTACTGCTTTAGAGGATACCGCCAAATACAAGGATAATATATCCCCTTTTTCTGGTTTCATCAAGGCAGGGCCTGAGGATAGGTAATCCTTAAGAGCTTTGAGAGCATTTTCATACTTTTCAGTCCACACAAATTTCTTGTTCTTCCTCAAAATGTCATAGAATTCCTTGCATTTTTCTGAGGATTTGGATATGAACCTGTTCAAGGCTGCGATCCTGCCTGTTAACCTTTGCACATCCTTGGCATTGGCAGGAGATTTGATATTTACAATAGCCTTAATTTGCTCTGGACTTGCTTCAATGCCTCTTTTTGTCACCATATATCCTAGGAATTTACCTGCTTTAACACCAAAGTGACACTTTGAAGGATTTAGTTTCGTATTAATTTATCAAAGATATTGAATGCTTCCTCCAGGTCTCTAAGGTGATCCTCAGCTTTCTTGGACTTAACCACCATGTCATCTATATAGACTTCCATAGTGTGTCCAATTTGTTCTTTGAACATCATATTGACTAGCCTTTGATAAGTAGCACCTGCATTCCTTAGTCCAAATGGCATAGCAATATAACAATATATACCAGTTGGGGTCATAAAGGTTGTATCCTCTTGATCAGATGGTTCCATCTGAATTTGTTGAAATCCAGATGAAGCATCCATAAAAGTCAACAACTCATGACCCGCGGTAGCATCCACCATGGAGTCAATGTGGGGTAATGGGAAATGATCCTTGGGACATGCCTTGTTTAAATCAGTAAAATCGACACATACCCTCCACTTTCCATTTTTCTTTTGAACAACAACCACATTGGCTAACCACCTTGGATACTTAACCTCTCTTATCATACCTGCCCGAAGTAGTTTATTTACCTCTTCCTGGATAATAGCATTCCTTTCAGGTGCAAACTTCCTCCTCTTCTGATGTATAGGCTTGAATGACCTGTCAATGCCAAGCTTATGAGTAATTATATCTTTAGATATACCTGTCATGTCCTCATGCTTCCAGGCAAAGGTAGTTTTCCTCCTCTTAAGGAAGGATACTAGATCCTGTTCAATGTTGCTAAGGATCCCTGATCCTATGAAGACTATGGATTCAGGATCATGAGGATCATGAGGATCCATAAGGATTTCTTTCACATCCTGTTCTCTTGCCTCCAAGACATCTCTTGATGGATGCTTTAATTGCTATTGCTCCCTTGGTCTTGAAGCTGGCTTCATTGATGACGTGTAGCAATTCTTAGCTTCTTGTTGATCACTCTCAATTTTCACCACTCCCCACGGACTAGGAAGCTTTACACATTGATGATAGGTAGATGGGACTGCCTTCATGTCATCTATCCATGGCCTGCCAAGGATAACATTACAACAAGACAAGCAATCAATAACACAAATTTTTTTATAAGAATGAAGTCCTTCAATATAGATGGGGAGTTTGATGTCCCCCAATGTATTCTTGGTCTCCCCGCTGAATCCCACAAGAACTGAGGATCTTGGGACAATATCTGATTCAGGGATGTTCATTTTCTTGAGGACATCAAGTTGAATGATGTTTACTGAGCTTCCTCCATCTATTAGGATCCTGCGAACAAAATGGTTAGAAATAAACAGAGTAATAACAAGACCATCATGATGAGGATCATGCACATCGAAACGATCATCCTCATCAAAAGTTATAATTTTATCCTTGGTAACAGTGGAGGTCCGGATGGGTCTGTCTCCATTATCCATCTTGGTTTCCTTGGCATGTCTTTTGGCTGCTGAAAAGGAAGTACCACAAATGTCTGATCCACCGGATATGAAGTTTATAACTTGTGCGTCTGCTGGAGGAGCAGGAGCCTTTTCCGGGATCCTTTCAGGATCCTGGATCCTTGATTTCTTTCATCCCAAAAGCTCCTTCAAGTGCCCCTTGCTTAACAAGTAACCAATTTCTTTTCTTAGTGCAATACACTCTTCAGTGAGATGTCCGAAATCCTCATGATATGCACACCACTTGGACTTATCCTTTGTTGTGGCTGGTTTATCACTTTTCCTTGGCCATCTTGCTTTCTCACCTAGATTCTACATTGCAAGAATTAGTTCATTGTTATCAATAGAAAAATAGTATTTAGAAATGGGAGGATAATCATCATCATCCTCTTCCTGCTCTATTGCATGCACGTTCTGGTTGTCAGACTTGTTGTAGGACTTAAACTTGTTATTCTTGAAGTAGGATCCTTGCTTTTCCTGTTTTGAGGATCCTGTCAATCTCTCCTAGATCCTTTTATCATCCTCTAATCGGATAAATCTAAGGGCCCTGGTTCTTACTTCATCAAGATTCCTACATGGGGTCATAACAAGATCATCATAGAATAATGAATCCCTAAGCAAACCCATTTTAAAGGCTTCTACGGCCGTAGCTATATCCAGATTAGGAATGTCTAAGGATTCTTTTCTAAACTTAATGATATAATCTCTAAGTGATTCATTTTGACCTTGCGTTACCCTATATAAATCACTAGTTAATCGTTCAAATTTTATGCTACACGAGAATTGACTATTAAACAGGTTAACTAGGTTAGCAAATGAAGTAATAGAGTAAGGGGAAGACTTAGCAGCCATTTAAGAGCTGATCCGGTAAGTGTGGATCCGAAACCCTTGCATAGGCATGCTTCCTTTAACCTCTCAGGAATTGGATTGATCTCCATCCTCTCCCTGTATTGAGCTACATGCTCCTCTGGATCCGTTGAACCATCATATAGCTTCATAGTTGGTATTTGAAACCTTTTGGGTATCTCAGCATCACAAATAGGTGGTGCAAAACGAGATATCCTATGGCTCCCATCTGCAATTTTAGGAATGGGTTTAACCACTCCTGGAACACTGGATATCATATCCTTAAGCTTCTGTAACTCCCTAGCCATAGCTTGATTAATACTTGTATCCTGCATAGAGCCATGGTTAGTGTTATAAGAATTATTGAAAGTGTTACCTCCCAGAGGATTCAAGTTAGGAATTGCAGATGTAAATCCATATTGACGGGATTCTGGTATGATTGAAGGACCAGAAGAGGCAATGGTCTGCATTGGAATGAAGTCTCCTTGATGAACATCTATGCTTGGGGGTTGTACACTTCTCAAGAATCCTTGATCCTGAAAGATGTTGATCCCTGAAGCTGGGAGGATCCTTGAGGCTGAGAGGATCCTTGAACTTGAAATGAGGATCCTTGAACCATGGAGGATCCTTAGACCCTAGAGGATCCTTGAACCTGAGAGGATCCTTGTACTGTGTGCATTCCCAAATATCCTCCTGAGCTGACGAAGGATCCCTGATGAGTTGTTGCTCCATAACGCCTTCCCAACGGTTCAGTTTGGAACTGGATGTCTAAGGCTGCAGATTGCTGGGCAGTTATAGCTGGAGTGTCAAAATCCTGTGACCTTGGTATCAGAGGAGAGTGATCCTCCCCTGATCTCTTCTGTTTCTTGATGTCACCGATCTCCCGGAGGATCCTTTCGTTGGTTTTGTCCTGCTCTTGTATGTGATCCCTCATCTGCAAAATCAAAGTAAAAAGATCACTAGTAGTAGGATTAGAAGAAACAGAAGAAGTTGGTGGTTTTGGAAAAATGGGGCTTTGTCTCTTTGCAGCATTTTCAGCATTCTTCTGGGATCCAGAAGGTGGTGAAGGCAAAGGTGGAACACCCTGTGAAGAACTCATTGTCGGCATTAAACTTGAAGTGCTCTTTGCTGAAGAAGCCATCTTCTTGGTTGTAATGAACCGAAATGATCACAAAAACAAGAGTTTCTTAGGAATGAAGCACCAATTGCCCCACGGTGGGTGCCAAACTGTTTTGGTCAAAAATCAGGCTAAGATAATGTAACCAAATCTTTGTTGTGAGGAATGATGCTTGAATCAATGAACAATGTTAAGGATAACTCAGAAATGTAATGAACAAGTGACACAATGATTTATACGAGGAAAAAGCCCTTGATCAAGAGTTGATCTCCGGCACAAAAAACCTCGGGTGATGTAAACTACCGATCACCAACTAAGATTAAACAAAAGAAGTTTACAACTCTAGATGATAACAAGCTTGTTACAAGGATCACTAGTGTGCAATGTGCAAAAAACGTATGAAATCGCCAAGTAGTGTTCGAGAGTTGATTGAGAGCTATTGCGAGAGTGTGTGTATGCCAAAATTAGCTAAGTGTTCTAACTCAAGCTTGTTATCCCTATTTTAAATTAGAAATAACTAAACAACTAACTATCCGCAATTTGTGCAAGCTCCCCACGACCTCCATAACGTCCATAAGAGCCAAGCACGTGTGGAATATTGAGGGAATATGCTCCAGGAATTTCGGTGAGACTTGGTCCACGCCTTTGCTCCTGCAAAACAAGCTTACATACAAGGTAGACAATTGTTAGTATAAGGATAACAATAAGGATCCTGGGTCCTGATCCTGCAACACCTGCTGAGGATCCTTAATTCAAACAGAATTGAGGATCCATGATCCTGGCAGCACTTGAGGATCCGTGATCCTTAGGATTGGAAAATCCTCCCCTAACAAGCATATCGACTGAGGTCCCATGGAAATAGCCGTTTTCTCCTCTTTTCCACTTCTAAGAACCCCCTAATCCTCAAGGCCACAAAGAACGAAAATCAGTGGCAAAGAAAGTTCTTTTTCATTAAAAGGGATTCTATCGTCAAGGGTTTTGACCTGCCAGTTGAATGGTTGACTTCGGGTAGGATCTAGGGTTTTAGGAATATCCCCAAATATATCTTAAAACTATATCCTTAACTGACATCTTCACTTCTTGTGCAGCAAATTTCAAAGATCTAGCCCCTCCAAGTGCAGAATCAGAGCTCAGGATCAAAAACATCTATCGACTTCCTGATAGTGAAAGAACCTTCTCCCTGTCTCTCATAAGTTCAAGTCAAAAATCAAGTTCAGAAATGTCTGGTAAGTATGTTATTAGACTAATTACAGAATATGAGTATCAAGAGTTAAGTATTTCTCCCTTCTTTGCAGCGCCGGTTATCAATCTTGAAGGCTTCCAGCTTGATGAGTTGGACAGTTACTCTGGCCTTATGCCTGTTAAGCAGGAAATCAACCCTAAGACAGCAGTCACATCAAAGCCTACCGGTTCAAAAACCGCTACTGCACTCAAATCTCCCCCAGCATCCAAGTCTCGATCCTCCAGCTCTCGTAAGAGGAAGGAAGCAGATCCTCCAGCCTCATCCGACATGTTCCCCTTTAAGAATCACAGGTTTTCCGAGTCCCGCAAATTCATGACCGGCTTCCTTAATCAGGTTAGTATTTTTATCCTATATCCTGCACAGACATACTCAATATACATATCTAGATATTGATACATATCCCTTTGATCACAGGGTCTGGAACGCCTAGTGTTCCTCTATGAAGACGCATGCGGTTTAAACTTGATGCTAGAGAGCAAGTTAAAAAAGGCTGAAGCTACCATTGCGGACCAAGCAGCGATTGCCACCGCCAAATCAGAACACTACGAAGCTAAGTACAAGGCAATGACCCAAGAGCATCAGTCTGCCATCAAGAAGATCACCCACGAGGCCCAAGACAAGTCCGATGTCGCCCAGGTTCAACACGAGCACGATATGGCTTCATACCGGGAAGGCCTCAAGAACTCTGTCGTCATCTCCCTCCTCCAGGCTAGATTGAAAATGGCCTATGAGGCTATGGCCCTGGGTTTCGAATTGTAACAACCCGCACGTTCGTGCGTTGTTACTACTCGTTATACTCGTTATGCCTAGCACCAGACATTCGGATCATAATGTAGCTATATCGCATACATCGCTATTTCGCAGTATTTTCGCATATTATAGCACACTTTATCGCTATCACATCACGACGCACTTGCTGACAGCCACGATGAAGTCGAGTGAGGACCAATTCTACCCTCCTTGATAACCGTGATGTGTCGCAATGCAACGCAATACTCAAAAACACACTCGCAAGCACGCGTAACTCGATTATCGCAGGATTGGAATATGGATATTTATACGACCCTATGTGACTAACTATAATGAATATTCGAGTACGGGTATGAAAATGTGTAACCAAACTATCGCGACGCTTAACGAACAAAATGAAACATCAAAACGCAACAAGCCGGAGACCACTTATCGAGTGACTGATCGATCGAGTGGCAACCCGATCGGATTACCACCCGATCGGATTGTCACCCGATCTGACAGCCACCAGATCAGACAGCCATCCGATCCGTTGCACTTATCCCCTTCATGCCACTTCACCTATAAATAGCACTTGTCACATCACTTGAACAGTGATGTGACAGCTCTCACTCGACCAGCACGCTTTTGGGGCTTTTCCTCTCGATTCCTCGCGATTCTTGTAAGTTTTTGACCTGAATCTTGTACTTTTATGATCTACACGCACTTCTCAATCATCTTCCTTTTCGAATCTTAACTTTAAACCGTGAAATCTTTGGATGTGAGCCGTTCTAAGGTGATGCCATCATGGAGTTCTTAGGAACAATGAAGAGTGACCTCATCTCATCAAGAACAGTCCAGATCTGATAGATTCCACAGTGTATAAACACTAAAACTCACCAAAATCTAAGCCGAATCTAAGCTTTCTAAGTTTTTCTTCAAACTTTCTTAACTTTTCACTCAAAACCGGTACCAACAGAGCTTGTACAGACCTTCTACTCTGCCTCTAGTGAAGTGTCGGTTCGAGAACTGGTTCCTATCAATGAGATGACCGGCTTATCATGTTAAACACGAACCACCATCGAGAACAGTCAACTGATCGGACGGGGTGACTTCCCATCCGATCAATGACTTGGACTTGGTGGGGTTTCCATTGTTTAACTCGTAGTCATACCATCTCGATCAAATCGCGGAAACTAAACAAAATAAACAAGTTGTCAAATGATCAGGTTGGGGGACGGATTGCCGTCCGATCGGATTACCGTCTGATCGGACTGCCACCCGATCGACCCGTAATCCAATCGGATAGCACTTGGTATCAAGACTTAAACAATTTTCAAACACTCAAAGATCTGAACGACGAACGGATTGCCGTCTGATCGAACGACCATCCGAACGACCAACTTTGGATCCTCAACACTTAAACGTTTTTACAAATCTTCATTAGTTCCAACGGATTGTAACCCGATCGGACTGCCGCCTGACCAAGTGACCAGTCTGTTGCGAGCTTATCATCAACCAAAGTGTCTTGCCAATCGGATCACCGTTCGATCGACCGACCTGAAGGGTAGAGATACTTCTTTGTTTTCAAAATACTACAACGAAGACTTTAAAAGGCAAACCAGCATACGCAAACAAATCCTTCCCAACAAGGTAGCAAACCAATCGAGTGGTCACCCGATCAGATGACCATCCGATTGGAGTACTGTCCGATCCATTGACACCTTGCTCCGTTTCACGCACTATCCAACGCTTACGCTATCAATCTAAACTCAGGCTAATCTCAGACGCACTCTCTTCAATCCAACCAAGTTGTGATTGGTTGCCGAAAACTAACTGTGAGTATATTTGAACCCTTTTTGCTTTTGCACTTTTGGGTGTAACATACGTTGCTATCAAACCAAATCACATCAAATGCTTAAACTATTTATCAGTTGCGAATGACCAATGTGCATAGTTATACGTGATGCTAGTTACATATGTGCTAGGACTTATACTCGCGACGTCCCACCACGACTAGTATAGTACTATTGCGCCCGACGGGGTCTAGTTTAGCAATCGCAATCGCAGCTCGAGGACTTAGCTGGTAGTATCTGTTTTGTGAGTATATATGTCGTGTATTACGTTTATGTATGTGGAAATTCGCAGCCTTTATCTATTACACCATTACATATCAAACCTGTATGCTGTACAGACATTATTTTAACGTATGTTGCAGGTTAGATCACAGGCTACATCAAATCAAGCTAGGAAGTCTAGAAACTCACCTAAAATCTAGGTTGTCGGATTTGTATTGTTCGAGAGGACAAGAAATCTGTGATAACTTATGTGATTGTACTGATTGTTAGTATGGGATAACAAATGTAATAAATACTGTCGCAATATAGTTGTTATGGATTCTCTTGAGCAATCTGATTCGCCTAGTGCCGTGCCCCGATGATTCCGCCATCGGTTGGGGTGTGACAGATTGGTATCAGAGCCATTACTATAGGGAATTAGGCCAGACTTGACCTAGTCCGGGTCGATGTCTTAGAAACGACCTAGTCTATAGTCTAAGTACCAACGGGCCGAATCGTGCGAACCCAGTAGGAATTGCACGGGCCTACTTGATGCTCTCGTTCGAATTCGCTAAAAACTGCTACTTCGCGTGAACGCCGCATACTCCAATTTCACACGAAGAGCCTTTCCTAAGGCTAGAATATTACTTAGCCTTTCCTAAGGCCAACACAATACACACGTTTTTGAAAATATTCGCATAACACAACCGAGTGGTCCAGTCGAGATCAGGCGTGAAAACCAAGAACTCTCGATAAGATCGCTCACTCAGCGCATTTTCTAAGCACGAGAAATTTCTTGGGAGTTAGAAGTGACAACCATATCTCAACAAAAGTCTCCATTTCAAAATCTAGTGGAACTCCCGAATTTATTCTAAGAGCACAACCACAGCTAGGAGCGAAGTTATTAAGTCAGGGGTGAAACCCATACCTTAATGGACCGCTCCACTCTATATAAAATGGTTTTCAAAAAGCTCACCAAGGACTCGACTATAACGATAACTCAAGCCACGCGATGCCTAGGAAGACAAATGCCATGAGCTGCATCCCAGTGGAAGCATAAGCCTTCTAGGGCAACGCGAGTGCATGAACTTGTTGGGTATAGTTGGGTTACCTTGGGTAGTCGACGCCTAAACACCCGAGGCACTCAATCTACTTTTCTAGCTTACGACTCGCCAATTTTATGCTTATCAGAACCTATTTACGCTTATGTGTTTACAATTTAAAACTTTACGCTTTATCGATTTCTCGATTTATCAATTTTCGCTCCCTGTTTTTGCAAACGCACAACTCGCACAGCCATCGCAATCTAAAACAAAAACCGAATGTTCGCAACAAAACTAATGCCTAATTTCTCGCTCTCGCTCTCTCTCTCTGCATCGCGTCCTCGCGCATTCTATACCGACATGCATGTGTACAAGTATAAGCTACAACTAACTATATGTACAAAACGAATCAATTGTGCGAGAACTTAGGAATCTCGTGTCTCCTATGTGGCTCCTATGTGACATCTATTATATTACTCGCTACAAGTTTTGATCGCGCTCAATCGCATCGCAAAACTCAAAAAATCATTATGATCGAATCTCACTCCAAATCTCTCTCTGTCTAGATGTCTTCCAACAACTCTCCCTCGAGACAAACAGCCAGGGGAAGAGCCAAACGAAGCGCCAAGGAGAGGATTGCCTCGCTTGTGGCTAAGAAAGTGGCCAAGGTCGTTCCTCAAATTGTCGCTCAAGTGCTCTCTCTCAGCAACTCTCGAACCCCAAAAGCTCTAAGACAGAAGCGCCGCAATCTGCTTTCCCCTACAAACACTTCAAAGCCTGTGACCCGATGGAGTTCACGGGTGAAGGAGGTGTGTCTCAACTACTCCAGTGGTTCGATTCTATCGAAATTACCCTTCGTCAGAGTGGGTGTCCCGATGGTTTTCGTACTACTTGCGCTACCGGAGTATTTCAATCGCGAGCACTCGACTGGTGGACAGTCGAACGTAACAGACATGGGATCTCTGCAGCTTACGCTCTCTCTTGGGATGAGCTGAAAGAGCTCATGAAGAAAGAGTACTGCCCTCCCCATGAAGTCCAGAAGCTAGAAGACGAATTTTGGGAAATCAAGCAAATCGAAGGTGAGAATACTGGCTACACCGCAAGGTTCAAACAGCTTAGCATAATCTGCCCAAGTCAAGTCAACACTTCAGAAAAAGCCATCACGAAGTACATTCACGGCTTGCCTGAATGTGTGGGCGATTTTGTCGAAGCTGCAAGACCTACTACTATCGAAGAAACCTATCGCTTGGCCGCAGAAATCAACGACAAACGAGTCTTGGACGGATTTTTCTCCAAGAATCCTGTCAAACAAGCTTATCAAGCAATCGTCATCAACTCATCCGATGATTCTTCTGAAGATTCCTCCGACGATGTCTCCAGCGAATCATCAGACGAATCCTCCAACGACAACGACACCTCATCTCAGGATCGCAACGGGCTCAGCCACAAGCGAAAGGAACCAAGCATGGATGAAATTCCAAACCCCACACTGCTATGATTTGCTCCTGTTCTTGTGAATCGCTCCTACACCGGAACTCATCCGTTGTGTCTCATGTGTACGTATCATCACCCACCAAGAGCTAACTTTCGTTATTGCGACAATTGCAACTGGTATGGTCATTTTACCCGGAACTGCCGCACAGGGCCGCAGACTTGAGGAATCTCAGCACGATCGCAGTCTCCGCAGAAGTCCTCCACAGCAACATTTGTCATGATTCCAATGTTGTTGTAATGCTACAATTTTCTCCGTTAGTTTCTTTTATGTGTTGAATTTGTTCTATTTCTCGACGCAATGTGGACTCTATTTATCTCTCGCTTTCTCTCTCATCTTCGCACTTAATCTGGAATCACACACATGCTATATATTATATCACAATATAATATGTTTTACCCTCACTACACTCTTAGAATAAGGTACGATAAACGTGCAATGAACGACTAATCACGGGTGCACACGGGATTATTTTGGTCAGTGCACGGAGATTGTAGTGAGTTCTAATGGTGCCATAACGTTAAAAGCATGGTCGAGCGTGGTGGATACGCCGCTGGTACTTCCTATATATAAGCGTCTTGACCATGTCAACAAAGTGTGACATCTATTCACGGGATGCAAGTAGTAGGCGTAAAGCAAGGTGTGCTTTGCCATACTACCGAAGTCTCGTGAAGAAAGTGCCACGTGGAGTTGAACGTTATTTAGACCTATACTATTATGGTTATTTTCGATACACTACACTCATTCGCAAGGCGTAACAATTACTTCGCATCAATGCGAGACTTGTCGTAAGTCTGCAAACGCAATGCAAATGCCTCATCGATGGACTCAGGGGAGTCTACTCCCGCAGGGCAATTGCATCGACGCAAGACTGGTCGTAAGTCTTTAACTGATCGGATTGCCATCTGATCGGAGTACTGTCCGATCCATTGACACCTTGCTCTGTTTCACGCACTATCCAACGCTTACGCTATCAATCTAAACTCAGACTAATCTCAGACGCACTCTCTTCAATCCAACCAAGTTGTGATTGCTTGCCGAAAACCGACTGTGAGTATACTTGAACCCTTTTTGCTTTTTCACTTTTGGGTGTAACATATGTTGCTATCAAATCAAATCACATCAAATGCTTAAACTATTTATCACTTGCGAATGACCAATGTGCATAGTTATACGTGATGCTAGTTACATATGTGCTAGGACTTATACTCGCGACGTCCCTCCATGACTAGTATAGTACTATTGCGCCCGACGGGGTCTAGTTTAGCAATCGCAATCGCAGCTCGAGGACTTAGCTGGTAGTATCAGTTTTGTGAGTATATATGTCGTGTATTACGTTTATGTATGTGGAAATTCGCAGCCTTTATCTATTACACCATTACATATCAAACATGTATGCTCACCAATACTTTTGTATTGACATTATTTTAACGTATGTTGCAGGTTAGATCACAGGCTACATCAAATCAAGCTAGGAAGTCTAGAAACTCACCTAAAATCTAGGTTGTCGGATTTGTATTGTTCGAGAGGACAAGAAATATGTGATAACTTATGTGATTATACTGATTGTTAGTATGGGATAACAAATGTAATAAATACTGTCGCAATATAGTTGTTATGGATTCTCTTGAGCAATCCGATTCGCCTAGTGTCGTGCCCTGATGATTCCGCCATCGGTTGGGGTGTGACACGAATGCCCTTCATGGAACGTTTAGGCTTGGGAGGTGAAGTTGAAAGATCATGGTGGTAACCCCGTGGAGCCTCCTGTGAAGTCTGTTGCGGAGGATCCTGCTAAGGTGGTCCAGAAGGTGGGTGATGTTGATGCTATAGAGGATGCTGGTGGCGATGCTGAGAAGGATGCTGGTGGCGATGCTGGGAAGAATGCAGAGAAGGATACTGGCGCTGATGAAGCCATGGTGGAAGAGGGTGTTGCCCCTTGAAAGCAGCAAAAAGGGCGATGATGGATGTTGATGCCGAGGCCGGAGCCCATTTTTTAAAGTTTGTTGGTTGTGGTTTGTTGAACAATTTCTATTTCCTGTCTTTCAAACAATTTATATTTCCTGCACTTAGACAATATGGGTCTCAGTTTGAGATGAAACCAAAAGCACAATCTTTTGATATGTTAATAATATAACCTTTTTATGACCTTATCTATCATTGTCCTTTTTCAATTCTTGTTATGCATTGCTTAGTTTGAATACAATTTCAATGTTCCAAACTCAGTGTAATATTTCAAATGTCCTAACCAAATATCATGAAAATATCTTGATCGGGATATTCGCAAATATCCTATTAAGACTTTTGTCAAATAGGGTTTTTACAACTCAAACAATTTAGATAACGTTTTCAAAGAAAAAGGATAGTTCACTATTATTTTACAAAGCTTGTTTCGATAATAGATGTTTGACTCAAGTATAGTTTCAATTTTTCAATCTAATTACCATGCCTTAAACATTCTGAGCAAATTCCCTGAAATATAACCTGAAAATATATCCTGAAATATATCCTAAGGATATATCCTGAAAATATATCCTGAGAATATATCTTGATCAGAATATCTTCAATCTAAGTATTATACTCATAAATGTTTTAATCAAACTCTTGTCAAATACAATTCCAAAAATTTAGATAAGGCTTTTGGAGGAACAAAAAGGAAAGATCATACCAGATAAAGGGTATAACCCTATCCTCATACTTCAATCTTTTTGCAACTTTTCCACCAGAGATGTCCCCGGTCTAAGACTCTTAGTGAACTAAGCCCAAGCTTGATCCCCTGAGTTCTTCACAATGCCTTAGTAAGAATGTCCCCTGTGCATTATGTTTTCGAATACTTAGAAATTTTCTGGACTTCAATTGCAACTGTTTGTATAATTTTTATGTTACAGGGGATAAACCCTAAGATGTCCTAGAGATAAATCCTTAGTATTCTGGGGATAAACCCATAGGTATTCTGGGGAAAATCCCAAGTTTTCATGCGCTACAGGCGGGAGTGTATAAACTCCAAGACTTAGAAAGGTGAAAACCTTTAAACCTTAGAGAGTATGAAAATACCCTTTCGTGAGAGAGGGTGATCAATCCTCATATACCTTAAGGATCCAGGATATAGTCAATAGTAACGAAATTCTCAGCCACTTTTACATGAACTGGTCCTGCTACCTTGAACTATCCCTGGATAACTTGCACTTCCAGGCGGGGTGTTTAAACCCAATTCGAGAGAAAGGTGAATACCTTTAAACCTTAGAAGGGATCAGGATCCCTTAAACGTGAGAGAGGGGGCCAATCCTCTAATCTTTCGAATTATTCCGAGTGTATATCCTGGAGTCATATCCCGAAGCATATTCTGCAAAACAATCATAGACTAAGGTGGGTGTTAGCCTGGCTAACACCCCTCCGATGCTTAAGTCAGAATTGGGTTCAGAAGAATAAATTAATTCAAACATATTAAAAGAGATAGAATTCACACCGTCCTGAGTTAGAAATTAAATTCTAAACTCACTTGAAATAGAGCTTCAGGTGTATAGCATTCCAGGATCTTGGTAGCATATCCCCTTCCATATTCTTGAGTCGGTATGCTCCTTTCCTAGATTTCGATTCAATCTCATAGGGTCCTTCACATTTTGGAGCTAATTTCCCATCAGCAGGATTGGTAGTATTCTGAAAAGCTTTCCTTAATACCCAATATGTTACTTAAAACCTTCTAGTCCTAATATTCTTGTTATATACTCTGGATATCCTCTGTTGATATGCTACCATCCTTAACTTTGCCACATCTCTTGTCTCATCAATAGTATCCAATTCTTGGCATAGGGCTCCAGGATTCTTCTCAGGATCCTTGAGACTGGATCTTGCTGTAGGTATCACCATTTCTGTCGGGATTACTGCCTCTGCTCCAAATACTAAGGAAAATGGGGTTTGTCCAATTGCACTTTTCACTGTTGTTCTATCGGCCCATAAAACAAAGGGTAATTCTTCTACCCATCTTCCTTTCTTGGCTCCCAGTCTCTTCTTTAAATTGTTGACAATTATCTTGTTCGAGGATTCTGCTTGTCCATTTGCTTGAGGATGTACCGGAGTAGATGTAATCATTTTAATTCCCCAATTCTTACAAAAATCAGTTGTCCTCTTACTGATAAACTGAGAGCCATTGTCACAACTTATCTCAGCTGGTACCCCAAACCTAGTCAGGATATTCCTTTTTATGAAGGATACTACTTCTTGGTATCTGACTTGAACAAATGCTTCAGCTTCAACCCATTTAGAGAAATAATCAGTCATTGCCAGCATAAAGACTTTTCCTCCTCGAGCCTTTGGCAATTTTCCTACTACATCCATTCCCCACTTCTTGAATGGCCAAGGGGAAGCAATAGGATATAGTGGTTCAGCAGGCTGATGTAATATATTACTATGCCTTTGACATGCATCACATCTTCGAGCATATTTTGCTGCATCTTTCCTCATTGTCGGCCAATAGTATCTCGTTCTTAATACCTTTGAGAATAACGATCTGCCCCCAGTATGGTTACCACAATCCCCTTCGTGTATATCCTGAAGCACTTCTTTGGTTTCGGGATCCTCCAAGCACCTCAGGTATGGTCCTGCAAGAGATTTCTTATACAAAACATCATTTATAATAGTGAATCGTGATACCTTCATCCTAAAGGCCTTAGGATTCTCATCCTTTGGGATGTGTCCTTCCTTAAGATATCTCATGATTGGAGCCGTCCAGGACTTAGGATCCTCCTCGGGATACTCATCATCAGGATCCTGGATACTTACTACTTCCTAATCCTGAGATTTGAGAAGATCCATCGCAGGATACAGGATATGTAGTATTGGTATTTGGGTTCCCTCCAGTATCCTGACTGATGATCCTAGATTTGCCAAGGCATCTGCTTCAGCATTATCCTCTCTTGGTACCTGTTCAAGTGTAAAAACATCGAAATATCCTGCTAGTTTTTTGAGAATTTCGAGATACTCGATTAACTTCTCACCTTTAACTGTATAGGATTCATTAAAATAATTAGTAATTAACAGGGAATCGACAAACACTTGTAAACTTTTAATATTCATATTCCTGGCCAACTCTAATCCTGCAATCAAAGCTTCATATTCTGCTTCATTATTAGTGGCAGGAAATTCATACCTAATAGCCTGGGGTAATATATCCCCCTGTGGCGATTTTAGTAGTATACCCAATCCTACACCTCTTACATTAGATGCACCATCAGTATATAATGTCCAGGATTCTAGATTTTTTCCTAGCTATTGTACTTCTAGGTCTACTTCATTTTGAATATCACTACTGAAACCAGCCACAAAGTCAGCTAGAGCCTGAGACTTTATGGCATTTCTAGGTTCATATACTAGATCATAGGCACTTAATTTTACTGACCATTTAGCCATTCTTCCTGACATCTCAGGTTTCCTAAGCACATTTTTAACAGGATAATTAGTTTTAACATGAATCCTATGTGTCTCAAAATAATGTCTAAGTTTTGTCGATGCCATAACTAGAGCCAATATTAATTTTTCTAAATGAGAATATCTAGTTTCAGCATCTAATAAACTTTTGCTGACATAATAGACAGGATACTGCTGACCTTCGTGATCCTTTACCAGGACAGCACTTACTGTGTTCCCTGATACTGCAAGATATAGGTGTTTTGGTCAAAAATCAGACTAGGATAATGTAACCAAATCTTCTTTTGTGAGGTATGATGCTGGAATCAATGAACAAATGTATGAACAACTTGTAAATGAAATGAACAAGTGACACGAGGATTTTTACGAGGAAAAATCCCTTGATCAATGTATGATCTCCGGCATAAAAAACCTCGGGTGATGGAAACTACCGATCACCAACTATAATTAAACAAATGATCATTACAACTCGGGATGATAACAAGCTTGTCACAAGGATCACTAGTGTGCAAAATGGATGAAATCGCCAATGAATTGTAGGGAGCTTGCGAAGTGTGTGTGTTTGCTAACTATTCTAACTATCAAGCTTGTTATCCCCTTTAAAAATAGAAATAAACTAAGTAACAAACATCCCACAAATTGTGCAAGCTACCCACGACTTCCATAACGGTCATTCTAGCTATGCACATGCAGAATATTAGAGCATATTCCCCAGGAATATCGGCAAGAGTAAGTCTCACTCGTTCATTCTTGTAAAACAAATTTAAACATAGTGGAAACAACCGTTAGTGTTAGGATAACAGTGAGGATCCTAGATCCTTAAACCTGTAACGTCTTCTGAGGATCCTTAATTCAAATAGAATTGAGGATCCGTGATCCTGGCTGCACTTGTGGATCCGTGATCCTTAGGTATGGAAAATTCATCCCTAACAATTGCCCCCAAAATATGAGGAATAAAATATAACTTAATGAGTCATATTTTTGATCTTATCTCCAACGAACTGACTAATGGATATATAGCCGTTAAAATTAAACTAGCCGTTGCACATCATATGTCAGCGACGTGACAACCTGCAAAATCATCATTATAAATTTGAGATTAGAGATAAGGATCGATAGGAATTTAAATTCGTGCGTTACTTCCCTTTAAATCCTCATTCAAAGACCGATCAGGTATCTCTCTTTCTCCTTCTCTTTTCATTTGCTTATTCTGATCTTTTTTTTTTCTGCACACCCATGACGAAGATGGTTCTTCGATCCTCACCGGCCAAGGATCCAAAGAAGGATAGTCCCTTGAAAAGCCAAGGCATTATCCAAAATCCTTCAAAGGAACTTTGCCGCTTCACCGACCCAGAGATTGACTGGATTCGCCATTGTTTCCCGGTGGACACCATCTTTAAACCTTTCGACCCTACTGCCAAAAGTGATTCTGTCTCCGACACTTGGGTTGCTTTTCCGGCCACCCCATTCTTGATAGGATTCTCCTATCCTTTCCCTGCCTTCACTCAATCTTTCTTTGCACTCACCAGCATGTGCTATATCCAGGCCATGCCGATGATGTGGAGGGTTCTATACACCATAGAGAATATCATCGAGCAAGAGGGTATAGAGATAGGAATGTCTGAGTTGGCCGAGTTATATAATCTTGTCAGCCATGGTTCACACCGTTTCTTGTTTAAGCACAAACCTGGTGATCCTCACCCAATCCTCAAGACCACAAAAAATGATACCCACTGGAAAAACCAATTCTTCTTTGTTAGGAGGGATTCTATCCCAGGCGGGAAGGATCTCCCCAAAAAGTGGGCCACCCATGGTAGGATATAGGATCCTTATAGAAGGATCATAGGATGACTCTGTTTTTGTTGAGGATAACTGGTCCTTTTCTGTTTTTATTATGCAGCTATTTCAGTTTCTCATCTCATTGAGTCACCTGTAACAAAAGAAAGGATCGCTCCCTTTTGGAACCTTGATCTTGCTGTTAGAACATTCCAGGCCAAAACAAAGGATTCACAAGAAGTATCCTCTGGTTCAGTCACCATGTCAAGTAAGTATTCTCATTTATGCATAATTAAACATTTAAATAGATATAGAATAAGGATACTTATCTGTTATTTGTCCTTTGTAGGTGCCTGAAAGTTTTCAAAATCAGCCTCTCGCTTCAGCGTCAGTGATCTTGACGCATTTGCTTCCTCCAGGTCCAGCAAAAAACGACTTGCTGCTAGTCCCAGCGTCCCAGTTCCTAAGGCTGTCAACACCAAAGGCAAGGGTGGAAAGAAGAGGAAAACCGCTGACACTCTTGAAGGCCTGCCTCTCCTCCAGCATCAGTTTGAGGAATACGTCTCTGAGGTAAGGATACTTAATCCTTAAATCTGTTCTACCCATATTGAGGATAATGGATCCTGATGCGTGTCATTCTTTTACACAAATTTGCTGAGATCCAAATGCTCATGGATTCCTATGCTAAAGAGGCTGAGCAAAAGGATCTGGACTTCCAAAAGTTGTACCTGGCTAAGGATCAGACCATCTCTTCCCTCGAGAAGCAGCTCAACTTGGTGAAAAAGCAGTTGGTCATGGCCCACATTACTGCTGATCAAGAGAAGGCTGAAGTGATGGAGGGTGCTAAGCTTTCTGCCATAATTGCTATGCTCAAGATTAAACTGCAGATGGCAAAGGAAGCTGAGGATCCTAGCTTTGACAGGACCACCTGGGACCAGGAAGGTTGGAAGGCCAAGCTGGCTGAGCTAGACGATGAAGAGGATGCTGGAGAGGTCCTGATGATTGAAGCCAGTGGCGGCGGGGTGAAGGTTCAGGCTGAGGATGCAGAGGCTGGGGGTGATGGTGATGCAGCGAAGGTGTGAGCTGCAAAAATGGGCGATGATGGGAATTTCTAGACGTGGCCGGAGCCCATTTTTTATGGTTTGGTAGTTCTTTTTTTTTGGTTGTTGATGTTTTGATGATAAACAATGCTGGTCTGTAATAACTCTAAACAATAGTTCTTAGGTTTAAGGATCACTGATCCTTCAGACAATAGGTAGGATAACAAATGGTGGAGGGATCCTCTGTTTGGGGGATGAAGCCATTGTGATCCTGCCGTCTTTCTATTCCTGCACTTATTTAGAAATTATTATCATGGACACCCTTTACCTACCCCAGTGGACGGCCACGGATTGCTGGTAGATGATTGGGGTAGTTAATTTTGACAACCTTTAGAGGGTTAACCTTTTGCTAAATAAATAAAATTTTAATCTTTTGGCTTATCATGTGTTGTTATTTTTGTGAATACTTTACCTTTCAATTGTTATGATACATTTTGTTTGAATTCATAAGTTAAGAACAAAACTTTAGTAGATTACGTCAAAAAGATTAGGATATGATCAAGGATCAAATATCCTATAATCGATAAATTCAAAAAAGGTGATGTAATTTAAGGATCATGTATCTTGTTATCAAAGAATAAGGGTCACTTAAATAAATAAAGAATAAAATTAAGGTGATTAAGGATCATACCTGAGAATCCAAGTTAGGATCCTAAACCTTCAATACTTGGGACTAAGACAAACCTTATTAAAAGGTTAGGATCAAGGATCCTTAGTTGTTTAGCTTCAAAAACCTGAAATGGAATATAACTTGGGACTAAGCCAATATAAGAGAAGAGTTAGCAACTGGGGACAAGCCCAACAATCTGGGGACAAGCCCAAAAAACTGGGGACAAGCCCGAAGGATCTTGTGTAAACTGGAGTATGGCCCTCACTGGCGACTATCCAAACTTAGTGACATGAAAATGCCAAAACCTTAGCTAACGTGAAAACGTTAGAAACCTTAGGAACGGATGTATGGTACGTCTACCATTATACGTAGGATCCTGGATACAGCCAGTACAATGAAATTGTCAGCCCCTAAAGCGGGTACTGGTCCCATTGCCTTGAACTGCACCAGGATCATCGTGCGCTACTGGCGAAACTGGGGACAGGCCCAAAGAACTGGGGACAAGCCCAAATACTGGGTCAAGCCCATAAAACTTAGGAGACTTCTGTGGATACTTGATCCTTTGCTAAGGATACATCAACCTTCTACAAAACTCAGAACTAAATGAAAGAAGGATAAAGGATCCAGGATCCTTCTCCTTGTAAATAGGTTAATTAAAGAAGTGGATAAATTGAGGTTAGATCATTACCAGAGTGAGGATCATCTATCCTCTAAGGATCCTTCATGAACATCGGACACGAAAATAGCTAAGGATCTTGGATCCTTATTACATGAAGTATCTCTTCAGGTGGATAGCATTCCAAGCTCTTGGTAGCAAATCACCTTCCATTGTTAATAACCGATATGCCCCCTTTCCTGCCTCAGCTTCAATAAGATAAGGGCCTTCCCACTTTGGTGCCAACTTTCCATCAGTAGGATTTGTGGTATTCTGAAATGCTTTCCTCAATACCATGTCACCAACTTGGAATTTCCTGATCCTGACATTCTTATTGTAGACTCCAGCCATCCTTTGCTGATAACTGGCCATCATTATCCTTGCCAAATCCCTGAGTTCTTCTATGGTATCCAAATCTTGAACCAAGTTTTCAGCATTTCCTTCAGGATCACGGATGTTTGTTCATGCAGTAGGGACCACCATCTCTGTAGGGATCACTGATTCTGCTCCAAACACTAAAGAAAATGGAGTTTGACCAGTAGCATTCTTGGGAGTTGTTCTATCAGCCCATAGTACATAAGGTAACTCTTCTGCCCATTTTCCTTTCTTGGATCCAAGTTTCTTCTTCAAATTGTTGATGATGATCTTGTTGGATGATTCTGCTTGACCATTAGCTTGTGGGTGGACTGGTGTTGATGTTATCATCTTAATCCCCCAGCTATCACAAAAGTTAGTAGTTCTACTCCCAATAAATTGGGATCCATTATCACAAACAATCTCAGAAGGAATACCAAATCTGGTAATAATATTTCTTTTGATAAAGGATATCACTTCTTTTTCTCTGACTTTAGTAAGGGCTTCAGCTTCTATCCACTTGGAGAAGTAGTCAGTTATAGCAAGCATGAACACTTTTCCTCCTGTTGCTTTGGGAAGTTTACCAACTATATCCGTTCCCCATCTCATGAATGGCAAAGAAGAGGATATAGGATGCAGGAGCTCTGCTGGCTGATGAAGGATATTACTATGTCTCTGACAAGCATCACATTTCTTGGCATAATCCACAGCATCCTTCTTCATAGTAGGCCAATAGTATCCTGACCTAAGGATCCTTGAGAACAATGCCCTTCCCCTAGTGTGGTTTCCACAATGTCCTTCGTGAAAATCCTTTAGGACTTCTTGAATTTCAGGATTTTCTATGCACCTTAAATATGGACCTGCAAGAGATCGTTTATATAACATGTCATTTAATATTGTAAATTGAGATACCTTGATTTTGAAAGCCATGGGGTTTTCTCCTGTAGGAATCTCTCCATCTTGTATATATCTCATAATTGGAAGGATCCATGATCCTGAATGAGACTGTGCATTATCACTGGGAACGACTGTAGAATCCTCTTCTATCTCCATAGCTATGTGATCCTCGATAGCAGGAGCCAAAATATGGATGATAGGAATTTTGATATCCTCTGGAATCTTCAATGATGATCCAAGATTGGCTAATGCATCAGCTTCTGCATTCTCTTCCCAAGGTACCTGTGTCAAACTAAAGGAAACAAAAGAGAGTGCCAATTCCTTGACTATCTCTAGGTATTTGATTAGTCGTTTACCTTTAACAGCGTAAGATCCATTAAAGTGATTAGGAATTAGCAATGAATCTACATGTACCTCAAGATACCTGATCCTCATATGCTTGGCAATTTGCAAACCAGCTATCAAGGCCTCATATTCAGCCTCATTATTAGTAGTTTGAAACTCACAAGCTATTGAGTGGGGTATTATGTCCCCCTGTGGCAATTTTAGTAGTATTCCAAGTCCTGTTCCTTTGACATTAGAGGCTCCATCAGTGAAGAGTATCCAAGGATCCTTGGTCTCTTCAAGCTGCTGAACTTCTAACTCAGCTTCTCTTTGTAAATCACTACTAAAATCTGCCACAAAGTCAGCTAAGGCTTGGGATTTGATAGCAGTCCTTGGTTCATATCTTATATCATAAGCACTAAGCTTCACTGCCCATTTAGCCATCCTTCCTGACATTTCAGGTTTCCTGAGAACATTCTTAATTGGAAAGTTAGTCTTAACAATAATGGCATGAGTTTCAAAATAATGTCTTAGTTTAGTAGATGCCATAATCAAAGCAAGGATAAGTTTTTCTAAATGTGAATACCTGGATTCAGCATCAAGCAAACTCTTACTTACATAATAGAAAGGATGTTGTGTACCTTCGTGATCCTTAACAAGGACTGCACTTACTGCTTTAGAGGATACCGCTAGATATAAGGATAATATATCCACTTTTTCTGGTTTCATCAAGGCGGGAGCTGAGGATAGGTAATCCTTAAGGGCTTTGAGAGCATTCTCATGCTTTTCAGTCCACTCAAATTTCTTGTTCTTTCTCAAAATGTCATAGAATACCCTGCACTTTTCTGATGACTTTTATATGAACCTGTTCAAGGCTGCGATCCTCCCTGTCAATCTTTGCACATCCTTAGCATTGGCAAGAGATTTGATATTCACAATTGCCTTGATTTGCTCTGGACTTGCTTCTATGCCTCTTTTTGTTACAATGTAGCCTAGGAACTTGCCTGCTTTAACACCAAAGTGACACTTTGAAGGATTCAATTTCATATTGAATTTGTCAAGGATATCAAATGCTTCCTCCAGGTCTCTAAGGTGATCCTCAGCTCTCTTGGACTTAACCACCATGTCATCTATATAGACTTCCATAGTGTGTCCTATTTGTTCCTTAAACATCATATTGACTAGCCTTTGATAAGTAGCACCTGCATTCCTTAGTCCAAATGGCATAGCAATATAACAATAGATACCAGTTGGGGTCATAAAGGTTGTATCCTCTTGGTCAGATGGTTCCATCTGAATTTGTTGAAATCCAGATGAAGCATCCATAAAAGTCAACAACTCATGACCCGCAGTAGCATCCACCATGGAGTCAATGTGGGGTAATGGGAAAGGATCCTTGGGACATGCCTTGTTTAAATCAGTAAAATGACACATACCCTCCACTTTCCATTTTTCTTTTGAACAACAACCACATTGGCTAACCACCTTGGATACTTGACCTCTCTAATCATACCTGCTCGGAGCAGCTTATCTACCTCCTGGATGATGGCGTTCCTTTCAGGTGCAAACTTCCTCCTCTTCTGATGTATGGGTTTGAATGACCTGTCAATGCCAAGCTTATGGGTAATTATATCCTTAGAGATACATGTCATGTCTTCATGCTTCCAGGCAAAGGTAGTTTTTCTCCTCTTGAGGAAGGATACCAAATCCTGTTCGGTGTTGCTGAGGATCCCTGATCCTATGAAGACTTTGGATTCAGGATCATGAGGATCCATAAGGATATCTTTCACATCTTGTTCTCTTGCCTCCAGGACATCTCTTGGAGGATGCTTTAATTGCTACTGCTCCCTTGGTCTTGAGGCTGGCTTCATTGATGAGGTATAGCAATTCTTTGCTTCTTGTTGGTCACTCTCAATCTTCACCACCCCCCATGGACTAGGAAGCTTTACACACTGATGATATGTAGATGCAACTGCTTTCATGTCATGTATCCATGGCCTGCCAAGGATAACATTGCAACAGGATAAGCAATCTATAACACAAAATTTTTTATAAGAATGAAGTCCTTCTATGTAGATGGGAAGTTTAATGTCCCCCAATGTATTCTTGGTTCCTCCACTGAATCCCACAAGAACTGAGGATCTTGGGACAATGTTCGATTCAGGGATGTTCATTTTCTTGAGGACATCAAGCTAAATGATGTTTACTGAGCTTCCTCCATCTATCAAGATCCTGCGAACAAAATGGTTAGATATAAATAAGGTAATAACAAGACCATCACGATGAGGATCCTAAACATCAACACGATCATTCTCATCAAAAGTTATATTTTTTTCCTGTGTAACAGTAGAGGTTCGGATGGGTCTATCCCCATTATCCATCTTGGTTTCCTTGGCATGTCTCTTGGCTGCTGAAAAGGAAGTACCACATATGTCTGGTCCTCCGGATATGAAGTTAATAATTTGTGCATCAGCAGGAGGAGCAGGAGCTCTTTCTGGAACTTTTTCAGGATCCTGGATCCTCGACTTTTTTCTTCCCAAAAGCTCCTTCAAGTGCCCTTTGCTTAACAAGTAACCAATATCTTTTCTCAATGCAATACATTCTTTAGTGAGATGGCCAAAATCTTCATGATATGCACATCATTTGGATTTGTCTTTTGTTGCAGCTGGCTTATCACTTTTTCTGGGCCATCTTGCTTTTCACCTACGTTCTGCATTGCAAGGATTAGTTCATTGTTATCAACAGAAAATCAATATTCAGAAATTGGAGGATAATCTTCATCATCCTCTTCCTGTTCAACTGCATGCACGCTCTGATTATCAGATTTGTTGTAAGACTTGGACTTGTTGTTCCTGAAGTAGGATCCTTGCTTTTCCTGCTTCGAGGATCCTGCCAGTCTTTCTTGGATCCTTTTATCATCCTTTTATCACTTTTTCTGGGCCATATTGCTTTTCACCTAGGTTAGCATTGGCAGGAGATTTGATATTCACAATTTCCTTGATTTGCTCTGGACTTGCTTCTATGCCTCTTTTTGTTACCATGTAGCCTAGGAACTTGCCTGCTTTAACACCAAAGTGACACTTTGAAGGATTCAATTTCATATTGAATTTGTCAAGGATATCAAATGCTTCCTCCAGGTCTCTAAGGTGATCCTCAGCTCTCTTGGACTTAACCACCATGTCATCTATATAGACTTCCATAGTGTGTCCTATTTGTTCCTTAAACATCATATTGACTAGCCTTTGATAAGTAGCACCTGCATTCCTTAGTCCAAATGGCATAGCAATATAAAAATAGATACCAGTTGGGGTCATAAAGGTTGTGTCCTCTTGGTCAGATGGTTCCATCTGAATTTATTGGAATCCAAATGAAGCATCCATAAAAGTTAACAACTCATGACCTGCGGTAGCATCCACCATGGAGTCAATGTGGGGTAATAGGAAAGGATCCTTGGGACATGCCTTGTTTAAATCAGTGAAATCGACACATACCCTCCACTTTCCGTTTTTCTTTTGAACAACAACCACATTGGCTAACCATCTTGGATACTTAACCTCTCTAGTCATACCTGCTCGGAGCAGCTTATCTACCTCCTCCTGGATAATGGCATTCCTCTCAGGTGCAAACTTTCTCCTCTTCTGATGTATGGGTTTGAATGACCTGTCAATGCCAAGCTTATGAGTAATTATATCTTTAGAGATACCTGTCATGTCTTCATGCTTCCAGGAAAAGGTAGTTTTTCTCCTCTTGAGGAAGTATACCAAATCATGTTCGATGTTGCTAAGGATCCCTGATCCTATGAAGACTTTGGATTCAGGATCATGAGGATCCATAAGGATATCTTTCACATCTTGTTCTCTTGCCTCTAGGACATCTCTTGGAGGATGCTTTAATTGTTATTGCTCCCTTGGTCTTGAGGCTGGCTTCATTGATGAGGTATAGCAATTCTTTACTTCTTGTTGGTCACTCTCAATCTTTATCGCCCCCCCCCCCCCCCCCATGGACTAGGAAGCTTTACACACTGATGATATGTAGATGCAACTGCTTTCATGTCATGTATCCATGGCCTGCCAAGGATAACATTGCAACAGGATAAGCAATCTATAACACAACATTTTTGAAAAGAATTAAGTCCCTCTATATTGATGGGAAGCTTAATGTCCCCCCAATGTATTCTTGGTTTCTCCACTGAACCCCACAAGAACTGAGGATCTTGGGATGATTTCTGATTCAAGTATATTCATCTTTTTTAGGACATCAAGCTGAATGATGTTCACCAAGCTTCCTCCATCTATTAAGATCCTGCGAACAAAATGATTAGATATAAACAAAGTAATAACAAGACCTTCATGATGAGGATCCTGAACATCCACTCGATCATCCTCATCAAATGTTATAACTTTTTCCTGTGTAACAGTAGAGGTTCGGATGGGTCTGTCCCCATTATCCATTTTGGTCTCCTTGGCATGCCTTTTGGCTGCTGAAAAGGAAGTGCCACATATGTCTGACCCACCGGATATGAAGTTAATAATTTGTGCATCTGCTGGAGGAGCAGGAGCTCTTTCTGGAACCTTTTCAGGATCCTGGATCCTTGACTTTTTTCTTCCCAAAAGCTCCTTCAAGTGCCCCTTGCTTAACAAATAACCGATTTCTTTTCTAAGTGCAATACATTCTTCAGTGAGATGTCCGAAATCCTCATGATATGCACACCATTTGGACTTGTCTTTTGTGGCAGCTGGCTTATCACTTTTTCTAGGCCATCTTGCTTTCTCACCTAGATTCTGCATTGCAAGAATTAGTTCATTGTTATCAACAGAAAAACAGTATTCAGAAATGGGAGGGTAATCCCCATCATCCTCTTCCTGTTCTACTGCATGCACATTCTGGTTGTCAGGCTTGTTATAAGATTTTGACTTGTTTTTCCTGAAGTAGGATCCTTGTTTTTCCTGCTTCGAGGATCCTACTAGTCTTTCTTGGATCCTTTTATCATCCTCTAATCGGATGAATCTAAGGGCCCTGGTTCTTACTTCATCTAGATTCCTGCAAGGGGTCATGACAAGATCATCATAGAATAATGAATCCCTAAGTAAACCCATTTTAAAGGCTTCTACAGCCGTAGCAACATCCAAATTAGGAATATCTAAGGATTCTCTACTGAACTTAGTGATATAATCTCTAAGTGATTCATTTTGACCTTGCGTTACCCTATATAGGTCACTAGTTAAACGTTCAAATTTTCTACTACATGAGAATTGGCTATTAAACAGATTATCTAGATTAGCAAATGAAGTAATAGAGTAAGGGGGAAGACTTAGCAGCCATTTAAGAGCTGATCTTGTTAGTGTGGATCCAAAACCCTTGCATAGACATGCTTCTTTTAACCTCTCAGGAATTGGATTGATCTCCATCCTTTCTCTATATTGAGCTACATGTTCTTCTGGATCCGTCGAACCATCATATAGCTTCATGGTTGGTATTTGGAACCTCTTTGGAATTTCTACATCACAAATGGGTGGTGCAAAACGAGATATCCTGTGGCTTCCATCTGCAATTTCAGGAATGGGCTTAACCACTCCAGGAACGCTCGATATCATATCCTTCAGTTTCTGTAATTCCCTAGCCATAGCTTGATTGAAACCTGTATCCTACACAAAGCCATGGTTAGTGTTATAAGAATTATTCAAAGTGTTACCTCCTGAAGGATTCAAGTTTGGAATTCCAGATGTGAATCCATATTGACGGGATTCTGGTACAATTGAGGGACCAGATGATGCAATGGTCTGCATTGGAATGAAATCTCCTAGGTGAACATCTGAACTTCCGAGTTGTACATTCCTCAAGAATCCTTGATCCTGAAAGATGTTGGATCCTGGATGTGCTGTGACTGGGTGTCTTGGAGGGTAATCCATGGATCCGTAAACCTGAGATGCGGATCCTTGAACCTGAAAGGAGGATCCTTGAACCTGAGAGGAGGACCCTTGAACCTGGGAGGATCCTTGAACTGTATGCGTCCCCATATATCCTCCTGACCTAACGAAGGATCCCTGATACTGGAAAGAGGATCCTAAAGGCTGAAAAGAGGATCCTGAAGGCTGGAAGTGGGACCCTAAATCCTGACTCATAGTTGTTGATCTATAACGCCTTCCCAATGGTCCACTCTGGTACTGGATATCCGGAGCTGCAGATTGCAGGGCGGTTATAGTTGGAGTGTCAAAATCCAGTGATCTAGGTACCAATGGAGAGTGATCCTCCGCTGATCTCTTCAATTTTTTGATGTCATCAATCTCTCGAAGGATCCTGTCATTAGTTTTGTCCTGCTGCTGCATGTAATCCCTCGTCTGCAAAATCAAAGAATAAAGATCACTGTTAGAAGGACTAGAAGAAACAGCAGAAGTTGGTGGTTTTGAGAAAATGGGGCTTTGTTTCTTCGCGGCATTCTCAGCATTCTTCTGGGATCCAAAACGTGGTGGAGGAAAAGGTGGAATGCCCAGTGAAGAAGTGACTGCCGGCATAGAGCTTGAAGTGTTCTTTGCTGAAGAAGCCATATGGTTGAAGATAATGAACCGAAACGAACACAATGAACAAATTTTTTTCAGAAATGAAGCACCAATTGCCCCACGGTGGGCGCCAAACTGTTTTTGTCAAAAATCAGACTAGGATAATGTAACCAAATCTTCTTTTGTGAGGTATGATGTTGGAATCAATGAACAAATGTACGAACAACTTGTAAATGAAATGAACAAGTGACACAAGGATTTATACGAGGAAAAAGCCCTTGATCAATGTATGATCTCCGGCATAAAAAACCTCGGGTGATGGAAACTACCGATCACCAACTATAATTAAACAAATGATCGTTACAACTCGGGATGATAACAAGCTTGTCACAAGGATCACTAGTGTGCAAAATGCATGAAATCGCCAATGAATTGCAGGGAGCTTGCGAGAGTGTGTGTGTTTGCTAACCGTTCTAACTATCAAGCTTGTTATCCCCTTTAAAAATAGAAATAAACTAAGTAACAAACATCCCACAAATTGTGCAAGCTACCCACGACTTCCATAACGGTCATTCTAGCTATGCACGTGCAGAATATTAGAGCATATTCCCCAGGAATATCGGCAAGAGTAAGTCTCACTCGTTCATTCCTGTAAAAAAATTTAGACATAGTGGAAACAACTGTTAGTGTTAGGATAACAGTGAGGATCCTAGATCCTTAAACCTGCAACGTCTTCTGAGGATCCTTAATTCAAATAGAATTGAGGATCCGTGATCCTGGCTGCACTTGTGGATCAGTGATCCTTAGGTATGGAAAATCCATCCCTAACAATAGGGATAATGGTTCACCATCCTCGGGGTTCATCAATAGTGGTGTAGTTGAAAGATACTGCTTTAATTCCTGCAAGGCTGCTTCATGCTTCTCTCCCCATTCGAACTTCTTATTCTTCTTCAGGATATCGTAGAATTCCTTGCATCTTTCCGAGGATCTTGATATAAACCTGTTTAGTGCTGCTACTCGCCCTGTTAGTCTTTGTACATCTTTCATGTTTGAAGGTGACTTGATATCCAGGATAGCTTTAATCTGTTCCGGGCTTGCTTCGATTCCCCTTTTAGTCACCATGTATCCTAGAAACTTTCCTGCCCCTACTCCGAAATGGCATTTGGCAGGATTTAGTTTCATGTTGTACTGGTCCAGGATATCGAATGCTCCTTCAATATCCCGGAGATGATCCTCAGCTTTCTTGGAGTTTACCACCATATCATCAATGTATACCTCCATGGTGTCCCCCAGTTTGTCTTTGAACATCATGTTCACCAATCTTTGGTATGTTGCACCTGCATTTTTCAAACCAAAAGGCATAGCAGTATAACAATAAATACCTGTTGGTGTCATGAAAGCAGTATCCTCCTGGTCTGAAGGTTCCATTTGTATTTTCTGGAATCCTGAGGATGCATCCATGAAGGTTAACATTTCATGACCGGTAGTAGCATCCACCACTGATTCGATATGAGGCAAGGGAAATGGGTCTTTAGGACATGCTTTGTTCAAGTCTGTGTAATCTACACAAACTCTCCATTTCCCATTTTTCTTTTGCACCACAACTACATTTGCTAGCCATTTTGGAAATTTAACTTCCCTAATCATCTTGCTCTTTAATAATCTTTCAACCTCTTCCTGAATGATCGCGTTCTGTTCTGGAGCAAACTTCCTTTGTTTCTGTTGGACAGGCTTGAAAGACCTATCAATTCCGAGCTTGTGAGTTATAATATCCTTGGAAATACCTGTTATATCCTCATGTTTCCATGCGAATGTTGACATCCTGCATTTCAAAAAGTTAGTTAATTGATTTTCAATATCCTGAGGGATATTGGTTCCTACGAGCACCGAGATATCTGAAATATCCTGATCCAGGATAATTTTCTTAACATCCTGCTCTGCAGCCTCCAAAATATCCTAGGCCCACATCTTTAATTGCTATGTTGCATTGGCTTTGGTTAAGGATTTCATCAAGGAAGAATAACACTCCTTCGCTTCTTGTTGGTCACTTTCCACTTTGACAACCCCCCAAGGGGTAGGTATCTTGATGCACTGGTGATAGAAAGATGTCACAGCTTTCATATCATTGATCCATGGCCTACCCAATATAATATTGTAGCAGGATAAGGAGTCCATGACACAGAAGCGTTGCATTGAGTTGACCCCTTCAACATACACAGGAAACTTTATTTCTCCCACGGTATTTCTGGCTTCTCCACTGAACCCGACAAGCACAGTGGATTTCGAAGTAATATCCATCAGGGATACATTCATCCTCTTCAGTGTTTCCAGCTGAATTATGTTGACGGATCTGCCATTATCTACCAGTATCCTGCACACAAAATGATTAGCAACATACAAAGTTATTACCAAAGCATCATGGTAAGTGTTTTGGTCAAATAATCAGACGAGGATAATGTAACCAAACTCTCTGTCACGGGGTATGATACTTGAATTGGTTTATAGCAATAAGGATCACTATGAAAAATAAATGACAAGTGACACAAGGTTTATACGGGGAAAAAGCCCTTGATCAAGAGTTGATCTCCGGCACAAAAAACCCCGGGTGATGGAAACTACCGATCACCAACTCAAATTAAACAAGTAATGTGTTACAACTTCGGATGATAGCGAGCTAAATACAAGGATCACTATAGTGTTCTGTGTAAAAAGTGTATGAAATTGCTAAGTGAATGAACGAGAGCTGTTGTGAGCGGTTGTAAGTGTGTGTGTAGCCAAAAATAGCAAAAAGTTGTGTCTAATTAGCTCGCTACCCCATTTAAATCAGAAAATAACTAGCTTAACTAACTATCCGCATTTCGTGCCTTCTCCCCACGTTCTCCATAACGTTCACAAATGGTCCAGCACGTGTAGAATTGCAGGGAATATTCTCCAGGAATGTCGCCATGACCAAGTCCAATCCGGCACTCCTGCAAAACAATATCGAATTCAAAGTGAACAATCATTAGTATAAGGATCCTTAGAATGATCCATGATCCTGATCCTGAAGCACTTCTGAGGATCACTAACTGACACAGAAGTAAGGATCACTAAACAGGATAATATTTGAGGATCACGGGCCATTTAGAAATCCACCCCTAACAATTGCCCCCAAAATATAAGGAGTTATATCGTAAATAAACGCGTTATATTTTTCCGATCTTATCCCCAACAAACTAACGGATAACTAGCCGTTGGAGACGGACTAGCCGTTGCAAAGCTGACGTCACTGAAGTGACAATCCTGCAAATCATCATTATAAATAGGAGTTAGAGATAGGATCAATATGCATTTAAATCCGAAGAAACTCCCTTTATATTCTCGGTCGAAGATTAATCAGGTATCTCCTCTTTTATTTCTCCTTCTCTTACTCTGTTTTTCTTTCTTTACCAACATCAATGATGCTCCGGTCCTCCCCCGCCAAGGATCACCAAAAGGATAGCCCCTTGAAGAGTTAAGGGATTATCAAAGACTCAGTACATGAGAGGTGTTGCTTTAACGATGCTCAAATAGATAAGATTCGTCACTGCTTCCCGGCGAATGCCTTTTTCAAACCCTTCGATCCCACGGTTCTGAGCGACTATGCTTCTGAAACATGGGTTGCCTTTCCAGTTACTCCATTCGCCATAGGATACACCTATCCTTTTCCAGACTTTACACAATCCTTCTTTTCCCTTACCGGCATCTCTTACATCCAAGCTATGCTGATGATTTGGAGGGTCTTGTATACCCTGGAGAGGATCATAGAGCAGGAAGGGGTTGATTTAGGAATGTCAGAGCTGACACAGATGTATGATCTCACGACGTTTGGATCACATCGATATCTGTTTAAGCGAAAACCCGGCGAAGAACACCCCATTTTTAAAGCCACCAAGAATGATACAAATTGGAAACGACGCTTCTTCTTTGTCAGGAGGGATACCATTCCAGACGGAAAGCATTTACCCAGGAAGTGGTCCACCAATGGTAGGACGGAGGATCCTGAGGAGGATCATCTGGTAATCTGGCTCTTGTGAAAGGATCACTAACCCCTTTTTGTCTTGTGTTATGCAGCTATTTCTGTTTCGCACCTCATCACAACACCCGCAACCAAGGATAGGCTTGCTGCTTTTTGGAAGCTTGATCCTGAAATAAGGTCATTCAAGATAGACACCCAAGACTCACAAGAAGTATCCTCAGGTTCCATCACCATGTCAAGTAAGTATCCTGCTTTTTGTATAGTTGAATATTAAAATAAATAGTTATATTGAAATAGGATAAGGATACTTATCTTGCTTTAAATGTGTAGGTGCCGGAAAATCTTCCAAGCCTGCCTCCCAGTTCAACACGACCGACCTTGATGTTGTTCGATCCAGGAAGAAGAGGGCCACTACCAGTCCTAGCATCTCCATTCCCAAGGCGCCCACTAAAGGAAGGGGTGGCAAGAAGAGTAAAACTTCTGACACAGAGGACCTACAAGGCCTACCACTGATCCGCCACCAGTTCCTCGAATACTTCAATGAGGTAAGGATCACCAATTCTGCCTAGGTATCCTACTCATTTGAGGATCATCTGACTTGGAATTGCTTTGTCTTTTTCTTTGCAGAAATTTGCTGAGGTTGAAGATTATGTGGGAAGCGTCGAGGAGCAGGATAGGAAGATTGCTGACCTCCAACAAGTTGCAGTGCTTAAGGATCTCAAGATTGCTGATCTTGAAAAAGCCCTTCAAGATGCCAAGACTAAGACAGCTAAAATTCTGATCGACATTGACTATGAGAAGCATGATCTCATAGAAGGTGCAAAGGTCTCTGTTGCCATCACAATGTACCAGACAAAACTAAAGATGGCCCAGGAAGCTCAAGATCCTAACTTCGACAGAAGCAGCTGGGATGTTGAGGGCTGGAAAGCAAGGTTGGCTGATCTTGAAGATGATGAGGAGGCTGAGGAGGTTTTGGCGATCGAGGCTGGAGGTAGTGGGAAGGATCTGGTGAAGGATACCGAAGCTGGAGGGGATGAAGATGCAGCGAAGGTGTAGGCTGCACAATTGGGCGATGATGGACATTCCTAGACGTAGCCGGAGCCCAATTTTTAAATTTGGTAGTAGTTTTTTGTGGTTGTGATGTTTTTAAAACAATGATGGTCTGTAATAACTAAACAATAGCTATTAGGGTTAAGGATCATGTATGATCCTTTGGATAATAGGTAGGATTACAACTGGTGGAGGGATCCTCTGTTTGGGGGATGAAGCCGTTGTGATCCTGCCATCTTTTTAATTCCTACACTACCAAGATCTTTAGACAATGGACACCCTTTACCTACCCCAGCGGACGGGCCACGTATTGCTGGTAGATGCTCGGGGTAGGTGATTTTGACAACCTTCGATGGTTAAACTTTTGTTAATAAAATAACCTTAATCTTTTTTAGCTTATCTTGTGTTGATATCCTTGGTGTTGTTTTATTTTTCAATTATTTTGATTTACACTTGTCTAAGTAAGAAAAGTTGAACAACTTAGATAAAAAAAAAACTTAGGATATAATGCAGGATCAAATATCCTATAGTTGAAAAATTCCAAAAAGTGGTATATTTTAAGGATCATGAGTTCAGTTGTCAAAGTATTAGGGTTATTCAAATAATCAATGAATAAAATCAAAATAGTTAAGGATCATACCTGAGGATCCAAGTTAGGATCCTAACTCTTAATACTATAAACAGGATAACCACAGAACAAACCTTAGTAAAAGGTAAGGATCAAGGATCCTTGGTTGTTTAACTTCAAAGACCTGAAATAGAACACAACTTGGGACTAAGCCATTATAAGATAAAGGTTAGCAACTGGGGACAAGCCCAAGGATAACTGGGGACAAGCCCAAGGATAACTGGGGACAAGCCCAAGGATTGTATGTTAACTGGAGTATGGCCCTAACTAGCGACTATCCAAACTTAGTGGCATGAAAATGCCAAAACCTTAACTAACGTGAAAACGCTAGAAACCTTAAGAACGGATGTATGGTACGTCTACCATTATACGTAGGATCCTAGGTATAGCCAGTACAATGGAATTATCAGCCCCTAAAACGAGTACTGGTCCCACTGCCATGAACTATACCAGGATCATCATGCGCTACTGGCGAAACTGGGGTTAAACCCAAACGACTGGGGTCAAACCCAAGTAACTGGTTGTTTGTGTGGATAATCATGCTTTTGCAAAGAGTACCTGAACCTTCAAAACTCAAAATCTCGTGAAATGGGGATAAAGGATGCAAGATCCTTATCCTTATGTGAGAAAGTAAGGAAATGAAATAGTTCAAGATTAGAATGTTACCAGAAATGAGGATCATCTGTGCTTTAAGGATCCTTTAAGGATGTTTATCATGTGAGGATCATGGATCCTTATCACATGAAATATCTCTTCAAATGGACAGCGTTCCAAGCTCTTGGTAATAAGTCACCTTCCATTGTTAACAATCGATATGCCCCCTTTCCTGCCTCAGCTTCAATCAAGTAAGGGCCTTCCCATTTTGGTGCCAACTTTCCATCAGCAGGGTTGGTAGTATTCTGAAATGCTTTCCTTAGTACCATATCACCAACTTGGAATTTCCTGATCCTAACATTTTTGTTGTAGGCACCGGCCATTCTTTGCTGATAACTGGCCATCCTTATCCTTGCCAAATCTCTGATTTCTTCTATGGTATCCAGGTCTTGAACCAAGTTCTCATTATTTTCCTCAGGATCATGAATACTGGTTCTAGCAGTTGGAACCACCATTTCTGTAGGGATCACTGATTCTGCCCCAAATACCAAAGAAAATGGAGTTTGGCCTGTAGCATTCTTAGGAGTTGTCCTATCAGCCCAAAGCACATAAGGTAATTCTTCTACCCAATTCCCTTTCTTGGATCCAAGCTTCTTCTTCAGATTGTTGATGATGATCTTATTGGAAGATTCTGCCTGACCATTAGCTTGTGGGTGGACTGGTGTTGATGTTATCATCTTAATCCCCCAGCTATCACAAAAGTTAGTAGTTCTGCCCCCAATGAATTGGGAACCATTATCACATATAATTTCAGAAGGAATACCAAATCTAGTTATAATATTCCTTTTAATGAAGGATATAACTTCCTTTTCTCTGACTTGGGCAAAAGCTTCAGCCTCTATCCACTTGGAGAAGTAATCAGTCATAGCAAGCATGAACACTTTTCCACCAGGTGCCTTAGGGAGCTTACCAACAATATCCATGCCCCATCTCATGAATGGCCAAGTGGAGGATATAGGATGCAATAATTCAGCCGGTTGATGAAGGATATTGCTGTGTCTCTGACAAGGATCACACTTCTTAGCATATTCCACAGCATCTCTCTTCATGGTCGGCCAGTAGTATCCTGTCCTCAGGATCCTTGAGAATAACGCCCTGCCCCCAGTGTGGTTTCCACAATCTCCTTCATGGAAGTCTTTTAAAACTTCTTGGATTTCAGGATCCTCAATGCATCTTAAGTATGGTCCTGCAAGAGATCGTTTGTACAACATATTATTTAAAACTGTGAATTGAGATACCTTAATTTTGAAAGCCCTAGGGTTTTCTCCTGTAGGAATCTCTCCATGTTGTATGTATCTCATGATTGGGAGGATCCATGATCCTGGATGAGTTTGAGTATCCTCACTAGGGATAATTGCAAAATCCTCTCCTATCTCCATAGCCACATGATCCTCGATAGCCGGGGTCAGGATATGGATAATAGGGATCTTAATATCTTCCGGGATCTTCAAGGATGATCCTAAATTAGCTAGTGCATCTGCCTCTGCATTCTCTTCCCTTGGTACCTGTGTCAAACTAAAGGATACAAAAGAGTGTGCCAATTTTTTGACTAACTCCAAATATTTGATTAGCTTTTCACCTTTAACAGCATAGGATCCATTAAAGTGATTAGTGATTAACAAAGAATCTACATGTACCTCAAGATACCTGATCCTCATATGCTTAGTAATTTGCAAGCCAGCTATCAAGGCTTCATATTCAGCCTCATTGTTAGTGGTTTGGAACTCACAAGCTATAGAGTGGGGTATTATGTCCCCCTGTGGCGATTTTAGTAGTATTCCAAGCCATGTTCCCTTGATGTTTGAGGATCCATCAGTGTAGAGTATCCAAGGATCCTTTGTCTCTTCTAGCTGCTGGACTTCTAACTCAGCTTCCTTTTGCAAATCACTACTGAAATCTGCCACAAAGTCAGCTAATGCTTGGGATTTAATGGCTGTCCTGGGCTCATATCTTATATCATATGCACTAAGCTTCACTGCCCACTTAGCCATCCTTCCTGACATTTCAGGTTTCCTGAGGACATTCTTGATTGGAAAATTAGTTTTAACGATAATAACATGAGTTTCAAAATAATGTCTTAATTTGGTGGATGCCATAATTAATGCAAGGATAAGTTTTTCTAAGTGTGAATACCTGGATTCAGCATCAAGTAAACTCTTACTTACATAATAGACAGGATGTTGTGTACCTTCGTGATCCTTAACAAGGACGGCACTTACTGCTTTTGAGGATACCGCAAGATATAAGGATAACACATCTCCTTTTTCTGGTTTCATCAAAGCCGGGGCCAAGGATAGGTAATCCGTAAGAGCTCTTAAGGCACTTTCATGCTTCTCAGTCCACTCGAATTTCTTGTTCTTCCTTAGGATATCATAGAATTCCTTTCACTTTTCTGAGGATTTGGATATGAATCTGTTTAAGGCTGCAATCCTGCCTGTTAACCTCTGAACATCCTTAGCATTGGCAGGTGACTTGATGTTCACTATAGTGACATTGGATATTTGTTCTGGACTGGCTTCAATGCCTCTCTTTGTCACCATATATCCTAAGAATTTACCTGCTTTAACACCAAAGTGACATTTTGAAGGATTAAGCTTCATATTATATTTGTCAAGGATATCGAATGCTTCCTCCAAGTCTCTTAGGTGATCCTCAGCCTTTATTGATTTTACCACCATATCTTCTATGTAAACCTCCATAGTTTGTCCAATCTGATCCTTGAACATCATATTCACTAGCCTTTGATAAGTTGCACCTGCATTTCTTAGTCCGAACGGCATAGCAATATAGCAGTATATACCAGTTGGAGTCATGAAGGTTGTATCCTCTTGATCGGATGGTTCCATTTGAATTTGTTGAAATCCAGATGAAGCATCCATAAAAGTTAACAGTTCATGACCCGCAGTTGCATCCACCATGGAGTCAATGTGGGGTAATGGGAAAGGGTCCTTGGGACATGCCTTATTTAAATCGGTGAAATCGACACATACCCTCCACTTTCCGTTTTTCTTTTGAACAACAACCACATTGGCCAACCATCTTGGATACTTGACCTCTCTAATCATACCTGCCCGGAGTAGTTTCTCTACCTCCTCCTGGATAATGGCATTTCTTTCTGGTGCAAATTTCCTTCTCCTTTGATGGATTGGTTTGAAGGACCTATCAATGCCAAGTTTGTGAGTGATTACATCTTTAGATATACCTGTCATGTCTTCGTGTTTCCATGCAAAGGTAGTCTTTCTTCTTTTGAGGAAGGATATGAGGTCTTCCTTCATCTTGCCAAGGATCCCTGATCCTATATAAACTATAGATTCAGGATCATCAGGATCCATAAGGATTTCCACTACATCCTGTTCGCTTGCCTCCAAGACATCCCTTGGAGGACACTTTGATTGCTATTGCCCCCTGGACTTTGATGCTGGTTTCATTGATGAGGTGTAGCAGTTCTTAGCCTCTTGCTGATCACTATCAATCTTCACTATTCCCCAAGGACTAGGGAGCTTCACACACTGATGATAAGCGGATGGGACTGCCTTCATATCGTGTATCCAAGGCCTGCCAAGGATCACATTACAACAAGATAAACAGTCAATAACACAAAACTTTTGGTAAGAATGTAGGCCTTCGATATAGATTGGGAGTTTAATGTCCCCCAGAGTATTCTTAGTCTTGCCACTGAATCCCACGAGCACAGAGGATCTTGGTATGATGTCGGATTCAGGAATGTTCATCTTCTTGAGAACATCAAGCTGGATAATGTTCACAGAGCTTCCTCCGTCTATAAGGATCCTGCGAACAAAATGGTTAGAAATAAAGAGAGTGATAACCAAACCATCATGATGAGGATCCTGGATGTCAAAACGATCATCCTCATCGAAAGTTATAACTTTTCCTTCGGAGATGCTGGATGTTCGGATGGGTCTATCTCCATTATCCATCTTGGTTTCCTTCGCATGTCTCTTGGCTGCAGAGAAGGATGTTCCACAAATGTCTGATCCTCCAGATATAAAGTTTATAATTTGTGCATCTATTGGAGGGGCTGGAGCTTTCTCTGGGATCCTTTCAGGATCCTGAGTCCTTGACTTCTTTCTCCCCAATAATTCTTTCAAGTGCCCCTTGCTCAACAAGTATCCAATTTCTTTTTTCAATGCGATGCATTCTTCTGTGAGATGCCCAAAATCTTCATGTTATGCACACCACTTTGATTTATCTTTAGTTGCAGCTGGTCTATCATTTTTTCTGGGCCATCTAGCTTTATCACCTAAATTCTGCATCGCGAGGATTAGTTCATTGTTATCAACAAAAAAACAATATTCAGAGATTGGAGGATAATCCTCATCATCCTCTTCTTGTTCAACAGCATGCACATTCTGGTTATCAGATTTATTATAGGATCTGAACTTGTTATTCTTGAATGAGGATCCTTGCTTCTCTTGCTTTGAGGATCCTGCTAACCTCTCTTGGATCCTTTTGTCATCCTCTAGCCGGATGAACCTAAGGGCCCGGGTTCTTACCTCATCTAAATTCCTGCATGGTGTCATAACAAGATCATCATAGAATAACGAATCCCTAAGCAATCCCATTTTAAAGGCTTCAACAGCCGTAGCTATATCCAGGTTAGGAATATCTAAGGATTCTTTACTAAATTTAGTGATATAATCCCTTAATGATTCATTATGACCCTGGGTTATCCTATACAGATCACTAGTTAAACGCTCAAATTTTCTACTACAAGAAAACTGGTTATTAAATAGATTAACTAGATTAGCAAATGAGGTAATAGAGTAAGGGGGAAGACTTAGCAGCCATTTAAGAGCCGATCCAGTAAGAGTGGATCCAAATCCCTTGCACAAACATGCTTCCTTTAACCTTTCTGGGATGGGGTTGATCTCCATCCTTTCCCTGTATTGAGCTATGTGTTCCTCAGGATCCGTTGAACCATCATACAACTTCATGGTAGGCACACGGAACCTCTTGGGTATCTCAGCATCACAGATTGGTGGTGCAAAACGAGATATCTTGTGGCTCCCATCTGCAATCTCTGGGATAGGCTTGACCACTCCTGGAACACTTGATATCATGTCCTTTAACTTTTGCAATTCTCTGGCCATGGCATGATTAATACCTGTATCCTGCATAAGGCCATGGTTAGTAGTATAAGAATTATTAAAAGTGTTACCTTCCATCGGATTCAAGTTAGGAAGAGTGGATGTTAATCCATATTGTTGAGGCTCTGGAATGACCGATGGACCAGTAGAAGCAATGGTCTGCATTGGAATGAAATCTCCCTGATGGATGTCGGAACTTCCTGATTGCAAACTCCTTAAGGATCCTTGAAACTGTGAGTATCCTTGGACCTGGGAGGATCCTGGAACATAGGAGGATCCTTGAACTTGGGAGGATCCTGGAACATAGGAGGATCCTTGAACTTGGGAGGATCCTTGAACCTGGGAGGATCCTTGAACCTGGGAGGATCCTTGAAACGGCCAGTACCCTTGAATCTGCTGCGCTCTCGAGTATCCTCCTGAGCTTGCAAAGGATCCTATATGCTGAGGAAGGGATCCTGATGGTTGAAAGTGTAACCCTGAAGCCTGAGTCATTGCTGATGACCCGTAATACACTCCTTTTGGTCCTCCAACATATTGAACGTCTGGAACCGCTGAAGGCTGAGAAGTTATAACCGGAGTATCAAAATTCAAAGATCTGGGCATTAGTGGGGAATGATCCTCTGCCGATCTCTTTTGTTTCTTGATGTCTCCAATTTCTCTATGGATCTTTTCATTGGTCTTGTCCTGCTACTGGATATGCTCCTTCATCTGCAAAATCAGAGTAAACAAGTCACTAGTAGTAGGAGTATAAGAAGCATAAGAAGTTGGAGGTTTTGAGAAAATGGGAGTTGGTTTCTTCTCGGCATTTTTCTAAGGTCCAGAAGGTGGTGGAGGCAAAGGTGGAATGCCCTGGGATGAATTGACTGCAGACATCGCACTAGAGGTATTCTTTGATGATGAAGCCATCTGCTCGTATGTAATGAACCGGAATGATCACAAAGATGAGAATTTCTTATAAATGAAGCACCAATTGCCCCACGGTGGGCGCCAAACTGTTTTGGTCAAATAATCAGACGAGGATAATGTAACCAAACTCTCTGTCACGGGGTATGATACTTGAATTAGTTTATAGCAATAAGGATCACTATGAAAAATAAATGACAAGTGACACAAGGTTTATACGGGGAAAAAGCCCTTGATCAAGAGTTGATCTCCGGCACAAAAAACCCCGGGTGATGGAAACTACCGATCACCAACTCAAATTAAACAAGTAATGTGTTACAACTTTGGATGATAGCGAGCTAAATACAAGGATCACTATAGTGTTCTGTGTAAAAAGTGTATGAAATTGCTAAGTGAATGAACGAGAGCTGTTGTGAGCGGTTGTAAGTGTGTGTTTAGCCAAAAATAGCAAAAAGTTGTGTCTAATTAGCTCGCTACCCCCATTTAAATCAGAAAATAACTAGCTTAACTAACTATCCGCATTTCGTGCCTTCTCCCCACGTTCTCCATAACGTTCACAAATGGTCCAGCACGTGTAGAATTGCAGGGAATATTCTCCAGGAATGTCGCCATGACCAAGTCCAATCCGGCACTCCTGCAAAACAATATCGAATTCAAAGTGAACAATCATTAGTATAAGGATCCTTAGAATGATCCATGATCCTGATCCTGAAGCACTTCTGAGGATCACTAACTGACACAGAAGTAAGGATCACCAAACAGGATAATATTTGAGGATCACGGGCCATTTAGAAATCCACCCCTAACAGTAAGGATCCTGGACAGTATCCCTGTCATCACTGTCGAACGTGATCACTTTATCAGTTGTGAGGGTTGACATCCTGGTTGGCTTATCTCCCATTTCTGCCTTATCCTCCTTTGCATGTATGATTGCAGCAGAGTATGAAGTCCCAGAAATGTCGGATCCTCCTGAAATGAAGTTAATTATCTTGGCATCTGCAGGAGGTGATGCTGCACGTTCAGGATCCTTCTCAGTATCCTGAGCCTTATTCTTCTTTCTTCCCAGAAGATCCTTCAGATATCCTTTGCTCAGGAGATAACTTATTTCCTTCCTCAGAGCAATGCAATCCTCTGTAACATGTCCAAAATCTTCATGGAAGGCACACCACTTGGACTTATCCTTCCAATCAGCTTTCTGCTGGTTCTTCCTAGGCCACCTCGCTTTGTCTCCTAAACCCTGCATAGCATACATCAGTTCAGGTATATTAACAGAAAAACAATATTCTGACAGCTCAGGATCCTCGTCTTCTACAGCATTCACTTTCTTGCTGTCATTCCTGCCATATGGCTTAGAGCGATATGGTTTGTACGAGGATTCTGACTTCATGTTGGTTGATTCATAGGTTGTGGATGAATTCATCCTTTTTTGCATCTTTTTATCATCCTCCAGTCGAATATATCTTAAAGCTCTATTCCGAGCTTCATCCAGGTTCCTGCAGGGATTCATTACAAGATCCTGGTAAAATTAAGAATCTTTTTGCAATCCCATTTTGAAAGCCTGCACCGCTGTTGCAATATCAAGATGTGGGATATCAAGAGATTCCCTGCTAAACTTGTTCACATAATCTCTCAAGGATTCCTGAGGTCCTTGAGTTATTCTATAGAGATCACTGGTCAGTTTCTCAAAACTTCGACTGCAAGAAAATTGACTATTAAATAAATTGACTAAATGAGCAAATGATGTAATCGAATGAGGAGGAACGTTTAAAAGCCATTTTAAGGCTGATCCTGTTAAGGTTGAACCAAAACCCTTGCAGAGGCATGCTTCCTTGAGATCCGGAGGGATAGGGTTGATTTCCATCCTTTCCCTATACTGGGCAATATGCTCTTCGGGATCCGTAGTTCCGTCATAGAGCTTCATGTTGGGGGTTTGAAATCTTTTTGGGATTTCAGCATCACAAATAGGATATGCAAACCAGGATATCCTGTGGCTGTCTTGGGACACTTCTGGAATTGGCTGGACCACCCTATGTACCCTGGATATCATGTCCTTCAATTTCTGAAGCTCCCTAGAAAATGCCGATGTCATACCTGCATCCTGAAAAGATCCAATACCATTAATAGCAAGAGTATTATTATTATTAGACACGTTACCAGTCTGAGGATTATGGGCATATTCTGAAGCATATCCTGAACTTCTCATAGTTGACACCCTAACTGAAGAGGGTATCTCAGGAGTATGATTTTGGGAATGACTAGGCACAATATTGCCCCTATTATCCTCGGTGTACACTGCTGAACTGAAGTTCAATGCTCTTGGCTGTAGGGGAGTGACAATATCCTCAGCAGACCTACTCGGACCAGACTTCAAGAGCTGTATCTCTCTCATCAGCATTTGGTTGGTCTCCTGTTGTTGCTTCATCTGATCCTGTATACTACCAAATAAAGTCAGAATTTCATCATTAAAGGCCAAAACAGGAGCAGATCCCTGAATATTCCGAGTGGGGATAATATCCTGAGACTGTGAAGAAGCTTGCATCCTTGGAGGAGGTGGTGGAAGCACCGAACCAATCGTTGCAGATGTTGTAGCAGACACGGTAGAAGAGCTCATGTTTGATCTTGAAGCCATTAAAAATAGTGTAGCAAAAAGTTTTGAAAATAGAAAACCAAGTAATGATTTTGCAAAAGCTTTTAGTAGAAATAGCACCACTTGCCCCACGGTGGGCGCCAAATTGTTTTGGTCAAAAATTACCGAAACAATTTAGTGATCAAATTAGTTAAGTGAGGTAGTGCGCTAAGAATGTGTATCGAAAATATGTTGATTTAGTTGTTTGCAAAAACAGTTTTCAGGATACGGCTCAGGATATCGAGCTGTATCTACAATCAAACAATGAGCAAAAATGTAAAGGGTGACACGGGATGTACGAGGAAAGCCCTTGATCAATCTAGATCGCCAGCATAAAACCTCGGGAGCTGACAATCGCAGCTACCTTGTTCTTCTTATTGCTTCAAATACCAGGATACAGTGCGGGATATGATGCAGATCGACTAGGTGTTACAATGTGACTTGAATACAAGTGTATTGTGAGTGATTGCAGCTAGCGAGCAAGAGTGTGCGAGAGATTGTGTGTCCTTATCTGATCCGATCAATCCTATTTATAGTAAAACAAAACTAACTAACTAGCCTACAATTCCGGGATATAACGAATATTCCCTTTGTGAACGTTGTAGTCCACGTCTTCCGGCTTCAACGTTTATATTCCAACAGATTTGCCCGAGTCTTTGGGAGAAGAAGTCCACTTGAACGTTATAAACGTGCTTCATCAATCTGCACGTGAATTAATTAGTCACTACCAGGATACTGCATCAGGATGTTACCAATATCCTGATCTGGTATCCTGATCACAACAAAAGGAACATAGTCAGAATATTATTCAGGATATATAAGCGGAAAAACACCCATAACACTTATCGAGACTACTGTTTCACCCATTGATTAGGAATTTGTATGTTGTATTTTATTGAATGCTATTTGCTGTTTTGACACTTGTAGTTTTTATATAATTAGTTGAGTTATAATTATTAACCATGTTTGTTATTTAAATTAAGTAAATGAATATTTATGTTTAAGAGTGTAAAAGCTTGTAATATTGGCAAAGGTCTGTTTAAATGATCAAAGCTCTGTTATTGGGAACAGATGTTTGAATATAAAACAGTGGTTGATACATCTGTTGACTTGGGTCAACAGATGGATGAACTTGTATGCTGTTTCGCCCATTGATTAGGAATTAGTATGATGTATTCTATTGATTGTTGTTTGCTATTTTGAACTTTGTTTATTATATAGTTACCTCTGTTTGACAGTTGTAGTTTTTATATAATTAGTTGTGTTAAAATTATTAACCATGTTGGTTATTTAAATTAAGTAAATAAATATTTAGGTTTGAGAATGTAAAAGCTTGTAATATTGGCAAAGGTATGTTTAAATGATCAAAGCTCTGTTACTGGGAACAGATGTTTGAAAATAAAACAGTGGTTGATACATCTGTTGACTTTGGTTAACAGATGGATGAAAACAGATGTTTGGAACTACTGTTGAGATAAAGCAGAGTGTTGTGGAGAAAACTGTGGTTGAAACCGCTGTTTGGTTAAAACGGTGGTTTAAAACCACTGTTGGGTTTAAATAGTGTTTTGTGGAGGTTGAAGGGGATTGAAACGACTATTGGGTTAAAATATTGTTTTTTTTAGAAGGAACATGCTTGAAAATAAAACAGTAGTTGATACATCTGTTGACTTTGGTCAACAGATGGAGGAAAACAGATGTTTGAAACCACGGTTGGGTTAAATGTATTTGTTGTGAAGAAAACTGAAACTGTTGTTGAGTTAAAACAGTGGGTTAAAACCACTGTTGGGTTAAAATAGTGTTTTATGGAGGTTAAAGGAAAAGCAAAAAGCAAATTCCTAGGCAATTGCTTAGTGTCTTGGCAAAGCAAAAAGGAAGCAGTCGTTTCAACATCCACTGCTGAGGCAGAGTATATTGTTGCTGCAAGCTGTACAGCCCAACTGCTATGGCTTCAAAATCAACTGCTGGAGTATCACTGCCTTAAAAACACCACTCATGTTGGACAGTCAGGCAGCAGAAAATATCATCAAAAATCCAGTTTCACATTCAACCACCAAGCACATTGATATCAGACATCACTTTGTGAGGGATTGCTATGAAAAAGGTTTGATTTCTCTACACCATCTTCCAACTAAAGATCAGCTGGCAGATGTGCTAACAAAGGCTTTAGACACATCTACCTTTGAAAGCATGATCTCTAGGATTGACATGCTGAACATGGAATAACAGGCAAAATTCTGTTTTCTATGAATAAAAGCATTAAATGTTTTCAGAAAATCAAAAACTCATCCTTAAAAATAGCTAAAAATGAAAATTTTCATTAAATCCTTAAAAGTCTGCCATAACCACTGTTTGTTTCATACATCTGTTCTGCTGAATATTATCCACTGCTGAAAGTCAACCTCTGTTCTCTCATTTTCTTTGTTAATCACTGTTGTTAAACCTCAGTGTTTTAATCCACTGATAGTTATAGTCAGCCAGTGTTTTCATTTTCAGCACTGTAAACTACTGATATTGATTCATCAGTGGTTTCCAAACAACTGTCATCCATTATTCATCAGAGGTTGTCACGTGGACAGTACTTAGCAGATGATCTTTTGTAACCGCTGCCACGTCAGCATTCGCTTTTTCCACCTATAAAACCCTGATCAAAACCCCAAACAGGGTTTTCACTGTCGAGTCGAATTCAAAATTCCTTTCAAAAGCAGTTTTCACCAAATTCTCTCAAATCACTCATCTTTTTCCTTCGTTCTTAACCACCTTCGATTCATCATGGATCTTCCATTCAAAACCAGTCATAACTACATGTGCACTTGCAAAAACAAGTCAAAACACAGATTTTCATTCCGTGATTGATGCACTTTCATCTTCAAAGTACAAAACTTTGTTGACCTGCAATGAAACCATCTACCTGGATACCCAACGAGAGTTCTGAAAAAATGCATAGCTTGAAACTAAGGACAAAAAGACCTTAGCTATTACTTCATCAATAAGGGGAAATCCAGTTACCATCACACCTCAAACCATTTCAGAGGTTTTTGAAATCAATGATCTTACAGGTAAAAGCTCTTTCCCAAAAACAGAGTACTAAACTGATTTCATTGAGAGAGGGTATGAAGAAGAAATGAAAAATGATACTTTACAAAAGGGCAGTTTTCCATCTACCATGAGATTTTTATTCCATACCCTCCTCATGTGTGTGTCAAATAAAACAACAGCTTTTAATGGAATACCATTGAAAATCCAATACCTGGGCTATGCTATCATGGCTGAAGAAAATTTTAACTACTCTCAGGAGATTTTCAATTATATGGTTAATAATGTTAATAAAAAATCATTTTTATTGTTTCCAAGGTTTTTAAGTTTTTATCTTCAAAAGAAATTTTCAAAGGATAATGCACATGTGCTTATCCACGGAAATCCTATTCAAATAAACAGCTTAACTTCTGAAACATTCACAAGGCTGTCAAAACCTTCAAAATCACAAACAGAGGTACCTGAGCAGAATTTAGCAGCAACAACTACTCCTCAGGCCCCTGCTGTGAAACCCACACCAAAAATCACCAAAAAGACCAAAAAGAAAACTATCCAAAAGCCCCCCAAACCCACCAAAAAGGTGACTCTGGAAGATGAGATCCCAGAGGTAACACCTGTGACAACACAAAAGTCACCTGAAACCACTGCTGCTACTTCCTCACAGCAGATGGAAGAAAGATCTAAACCTGAGCCTAAAACTCCTCATGCGTCCTCTCAAAAGGATCAGATTATATCAACAGGGACACCACAATATGAAGCAATGGATTCACTTGAATCTATCTTCCACAGCCCAGCTCCCGGGGCAAATTCTCTTTCTACCCCTATCCTCACTGCACAACTCCCATCATCAATGATACCTCTGTTGGATGCACTTGATATAGCCCAGACACAAATCAGTTCTTCTCAATCACCTGTCAATGAGAATATACCACAACAAGTGACTGAGTCTGGTGTCTATATCTCTGCTAACCCACCAACAGTTGAGGAGGCTCCACTGCAGGAATTACAAGTAATTCCTGTCAGTGGTTCAAGTAGAGCAGCTACTGCAGGTGTTGAACCCACTAGTTTACACCTGGACGGTAGTTTCATTAGTGAGACTCCGTTGAAGGCAATTTCTTCTTTGGGAACCATAGTGTCCACTGGTGTGTTTCTATTATACACTGGTGACCTTAAAATGGTAACCTCTGCTGAAGAAAGAAGTCCCCGGTACCGAGAACAAGGGGCATCACTGGATGATTTTTGGGAAACTTTTCCTAAGTCAACCACTGATACAACCACCACTGGTGGGAAATCAGATGATCCCGTTAACTTGGGTGATGGTTTTAAATACAAAGAATTGACGGAAAGGGTTGATAAACTTGACACATCTGTTGCAGAAATCAAAACTATGCTGCAACAGTTGTTACAAGCTCAAAAGGCTACACCCACTGCTGCACTATCTGCAACATCTGCTCCATCCCCTGTTGAGCTATGGCATCTGTTTCAACCTCTGCTTCACAAACAAAGACAATATGCAGATCAACAACATGAAGTTCAACTTCAAATGGTCAGAAATGTCATGGAAGCTAGGTACAAAGATACTCAAGCAGATATCAAATTCATTAAAGCTCATCTGCTTCAAACCACTAGCACTGCTCCTCCTTCAATCATCTATGTTGAAAATTCTGATGATGCCAAAAAGGGGGAGAAAACTAAAGGGAAGAAGGGAAAATAAGATGGTTTATACATGCCACCAGATCCAATGTCCAAACTTGTGGTAGAAATCCCAAGGCCAGATGGTTCTAAAAAAGTTGATGAGACTCAAAATGCATTTGCTGAACTAAAAGCAAACATGAAAGAGTCAATAGAAATAAAAGGGTCAAAAAGGTTTGCTCGGGAGAAAAAAGTTTTGATGGAAAAAGAAGAGCAGGGTACTTCTAAACCTAAAAGAAGACAGCCTACCAGAAAAGTAAGCCAACCCAAAACCACCAAACAAACTTCTCAAATCCCCAAAAGTTCCTCTCATCAAACCTCCAAACCAACAGATGTTAAAACACCTGTTGTATCAACAGTTGTTGGTACTTCAGTGGTTTCAACAGATGTTATCCCAACAACTGCCATCACTGCTACATCAACCCACACTTAATCCATTGCCATACCAAAAACAATATCACCACCACAAAAACCATCAGCAGAAGACAACAGTTGACACATCAACTGTTGTAGTGACAACAGTGGTTGAAACACCAGTTGTTTCAACAGCTGTTAGTCAGATACCCACTACTTCAATCACTGCCACTCAACCCACAAATACACCACCAACTTCTCCAAAGCACAAAAGGAGAAGGATAACAAACATTGTACTGGAAGATGACACTTCCCCAACTCTAACATCTACACAACCACTGTCCATTGTCACCATTCCAAACCCTGTTCCATTATCTTTAGTTCAAGCCTTCAATGAAAACACTGCCATTGTCCCTGCAGGAGTACAATATCCTCTAGATCTTCCAGCAGTCAAGGAGGAAATCAAATCCTTCTACTCTGAAGTTGACCCTGAAAAGAGGAAACTCCCATCTGTTCAAGGTTATCCTTCGCCAAGAAATATAGAATAATATCTCAAAATAAAGGCCCAACAAGCAGAGGATATATCTAAAAGAGACACAGAGGGAAAGTCTGACAAAGATATTCAAAGAAATTTGTTATACTTGCTCACCAAAGTTAGAACTTTAGAGCAGTTCTCAAAAGACCTTTGTCAGAAATTATCAGAAAAAGATGATGAAAGCATGAGAAATGACTACCTTGAATACATCATGGCATACAAGAAGTACAGGGCAGAAAAGTATCAATACAAAGAATGGACCATCAGTGAAATGCAAGAGAAGATAGCCAGAATTCAAAAGATGATTCAAGACAAGGTAAAGCAAACTCCTCCAATCTGGGCCAATTACAAGAAAAATATACTAGAAAGGGCCTTGAAACTGAAAAGAATGAAAGAAGAGCTGATAACTGCTAATTATGGTTCAAGGAACCAGGTTACAAGGTGGTCAGAAGAAAAGGTGTTAGCTACTTACAAAAGGTTGGAAGAGTTAAGGAAGAGAGATCCCACTGCTCCTAAAAAGCCTGATTATCCGGAAGCAGTGGTTTCAGTCAAACAACAAAAATTGCCAATCAGGAGACCCACTGCTTCACATGCTACCATCCTTTATCAAAGAAGGAAACAAAAGCAGATGGATGAATTAACAAAAGAAGACAAGGCTCAAGAAGAATACATCATGAAAATGGTTCTTCAGACACTTATGGCAGAAAAACAAGACTCAGATCCTAACAATGTTTGAATGCAAATGTTATTTCGTTTACAAAAGATTAATAAATTGTATATTTTTTGTATTTTTTATACTCTAAACTTTAAGTATTTATCGACTGACTTATTTATTTATTTTATTTATAAGTCTATATAAATATAACTATATTCATCATTTATATTTGTTATGCATGGTTTTCTAAGAAACGACCCGTGTTTGCACACGGGTCTTACCGCTAGTACTATGTAATAAAAGAAACCATGTTTGGGACACATGGCGCTCTATGAGGCGGTCTTAATTATTTTTCTAAATATTTATTATGGAAAGTCAATTATTGATAATATTAAATTTAAAATTCAAAATTTGTAGAAGAGATTTTAATGATAAAGACAAAAATAACTGATAATAATATATTAATTATTATAATCATATATTAATTATTAAAATCTAAAAAAAAATATTAGCGTTTTAAATATTTATAAAGATAAAGATTTTATTTAATTGGTTTTTTTAATTGTTTTTATATTTTGATGATAAGAACAATAATAACTAATAATCACATATTAAAATAAAAATATTTATTTTAATCAACTGTTTCATTAAAAGTATTTATTAAATACATGTAGAACATACATATTTTTTTATACATGTGGTATATTTAGAATCCTACTTCTAATAAAGGATCTCATTATCCCGTTTTACACTCCAATGAAATAATAATATTAAATCATAATATTCGGCTTATCTCTTGTATATTTAATATTTTTTACTAATATATTTCTTTTCTTTTTTTCTGTTGATTATCCAACATCAGATAATACGTAAGTTTCTAACCTAATAATAAATAAAAAAAACAAAGTGAAATGTTATAAATCATGTTATACACAACTCTCTAACCTAATAAAAAATAAAGGGAGATGTTACAATAAGTAAATAGTACCTCAAAGTTCATTTTGTTAGAAAACACATCTTGATGACTAAATGAGTTAACGGATTACATAATTCGTGTAAGATATGTGTTTATTCAAATCGTGCAACACACGAGTTTTTAAAAGATGTAACTATTTTATTACTTAGTATATAATATTATATTTATTCAATCCGTGTACCCTGTTATAAATTTTTTAACATAACTCGTTTTCTATTAGTTTATAACTCACTCATGATATATCGTATAATACTTATGTTAGTTTCTTATCTGTATTATCGATGTGGTCTATCTATATCAAGGGTGGAGATACAATAGGAAGTTAATTTGGCTAGGAAGGATAGGAAGTGATCTTGACCATCCATTAAGTTAATCAAGGGTTAAGATTAAATCAGGGAGATTGAAAGTAAGAAAAGAGGCGCGTGACTTTTTTCAGAGGCATTCTAGTCAAGTAAGCCAATAGTTTCTCTCTCCTCCAATTCCCCCCCATTTTTTAAACGTTAATAACTCTTTCATACGACATTATTTTTTTATAAAAATTGCACCAAAAAAACGAGCGTTTTTTTATCTTTAAAACGAGTATACTATTGCTATATTTAAAAAAAAAATTCAAAACCCAGTTGCGTAAAACGCAATAGAAAAACCACCAGTTACGTAAAACGCAATGAAAAAAAAAACCCTAAAAAATGACATTTTTCTAAAACGCAATGCACAAAAAACACAAAGAAATGACTTATTTGTAAAACGCAATGGCCAGAAAACACAAAGAAATGTTTTATTTCTAAAACGCAATAGCCTAAAAACTCAAAAGAAAATGTACTTTATAAAACGCAATGGACTAAAAACCCATAAAAATGTGTTTTACCTAACGTTTGTGTTTTACGGAAGCTCTTGAATGAATTGCGTTTTGCTGTTAAAGAGAGCTATAGGGAATTTTGAATATGCAGAATGTGATTACGATCTCTCCATATTTGCAGACTCACCAAACTTTCCAGATACAAGAATACTAGGTTATGTTTTTAAGGTGATTTGAGATTTGAACCATGGCAACTTTGTCACCCAATTGTTTCTTCATCCAATCACAGTTATATCTCATTCTTGCTCGTTACTGAATAGCCAGAAAGGACTGAAAACACATAAAAAGTGTTTTACCTAAAACGCAATGCACAAAAAACACAAAGAAATGTCTTATTTGTAAAACGCAATGGCCAGAAATCACTTAAAAATGACTCATTCTAAAACGCAATGGACTGAAAACACTTCAAAAATGTGTTTTACCTAAAACGCAATGACTAAAAACACTTAAAAATATGTTTTTTCTAAAACGCAATAGCCAGAAAGGACTTAAAAATGACTCATTCTAAAACGCAATGGACTGAAAACACCTAAAAATGTGTTTTACCTAAAACGCAATGACTAAAAACACTTCAAAAATGTGTTTTACCTAAAACGCAATGACTAAAAACACTTAAAAATATGTTTTTTCTAAAACGCAATAGCCAGAAAGGACTGAAACTGTCTGGGAACTGTCTGGGACTGTGAAAACACTCTTATTTCTAAAACGCAATGGACATATAAAACTGTCTGGGACCCCGCCAGCCAGGGGCTCTGCCCCTTGGACCCCGCCAGGGGCTGCCGCCCCTAGGACCCCGCTACCGGGGGCTGCCGCCCCCGGACCCCCGCCATGATCGTAAAACGCAATAAGTAAATCAAAAACCCAAATCGTAAAAATGAAATTAAAGAATTTCTTACATGGATCGAAGTGGTTTCTTCAACAATTGATGAATTTTGAATAATTGAAACACTTATCAACGCTTGAATCGAACGAATCGAGTGATTATCTCCAAAATCACCGGAAAAAACGAGATTTTTTTATGAAATTAAACTGGGTTTTCTTCAAAAAAAGCTGAAGAACACGTTGATCGGGTTCTGAATCATTGATTTGTGATGAAAATCGCACTATAATGTAGTGATTATTGAGATAGAAAGTGAAGAAATAGTTGAAGATGGTGGGTTTTGAAAATGATGGGTTTTTGAATTTACTGGGTTTTGAAAAAGGAAGAAGAAGGAGTTGGATTGACTAAAATACCCTTTCTCTTTATTTTAAAATTTGCCACATGTCATAATCTTATGGCTTCCTATCCTTCCTAGTGAAAATTAACTTCCTATTTGATCTTTACCTTCTATATCAATCGAAAATTAACTAAGATTATTAATTAAATAATATTGATGGGATCAAGACTTATAAATCTTCAAACATATTATCTTGTCAATTTGTTGAAAACAATAATTTTTTAAATAGACCCAAGTCACGAGCGGAGACAATAATTAATTTATCAAGTTTTAATCTAAAGAAGTTCTAATGTATATAGATTATAATTTTTTTTTTAAACGAGAACTTCATTAACACACCGAACCTGAAAACCGGGACAGCAAAAACACAACCAAAATTACATATTTACAAATTTACACCAATCTTCCCAATCAAACAAACCCTTCTTGGCCCTATTAAGTTACTTTCAACCTATTTGACCCATTCCCCGTTCGACTAGATTGTTTTATATGGTCCGTTTGACCCAAGTCCGGAGCAGAGAAGATGGTCTTTTGAGAAATTTGTTGGCATGCTTCTATTGCCCCTTTCAACACATTACCAAATCTACATTTTAACGGGTAGAAAACAAAATGTTTGAAAACAAAATAAATAATACATTTTAACGGGTAGAAAACAAAATGTTTGAAAACAAAATAAATAATGCTTCTGTGTATCATGAAATCAAAACCCATAAAAGATTGAGACATTTAAGTCCATCTATTCATAAAGCCTCTCTGTGGGCGTTATGCGACACGTGTCGTACCACGTCACACATAGGCTTTATGGGGCGTTATGTCACTAGAGCACGTAGTCATAAAGCTCCTACCTCATCATAACTCAATTAATTAATTTTCAATTTTTTAATTAATTTCTAACTTTTTTAAATTAAAATTAAATAAAAAATTGCCAGATTTTTAATGTTAAAAATAAGAGAAAAACAAGTTTAAAATCAATTTTAGATATTTGAGAAAATGCAGGGACCAAATGTGTAAAACTTTAAAACTAAAATAGGCGCCTCCTTCTTCTCTGCCTTCTTCTCCGGCCGACTTTCCGGCTGAAATTCCGTCTTCTTCTCGGTCTTCTTCTCCGATTTGCAGGACCAATACTGCCTCCTCTGTCTTCTTCTCCGGTTTGCAGGGACCAAACATGAATAAACCAAAAACTTTAAACAATCATCACGCCGCTATAGAGGTCGCGCCCCACCTCTTTTTCTCCTTTATACCGCCCCTTGTGGCGGTGTTCGGCAGCGCGATGGGGCCAGGGGCGGAACTAAAGGTATGTGAGCCGTATCACGGGCTACGGCTGAAGTTCGTATGTGTAGTGTACTTTTTATATATATTTTTTGTTTTTTTTATAAAAGATACCCCTAAAGTAATACAAGGATACCCCTAACCAACCCAAACTTATAAAATAAGGGAGCCCGATTGAAAGAATGACTCAATTGATTAGATAACCCAACTGATTAGATTAGCCAAAAAAACACAAAACTACTTATGGCGGCATTCTTTCTTATCGTCGCTTAGGTTCTGGAAGAAAACCAAATGTCGTTGGTCATCCTTTACGCACTGGTCTCTTGTTTTGATGCTGCCAATAACACTGGTTAGATAAAAGAATCCACAATCCTGTTGTTTGCTGTTGCGATAACATTGGTTCCGGTCGTTCTGCCCCTGCTTGGGTATTTGTTTTTTAAAGTAAAAGACGGCAATGTGATTAAACGATTTCAAGCTATGAAAAAAAAAGACAAATTTATTAGGCACTTATTTTACTTTATTTATTTATTGTCTTTTTTTAATAATTTATTTATTGTCGTTTTTTAATATTGTTGATTGCACAGTAAAAAAAATTTTAGGGATACCCCTGATTTAATGGGCTAGTTCCGCCACTGGATAGGGCGCTATGCCCTTTCATACCGCCGCTCTTATAAGGGGTGACAATCACTAAATAGCAATTATATATTACCATATTTTATTTTGGAAAGTATTTTTAAACAGTCAAAAGATCTGCACTCATTCAGTTTTTGTTTAATTATCCTTGTATATTGGCTACTGGTTCCTTCATCAAGTAGGGATTTCTTTAACGGCAGTCACGAGTTTTCTATTACAGTGCGGTTACTCCGGCTCTTGAGTGCGGAGGCTGCAACGGCAGTCAAGTGGCTGTCGGCTGGAAATTTTCTCGTGGAGCGCCTATGATTAACCTCGGATGCCTCGCCCGAGGGGGACTAGGGACCCATGCAATGTGGGTGTGATCCTCTCGACTGTTGGAGTCAATCGCCGTTAAAAAAAAGTAGGGATTTCTTTAATCTTTCGATTGACAATGTTAGAGGCTGGGTTCCCAAAATTTTTGACTTTTAGGGTTTTTTTTTTTTCTTTTTGATATATGAATTGACTATTTAGTTTAATATAAAATGTTAAAATTGAAAATTCTACAAAATTACACCTAGGATTAGTATAAGATGGGGGGCTAGAATTTTGACATCGATAATTAATATACATTGCTTTATTATATAGAGATTTGTAATACCTATTTTATACTTTTATCTTTACATTTTCTCTCCTCCATAGTCTACACACAACCACTTTTAAAAAATGTAAAAACTAAATGCTGGGAACAATATTGTCTCAAATATACAGACAAACAGTAATATCTTCTATCTTCATCATTTATAACCTTTCCTAAAATATAAAAAGCCCACTCATACATGAAACTTATTGTAAATTTTCTTAGGAGGTGTTTGTTAAAAAAAAAAAAAAAAATCCGCGTAGGCTCTTCTGTCTGCGCTGCGCATACCACACGCAGACATTACCATCTGCAAACTATTTGTTTTTCCGAAGACATTTCATTAAAAAACGTCTGTGCGAGCTCTTCTTGGTACAGCCTTGGCCCAACCACTTCTAAGGTCTGTAGAGGGTTAAACACCACCACCAACGACCACCGTCAACCACAATCACCGTCAACCACCCACCACTGTCCATCACCACCACTGTCCACCACCGTCCACCACCACCCACCACCGCCATCTACCATCTACCACCACCGTCCACGTCCACCCCCCACCACCCACCACCGTCCGTACACCACCACCACCAGTTTATTTTAGAAGTCTGTATACGTTAAAAAACAAACAGTCTTCTTCTTGCAAACTGCAGAGGTTTTGTCCAGCTCTTCTTCTATAGATGTCTGCAGATATGATCCGCATATTCCAGACATTTTAAAAAACAAAGAACACCTTAATGTTACTGATATTGTATCCTAAATTTGTTAATTTTATGTATATATGCAATGTTTTAAAATCCGGTTTTTTAATCATACCAGATTAGGCACAAAAATGGTTTAACCGGTTGAACCGGGTTGTACTAGCCGGTCAACCGGGTTGACTAGTTAATTGTATAATTTTATAAATTACAGCATTAACTCAAAAAATAATCCAAAATTGGAATAATATGGAAATCTGGAACGAACGATGGGGTGATGGAAATCTGGAACAAGTCACGAATGATGGAGTGATGAAGCAAGTTTTGAATTTTGATCGATGGAGATAAAATATTAAAAGTTGTTAGGTTAAAGCTAAGAGTAAACATGGAGATGAGATGATAAAAAGTAAAATCCTAACCCAACAACAGACCTGAGATGGTACCGGTATAACGGTTCAAACCGGTATACCGGATTTTACCGGCGGTACAAAGTCTATGCCGTTTCTACTACTTACCGGGGTGTTTCGGACCGGATTTACATCCGAAAACGATAATACCGGTATAACTGGCTGGTATTTACCGGTTTTTAAAACATTGTATATGTTTTTCACATAAAACATATATAAAATTTAAACCGTTTTATATGCCATATACAGTACGCGTTGTTTTACTAATGACTTTTTCTTCGTTCGTCATCATGTCGTTTGCGGATACATAATTTATTCCTTCTGTGATCTGTCTCAAGTAGAATACAGTTCATCATTGAAAGAGCATAGTGTTATTCTATATTCTATAACTAGTTGTTCCCCACCCGCGCGTTGCGCGGTAGATCAAGCATATTTAAAACGTGTGATGATGAAAGTCTAGGAACTTTATGATAGCTTCGTTAAAGTTTTAGAAGTAAAGAAAGTTGACCCTAGAAAGTGCACTAAAAGACATCTCTAATGTAGTAACGTGCCCCATCTGGTTTCCCTTGTCAAGAAGTATAAGCGCTCGAGTATTCTTTGCCACGTGCTAAAAGTACGCCTGAAAGAAATACCAAGTTTAAAACTATAAGTAACTAAACGTAGAATTATAAGAAATATTATCATTACTTTTTTTTTGCACTTTCCTTCTCAGGTAATTGGACTTAAAAGAATGAAGGATAAACTAAAACGAACATAAAATCTTAATCTTAATTTCCGAATAATGTAACATATAGCTTTCAAAGACAACATATACTTGTAGCTAACGGATTGTTTAAGCATGAGCAGCAACATCAAATTCTGACAATGAGTTTCCGTTGTTAAAAATTAGAAACATACATAAGCTATGAAATAAACTAAAGGCAGCATCTGACCTTTTAATTCTTGGCATGAATCCAAGACTGTGGTGATGTTGCCTAAATCCATCAAAGTTTAAGCTCTTAGCAAAATGAGAGGGCTGACATGGAGTAAAAAGCCACCCATAGAGACACCTATCTTTAAGTCTCGCAAACGTAAAGCTGAAGAAATTCTGCATATATTGAAAACGTAAAAACACAAATGGAACAACTTATGAAAAATATTTTTCTGTTTACATATTTGATCTTGAAATGGCCAAAAATGGGGCCCTGTAATGAAGACGAATCCGAATACTTTGCTAAAACTGGTATTCAGCAAGCTTACGTTTTGCTCTTCAACAATCCTTAAGACACTATCACGAACTTTTCTCTGCGCTAGAGAAGCCAAACGCAGAAACCTGTTTAGCATGTCATTCGTATTGATTGTGTCATGAAGCTTCATATAAGTCAGCACCTAAAACTGAAGAAAATATTACAAATTATTTATCTTCAATAGATATCAAACCCTCATGAATCTAATCTGGTATTTACATCAAAGTATTAGCAAAAAAGTAAACAAAATAAGTACAACCTACAAGTGAGAAGGTGCCATTTCAGGTTTTTGTTACTGTTTACGAATATGTTAGATCTGAGCTCACGGCCTCGGTTTGTCCTGTTAGACACCGTTTCATCACATTCACAAACACCTCCTCACCTATGCTCACACCTACCGGAAGCAAAATGTAATACTTGAAAAAGTAAGAAGTGCATACAAAGGCAAAGGCAGAAATCGGAAAGGGAAGATAAACGCACCTGAACTCTGCTAAACTGTCAGGAATGTTTATCGCAAGATCCACACCATCACACACCCCATGAATCCTAAAAGTTGTCGCGTCTGCTGTTTCATACAAAGCTACCATTCGTCTAGTTGTGGTGGTTTCTCCACTGGTGTCGTTAGGTGGTGTATGCAGCGTCCCTATGCTAACAAAATCAAAACAGATCATAAGCAAAACCATTTCATAAGAAATTGGACTTTTGATGATCAACAAATTAAATAAATATGAAATCCCAAATTGCAACCAACATACAATTATGCGTATGCACGTTATGATTATTAGAAACAAATGTAGTCTCCTACTTAACATATTAAAAAATGTCAGTAAATCAGAACCGGTGGAACACCGATGCACCCAGGAATAGAACATAGAGGTGAAATACGACTTACCGGAAAACTCGTTGAAACCCTAACTTCGCTGAAACGCAGCTGAACCGTATTCAAAAAAATCCTGCCTTCGGATGAGAATCAGGTACGATAGGGGCTGAATAATCCGAATTACAATGTTCCTACACAAATGTAGGCAAGAATCCAAACCCATCTTTGAGCAAAGCAGAAAAGGAATTCAAATGACTTAGTTTTCAATCGACTGATTCGATAAAATCGAGGAGCAGATCAATAGCGCATATACAATGGAATGAAAGCTTTGTTCTTACCTCTTCTCCTCAAATCTATGCGGTGTGGGTTCGTTGGAGCATTGTCGGAGTCTCGCCTGAAATTTTTAACACCGTAGTAGTGTTAATCAACACATCAATAGCCGATATATCTAATCGTTAAACATTCAAGTGAAAGTAAGGCTTACTGGAACAGTGGAACCGTAACGTCTCGTCGGAAATACAAATGCGTACCCTGTTAGCTTCCCCACCGCGCCGATGTCGTAGCCGCAACGTTGGCTAGAATCACCCCGTCGGAAGAAAGCTTTCAGGCAATCAAGCGAGATTTGTGAGTTGTTTGTCTTGGGGAGACTTTCTGAGACTTTTCTTGGTTTTGAGGCAAACAAACAAAGTTGTTAAATCAAAATGAGTAAGATGAACATTTTTGGCAACAAACAAATCTTGCCATTTTCATTTGGCTTGTTAACTACATCTATTTTTCTCAGTTAAGTCAGGGGTGTTATCATATTTTATGCTAATTTAAAGGGCAATTCGGTCTTCTCCACTTTATATAAAAAGACCGAATACCGTTGGAAAAGACAAAATTGCCCTTTAAGTTAAAAAAAAGACGAAAATACCCTTGACTCATCGGAGAAAAATAGATAGGGGTGATGTAAATGTTAAGCAAATATAAACTCACATTATTGACAAAAGTGCGGCAGTTTTTGTTTGAGTGCATATGTGGTTTCCAATCTGAGAGCGGGCATTTGAATTGTGATTCTTGGTGAACCCAGCTCTAAGGAGGATATCTTTTCAGTCAACATTTGTAGGAACCTGGGATGTGATTATAGAAAAAAATTCATGTTGAGATGGTAAGTAGATTAAATATATTAGATTGAATACAGTCTAAAATGTTGTGCATCAAAGATTAATATATTACAATGACAAAACAAACATGTATGAAATGAGTGTTTTATGAGAAGAACCTGATGGTCATCTACTTTACTCATCAAGTCAGAAAAAACAACATTTTTGGTACACTCTTCATAGGTGGTGTTAGAAGGTGTGATAAGAATTTTAAGTGAAGATGGAGAAGTTGCTCGGGAAAGGGCAACGTATAATTGACCATGAGTAAATACCGGTTCAGGAAGACATATGCCAATTTTGTTAAGAGATTGACCTTGGCTTTTGTTAATAGTCATAGCATAACATATTTTCAACGGAAATTGTCTTCTTATAAACGAAAAAGGTAAATCATTAGTCTTATGTACAAATTTAATTCTTGGGATATATACACGATTACCTATTGAAGTACCAGTTATTATGCGTGCTTCTATGATAGTCGGCAATAATTGAGATATTAACAATCGAGTACCATTGCATAGACCTAGCGTTTGATTTATGTTACGAATAAGCATGACAGGTGTATTGACTTTCAAATCTAGTCGATGAGGGGGGATGCCAGGAAAACTTAGCTCGTTTAGATATTCTTGTGGATATAAGGCATCAGCATCTGTTGTGTTTTGCGCATATGGTACCATTGAATCATAACTGATATAAGATCTTGTTTCTCCAGGAGTTAGACTCAACACGATTTTGTTTATTTCATCTGCTGTTTCATTCTTTGGGCAAACAATGGCTCTATTTGATAAATTCTCAGCTGATGGATAATTAAGTATGAATTCATCATAGACAAAGTTGATAAGAGAATGGACGCCATTTTCACCAGGTTCAATTAGAAAATTAGAAGGAATCTGAATGGTCCGTGTGTTCTGTGGATCTTGCACATCAGGATCTCCTACTAACCCATTCCCAATGTCTAGTAGCCATGAAGCGAAGTTGTTGGAATCTTGCATAGATGTTGGGTTTTGAACATCACCTCTAACACGCATATTCTCGTTTAATTTATACACTTTGAAAAACTGCCATAAGTAGGACATTGGTAACGATGAGGCGATGATTTCTGATCGTGTGCTTCTGGGTTTCACTGGGAGTGTTTGACGAAAATCACCTCCAAGAAGTACAGACTTACCACCAAATGGACATGTAGCATTGTCAAGAATGTCTTTCAATGTTCTATCAAGGCATTCAAAACACCGACGATCACTCATTGGCGCCTCATCCCAAATTATTATCGTCGTCTGTTTTAGAAGATCAGCAAGTTGAGTATTTTTTTTTATGAAACATGTCGACTGATCTGTTAACTCTATTGGTATGTGCCGATTGAATCAGTCAACGGTGGAGATATAATAACCTGCTTTGGGATCAGTAGACCGCTTGAATCAGCGAACGGGACAGGGTAATCAACGATTCGGTAGCGGCGGTGATGCGGACGCTCTCTTCTGTTCTGGAGAGTACGAAGTGGGGAAGAAGTGTTGGTTTTTGGCCACTGTAGTTTTTTTCTTTAATCTTTTTCCTTACAACAGATATACCCATTTGTAATTTAGGTTTTGAACACTTTACTTTCTTTTGTCTTATTTTTCTTTGACCAGCACATTTGTATTATTTAGATATATGAATTTGACTTTTGTTTTTCTTGGGAAATAGGTATTCTTTAAATATATTTGTTTCAGTTGAAAATATACAAATTCCCCATAAAATCGATTGAACTGGTTTGCTAATGATGTAATTCATTTGCAATTTGACATTAATTTAAAGATAATAAATATGGTTGTTGACAAACTGTGGATTTTCTATCGTGCTTATTTATTAACGATGTTGCTGGTGAGGGGAGTTAACATTTATACAATTGTGGTTTTTTACGAGTTTGAGTAGTTAGGGTTGAAAGTATGTGCCTTGGTGGTGGGGCGACGTAATTAAGGGTAGGTGGTGGCGGTGCTGGTTGGATGGCCGGCGGTGGAGAAAGTTGGGTAGCCGGTGAATGGTTTGAATTGATCTACCATTGAAAAGGTGGATTGATTTATATTAATTAAAGGTTAAAACTGCAAGAAAATACAAAGCAAAAGGTTGAATTGCGTGATTTTTAAACCTGAAGGCTGAAATTTGCAATTTCATGGGGTAAGTTAGCTTTTACGTCCTTTAAATTTTAGCAAAATTTCTAACGTTGTCCTTTAACTAACGGAATTACAGCGAATATCCTTTATGTTCTAATTAATTTATAGGCGATGTCATTTCTCCTTTAAAAGATTACAAAAATAAAGGACATTTGCTATAAAGAAATTAAATCATAAATGACATCTGTTGTAAAGAAATTAAAATATAAAGAACATACGTTGTAATTTTGTTAATTAAACGATAAGTCTGAAATTATACTGAACTTAAATGATGTAGAATACAAATTACCCCAATTTCATGCATACATAAAGGAACTCTTTTAGTAATGAGTTAAATGCCATTTTAGTCCCTGTGATTTGGGTTATTTTGACAGTTTAATCCAAATGTTTCATTTTTCGCCTAAGAGTCCAAAAAGGTTTCACCGTTGCCATTTTAGTCCATTGAGTTAACTTCATCCATTATTTTTGTTAATGAGAAGGGCAATTTGGTGATTTTATAAGGCGAAATTGTCCTTCTAGTTAACATAATTACATATAAAATGACCGAATTGCCCTTCTCGTTAACAGAAAAATGGATGAAATTAACCCAGTGGACTAAAATAGCAACGATAAAACCTTTTTGGACCCACAGGCGAAAAATAAAACCTTTGAACTAAACTGGCAAAATGCCCTAAACCACAGGGATTAAAATGACATTTAACTCTTTAGTAATTTTGTGTTATCGTCTTCCTCAAAATATAAATCTCTTGCAAACTCACTAGGTTTTAGGGGCTGGTTGGCAATATCTGAATGGTTAAGTGCTGAACCAGTAAGAGGTTTGAACCATTAAGAGCCTGTATAATGCTTAACCGTTCAGAGGCAAATGTCTGACCAAATCAGATTAAAGGTCTTAACCATTCAGACTCTGTATAAATCTTAACCATTCAGAGGCAAATGTCTGAACCATTCAGACATCTGCTCATAAAACAAACAGTCTGAACCATTAAGTACTGAACCAGTAAAAAGTCTTAAGAGACTCATTAAAAGGTAAACAAAAGCTACTTAGTCTCCTCTAAGGCCAATCGGTATGGGCACCGTTAAAGGCCCGTCCCCCTCTTTTGGGCTCGTCCAACACCGCCCCCAAGGGGCCCGGCTCGGCTTTGGCGTCGGAATTCAGACGGTCAAGACGGGGCTGAAAAGTGAATGGGGTGGGCCCCCCTAACGTTAACCTGCAACCATTTTAAAAAAAAAATAAAAATTCACCCCACCACTATAAATTAAACCCCTTTTCACCCCACTTTTTTACCAAACTACTCCCACTTTTCTCCCATTTTTATAAAAAAAACCTCTCCCTACCTTAAAAAAATTATGGATCCCTACAACCCAAATAATCCCAACTCAAGTTCACACCCGTTTTCGTCATCCGGCTACACACCCGTAATGGACAACGCTTTTGCGGGTTACCAACAAATGCCAAACGCTTTCAACCAATACCCGTTCAACCCATATCAAATGCAACAACCCAACATGCCGTTCAACCCATATCAAATGCAACAACCCAACATGTCGTTCAACCCATATCAAATGCAACAACCCAACATGCCACAAACACAAATCGAGGAACAAGATGATGAGATTGAGGTTGTGCCAGAAACGCAACCTGAACCTTCAAAAAAGAAAAATAAAAAGGGAAAGGGTAAAAAGGAAGAAGCAGCGGCCAAACTAATGCAACAATGGACAAAAATTGAGGAAGAGGCGTTGGCGAAAGCATGGATTAACTCTTCAACGTCTCCTATAATCGGTAAAATATTATTATTGTTATTTTATTAGACCGTTGCCAACTGACATATTTCGTGTGTGTATAATATGTTTTGTGTGTTTAATTTTTTTTTGTTTCGTAATTTTTTTTTGTTTCCTGTGTTTAATTTTTTTTTTGTTTCGTGTGTCTTCATAATATTGTTGTTATTTCTTACAAACTATTATTATTATTATTGTTACTAACTTGTAGGTAACAATCAACTAAGCGATTCGTTTTGGCAAGAAGCCCTTGATATATTCCACGGGCTTATGGAACAAGGCGAGTACAGAACCATTGATTCTATCAGCTCGAAGTGGCGCAAGATGAATACGTTTATCAACCGCTTTTGTGGGTTTTATAACACAACGCTCGCCAACAAACCGAGTGGGTGGAACCACGAAGATGTTTTCAATGAAGCGGTGCGTTTATACGAAGATGAGAGCAAAGCTCCTTTCCCACATGTCCGTGCTTGGCTAGTTGTAAAGGATCACCCAAAATGGAAGGGATGTCAAAATGAGGTTGCACAAGCGAAACGAGCAGCGAAACGGTCTAAAACTTCCGAGTCAGGAAGTTATAGCGTTGGAGGCTCAACCGGTCGTTGCCAAATAAATATCAACGACGAGCCCGACTATGAGGAGGAGCCGATTGAAGATGGAGAACGTCCCCCAGGAAGGGACAAAAGTAAAAAAATAGGGGCTGAAAAAAGGAAACAAGCCGCATCAGGAAGTGGTGGTGGTTCGAGGTTGGAAGGTGTTATGGCCGAGTTGAAATCATTCAAGGAAATCTTTAACGACAGGCAAACCGAGAAGGTAAATATTAAAAAAAAACTAGCCGAGGAGAACCTAAAGAAGCAACAAGAAGCGCAGGAGTTGGAGGAATGGAAAATAATGACCACCGACCTTAGCTCCTATCCACCGGAAGACCGTCCCATTTTACAAATGATGAAGGAAAAAATTAAGAAAAAATGGAGTGCGGGGGTGTAGTTTTTTTTAAATGTAACTTTAGGTTTTTTTTAAGTGTGTTTTTTTTATTTAAATGTAACTTTAGGTTTTTTTAGGTGTGTTTTTTTATTTAAATGTAACTTTAGGTTGTTGTTTTTTAGGTTTTATTTAAATGTAACTCTTTTATTTTTATTTACTTTGTTTTCATTAATTAATTAAATCAAATAAATAATAATAATAAAAAAAATGAAGGAGGAGCATCCCCACACCCTTGGATAGTCTCCAAGGGGAGGGTCCTTCTCCTTTGCCTACGTGGCGCTTATGTGGAGGATAGTCCTTTGGAGACTATCCTCCTCCATACCCAATGGTCTAAGTGAATTGGGAGTAGGGCTGTTCACGAGCCGAACCGAACCGATCTGACCTTTGCTCGTGCTCGGTTCGTTTACAAACCGATCCGAACCGAACCGAGCGTTTTTTCAACCGAGCCAAATTCGAGCGAGCGTCTTTCGATCCGAGCATTTTTCGAACAAACGTCGAGCGAGTATCGAGCGTCGTAGAACAAACAATGAAAGTGACAATGGGAGTGCTAGTTATTATAATAAAGTGCAGTTTTCGTCCTTGATGTTTCGTCCAATAGAACACAAGTAAAAATTTAACAAATAACAAGGAATACAAAAACACTCAACTAGTTCTATCGAGATTAGGTAAGCGGGAAGATAAATTGTCAACCGATTGACACATACCCTTGTTTTATCAGAACTTTGAAATTGAATGAACCAATTGAAGCAAAACCCTAGCGAGTTGCCGTCTTGGCGAGTGGCGATGGAGAAATCAAATAACGATGGCCAATGGGGGGTTTTGATTAGGGTCTTGTACTTCTGAATTGAATGGCGGGTTGAGACTTGAGTATTGATTGACGCTTCACATTTTTCGTATTTGAAATTTTGACTCAATTACTCAAATGAACATTTAAGTATTGGACAATGGACTATTGATATTGGATTTCAATTCTACTTGCTTAAATGAGCTCTGTTTGGATATTAGACCAAACATTGTTGATGTTGGTCTCTAGTCATTTCATTAAAAATGATACACACACACACACACACACATATATATTAAAAAATAAATCGCGCCAATCGAGCTGAACCGAACTGAGCGGACCTTTGCTCGTGCTCGGTTCGTTTACAAACCGAACCGATCCGAACCGAGCATTTTTTCAATTGAGCTGAATCGAACGAGCAATTTTCGAGCATTTTTCGAGCGAGCATCGAACGAGCGTCAAGCGCCGAACAATTTGAACAGCCCTAATTGGGAGCTCCATGATCTAAAGCTTTGACTTTTAAGTGGAGAAATTCTAGGCAATTATCCAATTCAATATTTTATTAAGCAAATTATCTTTTAGCCAATTCAATATTTTATGCAAGCACTAATCATATGAAGATTAGTATAGTCGATGCATATAAACGGTTTACGGTGAACTCTAAAGTCTAAACTACGAGCTAATGTTTTTACTAAGCCTGTTTGTACACCAAGGAATGCTATGCCTACATATACAATGTTTTTTTAAATGGTGAGAATCTTTAATTTGTTGTGAAAGATATTTCACACCCTCCTAAACACAGGGCGTTAACCCTACTCTGGCCGAGCTATGTTGTGTTAACCGGCTCCACGCTGGCGTCAAAGTTTGGCTAATGACGTTCCCCGGGAAACCATGTCACCCACTGCCAGTGGCAGAGGCTTGCGCCGCCACAAGAGAGCATCTCTTTGGCGTAACGCACGGTGGACTAAAACTCGGGGTGGCTCGGGCTCGAACTCTTGACCTAAGATCTGGGAGAACTAGCCTTCATTGACTTTATCCACCAAATATGACACTAGTGGGGATTGAACTTGAGTCTCCAAGGAGAACCCAAGTCTTTCCAACCACTAGACCACAAGTGATGGATGCCTACATATACAATATAAGATTATACTTTCTTCATTACAATACGTTTTCGCACTAAGGCCGTTCAAAAAGCTCGCGTCTCGCGGCTCGGAGCTCGCTCGGATTTAGCTCGGAAAAAGCTCGCTCGATATGGCTTGGTTTGAAAGTGAGCCGAGCCGGCTTGGCTCGGTTAGAAAGTGAGTCTAGCTCGGCTCGTGATGAGCCAAATTGGCTCGGTTTAGCTCGCTTGGTAGCCCGGCTCGGCTTAGCTCGAATTATTTTACTTATCATATATTTTATTTTTATATACATATAATATATTACAAAAATGATTATTATTTACATGTATTTAGGCTTGTAGTTTGATATCTATGACATATTTAAAGATTGATTGCCGTACTAATGAACAAATATTCTATTTACTTGAAATATAAAACTTATTTTGCGTTATTAAACGTGATTTTGTCTTGTAATGTATTAGGTTGAACTTATTTTAAATATATTCTTTTGAAGTATTAAATAATATTTTAGAATACTGAATTTTGATAGTTATGTATTAATTTTTATTTTTAAAATCGAGCCAAACCAAGCCGAGACGAGCCAACTCGGTTTAAAACCAAGCCGAGCACGAGCTTAGATTTTCAGCTCGGTTTCAAATCCGAGCCCAGCTAGCTCGGTTTATAATCGAACCAAGCCTAAGCTTGCCTTAGCTCAGCTCGGCTCATGAATAGCCCTATTCATCACCATATTAAATAATTGAAATCCTAAAACAAATTGTTTAATGTAACTAAATAATAAACTAAAATACAAACAATATGGCATGACGCTCAAATAGTTTAAGGGTCATGCTATTTACACACGGAGAAAATTATTTTCACACCCCAAAGCGCCGCGCTATGGCCAAAGCGGGGCGCTTTGGTGTAAAGTCAACCGACAAGGACTGACGCGCCGCGCTATGGCCAAAGCGGGGCGCTTTGGTGTAAAGTCAACCGACAAGGACTGACGCGGTCAGACCTTGTCTGTTGCTTTACATCAAAGCGCCCCGCTTTGGCCATAGCGCGGCGCTTTGAGGTTTTTTTTTTTTTTTTTTGGCAAAACGCCCCTCTTAGGTCAAAGCGCAGCGCTTAGGGCCTTTTTTAAATTTTTTAAAATTGTTTTTAATTCACAAACGCGTCGATAATAGTCTAAATTTTACGTTTTTTCCATTATACATCATTTTTTAATATATATATGGACTATACTGCAAGTTCCGGATCAAATCGGTTACGTGTGATGTCGTATTCCATTATATCGTATCATTTTGGTTTGAAAGCACAAGTACTCCTATGAGTAGTGTTATGTGTATCAGCCGCCTACCGTACATGTACATGACGTATTTTTTCATTAATTGTAGTATTATGATGTATATTGTCATTTTGGGTCGTACAAGTGCGTATTGAATCTGATTGGGTCGTGTCGGTGACATTCGGTTTTTAACGTGATGTAACGCATATATTGAACAAACACAGTGGGGAAGAAGTGAGGAACAGAGGACCAAATCAGACTGTGGGTAACCTAATTGCATGAGGTTTTGAAGTTACAAAAATACCCTCTGGTACTGTAGCAAATAGCTGTTGTAAATTGATATATATAATAATTAGATATCACACTAAAATTATTATTTTTATATACTTCTTTTAAATTTCTTTGGCCATTACTATATGAGAATTATTATTTTAGTAAGATTTGAGTATGAAACACCAACGTGTATATCTATTGGAAAAATATGTATTTTTTTTAAAGATCATATTATAAGTTTATAACTCAAGCTAAACATGTATTTTTTTAAAGATCATGTAATTTTTTTAAAGATCATATAGCTAATACCTATCACACAATTATTAATATGAGAAAGACGTGTATACGTTTCTAACTTAGCAAAATATGAGAACCGTGAAAACCAACATGTTTGACATAATGGACGAGATACAAACCACTAGACATGTATGATTGTTAGATAAAAGCGTCGTCTTGATCACAATAAATGCAATATTAGGGAACGTTTGGCTACCATTTTCTATCTCTCTGTATGATGTAGTTGTTATGTGGTTAGCCAAATTCAAACCTCCAAATATGAGCACTAAATTGGGGATAGGCTCCACCTTTTTTCTGCAACTTGTCATGAGTACTTGCTACAACGTCGGACTAGTCACTTTTCATCTTTAGATTAGTTAAAAAAGAGATGACACAATGTTACAACCCAAACAAGAGAACTCATCTCAAAAGATGGGTATGGTGGGCGAGAGAGCCCATTTAATCTATAAATCCAACATTTATTGCTTATACTACCAATCTAGGACACGTCCATACCTTGTAATGGTTCCAGTCCGTTACAGGCCACTCGTATGGGTAGTTGGTGCATACGCTACAAATCAAACACACGCATCAATTGATTTTTGGTTTCTAAAGACCTTCAATACGTTTGTGTCACCATCCTCGCTTATGAACCTCTAATACATATGATATACCTTTGTATGTTGTGCTGTAAACAAACCGAACCAAACGAAGCCTTGGCCATATTCATTCGTTAGCATTCAGTTTGTTCACGATCAGTTCACAAACACATAATCGAACAAAAATTCTTGTTCATGTTTGTTCATTAACTAATTGAACTTGTTCACGAGCGGTTTACAAGCACAAACATACATAACCATTTTAAATGATCGAAAAACAATATTCTTAATGCCAAACATTAGTTATAATCACCTTGTTAAGCATTTCACCTAATAATTATAAGCATGATTATCCCAAAATAAAGGCACAAATTAGACCTAACACAATTATCCAAAAATAATGCTAAGTTTTCAAATGATTAAATTATCAGTGAGTTACAAGCTTCAAATGACTAGGGTTTCTAGTTTAAATATTAGGGTAATAAAAGAAACATTAAAATCAAATATAAACAAAGTTTTAATAGCTGAACATAGGCTAAAAAAATGATCATTAACGAATATAAATGAACATATCACTAAATATTCACGAACACAATTGAACGAATGCGGGTTTTGTACGTGTTTGTTCATTTAGTCAATCAAACGAAATTTCTTGTTTATGTTCGTACGAACGTAGACGAACTTCTCGCCAAACAGTCACGAACAGTTTGCCGACCGTTGGTTCGTTTACAACTCTATTCGAATGTGTTTAAATAAGTAGGCTTTAGTACTAAGAAATGCAAAATTTTCATGTCTTAAATAGCAAAGAGAAGGATTATATTTTCATTTTTTACTTGAATACAAAAAAAAAGATACACAAAACCAAGTCACGTATGTATTGATTTTTTGTGTCCAACACCGAAGATGTATGGTGTCAAATGAGCTTCGACTCGAACTTCCAAACCGACCTAAAAGGTCGACCGTCTTGAGAACACATGTTTTTTTTATATTATATATTATGCTTTTAATATTATATGTGCTAACCCACTAGCGAACCCCAGTGCAATGTAGCTCGTACTACACTGAACTGGAGGACTTGTAGAGATAAGTAGAAAATCCTTAACTTGGCCTTGGCCTGACCCATTAAACTTAGGGGTCCAATTTAGTGGCCCATGTACACTAATTTATATAAGAGGTCTACCTCTTTTCTAGGGCAAGAAATGAGTGCCTCAACCACTTTTTGTAGCTGGAATGTGAATCTCTTCCTAGCGGTCATCTCTACCTCTTTGTTACAACCGGGAAAATTCCCAAACATTTTGACTTTTACACCAACAACTGCCTACCAAATTTTCGGGACAAAAATTCATTCAATTTGGGGATGATGTGGCAACTGAGATTTTCAGGTTAATTCCGTTATCTTTAACATTATCATACACATTCCTTATTGCATTAGACTTGATTAAGCTTAATTAAGTGTGTTAGATAGTACACGGACACCCACATAACGAAAACTTGGTGAATTAATTGAATCACCGAGCCGCACACGAGTCTGTCCCCGAACGTTGGTGATTAAGTGAAGTAATAAGTTTGCAAGGATTAAATGAATGTATTATGTAAAATTATATGATTCCTGGTGATTACATGTATTGTGTGTAAATTTCATGTATCGTGTACTTTTACGTGTAATTGTACGGTGCTGCGTTTTATGAAATTTTGTAGGTTTTTAAGAAAAAGAATTGATGGGAATTTTTATTAAATTAATATTTTATATAATTATCGGGCTTAGAAATACATTTAGGAGCCCAAGGAGTTGTGTAAACCCAATTAGGAGCTAACGGGCTTCCCTTATGGGCTTTTAAAAAATATATATAAAACAAACCAAAACCTGACCCTCTCCAAAATCGTCCTCTCCCTCTCTTCTTTTTACGACTCAAGCACATGTTGTGTTCGGTAGATATCATCACATCATCCTTCTTCAAAATCATATTGTGTAGGATAATATAAGTACACATGATTTTTTCTAATATTTCGGGATGCAGTTGCTTTGCTGGTTGGTGATGTATTTTTCGTTAACCTTTTAGGACCCCTTTAATCAAAAGTTGTTTGAAAGTACTTCATTAACGTTTCTATCCAAATCATTGACTATAAGTAGAATTAAATCTTTATCAATTTGGAACCTTCTACATAACATCACAGGGTTGAATGTTGGATTGCCATTAGCGAAGTATGATGCAACTAGTTAAGTATGAGACTCTTCACGTAGTTTCTATGCAAGTACCTAATTAATATACTAAAAGTCTATCCAAATTATTGACTATAAGTAGAATTAAATCTTTATCAATTTGAAACCTTCTACATAACATCACAGGGTTGAATGTTGGATTGCCATTAGCGAAGTATGATGCAACTAGTTAATTATGAGACTCTTCACGATAGTTTCTATGCAAATACCTAATTAATATACTAAAAGTCTATCCAAATCATTGACTATAAGTAGAATTAAATCTTTATCAATTTGAACCTTCTACATAACATCACAGGGTTGAATGTTGGATTGCCATTAGCGAAGTATGATGCAACTAGTTAATTATGAGACTCTTCACGATAGTTTCTATGCAAATACCTAATTAATATACTACAAGTCTATCCAAATCATTGACTATAAGTAGAATTAAATCTTTATCAATTTGAAACCTTATACATAACATCACAGGGTTGAATGTTGGATTGTCATTAGCGAAGTATGATACAACTAGTTAATTATGAGACTCTTCACTATAGTTTCTATGCAAATACCTAATTATTATAGTAAAAGTAAAAAATTACAATACCTTAAATATAAAATAAAACACAACAATTTATTAAAAAAAATAAAACCTTCTTGACGATGAAGGAGGTGTCTTGAACTTCGCCTAATGATAAAGATACAATGGCAGTCAAAAATTCAAAGCTACGCCTAGCATCTCAATATTTTCTTCCTTGGAACTTGACAACTCGTATGAAAATGGTCGAAGTTGTAATTGAAACAAATCCCTTAAGTGAGATTAGTTGGGGCATTTAACTATTTCTAAATTAAAAAAAATTTGTTTATCGCATAGAAATTTGCCGCCAATGTTTAATAGTTAATTGGTACTTTGAGCCAAATTTAACATGACAGATGTTGGTTAATCAGGGCTAGGGTTCATAGTTCATTTCATACCCTTGAATGCCAACTAATCACAATGCCACTTGGGCCAAAGATTTGGACATTCTTTTTCTTTGACCTTATTGGACTAAATCGCACGAACCCAGTTAGCTCAACCAGACTAAGGTAAACTGGTAAATTGAGTGAAGGCCCACTACAGATGATATTTTTTTAACATACGATCAAAACAGGTTTTTAAAAATGGTTCAGATAAAAACCGGTTCGAGGGTGCCAAATAACCTAATCTACTTAACCGATAGTTAATAAATTAACCGGTTAAAGGAAAAAACGATTTAAAAAACTGGTTTTCTTAAAATGTTAAACAAAACCCCTCAAAAACAAAATCAATTAAATACTAAATATATAAAATAAACTCAATAACACTCCCTTTTTTATACTAATTTTTAAAATTTTAGAATTAACACAACATAATTTCGTTACAAAATGATTAGCCTAAAGACCTGGTTTTATAATCATTTAATATTTTTCATTTTTCAAAGTATTATATAAGTAAGCATTACTTGAGCTTGAGTCGAAACATTATCCACGGGCTTGCAAGTTCCACCTGTATGGATTAGTATACTCTGTGACTGCCAACTTTGCGCGGATCTCTCACATTTCTTGCATCGAGCTAAGTGTAACCCGCTCGACAATTCACATAGATCAAAGTTTGCCCAAATTTGTGAGATACTTGTTAGAATTTACATAAATGTTAAGCACTTGACCGCTTGCGGATGCCATTTGATTATTTGACCGTTTTCGAGACTTGAGAGTTTGTGTGCGTATTTTTAGGGTTTTGTGTTTGTGAGAGCTAGAGAAGTATTATGACCAAACCAATACACTCAGTGGCGGACTTAGAGTGTTAATAGGGGTAGCACGGGCTACCCTTCAACCCCGTCTCCGTAGTGTAAAAATACCCCTTAACTCCATTTCCGTCAGTGGCGGAGCTTGATTAAAAGTTTTGAGAGGGCGTAAAGTGATGAGACCCAAACTTTTTTTCCTATCGTTATGTTTCAGGTCGGGTCGGCTATCGATTCGGGTCAGGTCAAATAATAATAGTTCCAAATAAAATTAAAAAAATTCATTTATTCAAAGGGCCCGTTCTTACACATAAAAACTTGCGATTAAGTTTATTGTGTGGTGGGTAATATATTTACAAAACTACCAATCACTTATATACAAAGTGGTAACAAACGTTACTTTAATTTATATATTGTATAAATATTTAGGATATACAAAGTGGTAACAAACTTTACTTTAATTTATATATTGTATAAATATTTAGGAAAAATAATTGGGGGGAGGCGATCCTATATAATTTTTAAAATTTCCGGACGAAAAATCGGAACCTATACACTTCTAACCGAAACATTGGGGTGGGCGGGTGCACCCCCGGGCACCAACTAACCTTCGCCTCTGATTTCCGTATTGTAAAAATACACCTCAACTCCGTTTCTGTTATATAAAGGATACCCCTGATCCTAAAAAAAAAATTAGGATAACCCTAACTTTTTGGGCTAGTTCCGCCACTAATACACCCATTACCTATTTATACTAACATATGGGGGCAAAATGGTAAAAAAACATGGCATGAAAGTGGCTAGTTTTTTTTTTCCCCAAGCGGTTATCTTATAAGTAAAAAAAAAACTGGTTCCTAACCGTTTCTTTCTTAAAACTTCAAACTGGTTCTTAACCTAGGTTTTTTTTAACCTAAACCAGTTATTTCTATATCGGTTTTAAACCGATTGCTGTTTCGGTCATTAACATGTTATAATTATCATAACGTTTGGTGCACCTCTAACTTACACACTCCTTATTTAATTAACTATATTTTTTATATATTAAACTGGACTTCATACCATATGCATGAGTGCATGCTAAATACATAAACAACATTTATATATTAAACTGGACACTCATACCATATGCATGAGTGCATGCCAAATACATAAACACCATAAATAATTACAGACATAACATTTTACTCTAAACAAAATACCATTTACATACTTACAAATTACACGTTTAGTGGTCAAGAATAGGCCCCTTCCTTTCTTAACACTCCAAAACATATTTATAAAAAAAAAAAAAAAAAACACATGTAAAAGAAAGCCTACACCTAACTCCCTACAAACAAACAAACAAACAAACACATGCATTCACCATCCACCTTTTCCCTAATGAAAAAAAAAGGAATTGACATGTAATAATCACAACTATAAGTCATTGGCGATTGTCAGTTTCATCTTTGAATGTTCTTCATATCAATCTCACTTTTCATCTATTTTTTCTCCACCGGTCCTCAGTTAAAAAAACTTAACGGAGTTAAGTTTTTTTTACAAATTACAAACTGGCGTATTAGGTCTTTTAATCAGAACGAGGATACGAGTCTATTGATGTAAAACTTACCTCGAAACAGTGCTCCAAACGACTTGATTTTTGTTAATTGGAAGTTTAAACACCCGAATTGAAGCACCATTTTCATCGCTTGGAGCACAATTTCAAGGTAAGCTTTACATCATTCGATTCGTATCCTCATTCTGATCAAAAGCCCTAAAACATCAGCTAGTAATTCAGAAAAAACTTAACTCCGTTAAGTTTTTTTTAACTGAGGACCGGTGGAGGAAAAATCAGTGAAAGGTGGGACTGGCATGAGGAATATTCAAAGATAGGACTGACAATAGCCAATGACATCTAGTTGAGATTATTACAGACCAACTCCCCAAGAAAAAAAAATGGGCTTTTGTAATAACTTTCTTCCAAATTAATAATATTAACTTCAGAAAACTAATGGTTTTCTAACATATACATGAAGTATTAAATGCTGTATATCATTCTGAAATCAATTTCTAGCTTTTAGGTTGCTTGGAAAACAATATAATGAACAAAAGTTTGGTAGCTTAGCCTTCTAAATATGACCACTTCATTCAATTGATGGATGCCCCCTTAATTTCTTTAAGCCAAGTCCCACTTTTCACCTATATAATGGGCCAAAAAAATGAAATTAAAATTACAAAAATGAACCTAACATAAATATGATATTACTGGTATAAAATTGAATTGACTCGATACGCTTAGTATCGAGTCAATACAAGATAGGAATTCCGAATAAGAGAGGGAAAAAAGATTGTTTGTCGTTATACCGTAGATGGTATTGGTACACGATCATACTTCAGCCAAACTTTTTTCTCGAAGATCTATGTTCTTAAGATCGCGTAGATGTTGTAAAATTTCTTGGAGAAGTTTCATTCCTTTATCGCCTTTCTTTAATGAACCAAAGCAATGTTTTAAGAACTCTCTATCCGCTTCGAGAGCTTGTAACCTTACATAAAGTTGATCAACTTCCTCTTCAATGTCGATTCTCCTCTTTTGCAACTCAAATATTGTGACCGCGGTGTTTTCCACCTTAGCGGAATGGAATCCGTTTCCATTCCCGTTTGACGTGATCACACCGCCATTACTCTCGGTTTCAAGTGCGTCGATAAGAGGAAACGGTCTCTTTCCCATTGAACCAATGGCTCTATGGTCTTGATAATGTACCTCGTGTGATTCGTTTAGAAATCCGTTTGCGATACTGTTGACTTCTTGAGCATCGTAATCGTAATCCCCATTTAAGTGTTTTCCATTCTCTTCAAAGAAATCATCTATCTGCTTGAACTCACTAAAATGCCGATCTTCTTCATCACTCAAAGTGAAAAGCTTTTCCTCTAGAACCTTAAGTTGTTCAAGAATCGACAACCTCTCATCCTCAAAGTCTACAAACGACGAGTCTGGATTCAATATGGTGTCGACGGGGGTATTCTGATTCCGGCTTTCTTGATTCCCATTAGTGATTCCCTCTTCTTTCGACTCGTGGTTCACATCAACCCACATTCCATCCCCATCCTCAGAATGACTACATGAACCCGAACACGTGACACTTTTCACACTACTCGTCGAAAGCCTCATCCTCTCCTTCGCCTCGTAATCCAACACTTTCTTCCGATACAATTCCAACTCCTTATCCTTCTTCACCATAAGTTCATTCAGAAGCTGCAAAGCTTCTTGATCATATTCTGATTGTTCTTCCATCATTCTTTGATAATGCAACGCCTCCATTTGCATCGCGGCTTTCTCTTCTTGAAGACGGTTTATCATAGCCATCGTCTCGCTAGCAGCAACCGCTGAAGCACTTCTCTCTTCTTCCAACTCAGCATACAACGCTTGTAACGCCTTCCTTTCAGCTCTCAACGCCGATTTCAGCTTCTCCGTTGTGTCAATAGGATCTCCACCGTCCATTTCGCTTCCATCACAAGATTCATCCACCATTGATTCCTTTCTTTCAATCATCCCTATAACAACATATTCTCATTTTATAGAATTGAACATTTATAGATAACAAAAACAACATTTTAGCGAACCGAAACATTACCATATTCAAGAGTGAAATCCAAATCCAAATCCAAATCATGAGAACTCGTCGAAGGTTCTTCGTGTGACGAAGAATGCAAATTGAAATTTTCTTGAGCTTTCATCTCATCACATGAATCCAAAACTGGAATTTCTGTTCCAATTGAAACCTCTGCTTCTTCATCCTCTGCATAAATACATTTTATTAACAAAATTAAGATTAAAAAATAATTAAAAAACAACAAAATACCTGACTTAATCTCCTCTGTTTCTTGAACTTCTTTAGTATTATCATCTGATTGAGTTTGAGTTGGTTCAGAAACAGAATGACTTAAATTCACATGAAAAACAAGCGAATTCTCGGTTTCTTCGAATTCCATCGAATCCAGCTTTGCAAATTTCGACGAATCCTCTGTTTTTGCAGTGACAGAAAGCAATTCCTTTCCTACAACCTCAAGAACAAAATGTGTTTCTTGGGTCTCCAATAAATCCTCTGTTTTCGATTCCGACATAATTTCGGCTTTCTGAAATTCCCCAAATTCTTGATCTTCATCAACCTCTAAACTATTATGAAAATTTTCGGTTGTTGGGTCGATTAATTCAACTGGGACCAACTGCTTCCCACTGTAATCCAACAAGAATTCAAGATCTTGTGTCGGTTTATCGATATTCGAATCTTCTTTCTTTAATAATTCAACCTCTGTTTCCCCTGTTTCCCCTGTTTCCTCTGTTTCTTTCCCCTGCTTTTGATGTTCATATTTTCCTCCAAAATTATCACTAACCGAATCCGATCCGATTAGATCAGTAACCGAAGGATTAATCACAAAACACGAAGCATCATCGAACCGTTTCTTGTTAAATTCAACATCACAACAAGAACACTTCAAGCACACTTCATGATCAATCTTTTCCACCTTAGAAAACACAAATTTCTTCGGTTTTTCACCGAACCCGGATGAGCAATTGCTACACAAATCATGGGATTCTGCTAACTTTTCATGTTTTGAACAGAACTTTAATTCGGAAACTTCTTTAGAATGGAACTCACATAGGAGATCTCTATGTGAATTCTTGTGTTGGGGTTCGAAGAAGCGATCGAGTTGAGTACACCAGATGCAGGGCGGTTTTAGGCCGAAGAATCGGGCGAATTTGATGATGAAATAGGAGAAGATTGAGTTGAGAAAAAGGAGGATTATGAGTGTCCATTCAAGAACAACATAGGTAAGAACAAGTGTGATCTTGTTTGTGTTGTTATGTACCATTGTTGCAAATCTGTTTGCCGCCATTGTTGCATTTACACACACAGAGATCACAGAGAGAGATGAGAGAGAGAGAGAGGGAGAGAGAGAGAATGTTTTTGATTGAGGTTTTAAGCAAGCTGATCAAATGGGAAAGAGCATCGACTATTCTTAATATTATTTATTATTCAATTAATTTATACTTTACGGATGAGCAAATGGTACCGGGTATCGGTACCGAATTTATCAATCTGGGTACATTTTTGGTACCGTTTCAGTACCATACCCACTTTTGGTGATTTTCGATACCAGTACCCATTTTTAAGGATTTTCGGTATCGGTATCGGTTCGGTATCAAACGGGTACCATGCTCATTCTTATAGACTATTCTTAATATTATTATTCAGTTTATTTTATAGTTTATTGATCAACCAATTATTAGGTTAACAAATCAAAAGAAACTGCTAGATTGTGTGTTGTCAATTTCTTAAAACTATAATTTGTTTTTATGAGAAAGCTTATGTTTAAATAAAAGCATTGAAAAAGAAATATGTAGTTGATTTTTTGGTTAATTTTTTATGGACAATTTGTTGTGTAAGTTTAAAGTTATTAATTGATTTTATGATTTTTTAATCATAAAATCTAATCTTAATAAAGGATTCTAGTTAATACGACATGATATTCGCTCATTTAACCTAAAAGAAATAATTTATATTTTTTTTACCTTTTTTAACAATTAATTAATACATGAATATCACTTATCTATATCGATAATGATAAAATTAATTAATAATGATTTCAAATAATTAGTTAATTAAAAAGGTTAAAAAAGTTTAATTAGTTACAAATCATTACACGAGTTTGTGTAGTACCCGAAAGTTAATTTAATTTACGCACAAATATTAACGTATCAATATAACACAATGAGCAATGAATATATTAATTGAAATCTGTTATTAATTGTAATATAGTACGATGGGTTCGTCATATATTACAACGAAAAATTCAACTTTTTTGATAATTAATTAAAGAAATTTACCCTTTTTTAATAATTAACGATTCCAAATAATGTTAACCCGTGTAATACACCGGTTTGTAATACAAGTGTAATAATTAATTATAAAAAGTTTGTAATTTATATTTTTCGATTTTTGATATTCAACCTTGGTAACATATGGGTTTCCAAAGAATGTTACGTATCACTCACTTATATTTAGTAACAAAATACTAATTTACTTATTTGTTTATCAATCTCATAATAATTATAAGCAACAAATTAACAATAATAATATTTCTTAAAACTATATGTTTACGATAATATTTATTTATTTAACCCGTGTAATAAACGGGGTTCTAACCTAGTAATTAAACATGGTATTGTATAGATTTCTCTTTTCTTTTGTTCTACTATTTTTCTAATAAATACAAAACGAGTTTTGTAGGCACAGTTTGTTTTCAACGGAATTTAATTGCATTATCAATAAAGACAAATGTGTATTCGTTACTAAATTAAATCGTATCAACAATAGTTATTTTGTTAGTTGGTATTGAAGTTAATAATTTGAGTTTATTTACATCAACTACTCTATAAATTAAAAACAACCATATAATATTTCCTAAAGATGAAATTAGCATGCAAAAGATTGGTTAGTAGCGAATCTTTCTAGGTTCTAGAATTTGTCGACCACATACTTGTTGTCAATACAAGGTACTTATGTGTAGTTGGGACCATAATTTGCATATTGAAGATGATAGTTCAAATGTGCAATAAATAAGTCTATTGTTCCGGCTTGAACACATGGGCGGAGTTTTTAAGGGGCGGGAGAAGGCGGCCGATCATTCGAACTTTTCACTCAGTAGTGAAAAGTATGTAGTTTTCGTATAGAAATTTTTGGGTATATCAGTTTTCGACCCCCGGTTTTATAGAAATTTTTAGGTCCGATTACTCTCGCACCCGGTCGGAAATCTTAAGTTTCGCCACTACTTGAACATCTTTGTGTGATTGATAGTAAAAGATAAAAATCTAAACATAATTAAAGTATGTGATTTATTCATCAAGAAATAATTAGGAGATCTACAATTAACTATATCTTAAAGAGAAATGTCGGTGGGATCTTTCTCTTTAAACCTTCACCTTTTAATACATATACATACTAACCCTCAACCTTTAACAACTTTTCTTTTTTAACCTTCAATATATGACAACTTCATATATTGTGATAATATAGTAATCTATATGAAGCCTAATAATAATCATTAATATTCTCATAATGATTTATATGAAGCGTAATAATAATCATTTACATTCTCATAATCTTTTGTTTAGAAAAATAAAACAACATTAATCAAAATACTTCACAACCATTACGAAACTAGAGCAATTCTTACATTTTTGTCATAAATCATAACAATTATATTTGAAGTAAATTGAGCAGTTCTTACATATCTTTTTATTTATTTCTAACCAAGTTATTGTTACTAACGCAATATGTATAACAAAGTAAAAAACGTGTCACATCACGTGTGAGCATCACATGTTAATGTTGTCATCGTATCCCATGTAACGAAGTAACAGACGTGACGTTGCCGCCGCAACGCGCGGCACCGGCTAAAATCTAGTCTAACCTAACGAGAAAATCAAGGTAAATAGTTTATTATTTTTTAAATTAGAGATAATAAGACTTAAAAACTTAAAACCCACCTAAGCCTTATGATTTGAGACACATTCTTGGTTATTTTGTCGATGAGGATCAAATGGAGGGACCTAGAAACAACACAATATATGTAGGTGGACCACATACAAAGTAAGGTGTGGGTTCCACCATAGATGGCATATGTTGGACCTAATCATACTTGTCTACCTTTTCCTTTTTCTTATTTTTGGTCAATAATCACCAAGGTGTGCCAATTCTCTTTCACAATGCTTAGTTATTTGTTTCTCAAACAGTCCTGATGTTGGTTTAATAGTGAAAAGGTATGTCATTTCTAGGGGAGACGAGAGTTCGATTCTGATTGTGTCATTTTCGAAAAACATCTGGGTGAAGGGATGAATCAGGGTTTTAATTCCGGGTTTGAACCTGTCCGGCCCGAGCATCAGGGGGCACGGTCTCATGACGGTCGAGGAGTAGACCTTGGATATAGCCCCGAGCAGAGTGAGTTTACATGTGAGATTTTTTACGTTTCAAAAGAAATTGGTTCTCAACGAGGGTATTAATATTGATACAGTTCTACTATGTATCTATATATAGATAGAGAGATGTATATAATGAGGAAACATGTGTGTAAATAAGATATAGGGGTGTGTAAATAAGATATAGGAGTGTAGTAATAAGATGAACATTCAATAATCACATTGAAGCAACACAATATTTGTTGTGTCATAAATAAATTTGAATTTTATAGAACTTGACTATATATTTAGATTCATCTTTAATATGGAGTAACCTTAAGAAAATAAAGTAAAAATTTAGATTGGTATTTATACACACCATTTCTTACTAATTTTGCGACTTTATGTTTTTAATGTCGTTTTTCTTTTTATATCTACATTAACTAGGGTCGGGATTTAGAGAAAACGGTAGAAAGTGTGAGAACGGTGAGAACGCTTATGGATCGTCCGATTAAAACAATCTATGGACTAGATTGGCGCGGTGGCGTTTTCGTAAATAACATCAATTTTATTACGTGGACTCGCCTCATTAAGGGTAAAAAGGTCTTTACACCTCTATACCAAAACGCCATACTAATGAATAAAACGCCATTACGGACCAAAACACATCGCTATATAAACAAAAACATCCCAGACATAAAAACACACCCCCAGAACCTGAAACGTCATATTTTCTACTATATACCATTCATCTTACAAACGCCAAAATACCCAAAACATCAAACACAACTACTAAAAAAAACGCCATATTTTCTACTATATACCATTCATCTTAGAAAACGCCAAAACACTCAAACATCAAAGATTCCAAAAAAATCGACGATTCTTTCAGATACACTATTTCCTTAGTAAAACGCCAAAAATGCCAAATATCGTTTCTTGTATATTCAAATATTGTTCTACGCCAAAGTTTCGGATAATGCATTCTTCCCTGAGGTGCTGTGACTCAAATAACATTTTGCTGCATGAGATGGACAAATCATAAACAAAAACATGCCGGGGTTAGACTTATGTCATTTTCTGTGTTTTGTTCTTGATGAATATTTTAATGGCATGAAAAGACGAATGACACTGATGAGTTGTTTGAAGATACATATTCAAACAAAAAACTGATATCATTTTGTCTTTCCAAACGGCCACAAAAACACAAGCATGGCTAAGCCAAACCACCAGCGAACATGATTCAAAGAAGAAAGAGACTGATGACACTGAAGATTTGGAAGATGAATTGTTTTTATTTTTATTTTTTTTTTAATTTTCCTTTTCTGTTGTTTGTTATGTATTTTTCAACTTAGAATAAAAAATACATTATGTTAATAAAACGCCAAACAGTCATAATGCATATGAAACGCCATAAATGGAGTAAAAACGCCAAAAACTCTCAAACTATAATGAAAGTAGTTTGCAGAAGTATTAATTAATAAAAGCTAAAAATGGAAAAAAAAAACGCCAAAAACTACTTAAACCCATTCAAAAACGCCAAACTTGGGAGATGGAAAGTCTATGACCCAAAAAACTCATAAAAAGCTAAACAAAAACAGTAAAAATACACAGTAACTGAAAAGACGGCTACTTTATTAATATCATTTATTATAAATAAAATCCCGCTTAAACTACGCGCCAAAAACATTCTATAAGAGAGACGTCTCTGCACAATCAACTGATCACAAAACCAGAAACAAACGCCATATTTCCTAGAAACCATTCACTTTAAAAACGCCAAACCAAAAATAATAGTTAAAAAAGCCACAGATGCAGAACCTCGATTCTGCTATATTGAGTATTGATCTGAATGAAGTTTCACTGAATGGATTCTTCTCTGAGTTGGGTATCTCTATAATCTTATGCTGAATGAGATGGACAAATATTCAAGATAAAGAGACTGATGACACTTATATGACATCATGTCACTTTGTTCTTGATGGATATATTGATGGCATGAAGGGATCAATACATTAGAGCAGACGTTGGTCTTCAACATGTCATCAAACAAGTATATATCCGCCCACCATAAAGGATGACACAAAAAATAAACATCTTCTAAAGACGGCCGTTATGTAGGAAAATAATGATCTACATAAGGTATTCAAAAATAGGTTCAAAAAGCCAAAAAGATTAAAGTAGAAGAGGCTGATGACAGTGAAGATTTGGATGAGAAATTAGATTATAATTATAATTTTTTTTCATTTTCTATTGTTTGTTATGTAATTCTCTGTTGTTTATCATCTAATTCTCTACTATTTTAAAAAAAAAAATTGAGTATAAAACACAAAAAACTACAAACACCAAAACGCCTGATAGTTTGAAAAACTGTGAGAACGAATGCTAGCAAAGCACGAGGTTCCTATATAAAACGCAAAAAACGCAAACAAAGTATTACTGGAAAAATCAACACTAATTGACAGATGAAAATTGAAAGAAACAGTAAAATAAAGAGACGGTATCATTATTGCCAAACATTATAGTTATATTAATGCCACTACATGAAAAATTGAAATTTATTTATCTTTTCAAAACGCCATAATTGTCTGTCACATTATAGGCCTTTATCCTAAATGGCAAAACACTTGATATAATAAAATCAAGAAAATTACTGATGTTTTTTACATTAAACGCCTGCATCATGATCTAAAAACAATAAAAACGCCAAAACAATACTTAAAACGCCAAAATATTTACTATGATTTTGATCTAAAAACAATAAAAACGCCGCGTATTTATTAAACGCCAAAAAAATGGAAAGATGAAGTGACACGCGTTAAAAAAAGAAATATGAAAAGACAAAAAAGCCCCTCCGGTCTTCTCTAAGCGGCGTGACACGTGTTGGGCCAGGAATCGTTCTCAGCGTTCTCACACTTTTGAGTGTTTTCTCCTGATCCCGTTTCACCTTAACTATATTACTTTTTTAAAAGTAACAAGTAAATAATACAAACTAATCTAAATGCTACGTGGTAATGGTATTAGTAACCATTTTATTTTATATTTTGTGCAGCTACTTATTTGGTTTTAAGTGAAAAGCATTTGCACATAATTAAGACATGTTGCGTGACATGATTGTGATACACAATGAGTTGTTATTATCCAATTCACTCGCACATGAATGATAATTTAAAATTTTCTTTTAAAACAAATGCTATATTCAAACCTACAAGCTTAGATTGATGAAAAAGCTGGGTCTAAAAAAGATTAATATTAGACAACTATCAGAATTATAAATTACAAAGCGGGGGCAATAATTTACATTGCGGTACTCATTTATGGTAGTTTTATTGTTTGTATAATATTTATTTTAGCATCATTGTGTTGGATATACGTCATAAGCATAGTCACCGATTAGTACATTTCATCGTGGTGTGCATGGTTCGGCTATTATCCTCAACCAAAGTTATCGGTTATTCTATTTTATTAATCAGTCGGTTTCGATTAATCAGTTCGGTTTATTCGGTTAGATTGTCGGTTTTTTGTTCGGTTCTTTTAAATACATGAAATGAAGGTATAAAATATGAAATACATAAACTGTAGGTATAAAAGTTAGAAATATATTTATGAAAGGTTTAGTTAATTTTGGTTAAAAGATTGTACAAAAAAAAAAAAAAAAAACTGATAGCCGATTTTTGGTTAATTCAGTTTTCGGTTAATCGTTTTCAGTTAATTCAGTTTTTAGTTGATTTCGGTTCGTGTTCGTCTATTTTCGGTTAACAATTTAGTTGTTGTTCAATCCAAGACACCGTTAATCATGTACATATCAACTTTTTAATTAAAAAAACTACAGGTTACTATACTCAAATTAAAGAGAATAAAATGTTTGTTTTTATGGTGCAATTTCTTTTAAAAAAAACTACAGCTATACTACACTCAAATTAAAGAGAATAAAATGTCTATTTTTATGGTGCAATTACTTTTAAAAATATTAACGTACGACAAAGTTATCACTGTTTAAAATCGTGAGATAGTTAGTTTTTTTTATAAGGGGATAAAATGTCACTCTCAATAAAGTATCTATATTTTGGTTAAATGTGAGGGAATTAAAGTGTAATTAAGATGAGAGTATTAAAATGTAATTAAAAAAACTAATTGACCCTATTTCAGAGTTGTATATTATGCATTAAAAAAAGTTTTTAAGTTCTAGGTATCTTAAAATACCCTTATTTTATGCATTGTAATATAGTATATATGAATATTAAAATTTTAGTTAATTTAAACAAGCCAACATACAAGTTAACAAGCAAGCTCACGAGTTGAAAACAAGTCAAAAAAAATTTTTTGAACGGCCAACGACTCTTTTTAATGGGCTACTGACGAAATTCACAACATCGGGATACGCTTGCCTCTGAACCGGGAAAAACCCTAACTTAGGGCCAAAGCCCGTGAACATCCGCTCGAAGGCACGACAGTGCAGTGAGTTAAACCCGCTCAGTTCAAAGATCGAAATAACAATTTCGGCTTACTCGCCTAGTCTCCATTCATCACCAGGTGCCGCAGAAAATAAAAGGACATGAATTAAACCATTAAACCGGAATCCCTTAAAACACCAGGTATTTCCTTCACCACCACAAAACCATCTCATCGGCAAACAAGCCAATTTTAAACGACCTTTTTCCAAACAAAACAAACCTTACTTCACGTAATGCATAAATGCAATTTAAAACCGCCATACTTACTATTTTATAGTTTATTCATCAAAGAACATCATCATCATCATACTCAGTATATCTCATAGCAAAACAAAGGTAAGGTCTGAGGAGAGCATTACCTCTATCCGGTAGGAATAGAGAGACTGCTTCCAGTGAGACCCCCGGCTCGATAGTAGTTTTGCATCAAGCCTTGGACATAAGGCACATAACACTCAGCAATCGGGACAAAGACCGATTAGTGCATGTACCATTTTGTCTTACAGCTATCAACGCCACCGCATGATGCACGATTAACCGTCCTCAACTTTTAACGTTAGTTTCACGAAATTAGCAAAACAACGTTGAAATTAGTACACTTTCACTTTTACCCTCGAATGGCCTACACATATATTCATTATATCCTTCAAACTTTATGACTGAGTTTTGTGTATTTGTGAAAATGCCAGGTAATTAGTTTTTATTATTTTTAGGTGACACAATAATGGGATAAGACAAAAGAAAGGTTGGTTTGAAATATCGAAAATGACGTGTGTGATGTTTCAAACTTTGTTGGCAATGTTTCTAAAACAAACAGCAACAAATGCTGTTCTCCATTTCTACTAATAACTAGTGGTATTCTTCCACGCTACATGCTTGAATTTGACCGGTATCAGTTTATTCATTACAATATTCACACTTGTTAAGAACTGAATAAGAAAAACCAAAAAATAAAGTTGTGATATTATCTAAAGTATATCGACGTTTTACATTGATTTGAAACCATAAAAAAGAATATTGGTACCGGTTCTGATAATATTGATACCACTACCGATGTTCGATCGGATTAGTTTGTCACGGTACTCGTACGACACCGATACTCGTTATAGCTTATGATACTGAAAAATTACTCTATTTTGAATAAAACTCCTTTTACAATAAAAGTTATATTGAAATATCGAAGAAAAAAAATAAACACCATTGTGTATCCAGTTTTTCTTAAGCTAATAAACGCAAATGATTGAAGAAAAATCAAATTAAATAAAAATTAAATGGGTTTTAATACATGTATTAATAATGTAAGGTGCGAAATCAAAAACAAAATGGTTGATTTGATGTTATGAATAATTCCTCACCGACCTCAAAAAATTAAGTAGGTAATCTCTAGAGTAAATATCATAAAATATAATTTTAATATATGAAAATACAACAAAAATAAATATAAAAATTGATCAAAAAGGTATATTACAAAATAATTATATATATGAGTGGTTTGCTAAGACATATTTAAGATAAAAGCTAGTTATGTATAAATATATTTATTGTAATGGCTAAATTGTAAAAAGAAAATAATCAACCAAACATCAAAATAAATATACCATATGTGTTGGCATTATTTCTTCTTCTTCTACTTTTTTTTTTTAATTTTAAATAAGAAGAAGATTATAATACTTTACAATAAACTGTTGTGAGGGCACTTTAAATATTGGAAAAATTACAAGTTTTGTCCTTTATCTTTATAATACTTTACAGGCGGTGTCCTTTTTTTCAAATGTTGACAAGTTTTGCCCTTTATAGGAAATTTTGTTGCAAGTTACGTCCTTTGAGCCTAACCCAGTTAAATTTTTCTGTTATATCTTATTACACATGGGTAATTTAGTCATTTTACTTATTTAAAGGACAAACCTTGTAATTTATTCTTTAAAAAATTATATATATATGTGTAGGATAATGCTTAGTAAGAAACCCCATATTCTTAGAAAACTTAGCAAACTATAATAGTGGCCATCAATTAGCCACGTAGCCCTCCCACACTTCTAGTTACTTTTTGATGGAAGGTTATATATGTAATTTGTGTTGAGGAGGATATTATCAGTTGGTTGAATTGACATCAGCATTTAATGCACATCAACTCATTTTGTACAATGCACCCACCCCCATATTTCTTTTACAATTTCTCATTTTATATATTCTTTCAACAGAACTACATAGTCATCTTCTACTCCCCTCTTCATTCCTCCATTAATATCCATGGAGACAAATCCACCAACCTCACAATCAATGTCGCCGGTCCATAGTTTCCCCAACCGGTTCTTTTGCAGCGACTTCCAAAATGATGAGGAATTTAATGCTCCAGGTTTGTCCATATATGTAATTTAACTGTTCACGAAGTCCTGTTTTTTGTGTCTTTTACAACTTTTTAATCTAATAATCCAAACTATACTGCATGTCCATGTTCACTTGTTCCATTCGAAGCTTCTGTATACACTTATATGCATGTTGATTGTTCTCGGTCATCTGAAGCCCCTGTTAGATCCCCGGATGTTGTGATATCCAACAATTTCATGAACAGCGCGTTTAATGATGACCAGGTTATGGATAATGAAGAAGGTTTGTTTTTTCTATACTTTGGTTTTGTTTTTTTCTTCCCCAGATATGGCATTGTTCAAACATATTCCATAATGTTCACATGTAGCATCCCAAGATTCCCATATGCAGGCCATGACTGTTGCTGTTTCTGGATCACCGTATGGTCCTTCTATGTTTGCTGAATCATCACGCGGCCAGTTAGACGGTTGTATATATTACATGGGAGCCCATTTTATTCTCATATCACAGATTTCTAACCTTTTGTCATGCCATGTATAGCAGATTCCTAACCTTTTTTCGTTTTATGATGCAGGGCCATCGAATCCATACTTTGTTTTTGATACCCCTCAGGGAACCCGTTACTGGATTCCTAATGTCGCTGATAAGTTCATACCAGTGTGTGGGAAATCTTATCCAACTTTTGCGGATGTTCTTTCGATGTATGAACTTTATGCGTTTGAAGCAGGTTTTTCTGTAAAAAAAGGGCAAACTAAAGTCTGGAATGGAATTCCCACACACAAGTATCTTCGATGCTCAAAATATGGAAAACCACAACCCAAGAGGAAATTTGACACCCTAGATGAATCTTCTGTTAAGCACCGGAGGACCAACTTCACATGGTGTGACTGTAAGGCAAGCATACTAGTCTCAATCTCGAATGATTCATACACAGTTCTGAGTTTCAATGATATTCATAATCATGAACTTGTTGAGAGTTACAACCGTGATCTTAGCAAGATATCACGGAAGCTGTCATTCTCCACGAAACAATTCATTCACAATATGAGTCTAAACCGTATCGGACCAATGAGAGCTTATAGATGTCTTGTAGCTTTAAAAGGAGGGCATCACAATGTCAATGGGACTCCGGTGGATTTTAAAAACTTTAGCCACCAGTTGCGAATTTTTATTGGTGAACGCGACGCACAAGTTTTCCTTGAACGCCTACGTGAGCGTTTTGACAACCTACCCAACTTCTATTTTGATTACACTGTATCAAATGGAAAGTTGTCTTCTGTATTCTGGGCTGATGAGATTTCAAAGCTAAACTACAAAGCTTTTGGCGATGTCCTCGCGTTTGACGCAACTTACATCACTAACAGGTTAGTCAACCCCCCCCCCCCATTAATATGTGTTAGGCCTGATCCCCAAGTATACAACCCTAACCCAAAAAAGTTTTACATATTGTTAACATCAAATCAATTTTTTATTCATAGGTACAAGATGGTTTTTGTGCCATTCACGGGTGTGGATCATCATTTCCAATGTGTTACATTTGGAGCGGGTTTGATATCAACCGAGTCCATTGAATCTTATGTGTGGTTGCTTAAGGCTTTCTTGAAGGCACACGGTACTCAACCAACTCTCGTGCTGAGTGATCAAGACCCATCCATGCTACAAGCTGTTCCTATGGTCTTTACCGAATCACGACACCGTCTATGCATGTGGCATATAATGAAAAAACTACCCTCCAAGGTTAGCTTAATTTGTTAGCCCTTAACATGTGTTATCCAACATAACACAATTTTTATATGTCTTCTCAAACTGTTTTTAATCTAACTCGTGTTAGTAACTATTAACTTTTTTCAGATCTCTGCCGACGTTCTCGATAACACTGATCTTCGGTCCTGCATTCACCGGTTGGTTTGGAATGTTTATATCAAACCTGAAACGTTTGAGTCCCGCTGGAATGACCTCCTACAAACATTTGGGCTTCAAGACCACAACTGGTTGAACGACATGTACAACATCAAACATCTCTGGGTACCAGCCTACTTCAGGGAACTGCCCATGTGTTGCTTAATGAAGACCACTTCCCGCTGCGAAAGCTCTAACGCTGCCTTCAAGGTCAACTCAACAAGCGCAAACACCCTTGTACAATTTATGATGTGCTTTGAAAATAGGGTAGACAGCCAACGATATCGTCAACGTGTATCGGAGTACAAAACCTCATCCACGATGTTCACTGGCAATACTGATTTAGCGATAGAACAGCACGCGTTCACCATTTACACAAACGCTGTTTTCGCGCAAGTTCAAAAAGAGATAATTAAAGGGAAGTTTTTATGCTACATCACAAACCAAACCGAGTCCAGCAATTCCAGTCTTCTGATAGACGTCACTCATTTGGATAAAAGGAACAACATCACAAACGTCTATCAGGTAACACATGTTAGGCAATTTCATTATTACCCATCCTCTAACACATGTTAGATCTAAAGGGCTTTCTTTTTTGCTGTCTATGTTCAAAACAGGTTACGTATAACACTGTAGACCAATCCGCCAGTTGCTCATGTAGGAATTTCACACGTATCGGATATCTGTGTCGCCATGTCTTTTGCGTCTATCGATTGAAAAATGTTGAAAGGATTCCACCACAATACATAAACGATAGGTGGCGTCGAGATGCCCTCCCCAAACAGGTTTTTTCAATTTCCAGCCGATACGGAGTCAACCCACACGCACCGTCCGTTATGCGGAATGAAATCCTCGACCTCGTTACTGAATGCGTTGATGTGGCCAGAACCGATGAGGATTCGTTGGCAAAATTGGTTGACCAACTTAGGGATTTCAAGATCAATGTGCTTTCCAAGCAACCATTGTCTACAATTCAAAATGAATCAAACGAGTGTCAAATGGAAGAAATAGTTGGACAGCCAATCAACATTCCAGTCGAAGTTGCTAATCCAGAAGTTGCACGCAATAAAGGATGTGGTACTCATACTCGCATTTCAGGGCCCGGTGAGAAGGCAAAGGCAAAACCACCAAAACGTCCAAAGCAGCTTCGTTTATGCAAGCGTTGTGGTCTGTATGTCGACGACCACGACTCACGCAACTGCCTTAAGGTGGCTGCAATGAAAGCAGCAAAGGCAGCTGCTGAACAACAAAGGCAGACCGCCTCTGGCGACTCACCCTCTGATTAAAATATTTATTGTCGTTTTCTAGTACTATGTCATGGGAGACTCTCTTCATTTTGTCCTTCTTACACACATGTAACAGTCTTTTGACATCATCCTGCTCTTCTCTGTTACGTGTGTAAGAAGGTGGAACTATTTTGATCCCATTAACCATAATTAGGATTGTAAGAAACTCTACGGCCTTGGCCACTTTTATGTTTGTAGCCCTACTTCTTTGGGGACCTCTATTTGCTATTAATGGGCATATCTTAATATTATCTGCATTTGATAATTGTGTTTTTGTGTTTTACTTTTTTACAATGGCATAAAAACAGATGCTTAACACATGTTAGCCCCCATAATGCTTGGTTCTTTTAACTTGAAAGGATCAAAACAATCTGTGTTAACCACACAAAAACAGGTTCTGGGCTGATGAGATTTCAAAGCTAAACTACAAAGCTTTTGGCGATGTCCTCGCGTTTGACGCAACTTAGAAGGACCATCAGGTTAGTCAAACCCCCCCCCCCCCCATTAACATGTGTTAGGCCTGATCCCCAAGTATACAACCCTAACCCAAAAAAGTTTTACATATTGTTAACATCAAATCAATTTTTTATTCATAGGTACAAGATGGTTTTTGTGCCATTCACGGGTGTGGATCATCATTTCCAATGTGTTACATTTGATAATTGTGTTTTTGTGTTTTATTTTTTTACAATGGCATAAAAACAGATGCTTAACACATGTTAGCCCCCATAATGCTTGGTTCTTTTAACTTGAAAGGATCAAAACAATCTGTCTTAACCACACAAAAAAAGCTTATATATTAAACCACGTCAGGTTATAGAATTAAACTTCACGTCTAGCCAACTTAAACACACATTCTACTAATAGGTTACACCCCCCGCGTCTAAAACACATTGATTGCCAAAAAAAAAAAAAAAAAAAAACATAATAAAATACCAACAAAATGACATTGGTATGTCGTTTTGTTACAACATAGGGTCATCAGGTTAACACATCTTCAACCATTTTCAACATACTAACTACCCATTGTTATCCTCCATCTCTAACAAGCTTTTCATCATGGTGTGGGAAATTCCTCATCATGAAAGTACAGAGGAGAGGGGTTGCGCTCACTCTCCCATGGGTCATGGTAACACCAGGACTGGATTGTTTCGGGTGAGTATGGACACAACGGGCAACCACATAATTCATGGTCTGGATCCGTCAGCAACCTAACCAACTCATCTGGTAGCCCCTTCAACTTTTCAGCTTCTGGAACAACATGTTCCCTACGGCGTGACGTTTCTTGCGACACAGCAGCTACATCAGTTACATTTTTGGTTCCGCTTTCTACAGCATCGTCACCAGAGGCTACTCCAGTTTTCCCGTCTTCTCGATTTTTGTGAGACACTTTTCTTTCGTAGCACACCCCGTACTGGCCCTCGCATGCTTCCTTCCCCTTTTGCATCCGCTTCTCCATGCCTGGTTGGGTAGCCGTAACCTTACCTTTACACGGGTCCATCACATTACACCACTTTGGAACCGCTAACAGTTTATGGTTAACTGAAGTGGTGAAGTATTACAGAATATGACTTTGGTTCTTCACCACAATACTTATAGAGGTTTGAACTGGGTACATTTAATATAGGTCTTTGTGACTTGACTTTGATGTGACCATAAGGGGCCAAAAAGCAATGGTTCCTTTCCCAATAAAGTTGTGGTATAGACACCAACCCCTATGTTTGTAGACTTCTGCCACCTACTTTCCCCAATTTCCAATATTCCTACTACATTTTTAGAAAGAGTGGTTCCCTTGGAAGCATCATTTTCTCATTTCCTATAATTTTACACGTACCTTTATATAATTTCAAACAACCTCATTCAAAACATTATCAACTACGTCAATCAACTAGATTAATAATATTCTAACACATCCAACAACACATCAATATTCTTTAGAGTATAGAATTACCAAGTTACTAAACATCAGATTGTATATAGATAGTCTATCCCCAAAAAGACATCGTGACGATGCCATACCCAACAAAACACCTACCCCGCAATAAGTTTAAAGCAACATCCCCAAATCCATCAAAGTACATTACATGTTTCCAAAAACAAAGCTGGAGCAATTAATGCACACTGGTGCTACAGTAACTACCATTTCACCCCCCTAACACGTGTTACTCTATTCGGCAATCCTGCTTGATTTTTGGCAGCAGCACATTCACCTCCGAACATAAGATGTGCGCAGCATACCTCTTTCTCAACTTTCGCACCTCCGCCATCTTCCTCGCCCCACTCATGCTGAACCCACAGTTAAAACTTTTGTTTTTCCCCATGTAGCACTCCATGTGCCGCATCAAGAAGACCCCACAATCAGTTGTGTTTGCGGTGGTCGCCCAAGGAACCGGCATACGCTGGATGTTGCAGTACTCTATGTCATCGGCTCGCGGATTCCCAACCTCCCGAAGATATTGCACAAACATATCTTTCTGCATACACATATACAAGCCATGCTCAATAAAAAAGCAGTTCCTCAATATTATCACACTTATTTGTTCAACAATTGTCAGTTTATAAGAAACTTACGATCTTATACGCTGTGTCCTTGTGGAGGTAGTAGACACTATCTTCTATCAACTGACCTTGGCGGGCTTTGTCATTATCAACGACATAAATTCCCGGGTCGCGTAACTCAAACACTATCAAGTAAAAGTGTTTGTGCTCCAATATCGGGAAGAAAACAATGTCGTGATTTCGAAAGTCAGGAACATTTTCACCGCTGTTAATCGCACCTTTTATTCCAAGCCGAAACTTGTGCATCCGCGCCTCGACTCCACCTTCCTCAGTTGTTAGCATCCACGGAAACTTTAACCACAACAGAGAAATTAATAAGCTCAAAAAGTCGCCACACTATAATCTCTATATACATGACACTCACCACAACTTTGGTACCAAAGAATTGCCTACTGTAAGCCCCCCGTGATTTCCGTTTCTCTTGGAAGTTTAGCACCTCCGCCCAACAGTCGATAATACCATCTGAGATCTCATTGCCAACGTTTAAACTCTTGAACATAGCCCGAGACGCTTCTACATGGGTAGGGCTTCTAAACAGCAACTCCCTGGTTTCAGATGTACAAATTATAAATTAAATTGCATACTTTAACACATGTTATTTATTATTTTACTAAATTTTGGTACGGTGACCCCCCTACTTACACAGCCATGTGTATCGGACTATCTACATCAACAACCGACGACGAACCCTATTCCCTCCTGCGGAAAAAATCAAAATATAACGAATTATCTAGTGTGGAACTTGGTTCATGGTTTACCCTATTATTATAAAACAATAAACCACGTTGCAGTTCTACTTACACGTTTGCCTCCATTGACCGCTTCCTACGAGAATGCCCATTTAAAGAGTGCAATGGGCTTTCATCAACGTATATGTACTCCCACAGATTTGCCTCCTTCTTAGTTATTGCCTGCCCCATGTCAACAGACCTTATATAGTAAGGTGATCTGTTTGCTTCCGCTGCCACTTTTTCTCTGAAAGGGAGCTTCCGTTTTTGGGCCCGCAACTCATCCAACATACGCACACGGTTTGCAAGCGGAATATTGTCCTCCACATCATTCATATCACCCCCACAAAATTCCAGACCAGTTAGCCCTTTGTGGATTGCAAGGGCCGGGTCATAGGAGCTAACTGGTTCTACCATTATAACCATACTCAAGTCTGTGGTAGCCTCCATATCGCCTAAAACATATAAAATAAATAACTCACGTTACGCATTGAAGAATACAACACTTTTCACAGTAAATGAATGTATTTCAGCTCACCGGAACGCTCCAGCACTGTTTCTGTCCGAGAAATATCATCCACCTTCCCACTTGTGCACCCTGCACGTTTAATGCAAATAAGTATATTACAGATGACTCCTACTAACCCATCAATACTGAGTTTCTTTAATGCTCTATCGTACCGATTTCCTGTGACACGTCCAATTCACCCCCAATTTGTGTCATTCCAAGACTCCAATTGGGGCCATCTAAATTCCGTTCATCAAAAACCGTATCGCCTTCGCACACTGTGTATATGATTAACACATGTTAACTAACTAAATGATACAGTTAGGGGAGCAGTTAACACATGTTAGAGCATGAAAATCTTTACCGTTCTTTTCCGGCTGACACACCTCCTGGGCCGCTTTCCCTTTACCCTCGACATCCTGGTCCTTATCGAAAGCTGCGCCTGTGACAGAGTCTACCACCGCGTGTAACACCCCAAAACCCGAATGTCTATATTCGTTACATGTTCTAATATGGTACATTGAGAAATAAATAACTAGGTTAATTATCCTAGTTAAAAGTATGGTAGAAACAAGTAAAGAATGAAAGTGTGCCAATTATGTTAAATGGTAAACATGAGGGGCTAGATGGTATAGGATGAAAGATGAGTTATTAAAAGAAAATAATACACACACAAACACACCTTCGTGTGTGTTCTAGATCGATCAGGAGACTCCCATGGAGTCTCAAACCCTAAACATGAAAGATCATCCAATTGGAAGGCTAAATGATGCTTAAATTCATAACCAAACACGGATTAATGATCACCTTCACAAGGGGATCGTAAGGTATGTCTTAGATTCTAGATTGGTGATGATGCACGAAATGGGTTATGTTGTAAATCACGAATTTGTATGAAATTGAGCATGAGTATGTGTTAGATTCATCATTTGGAACATGGATTATGCATGAATTGGGGTAATTTGATGTTTAAGGGTGAAACCCGTTTGTTATGGTGAAGATGGTGACATGGGTAAATTATCTATGTCTAAGTTCTTGCCTAATATTGATGTATTTTGAGTTGTATGATGTATTCTTGTTAGAAGAATTGAAAGAAATGTGATACTAGTATGTTTGATGTTTATGCATGTATGAATCATGTTGATTAGGAGGAAGAAAATGATGAATTGTGTATGAGATTAGAATGATATGCATGAACTAGTTGTACACTATGCTTACAAGGTAGTACATATATCGAAAATATGATGAATTATGAAGAACTTAAGATTAGATCACTTGTAAGTGACTAACAAGTAGTTATGAAGTGGGTTTTAGATGATGTAATGTAAATTGATGATTCACTTATGTTAATGATGTTTGGAATCATACACGTGTGTGAATGATTAAAGATATGGGATAAGAAATGATGAATTGTTGTTAGATGAAGTGAATAAAATGTGATGATAACATGTTTGATGTTTAATTTAAATACCCCATGTTGGATTGTAGAAGCATTTGATGAACTATGTATGAATTTAGAAGATTGTGTATGAATAAGTTGTACGTTATGCTTAAAAGGTAGTACGTACATCAAGTGAATGATAAAATGTATATAGTGTCGTCCGTATAGTCGATTATGATGATACGGTAATATGTTGATAAGTCGATAGTTATGTATGGTTGATAGTTGGCTTTTAAAAGTCAACTAAGTATAAGAAACATGATTTGACTCTTTGTCGTAAATGTAGGTTGATGAGAAGTCGTATGGTACATGTAATAGCAATCCGTGTTAAATGTAATGACATGATGAGTTACATGAGTTAAACGTATACGGACATGATTATATGAGTTATGTTTGTTAGAAATGATTAATGAAAGTTAAGTGTGAAATATGGAATTGATACGATTGTTATCATGTACAAATGAGTATGCTAATGATAGCGTGATTTCGATGACATGGAAGTATAGGAATCATGTCGAGACGGAATCAAGCACGGAAGACTAACGGGTCAAGAAGTGGCGAGGAACGAATGGGAACACGGATGCATGAGGTAAGTGATTCTGTAATCACTTCTTAGTTGTTTATGTAAAGTTATATGCATTTTAACTAAATGTGATAATTGAGGTCAATTAGGAATGAATTGTATGATGTCAATGAGTATTAATCGGATCTTAGTTTTTATCCGAGCAAGGTATGTGTGATTAAGAATTTTAGCTAAATAGGAGGATTCGTTACTTTTGTAAGGAATTCCCTTGTTGTTAAGGATAGAGCGAAGTTGACAAAAATGCCCTTGACAGGTATATCGGGCAAACGACCTTAAATGTCTATTGGAAACAAGTGAACCGATTAGGGTAATGTGTTGGTCATGTGTGAAAGCGTAGAGTATGGTCTTGTTATGTCATAGACCATTTAATGCACAAATACCCATAACGGGTCAAAAATTGAGCTTTTAAGCGAAAGTGGGTTAAGAGGATGCAAGGCATCCGAGAATTTAATCTTTTATGATAGGCGTCAATGAAATTATTAAGTTTATATGAGATTGAGGTCTAATAAACAGATTATGTTGATAAATGCATGAACGGGTCAAATAATTAGAATATAATAATAAGCCGAATGCATGCAAGTTAAGAATTTCCTTAATCCGGATGTGGGATTTTAAGTTCGTATGATAGAATGTGAATTTACAAGCATGTAGGAAGAAACGGGAGGTTAAACGGGTAAACGGTTCGAAAGTTACGCGCGTTTTAGTGCGTACGGACGACGAAATGGATCTGCAGGAAAATGTGTTTTAGAGAGGGCGTCGCCGACGGGCTCCCACCCCGTCGCCGACGGGCTCCCACCCTGTCGCCGACGGGCACTGGTTTGGTCATTTTCCTCCGACGGGTTAACACACTGGTTACGGGTTAATGGCCCCGACGGGCATATTTACAACCCGTCGCCGACGGCCTGGAGCCCGTCGGCGACGGGCACTTGTTTGTAAGCTTTTATTTTTCGCGTCTGGTGTTTCCGGTTGACCCGTAACGTGTCCTGGTGCTCCGGTTTTCGACCCGATGACTCGTAAAGTTTCTTATGAGCATATAGGGATGCACGTTTGTAGACCAAGCAAGTATGTATGTTGTATGTATCGGTATACGTACATAGAACTTATGTAAGTACGTATGAAGGCATGTAGGAGTGTATGCACGTATGTAAAGTTGTAGGAAAGTTATGTTTGTACGTAGATGTGTATGTATGTATGTATAAGCGTATATACGAGTGTATGCATGTATGTGATGATGTAGGAAAGGTATGTACGTATGTAGTTGCGTATGTAAGTACGTATGAAGGCATGTAGGAGTGTATGCACGTATGTAAAGTTGTAGGAAAGTTATGTTTGTACGTAGATGTGTATGTATGTATGTATAAGCGTATATACGAGTGTATGCATGTATGTGATGATGTAAGAGAGTACGCATGTATGTGATGATGTAGGAAGGGTAGGTACGAATATGGAAGTGTATGTATGTACGTATAAAGATGTGTATGAGTGTATGCATGAATGTAAAGATGTAAGCTTAATGTACGTACGTATGTAAGCATGATTTAGACACGTTGAGGGTTAACGTTAATAATGGTGTACGTTGAGAATGAAAAGTATGCAGGTACATTATTGAAGCCTCATCAGGAAATGGATACGCAGATGAGATGCTTAAAGCTTGTTAAAGAACGAAATGGGAAGTGTACATGAATGAGCTGGTTTATATAACGTGTGCTAATGTTTCGAATGTATGTGGTGAACGCAGGTTGTGTGGATAACGGGTGATTATAACAAGGATTAGAGATCGAAGATCGAGTCACGAGATAGATTGTACGGGGACGTTGAATGTAAAGTGTAACAATCATAAGCTATGTTTCTAGTTGGTAAATAAGAGGATGACGGATTTATGAATAAGAGTTATGTTAAAGTTAAAGTTTAAATAAGTTGAGGTATTTATAAAGAAAGAAATTTTATGGTTCGTGTTTTTCCGCTGCGACCTTTGTCATGTACGATTTAGGGTGTAACACCGCGCTACTGCACCCTTGCATATTTACATCAGTTGAATGCATCCCATCATGCTCAATCTTACCTTCTTCAGCTGCATAAAACATTCTTATCACATCTCATGCACAACTTAGTACCAGAAGCTGCATAAATAATTACCCTTAAAATCACGGTCACACTCATCAACAGACCCCGTGCCTTTGCCATCCAGAACCACATGTTCGTCCTTATCATTAACAGCACCTTCCACAGATGCAAACACGACGCCACCACCCTCTTCTTTTCTTCCATCAGCTGCAGCCCTAACTTCATTCTCAATCTTACTATCTGTAGTTGCATAAACATTTTTCGAATAAATTAGACATGCCTAAACATGGCTAATAAAATAAAACGGTTTCCGAAGACTGTGTATATGATTAACACATGTTAACTCACTAAATGATACAGGTAGGGGAGCAGTTAACACATGTTAGAGCATGAAAATCTTTACCGTTCTTTTCCAGATGACACACCTCCTCAGCCGCTTTCCCTTTACCCTCGACATCCTGGTCCTTATCGAAAGCTGCGCCTGTGACAGAGTCTACCACCGCGCTACTGCACCCTTGCATATTTACATCAGTTGAATGCATCCCATCATGCTTAATCTTACCTTCTTCAGCTGCATAAAACATTCTTATCACATCTCATGCACAACTTAGTACCAGAAGCTGCATAAATAATTACCCTTAATATCACGGTCACACTCATCAACAGCCCCCTTGCCTTTGCCATCCAGAACCACATGTTCGTCCTTATCATTAACAGCACCATGCACTTCTGCTGCTTTAATACGCAGTATTGCACGCATTAAACCCAGCGGCTTATACACTTCTTCAGCATCACTTTTATCCACACTTCCGGCTCCTTTATTTTCTTCGGCCCCACCAATACTACAGTCACCTCCACTTGAATTACCAGCATCATGAACACTCTTATCACCTTCGACGACTTCATTTGTTTCTTCCACAAATTCACTAAACCCCAGTTCTCTCTGTTCCAGTTGCTTCTCAGTCTTGTTGAAGCCTATAACATCACAGAAATATTAAATGGGTTTCAGACACGTACGCATATTAGAGGGTAATAAATTTTAACGAGCCACAAACTACGCGTCACCGTCAACGTGTACTTCTAAATCTAAATGTATGATGAAACTGGTAACACATGTTACAGTTTACCTGATTCGAGTCCATCATCCGTTTTTTCCCGATCAATCTTTATATTTGTCTTCGGGCAATTCGGGGTCACAAAGCTTGCTTTCATTTCAGGAGCATCCTTTAACTTATTCAGACGGGGAGATCTCCTTACCCGCAACGACATACCACCTTCTTCCAGCGCTCCGGTACACTCAGTTCCATCAGCAACTACGCTTGATTCCCCCGCACCATCTGCTGCAACCACAATAGAATGTTAAACTATACGATCAAAGTCACATTAACATGTGTTAGACAAAACATTTCATTCCATATCATATAGTACAGGTACATAAACTCTTTTCGCGCTATAAACGTACTCTTAAAATGGTAATACATGTAACAATTTACCTTTTTCTTTGCCACCATCCGTGTATTGTCCACCAAACTTCATATTTGTCTTTCTTCTTTTTGGGGTCACAACCCCTTCTTCTGTCTCACTAACATGCTTTAACTTCCCGATTCTTGCAGATCTCCTCACCTGACCCGACTTTCCACCATCTTCCATCTTTTGAGCATAGTCTTCTCCACCATCATCTACGATTGATTGGCCCGCAACATCAGCTGCAACCCCAAAAAAATTAGTCAATCAACACAGGTTGCCACACCCGTCAAATGTGTTACAGTGATCACTTTAAGAATGATAACCAACACAACAGGTATCACATTAACACGTGGTTCAGTGTTCATTTCATAAACATTGTCAGCACACCTTCTTGGGCATCAAAGTCTATTGCTGAAGATCCTACTGCTTTCAATCTACTTTTACTGATTTTTTTGTTTCGCCGGATAAGCGACTTCCTGTACAAGCTCGCTATTGGTGACCCATCCGAAAAATCGTCGTCCACGCCATCCCCTACGAAATCGTTTGCACAACGATAAATGGATTCCAAATTATTAAACTAAATAACACAAAGAATAACAGTTACTAACCAGCGTTCTCTCCTTCGTTGATGTGAAACCTTTCATCATTTCTCAAATCTCCCAAGACCGAATTGATCTTGTGTGACGCTAAATCTACCGCGTCATCGTGATCCTCACTTTCACTAACTTTCTTCTCAAACATACTTTCAAACGTTGCCTTCAACGTTTGTACTTCTTCGTCTTCATGGCTCTCCACCAATAGCGATTCTAACATCCCCTCAATTTTGACTTTGTTCTTCTTTGTCACGTTTATTAACTGTCGTACTATCGTCAACCTCTCCTGTTGAAAATAGTTTTTCAACATTTTGATACTAACACTATATACTAATTGTAAAAAACACATGTTAGAGCATATAACTTTACCTCTTTACTTGCCCAGTGTTCCACGTTATAGTTTCTGGGACGTGTTAATCCTTTAAACTGTCCTAGTCCAAACCCACCAGCAAGTATTTCAATCCTTTCTCTCTCTCGCAATCTTTTCAAGTTCCAAAAAGCTAAAGGACACACCGCACTGTCTACCTCCATCCCCGTGCACTCAATGCTATCAACGTACAACAACTACAAGAAACAACGATCCGTTCAGCCCGGAAATAATCAAGTATTCTAACACATGTTAATTATCTAAAATAATTAAAAGTGCACTTACCATCAGAATCGTTAGAGGACCGACGAAGAAACTTTGTGGGTCAAGCCGATTCCAGGTATCTTTGCAAGTTCTCAGCTTTTCTACAACAAGCTCACACCAGTCTATTGTTGCAAAGTCCATTTCGTCATCCAGATACTCTAAGATTTCTTCCCGTAAACAACTTTGTTTATGACAATCAACCAGCACTGCCACAAAACACATTACAAAATCCATCCTGAAATCAAAACTGTCTTCGCCATCGGACTCATCTATCATTTTCACCATCTTTGTTGGAGGCACCATTACACCCGGGTATCTCGCCCTCCAATCAGCAATGGCATCAATCAGCATCGGCAGCTTACTAATCGAACTAATCTTTTGTCCACCAGTCGGAATCCCTAACAACTTATGTATCACTTTCCTGTTCACCTTGATATCCCCGGCAGGCGTACATATCACCATCTTATCGGGATAAAAATTGTCCACAACAAAATAAGCTAACTTAGCCGGCAAACCATCAACGCTGAAAGTTAGCAAACGACCAAAGCCCATTTGCCTGACTGCGTCACGTTGTTGTTCTGTCAATGCCCGTACACATTTATAAAACTGCAGTGGTGCAGATCTTGTCCTTATGCCTGGAAATTCATCCTTTTTTGCTCGCTTACGGGCTTTCTGAACCTTTTCCGGTTTGTTACCAACTACCTTTGGTTTCCCTGCTTTACCTTTCCCATTGTCCTCCGAACCCTTCTTCTTTTTGGTCCTTAACGTCCCACCCTTCGATGTAGCCGTCACTTCTGCCCTACTTACTGAAATAACATTTTATACGAAACCACAACAACCCAAACAATTAGTGTACTTTACAACCACCTATGACAACATGTAACAATTTTTCATTCGTAACATCCAAAAATTTGAAGGGCTTAAAAAATAACTAACCACGGTTTTTTCGCATTACATTGCCAGAATTATCATCGGCGCTGTTTCTTTCCCCTGCTGATTATCACATGTTAATGAATTTTCAAGGTCATGCCCAATTAACACATGTTAATCAAAGCCAACAATATTTAACTAACCACGTTTTCTTTTATTTCCACACCCAGAACTATCCCCGACAATGCTTTTCTTCCCTACAGTTTCAAACATGTTACTCAGATTTAACTGGATACGCAATTAGCCACTATTGTAACAAAAGGAACTTTCCACACAACCTTCATTTAGCACCGATAGATTCGTAACGAAAACGATTAGCCCAACAAGACATTATACAAATTATAAACAATATTACTGGTTACCCGTTACCTGCTTTCCGTCTTTTCCCATGGCTTGGTGACACACTATCGGTATCATCATACACTGCAAGGCAGCCAACAAAATTCTGTTATGCACAATTTCTTATCCAACACACTATCCATATATAGATCACCTTGAACAATGTTAAGAGACATAAAAATTCTAACCTAACTCCCATTGGGTCGCACCAAAGTCAGATTGTTGTTTGGAAGGTCCTGTCTTGGGTTCGTCGGATATAATCACAACTGTACGGCTCTCAGACCTTTTTTGCCCTAATCTGTGTTTCGAAGTCCTACATATATAAAAGAAAACAAACTCAGGTGCCATTTTCCGATAAATCGGTAGAACAAAACCACCTTTTACATGACCGATTACAACAAAACTAACCTTTTAATTGAACTCTGAATCTTCCTTAATCGTTTCATCTTCACGGACGACGACAATATTATGAACGAGTTCCTCATTGTCCAAGTTGGCCACTATCGGCTTCTGTGTTAGCGTTCCGGAACAGAGGAGCAATGAGTATAATGTGAAAGAAGAAAAAATTTTGAATTTTGTTTGCTGTTCTTGATTAGACGGCTACTGCATGGCAGTGATTTCTGTTTTCCAATGTCTTTGTTGACTTCCGAAAATGCCCTTCAATGGTACTAAATGGCAGTACTTTTTATTTCTTTTTAATTTTATTCAAACCAAAATAATCATAGCCATTGATCAAGTTTGATGTAAGCTAATCAATGGTTCACAATGGGTTTCCATAGTTTCCTTAAAAAGATAGAGTTTCTTATATAACCAAGCCCTATATGTGTATACTGTATAGTAAACAATCCATATTATCCCCCCTCCCCCTCTCTCCCGTCTTCACCAACACCACCATATTCCGCCGCCACCACCGTCTTCACCACCACCTTATTCACTATCCAACCACCACCTCCTCCACTGCAAACACCGTAAACTCCGGCAACTTCCCGATCTTCAATAACCCTACCACCACCACCACCGCCGCCTCTTCACGCCAACAACCCCCACGCTCCGCCCTCTACATCGGAGATCTCCACCGTCACACCACAGACAACGATCTCCATCGGATTTTCTCGATGATCGGATCGGTGAGTTCAGTTCGTGTTTACAGAGACCGACCTTCGCACAAATCCCCAGGCTACGGTTATTCGTTGATTTCAGTTTATTGATTAGGTTTTGTATGTTAAATTGTGGTTTGATTGAATTTGAACTCTGAATTTGGCGTTGTTTAGGTTAAATAATAAGAAATTGATTAGGGTATTTTTTTCTGGAATATGAACAGTGAATGGTGGGGTTTTTAGTGAAGAAGAACTGGACATTTCGGGGTGGTGGTGACGGTGTTAGGAGTGACGATGGGGATGGTTAGGGTTTCAGTTTCATCGACGGTGGTGGTAGTGGTTAGGGTGTGGCGGGTAAATTGGGGGAAATTAAAGTGTTTCCTATTATAATGTGAATGGATCCATCGAGATCATTAAGCCAAAAAAGTATTGCACCAATGACCCAATTGAAATTACACAATCAGATACTTACTGAATAATGAAAACTTTTCAATATGTGATAAAATTGACTATCCAAATAGCTTACCCATTCATCATGTTTGCATATATATTGATATAAAAGAAGCTCGCAGCTCATTTTCTACACTTGTATGTGAGTTAAAATAAAAAGTTGGTAAACAGCTCGCAGTTCATTTTGTAAGATGGAAGCAGCAGTTCATTTTGTAAGATGGAAGCAGTTCATTTCTCTGGCGAATGATGTCTCGGGGTAAAATGGATCGGTTATGAGGGATATGAAGTTCCATGGTGGTGTTGGGGTTTTTGTAGGTGGCTGGTGGTGGCGGTGGCGGCGGGCCGGCGGCATATGGTGGTGTTGGTGAAGACGGTAGTGGTGGTGGTGGTGGTAGGTGAAGGGAGAGAGAGGGTGAGGGAGAGGGGGGAGGGATAATCTGGATTGTTTGTTACAAAAATTGTCCTTTATATGTATAAAGACTAAACTACCCTCAAGTGACTTGCATGTAACCATATTTAACAAGAAAATCTAACCAGGTTGGGTGGAAATGACAAAACTTGTAACAAAATACATACTAAAGGACACCGCCTGTCAACATTTGAAAAAAAGGACACCGTCTGTAAAGTACTATAAAGATAAAGGACAAAACTTGTAATTTTTCCTTAAATATTTGGTTAATCAGATTCTTTTACTTAAATTGGATCCCATTGACACAAAAATATGATTTTTGGGTGCCGTTCAAAAAAAAAAAAAAAAAAAAAACATATGATTTTTGGGTAATTAAATATATTAAATATTTTACGGAAATTAAGAAAGTGTGAAGCAAAAAAGGTTATGAGATCCAAGAGCCTCTTCAAACGATTCAAAAAAGTACCATTACAGCTTATTAGATCCATTTGTTTTTGCTTTTTCTTTATACTCAACTTTATATTATTTTATTTATTTGAAAAAGGAACAATGATATGAAGATATGAATTTGTTACGCACAAAAGCAAACTTCGCTTGCTCGTTTCACATAATTTGTACAACAAAATATAGTTAATGAAATAGGGGTAGTTATATGGTTATGTTATGGTTAAAACAAAACGAGATATTGTATATAAAATAAATAAACGTCTTCAATGCAAATTATAAATCATTTTGTTTAATAGTTTAGATTAGAAATTGTATGTTGTTTCAACTCATTTAGTATTTAGTGCGAAACATTAGGAGCTGCTAGTGTGAAACAGTTGAGTCAAACTGCTGGTCAGGAATAGTTGGCCAACAGTACTCTCTAACCAACGGCTCGAGGTGATGTGAGTGTGTCAAGTGCAAAGTAGTGCCAAATACAAAGTACGCCATCAAAGTGTCACATCGCTCTCATACGCTCACGCCACAAGCGCGTGAGTTAAGGGTTTCGCCAACCCACTAGAGTGGGGTTCTATGAAACATCAATGAAAAAGTGTTCACATATATATGCCACTCCACTTTTGTTTTCTCCTGTGAGACTAGTTGTAACATTTTCATATTCCTTTTAAAGCACTCACATGTTTTAGTCCCAACTTTGAACATTAACATTTCATTCATCTTAGTTTCATTTTATATGTGGTTTGGTTCGTTAAAAACGACCCTCATGACATACAACACAAACCCATAAAATAAAAATTTATATTAACTAAGTTAAATTTAAATATATTTGTTCAAACCATAGGAAAAACACACATTTTTACAAAATTTTCCAACGCTTATTATACATCTCTACTTTAAACCAATTATCATATATACACATGAGAGGGTTAAATAAAGAACCATAAATAATTTGAGAACTGTTAAAATATATTGTGTATACATTGATTCATGTTGCATGTCACATGTCACGTTATATTGGGTTGTTACAAGTTTGTTATATTTATTATATACTGATTGGTCTGTTGACATGCATTATGTGGTGGTGTTGATAGCCGAAAGATAAGGGAGTACATGCACTAATTGGCGTTTGTCTCAATTGCTGAGTGTTATGTGCCTTATGTCCAAGGCTTGATGCAAAACTACAATCGAGCTGGGGGACTCATTGGAATCAGACTCTCTATTCCTACGGGGTAGAGGTAAGGTTGTCTACATCTCACCCTCCTCAGACCCTACCTTAGCTTTGGTATTGGTGTGATATACTAAGTATGATGATGATGATTGGTCTGTTGAGGGTGCATTGTGTACAGAAGTCAAAGTTGGAGGATTAATGTGTTGAAGTGGAGGACTGAAGTGCTTAAGACTGATACTTGAGGGACTGCAGTGAGATGTATGAAGGTATCAGATATATAAGCCAATTAGGGTTTCATTTCTTCAATTATTGGTCTTGTATTTTCTTTCTATATCATCTGTTCTTCAGTTTCGTAGTTAATCCAAATGTTGGATCTTGTATTGTGGTTGATTCTTTCTATCATCAACTGATATGTGTATTGTATTTGTTGATATAGATCTTACATAAGTAAGATCTGACGTTTTGGTTGGGTGTTTTTGGTTTGGGTTAAAACGATAAAAGTTTTGTCACTTATTTTGTCGCTATTTCTTGTGTTCTGGTTTATTTCATACCATTTTACAAGAACCACCAAACTCGAACACTTAAATATTCATTTTTATCTAAGATATATAATTGTTATGTAATGCACTTGATTTGGTATATATTAATATATGCACATATAATAAATTCATGTACTTGAAGCCCACGTGTTTAACGAAATTATGGGAGCAATAAAACACACGTTGATGTGCTATTGAGAAATAAAACGTGTTGATGCGCTGTTAAATTTTTTTAATACAATTAAAAAATTTTTTATAGGGAAAATCTCCTTTTAGTATAACCTTTCACCGTGTGTGTTTGTGTATCCAAAGGGTGGCTCTAGTAAAAAGTTGATTTTGCCTAAAAGCATAAAAAGTCATAAAGAGACGACAGAAGGAAGCGTATTTATGTCCAACAACTTCTACTCAAATTATCAAGTTTTGTTGATAAAGATGGTATTAAAAAGATCTAGTATTGAGACTCGCTCTTTGCGACGGGACCGTCAAACCGAACAAAACATAAAAAGTTGAACAACGCACGCGTGTTACAACACGTTAACTTGCAAAAGTTAAACCAATACACAAGGCATAAAAAAGAATACCTTAGTCGGCTTAGGAACCCCGATTTGCGACAAGGTCGTTAAACCGTAAAAAAATAACGTAAAAACATTGAATACATGCGTTGTAGCGTGTTAACTTATAAAAAATTAGACTGAAATGTAGAATGACAGATTTGTAAAAGATAAAATATATACAAGACCAAAAGTAAATACATACTGGGGTAACAAATGAAAAATGTTTTCACAAAGTTGTAGAAGACAAGTATAGAAGTGAAAAGTGAAAAAAAAAAAAAAACATTCAAAAGCTGATAATAATTGATATATAGTAAACTACCATCCAAGTAATTAGTAACTTTTGATTAGTTAAGAGTTATGATATTACCACCCAAAAATCCTCATCTACACCTTTTAACAAATTTTAACTTGGTATTTTCTTCCTCATCTATATGACTACATGTGTGCATATAATGTTGATTTTGACAAGACAATTTCAACAATGACACCTTACCACCCACTAAATTTGAAAAAAATAATCTAAAATCTTCCAAAGTCAGAATTTGTCTAAGGATTATTCAACAATTCACTTTAAATCTTTAAAAGGACAACATAAAAAAAAAATCAATAAAGATTTATTACTGTGGAGAAAGGCCATCAAACATCATTATGTTTTGCAAGATTCTTCCTTTGATCTATAACAAAAGTTTACAAACACTATCAGCATCCTATGATTCAATCTAGGAAACTGGTCTTAAATAAACCTAAAATATGTTTTTCTACTATTATTTTCCTCATACTTTCTAACTACCAGAAAAGCTCGAAAAACCGAGACGATGAACATAAAGATAAACAAATGTTTACAAGCCAAATCGCATGACCGTGTTATCAACCATGAGTCATAGGTTACATCTACATACGAATCGCAGAAAACTCATTAACTAACAAGAATATCCGATCATATATATATATATATATATTTCTTGATCAAAAACCAAACCACAACAAATACCCCATCATCTTCAGTTATATACTAACGAACGCATTCTGCGGTTCACAATTGCATCATAATAAGGTTGTTCCAAAAGGATTGGTGGTTTGGGGATGACTATTATTATTGTTGACTGGAAACGCGCCAAACCCTGAATCGATGAAAGGGTTTGGTGGGCCCATCATCAGATTCTGTGGCGGCTGTAGAGGTCCATAGGCGGTGGTAGGTTGGTACGGACCGAAAGGGTTGACCGCCTGATATGTTGTTGGAATTTGATTTTGAACTGATGGGCCTGACATAGAAAATGGGTCAGCTACTTCGAATGGGTTAGGTGCCGGAGATCCATACACGGGCTGCTGCGCGGCTCTATATGCTCCTTCATCGTACAAACTGTTGAGTGTGAGCGAGTCCAATCCACCGGCCTGCCAATACAACGTTTATCAAAATATAGAAAATGTTGATGGAATCATTAGAGCCATGTGAAGACAGTTTTGACGGTTACCAATTGCCGGTCCTGAGCTGAAGAGATATCGGTGCTAGGAGTGCTGACCAAAGCAAGTTCCCATCCCGTTGGGTCAAAATCTTTAGCTTGAAAAGCAGATCCAGAAGACGTAGTATCTTAAACAAGAAACACTATTGTTTTAGTAACTACCAAAATACCCTTAACAAAACTCAAAACCTAAATTATATTACCAGATGGAACAATGGCAAGAGCCAAGGCATTGCTTTCCTCAATAGCCGATCCGTTAGGCGCATCGAAATTTAATCCCTAAACGTACAAAATGTTTGAGAAAAACGATTTTTTTTAAATAATAATATACAATAAAATAAAGATTAAAATGTCATTTTCGTCCGTTAGGTTTGACGACTTTTGTCCAAAGGTTTGTTTTTTCACATCTGGATCCAAAAGGTTTGGCCAGTTTTGCGACTTTCATCCAGCTCGTTGACTTCATCCATTTTTCTCTGTTAAGTCAGGGGTATTTTCGTGTTTTTTGTTAACTTTAAGGGCAATTCGGTCTTTTTCACTTTATGTACAAGCATTTAGCATAATGTACAAGCATTCAAAAAAGACGAAAATATCCTTGACGTAACGGAGAAAATTGGATGGAGTTAACAAGCCGGACGAATTTTGGATCCAGATGTGGAGAAACAAACCTTTGGATGAAAGTCGCCGAACTGGCCAAACCTAAGGGACGAAATGGCATTTTAGTATTTTACTCTAAAATAAATTACCAATAAATCATCAGGGTCCCTGCTGTTAAAAGTGGGCGGGGGTGGCGGTTGTGCGGGTTCCGTAACGCCATTCGAATCGACAAAGTCATCTGTAGGCAGTGGTTTGGGTTCATCAACGGGCAATTCGGTCTCTTCTTCATGAGGCGTATTATCTTCTTCTGGTTTATAAGTTAACATAAGTCTTTCGGGAAATTCCTGAACATACATCACCAAATAATTATTAATGGAAATGAATATTTATTGGTCTTTTGAAGTTCAGTTATCAAGTCAAAAAGTCAACACTCACTAATGGCTGTGTGGGTCCCTCGACCAAACGCGGGGCCTCTCTTATGTACTCTTCCATTGTTGCAAGAAAAGATTGTGGAGGCTGGAACAAGTAAAGAAAAGGTGTTTAAGAAAATCAAATACAAATACAAACAGCAACTTGTAATTACCATAATACCCCTCTTGAAACTTAAGTAGCGTTTCCAAAAAATGAGCACAATACGGGTAAGAAACTAAGAGCCACATAAATAATACCTCTCTTAGGACCGGAAATTGAAAATTTCTAGCAAGCTCCAATCCTTTGCAAACTTCATAAAAGTCAGAAAGGCTGCCGGCCTGCATAAAATAATAAAAAATGATTACCAGGTCAAAAATAATTACCAAAATTATATTACTTCAACAATAATCTGGCCATTTCGAACAAAAAATACGTCAAAGCGTAAACGGACTCGAATTTATGAAAAAGGTTTGAGGGTTAAAGAAAAGTTAGAAAGTATGGGGGACTTTTTTTTTTTTGAAGTAGGGGGGGGGGATTCATTTTTGTCAAGTTAGGAAGTTACTTTTGTCAATTTAGAGGGTTGAGGGGTGAATTTTGTCAACTCACAAAACTTGATGGGTGTATGGTGATTTCAAAGGTCAGCACGGACCTTTCAAATTAAGGTATTATATAATGAGTTACGAGGTTTTTTGCATTAAAAAAACAATTTTAGTGAATTTCGACCTGTTTAACCCATTCCTTTAGTTACCCTTGTTTGATTATCCCGTTTGAACGGTTAAAAATAAAAGAAAGTATACTGAATTGACCATTCGTTAGAAACGGGTCAAATACACCACCTCTACATTTATGCATGTTTTAGTTACCTGTTGACCGGCTCTTTTGTAAATATCGAGGGCTTTGATAGCTTCATGTCGTGGCATCTCAAAAAACTGGATAAGAAAATGGCAAAAGATATAATAAAATAAAATAAACACTACTATACCGTTTTATAGATAAACAGTAATAGTTTACCTTATCAATAAGATTAATAATTCCATCATTCACAGCACAATAAATTTTAAAACTCTCTTTAAGCACCAAAGCCAGAGCGTATTGTATCAAATAATTTCCAACAGCTGCACCTTCGGGCTGCACACGACAACAAAAAAAATTAACTGATTAAAATGGATATTAAATTAGATATCGTAATAGAATGTGCGTAAAAAGTAACGTACCCTGCATCCCATAAGACGATACAGTAGCTGCTGCAAAGAAGGCAGTTGTTCCAATAGCTCTTCGCTTTCGAGATCCCGTGTTCTGCTATAACCCTGCAATTATAAGCAACATTGACGTAATAAGAATTTTATATAATCATGAGTTAAGTACACGGATGGTCCTGTGGTTTACCAAAATTTTGGATTCCGTCCCTCGCTTTCCAAAGACAAACAGACGGTCATGGTCCCTGTTGTTTGCACTTTGTAACGCAGTTAGTCCCCAGCCAACAAATCTAAAGGTTTCAGCAGGTCCAAGTTAAGGACTAAATGTGTTACAAAGTGCAAACCACAAGTACCATCCGTGTACTTTTGGAAAAAGCTGGGGACTAAATGTGTTACAAAATACAAACCACAGGGACCATCCGTGTACTTTTGGAGAGCTAGATTCCAAATCCAAATTTTGGTAACCAACAGTGACCATCCGTGTACTTTTGGAAAGCTAGGGACCAAATCCAAAATTTTATCAAAACACTTTGTTTAATAAAAACGTTTAGTATTTTCCTACCAAACATAGTTGATTCGAAATTCTATGAATTATTATAAGTTGATTCGAAATTCTATGAATTATAATGAATAGAAAATTAAGGGTGCGTTTGGTTCAAATGGACTCATTTTTGTTCAATTATTTGAAAATGTTAAAACAGCAAATTTGAAAATTCTAAAAATCTTCTAATGTCTTCAATTTTTTGGATTTTTTGTCATAGCTACAGAATGCAAAGGGGTTCACTAATGCATTAGTAATTTGTAAATATTTTCTTTGTATCTTTCTATGTTATTTTCGTCTCAACATTTGTTTTTATTTGCTATATACCCTTAAGGTATGAACTGGATGTACTATTACTCCATTTATTTGAATAGTTATTTTATTTAAACTATAAACCAAACTGTAAGGTTGGGTGGGTTGGCCAACTAGCCTTACTGGTTTGGCAGTTTGAACCAATTATTTTTTCATTAAAATCATTAGTTGGTATTAAAAGATTTAAATTGATAAAAAGTTAGTTCATGATTGTAACACATATGCCTAACCATGTATTCTAAAAATGGGAAAAAAATAATATATACATATATAGATATTAAAGATTAAACGACCGGTTTCAAATTTCAAACCAAACTAAATAACCAAACTAGCTGAGAAACTGATAAAACAGTTGTGGCTTTTTAATGATCAATTACAGTGGTTCAGTCATACGTATTTATGCAACCAAATAACTGAAGCAGCATATACATATATTACAATTAATATATATAACATACATACATAAAACCAAGGTATAATGGTATATAAATATAAAAACAATTTTAATCGAACAAAAAATGAATATAACTTCAAAATGTTGGCTTCCAATTTAACTAAACAAAAAACCAAACCACCCTTTGAACCTTTGAAAATTAAATTAATAACTGATGACTGATTTAACCAAACCGACAGTTTATTGAATTTTCATAACCAAAGTGTTCGGTTATGATTTGATTTAAGGCAAAAACTGAACCAAACCGACCCATGCTCACCTCTACTTTTAGTAGATCTAATATATATCGCCAAACATCCTTGTAATATAGTTTATAAAAGTACTTAACTTGAAAGATATAAATCGAGCAACTGAAAGATATAAATCAAGCAACTACATATTTCTTGCCAAATAAATGTGACCAATATTCAATCTAACAATTTGCTCCATATTTTCTATGGCAAAATGCAATAAAAGTCTTATGCAAAACGCTTGAGTAAAATGCCAAAATCTTCCATGAGTTCTAGTCATTTTTGCTTGTTCCATCCAAAATGATTTTTTTGTGCATTTGAGTCCTTCAGGTTTGCGTTTTATTTCCATTTTCATCCTTGAGTTTGTTAAATTATTGCGACTTTGGTTCCTCGAAATTTGGACTTAGGGATGAAAATGGCAAGATTTCAAACTTTTTGGATGAAAATGGCACCTCAGGGACGAAAGTTGCAAAGTGGTCAAACCTCAGGGACAGATTTGGCATTTTACTCCAAAAAAATTTACACATCTCAACTTAAGTTCTACACATCACACCGCAACTTAAGTTCTACACATAACATAATGAATTGATTAACTTAAGTCATTTAACAACATCTTATAGCTTTGTTTCCGCTACACCATAAAAAGTGATACACTAATATCATTTCAATTGTAGGCTTGTAGCATCAATAAAGCTAGAATGGTACTATAACATCAATAATTATTGTAGCAATTAAACGAATTCAAATACCTTATTTTCTTGACCCGGACCAGGTTTCGGAATCCGCTCGGCTTCAATATCATACTTCAAAACTCTAAAGCACTCAAGCCGCTCTTCCAAAAACAATCCATACGTACGCACCCACGCAGAACAATCCCACGCTGCAAACAAACAAGTACACAAACACATTACACAACTTCTGATCATAAGTTTACCACAACTAACGAAGATCAAAACTACGGTTTCCACACGTACCAACAGGGCTCGAATCATCCTTGAAATTCGCCAACTGAAGAACCCGCCCTCTTTGTTGAAAATTCAAAAGCTCTTCACGAAAAGTCGGATCACCCTCGCGTAATGTCCTATGTATAACTATAAGTGTCTTTAATGCCACCTAATGATTAAACAACACAACACAGCATAGCATAGCATAGCATCTTAACCTTAAACTGATCAAACAAATGACACTCATCAAGATCATTTTTGTAATCAAAACCGAAACCAAAACGTACCGTCCAATTACGGGTCTTGGCCAATCTCCTTGCTAAAGCATGTAAACAATACTGCACATCGGCCCGCGGCCGAATCGCAGACGAATAGGCCAATATTTCTACAAAAAGATTCAACATTTTCAGAAAATAAAGTTAACAAACAAAAACCCACATCAAAATTAAAGGAACTGATCAAATTAAAGAAACAAAATACAAACTTTACTGACTTCTGATGTGTCTTTCTTTGGGTGGGTACTCAACATGATTAGTAGCTTTAACAATCGCAACATCAACTTCCTACAAAACCCAACAAAACCCTAACCCTAATTAACAAAATTCGTCCAAATTAGAAAGAATTAGAGAGGGGAAAGACCTTGAAATCGCTGTTGACGTGTGCTAATCCAACGGTGGTTTGATCTTTGAGGGCGCCGTAAGCTTTCCGCCATGTTTGCATAGTACCCATGATTGTTGATTGATGGATCGGCGAGTTTACAGATGTTTCTTGCAAGTTGTGTAAAGGAATCCAAAGTACAGAGGAGGATGAGGGTGTGTTTACTGTTGTTTGTTCTTGCTTTCTTGTGATTGTGGGCTTTTAGTTTTTTATTATTAGTTTATTATTTCTATTTGTATTTGTGGTGATGATGGTCAACTTGGTTGGCTATGGCGGCCATCATAGTCACGTCATCATGAAATGGTCCATTCTTCTTTTTGAGACATCTAGAATGATTATTATAGATTTGGACATTTGGTGCAATATTATGTTATGTTAGTTCTATTTTTTTTTCCACATCAATCTCGAGCATTTTTAGGGCACTTACTGGAGTACACGAAATACTCCAAAATGTTTATTTTAATGTTAATGGTATGATGTATTGAGATGTGGTTATTTTCAATTAGTTGAGGTAATTAAAAGATTTTATTATTTTGTTGAGGGCTTGTTATTTTTTATTGGTTAGATAAGAAAGTATCGGGTGTTGTTTGTGCTAGACTAATCTTGCATATTTTCTGTTAAGTTCGGGTTAAAAGTAACCGAGTTATAAACTACGGTTTTTTTTAGATAGTTTTTTAATCTTACTTTGAGTCAAATAAGTTTACTTGTTGATCAAATTTAAGGCTTATATTAAGTTCCGGTTAAAAGTAACCGAGTTATAAACTAGGGGTTTTTTAAGATAGCTTTTTAATCTTACTTTGAGTCAAATAAGTTTACTTGTTGATCAAGTTTAAGGCTTATAAATAGAAGGATTTATTGTATCTTAAAACCTCCAATTATTAATAAAGCGGGTTTTGACTCAATACGTTCTATGGCATCCAATTCTAACAAATTGGTATCAGAGCTCTAAGGAGTTCGATCCACAGATTCCCAATGTAAGGACCTGCAAAAATGCCCCACAACACTCTGTAAGTGAAAACCCGGACCTCTAAAGCCCTAGTTCTCATGAAAAATCAAGAAATTCAAAATTTTTGGACTTCTCGCGGGCCGCGTAAGATTTAAGCTAAGCTTACGTGGGCCGCGACAGCACAACGGATGACTCGGATCAGCTTCATGCCACGTGTCTGACACGTGGCAGACCTACGACGTGACACGGCAGCCCTAGCGCTAGCTAGGGTGGCCCTCGCGGGCCGCGTAAGGTTTTATCAATGTTTACGCGGGCCGCGAGAGACTCAAAAATTTTGTATAAATGGGACGTGCATGGGGCTTTCAGCTGTGTTCGGAAAAATCTTCAAAAATTTTATCAATTTTAGGGTCGATACGCTGCCACGATTACAGGGTAATAACTCGATCACTGCTACGATACAATGTCCGATCGATTGAAACCGATCCGATGGATGTTTAAGTGCTGCCCGAATTCGGGCTATACTTTGTCATTCGTCGTGAGGGTTTTGATTTCGTGAGTTTATCGTAAAAGTTGTATTAAGTTACTGACCTAGTTTCGTGTGCATTGTTATTAAACTAGGTTTCCAGGCTTAATCAGTAGGCTAAACTCTGCCCCAACTAAACTTGCAATGTGAGTCATTCTCTTTTTATCAACAGTGTTTTACAATACCCAAATGTTTTCCAGTTATATGTTACAGGGATTAAGTCTTGGTTATCTTAAATTACTGGCAAGTGGGGTATTGTGCACATTACTATTGTTTCTCACTTTTAACAGTGATAATCATCACTATTGGGTGAAAGGACCCAATGGTGGTATGACCATCGTCACCAGGGTGTGACACGGGGCCAGATAATTATAAGATAGTGGTCATTGTAATCGCTCTTATGCTGTAATCTATAACAAATGTGTCGTTTTATACAAATTGAGTGACTCGCCAGTATTTCCCCGCTGATAAAATCTTTTTAAACATGTTTCAGGTGATTTACTGTGAACAAGGAAAAGTGCAGTGTAGCACTACCAGCTTGGATAAAGTGGACAGTAAATAAATAAACATGTTTTTGTAAACAGGGAATTTCCTGGTGAAATTCCTTTATTGTAAACCACGGGGTTTGTCCCAAAAATGTAAAATAAAATAATTGGGCATTTTCGGTTTTTACGATCCTGTTAAACTTTCCGCTGCCAAATTAAACACCAATACCACGGGTTTTCTGTCCCGCGGCTTCTGAACCGGGTAAAACCGGGATGGGGGCCGTGACAGAAAAAAGTGGTATCAGAGCCACTGATCTAAGCCAATTAAGTATTTAGAAATACTTAATTTTTCAAATTTCCATTCTGTGATTCTGTGAAAATTTAATTTGCAATAAATAAACATTTTAACTAGGATTTTTGTGTTTTCTTCATATATATTAACAGCATGAATGAGTTGTCTGAAGCTCTTCAGAACTTCACCATCTATTCTGCTGGCATGGAAGTTCCCGGGGGCCTTTCCGGCTATCAGGCCGACACTACAGAACCAATGGAATTCCAGGCCCAGCCGCAGAAGAAACCGAAAAAGAGTAGGAGAATCCTGGACTGGAAACGCGGACGTAGGAAGAAGCCAGCCGCCCAGAAGGTTAAAAAGACTGAGGATCCCAAAGGGAAAGAAAAGGAGGTAGGGGAAAGCTCGGGTCAGGCCCAGAAAATGCCGCCATGGGAGGAGCTTGATCGAAAACTTGCAAATTGTGATCTCATCGGACCTGCCGATGAAAACCTCTTCAGTTTCCCAGCCCAATCTGAACTTCCAATTAATTTGGCACCTGCAGTTCTGGACCCTATTGTCAACCACCAGCTTCTACCCGGAGAATTGAAGGAATGGTGGACAAGTGACTGGCAATTTCAGAACTTTATGAATAATCCCAATGTCTATTTTCCCAAGTTTGATCCTGAACCTGCACCATACCCACCTATGAGCACGGAAAACTTAGCTGAACTCCGCCGTTATGGCGAGGAACTAGTGGACACAGGAAATAGGATTCGGGATGTGGGGGAGAAGATCTCATGGAAATACGACGAGAGGGAACGTCGTTTCTGAAAGGCCAGCGGACTGTGGTGGTGTGTTTGTATAATAATAATCATATATATAAAAACAATACAATAATAATAATAATAGTAATAATATAACATTGTATAATAATAATTAAAATAAACCTTTTGTAAAATAAATGGTGTGTATGGATGCATACTAATATATAAAAATATGAAAGTCGCAAAGTCGACAATTTTGAGCTATACCTGTTGGCGTGATTATGTGTGATTGCTTTATTGTTTGATTGTTGTCTATTTTGTGATAATTAAATTTCATATATTGTTAATTATTCAGATGGAAAATGCGGAAAACCAACCAGTCAATGAAGTTAATCAATCTAAACAAAACAATGAAGATCACTTCCTTAATAGGCAAGACATAGAAAATATCGTTGCCCAGGGAATAGCCAATGCTATCCCCGCAATCGTCGCTGCTGTTAAGAACCCCGTTGAACCTTCACAAGCCAACCACAACAAACGTACTCGCGACGAAAATTTTAGTAACAGTATAAATGGAGGCGGAAATAATAATAATGATGTGGTTCAAGCCCTATTTCTTAAGAAAATGAAAGCTGCAACGCCTGGTTGCACTTACAAGGAATTTCTTGCCTGTAAACCGATCGAAATTGTAGGCAACAAAGGGGCAACTGCTGCACTACGTTGGTTAGAGAAAACCGAAGCAGTAATTAAAATAAGTAAATGTGCCGAGGAAGACAAGGTTATGTACGCGTCGCACCTTTTTAAAGAAGGGGCGTTAGAATGGTGGAACACGGTGCTACAGTCCAAAGGAAGTGATGTGGCTTATGCCATGAATTGGGAAGAATTTAAGAGACTGGTGGAAAGAAAATTCTGTCCCGAATATGAAAAGGAACAAATGACAAATAAGTTCCTAAACCACCGAACGGTGGATGTTGACTGTCGAGGGTATACTTCGACATTCTTTGAATATGCTAGAGTTGTACCAACCTTGGCTTCGCCAGAACCGGTACTTATTTCTCGCTATATTTGGGGTTTGATTAGCGAGATTCGTGATATCGTCTAAGTTGCGAGACCCCGCACAATTGACGATGCGGTTGAATTGGCCAACACTTTGACAGACGGTCTGGTACGTACGCGAGAGGAAAACAGGAAGAAGGAATTGGCCCAAAAGATTACTTAAGGTTTTCGTGGGGGTAATAATTTCAAGAAAAAAAGAACCGGGCAATCCTCCACTGCTCCATTTTGCAGTACCTGTAAAAGGAAGCACTTTGGAAAATGTAAGGGGTACTGTAACTTCTGCAAAATTCCGGGGCACCAAGAAGAAGAATGCAGGAGGAAGAAGTCAACAATTTGCTTCAACTGTGGAGAAGCTGGACATTTTAGGCCAGACTGCCCTAAACTGGTCAAACCAGCTGACAACAAGGCCAAACCTGCTGAAGGAACTATTAAGAAGAACGCAAGAGCCTTTCAGCTGACAACCCAAGAAGCAGATCTGATTCCGGACGTGATAGCTGGTACGTTCCTAGTTCATGAAGTTTGCGCAAAAGTATTATTTGACTCTGGTGCAAACCAAAGTTTCATAAATACTTCATTCTTCCAAGCTCTTAACCTCCCTTTAACCAAACTTAGGCGGATTTATACGGTAGAAACGGCAGATGGAAATTCTGTTAATATAGATAAGGTTTGGCAAGAAGGAAAGATAGAACTCTCAGGCCATAAATTTTCTGCCAATCTTTTACCTATGAATTTAGCTGGATTCGATGTCGTGCTAGGAATGGATTGGTTAGTAGCCAACCATGCTCGAATCCTCTGTGATAAGAATTCCATAAAAAATCATACACCCGCAGGGGAAGTAATTATGATTACAGGAGATAAGTCGCGTAAACCAATGAAGTTCATTTCAGTCATGAAAGTTGCTAGTTATGAGCGAAAGCAATGAATAGTGTATATGATTTCGGTAATCATTAACACTAAAAGAAAGGAACATAAGGAAATTCCTGTAGTATCAGAATACCCGGATGTATTCCCAGAAGAGCTACCAGGATTTCCACTAGATAGGGAAGTAGAGTTTAGAATTCATCTAATTCCTGGAACAACACCAGTAGCCAAGGCACCCTATCGACTAGCACCCACTGAAATGTTAGAACTGAAAAAGCAGTTAGATGAATTGCTAAGTAAAGGATTTATACAACCTAGTTCATCCCCTTGGGGAGCGCCAGTGTTGTTTGTGAAAAAGAAAGATGGTTCGATGCGAATGTGTATCAATTATAGGGAATTGAATAAGGTTACAATTAAGAATCAATACCCATTACCTAGCATTGATGATCTTTTCGATCAACTTCAGGGAGCGAGATACTTCTCTAAGATAGATTTACGCTCCGGATACCATCAGTTGAAGGTACAAGAAGAAGACATACCTAAAACTGCTTTCAGAACTAGGTATGGTCACTACAAGTTTACAGTCATGCCCTTTGGGTTAACGAATGCCCCTACAGCATTCATGGACATGATGAATAGGACCTGTAAACCATATTTGGATAAATTTGTAATTGTCTTCATCGACGATATACTTATTTATTCAAAAAGTCAAGACGAACATGGTGAACATCTACATGCACTCTTAACTTTGTTAAGAAAGGAAAAGCTTTACGCCAAATTCTCGAAGTGTGAATTCTAGCTGCAGGAAGTGCAATTTTTAGGACACATGGTGAATCATGAAGGTATTCACGTAGATCCCTCTAAGATAGAAGCAATCGTAAGATGGAAGGCCTCACAATCAGCCACTGAAGTTAGAAGTTTTCTCGGATTAGCTGGTTACTATAGGCGATTCATTAAGGATTTTTCTAAGATAGCTGTACCATTAACTAAGCTAACCTGTAAAACAGTTAAATTTGAATGGGGACCCAAGCAAGAAGAGGCCTTTAGGATTTTAAAGCAAAAATTAACAAATGCCCCGATCCTTGCCTTACCAGAAGGAACAGAAGATTTTGAAGTTTACTGTGACGCTTCTAAACTAGGATTTGGATGCGTACTGATGCAACGCAAAAAAGGTAATTGCGTATGCCTCAAGACAATTGAAAAAACACGAGGAGAATTATACAACTCATGACTTACAATTAGGAGCGATAATTTTTGCCCTTAAGATTTGGAGGCATTATCTGTACGGAAGTAAGTTTACAGTCTATACAGATCATAAGAGTTTAAGGTATATATTCGGGCAAAAAGAATTAAACATGAGGCAAAGAAGATGGATGGAAATTCTAAGTGACTACGACTGTGATATCCAATATCACGAAGGAAAGGCAAACGTAGTAGCAGATGCCCTAAGTCGTAAGTATCATGAGAAACAAAGACGAGTTCGTACTCTTAGATTAAATCTTCAATTGGATTTAATGGAACAACTGAAAAGCATTCAGGAAACAACAATTCAGGATAATACTGAAGGAATGAAAGGACGGATAAAGGAACTAGAGCAAGGGGCTGATGGAATTTGGAGATTCCATAAGAAAAGGATTTGGGTACCTAAGTAAGGAGACTTAAGAAATAAGATTTTAGAGGAGGCCCATAAATCTAGGTATACCATGCATCCTAGTAATAATAAGATGTACCAAGATTTAAGGAACAACTTCTGGTGGATAGGAATGAAGAAGGACATAGCCAGATATGTTTCTAAGCGCCTAACTTGTTCACAAGTTAAGGCAGAACACCAGAAACCCTCAGGTCTACTGCAACAATTAGAAATGCCTGTATGGAAGTGGGAACTAATAACAATGGACTTTGTTACTAAGTTACCCAAGACCAGAAAAGGTAACGACGCAATCTGGGTGATTGTAGATCGATTAACCAAATCAGCCCATTTCCTACCTATGAGAGAAACCTTTAGCATGGAAAGATTAGCAAAGTTATACTAGACGAGGTAGTATCACTACATGGAGTTCCACTCTCTATTGTATCAGATAGAGATAGTCGTTTCACTTCACACTTCTAGACCAGTTTCCAACAAGCAATGGGGACGCGATTAAATTTAAGTACTGCCTATCATCCTCAAACTGGTGGGCAAAGTGAAAGGACAATTCAAACCCTAGAAGACATACTCAGGGCATGTGTAATAGATTTCAGAGGAAACTGGGATGACCACCTACCCTTAATCGAATTCTCCTATAACAATAGTTATCATGCAAGCATCGAGGCTGCCCTATTTGAAGCACTATATGGACGGAAGTGCCGAACTCCAGTCTGCTGGGCAGAAATAGGAGAAAGTCAATTATCAGGTCCCGAAATTGTACAGGAAACCACCGACAAGATAACTCATATCAAGGAAAGACTAAAAATGGCTCGAGATCGCCAGAAAAGTTATGCAGACAATCGACGTAAACCGTTAGAATTTCAAGTTGGAGACAAGGTACTCTTAAAGGTTTCTCCTTGGAAAGGAATAGTTCGATTCGGTAAGAAAGGAAAACTAAGTCCAAGATACATAGAACCATTCCCAATGATCCAGCAGATAGGATCAGTTACCTACCGCTTACAACTACCAGAAGAACTAGCCGGAATACATGATGTATTTCATGTATCTAATCTCAAGAAATGTTTAGCGGACGAATCGCTGGTAGTACCTTTTCAAGATGTAGAGGTAAATGAAAAATTAAAATTTGTTGAGAAACCACTTTGAATAGAAGACAGAAAGATTAAATTCCTCAAGCACAAAAGATTGGTGCTAGTCAAGGTAAAGTGGGATTCAAAAAGAGGACCCGAGTACACACGGGAACTGGAATCGGAAATGAAGCGGAAGTATCCTCACTTATTTCAATAAATCTCGATGACGAGATTTTAAATAAGGTGGGGAGGATGTAAGGATCTGCAAAAATGTCCCACTGTAACACCCCGAAAACGGGTTTGGTAGTCAAACCACGTGAGTACTAAAAGACGGATAAAATACCGTTAATGGTAAAACTAACCCGGCGAGTATTAGGACTTAAACAAATAATCCTAATATTAATTAAAAAGGAAAATAAATGCTTGAGGAAATAAAGTTACGAAAGGCCCGAGTTAACGGGACTTAAAAACATAACGGGTTATAACTTCCCGAACCCGCTAAAGTAACAAGGAATAATTAACCTAGTTAGTAGCATGTGATTAAGTGACTAATGGTGAGTTATAGCTTCATTTGATCAAAAGGAAATATGAGGGACTAATATTGTCAAGTGAGAAACTTGTTTTATTAAAACAAAAGTTAAACACCAAAACACACACTTAAAGTGTGTGTTCTGGTCGAGATATCCACAGGAGCCAAGAACATCTTGAGCTCAAAACCCTAACAAGCACAAATCAAGAAAATTGGAAGGGCAAATCAAACCCAAATCGAAATTCAAGCACATATTCGTGATCACCAAGTCAAGGGGATCTTAAGGTATGTCGAATTTCTAACATTCATGAAGTTGTAAAAAGTTGATAATCATCCTAATCGCGAATTAGGCATGGATTAGAGAAGATAGGGCTAGATTAGTGATGTATACTTGCTTAGGAACGAAACCCTAAGTGAAAATCATACATAACATGCTATGAATTGAAGGATTTGATGAATTAACACACTTAGATAAGTGGGTTTTAATGTTATGATGATTTTGATGATATAACTATGCTTAGAATCAACATGCATGATAACAAATAGAAGGTGTTCGATTTAACCATGAATTTGGGTACTTGTTCATACATGATTGAAATGGGTTTTGAATGTTATGATGAATTTTGGTAGCCATATTCATGTAACTAAGTGTATGAGATCATGTTATCTACTAATTGATAGATAGAACTTGATTTTATTAAATGTTTGGATGAATGCTAGTAATAGGATGAAATGGGGTTTTCGCTCATATATGAGAGACCCTTAGTTCTTGCGAAACGAATGAACAAACTAGCTTTGATAATCGCTTGAGCTAGTTGAAGTGTTGAAAAGACAATGGACTTAGTTAGACCTTTAGTTAAAACGGGGGCCTAAAAATAATGCCTACCAGGTAATTATTGGAATGCTTAAACTAGTTGTCGAACTTGAATGTGCATCTTATATGCTAAGGGGCGTTTGACTTTTAGTAGTCAAACCGACCATTAATAAGATCGAATGATAATTTTGATAGAAAAATACGTAAGGTGGAATAGTTATGATTAACAATGACTAAAGTAACCATCTTATGAAATATGATGATAGTTTGACGCCTAACAAGCTAGGTGGAAACTTGTGGAGGAAGCGGGTCAAACGGAGCGTGTACGGAAAGAAAAGCGTGGCATGGATGCAAGGTAAGTATATCTTACACTAGTCATATATTTTAGAATATTCTTTTGTCGTATTAATTACGTAAAAGACAAATACCTAATTGAGATATAGTGTTCCTGCGTGTAGTAGTACGGAACAAGATAATCAAATATGATAAGAAAACACAGTGATGGCTAAAAATGAGTTAAATCGGTAATTCGATCATATTATGACGAATGAAATATGTACTTTTAATGGTTATCATATAAGTTAAATCATAATAACCATTAAGGGCAAAATAGTAATTTGACAATTTAACGATGGTAATTGGTCATTTAGACCAAACGGGTCAAAAGGTGAAATTATCACCCTTTGACAATATCGACTAATGGGTTGTCAAGTTGTATGATTTTAGGAAATAAATAGCACATGGATGCTTACATTGCTATCACTTAGCAGCCACTAAGGAAAGGTATTGAAACAGGTCAATATATTGATCCGAGCCAGGTATGTATAATGATACAACTCATCATGAAGAATTTGGAGTTCTATAAGAGTTAGACAAGGTTAAAACATAGATATTTGGTTATCTTTTAGGTAAACCGAATAAATTTAGTTATGATTATAATGTTTTAGAAACATAATGGTTTCTAAACAAGACTATAGTTAAAAAGTCGGATTTTTGGGTCAAACATGTACTAAAAGTCCTTCGTCGTAAAAGAATGACTAAAAATTGACTAAAACGCCCTTGTAAGCGAAATTGAGCAAACGAACCATAAAGGTTGTTTTGAAATAAGTGATAGGATGAAATAAATATTTCGAATAAGTATGAAAAGCGAAAGATGTAAAATATTGGTCAAATGACTCTATAAAGAGTCTTTGCCGTAAAATAATAATTTGAATGGTAAAATTTGTAATATATAAATCACCACATTGAATCCACCACAAATATAGTTGTGGTGGGAGGTCATTTGATAAGAAATGTGGACATATGTATTTAGAAACGAATGAAAGGGTTTGGTGCTTAAAATATGCTTAAATACCCTTAACGGGTCAAAATAAGCATATGAGTGAAAATGGGATTAAGAAGGTATATGAACCTGTAATTGGAACCTAATATGTTAAACATCATTGAATTTAATAGGTTTATGAGAAATAAGGGTCAAACAAACTTGTTTGTTTGATATAAATCGAACGGGTCAAAACTTGGTAAAAAGTGTAATAAGCCGAAGACTTAAAATTCTGAAATTTTGTTAAACCGGATGTTGGATTTTGACTCCCTAATGTGGAGAATCAAATTACAATCACGTAGGAAGAAACGGTAGGTTAAACGGACAAGCGGATCAAAAGTTATGAAGGTTTCCGTTTTAGAAAACGGCAAAACTTGGAAAATCTTGCAGTGGCCACCGTAAGTTACGGTAGCTACCGTAACTTACGGTAGCCTTTAAGTCTTTACGCCAGACATCCCCTATTTTACGGTGGAAGATTTGACATTCAGGGGCTACCGTAAATTACGGTTTACGGTGGACCCTGCAATGTAATGTATTTTAATCAGTTTCGTTTCCCGGACTCGTTTAAACGCGTTTAAAACCCCGTATGACTAAAGTATTTCATGTTTATGAAATGCAGGTACATTAAGAATGCCGGAAGACGATCAAGCTCATCGAAGAACCGAACACGATATAGATTCATGCTTCCGCACTTGGTCACGTTGTAAATTTTTAAACGACGAATTCGTTCACGTTATGTTGAATGACTTATGATTGTAAAAGTTTTAAATAAACCCGTATTTTTTATAGTATGTGTAGTCTTAACTACACACCTAATTGTTGGTAATTACATATAAAACCGTTAAATAGCAACTAGGGTGTTACACCCACAACACTCTGTAAGTGAAAACCCGGACCTCTAAAACCCTAGTTCTCATGAAAAATCAAGAAATTCAAATTTTTTGGACTTCTCGCGAGCCGCGTAAGATTTAAGCTAAGCTTACGCGGGCCGCGACAGCACAACGGATGACTCGGATCAGCTTCATGCCACGTGTCTGACACGTGGCAGACCTACGGCGTGACACGGCAACCCTAGCGCTAGCTAGGGTGGCCCTTGCGGGCCGCGTAAGGTTTTATCAATGTTTACGTGGGCCGCGAGAGACTAAAAAATTTTGTATAAATGGGACGTGCATGGGGCTTTCAGCTGTGTTCGGAAAAATCTTCAAAACAACAACCTTTCTGTGTAAAAATGAGCGTTTTAGGGTCGATACGCTTCTACGATTACATGGTAATAACTCGATCACTGCTACGATACAATGTCCGATTTATTAAAACCGATCCGATGGATGTTTAAGTGCTGCCCGAATTCGGGCTATACTTTGTCATTCCTAGTGAGGGTTTTGATTTCATGAGTTTATCGTAAAAGTTGTATTAAGTTATTGACCTAGTTTTGTGTGCATTGTTATTAAACTAGGTTTCCAGGCTTAATCAGTAGGCTAAACTCTGCCCAACTAAACTTGCAATGTGAGTCATTCTCTTTTTATCAACAGTGTTTTACAATACCCAAATGTTTTCCAGTTATATGTTACAGGGATCAAGTCTTGGTTATCTTAAATTACTGGCAAGTGGGGTATTGTGCACATTACTTTTGTTTCTCACTTTTAACAGTGATAATCATCACGATTGGGTGAAAGGACCCAATGGTGGTATGACCATCATCACCAGAGTGTGGCACGGGGCCAGATAATTATAAGATAGTGGCCATTGTAATCGCTCTTATGCTGTAATCTATAACAAATGTGTCGTTTTATACAAATTGAGTGACTCACCAATATTTCCCCGCTGATAAAATCTTTTTAAACATGTTTCAGGTGATTTACTTTGAACAAGGAAAAGTGCAGTGTAGCACTACCAGCTTGGATAAAGTGGTCAGTAAATAAATAAACATGTTTTTGTAAACAGGGAATTTCCCGGTGAAATTCCTTTATTGTAAACCACGGGGTTTGTCCCAAAAAATGTAAAATAAAATAATTGGGCATTTTCAGTTTTTACGATCCTGTTAAACTTTCCGCTGCCAAATTAAACACCAATACCACGGGTTTTCTGTCCCGCGGCTTCTGAACCGGGTAAAACCGGGACGAGGGCCGTGACACCCAAAATCACGAAAGGCGACGAAAGAAGAAGACTTGGCACCCAAGTCCGTGACGTATTGATTGAAAAGATGGGTTTGCGATCACAAACAAGGCTAGTTTTCGTTTCGATTCCAGGCAGTAAACAAGATCATCAGTTACGAGAGTCAGGCAAGAGTTCAATTAAAAGGGACATGCAATTGATTCGTGCTACGGGTTTGTAAGACCCAAATTTAATAAACGAAAATTTTATAAAAGTTTTTGCATATATATATATATATATATATATATATATATATATATGTATTGGGTAAGGTTCATGCGAGAACCACCCTTATTGCGAGAACCGCGAGAACCAATGTGAACACAAAATAAAATCTAAAAAAAATCAAAAACCACTCAAACAATTTTTTTTTAAAAAAATCGCTATATTTAGTTAGCAAAAAAAAAAAAAAAAACTTTTTTTTTTCGAGTAACAGTTATCCATGCACATGTGCATATGTATCATTACTTCGATAAATTACGTAATACGTTATCAGTAATAGACAATTGCACTTTAATTTACAATACCATCAGTAATACACTACTTTTTACATTACCAATATTCAAAATGCACATGTGCATCATTATGTATAACCTTGATATAACGTGTTTTGGTACAAAAAGTTTGTGATTTTGAATGGAGAAGTAGGCCCATATACATGTTTTTTGGTTAGTTATATCTAGTGGTTGATGGTTTGGTTATAGTTGTCAATTTATGATGTAGTATGTTGATTGGATGGTATAAATGGTGTTGATATACATGTAATAAAGTGAAAATATTGGTAATTGTATTGTATTATGGATGGTAGGAGGTAATGGTATTGTATTATGGATGGTAGGAGGTAATGGTAGTGTATTTTGGATTGTATGATAGATGAAATGGAAAGTGTATTCAAAGTAGTGTACCAAAACACCTTATTTCATGTTGATACATATAGATGCACATGTGCATTTCTAATATTTGTAATGTAAAAAGTAGTGTATTACATATGCTAGTGTAAATGAAAGTGCAATTTTCTAATATTTGTAATGAATTACAGAATTTGTCAAAGAAATAACAAAAATGCACATGTGCATGTTTGTGTATTATGGATGGAATGATAGATGAAAGAGAAAGTAGTGTACCTACACACCTTATTTCATGTTGATACATATAGATGCACATGTGCATTTCTAATATTGTTAACGTAAAAAGTAGTGTATTACACGTGGTAGTGTAAATGAAAGTGCAATTGTCTAATATTTGTAATGAAATACGGAATTTGTCAAAGAAATGATACAAATGCACATGTGCATGGATAACTGTTACTCGATTTTTTTTTTTGAAATTTTTTTTATAAACAAAATATAGCGATTTTTCAAAAAAAAAAAAATAGTAAAAAAAAAAAAAAAAAAAAATTTTGGGTGTTTTTTAGATTTTTTAGGTAATACTGTTTGTGTTCACACTGGTTCTCGCGGTTCTCGTGGTTCTCGCAATAAAGGGTGGTTCCTAACGGATCCTTCTCCTATATATATTCGTAATGCAATTGTACGTTAATTAAAAACTCCATAAGTATTCGAAAGCATTACTACATGTTAACGATGTTTGGTTTTATAAACGACTAAACAAAACGCGGAAGCTTGATCTTATATTGTGTTCGGTTCATCACTATGCTTGATCATCATCCGTGACTTCATAACAACCACCTAGATTTCAAAAATCATCAGAACGTTAGTTATATGGAGTTTATAACGTATCTAAATAAGCCCGAATGCCAAAGCAAATAAAACAAACGAAATTGCCAAACAACCCGCCGTAAGTTACGACACTCTACCGTAGCTTACGGCATGTGTCTTCTGTTTTAAACAGCATACCTCTGTCGTAGCTTACGACATAGGGGAGCTACAAATTTCCAGCATTGCCCTTATTAAGTAAAAATTTCATAACTTGTCAAATTCTCATCCGTTTTGCTTCAAACTTGTTTTTAAATAATCGTAAAACATTTGCCTACGTAATTAACCCAAAATCCTTATCCTGGATTCATAACTTTTATGAATCACGCCACCGTCACCTGGTTCATGCGCATAATTATTTGACCCGTTTCACCTACTTAAACATTTGGCCTATATTGCTCACATCTTTTGGTAAGGATTAAATCCTTACGACTTTACCCGTTGTTCGGGCTTACTAGACTTGCGTTTTACGCTCCCAACCTAGAAATGTTTTTGGATTTTTTTTTTTGCACGAAGAAAGTTGTACTTGTACCTGCAATGTTAGTTACCTTGATGAGATTAAAATCAAAACAAAACAACAATAGATTACGTTCAATGAAAACTGTTATAAATATATTATATTATGTGGTTATCAACTCCTTAAATAGATTAGCTTGTTCTCCAAGACTTCATCTCCTATATATATTTATTGTATTCCTTTGTAATACACACCTCAATCAATAATATCAATCGCATTCTCTCTATTATTCTCTCATGTTCTTTTGCTATTAGGCTAGTTTCACAACACGTTATCAGCACGACAGTGCTCTCACCTAAACCCTAGTTTTTGTAGTCGTCACGTATAACACCCATACTAAAATCACCTTTGCCCTCATTAATCGCCGGCTACCAAGATACAACTTCCAACCTAAAAGAACCTGGAATAATGCCTGATCCAGGAATGGCTGCTAACTTCGTTGGATATATAAGGTACCACATATTCGAAAGGTAATCATATAAAAGGTTTTATATTCTTTTGATTTGCAATATTGAAGATGATTGCGTGAGTTATGGGTTACATCCCCCATCAATATTTTATATTAAATTCTTTATAGATTTAATTCATTTTATAGATTTAATTCATTTAAATTATCACTTGATATTTAGTTTAGGATTATATATTTAATTTAATTTAATTTAAATTTATATTGGGTTACAGTAGTGATGGTTGAAAATTAACCCCTTTTTTCATAAAGTATATTAATAAGGTATGTAATAACGTATTTAAAGTTTTAAATAAATTCATGAGTTTTATGGGTTGAGATTATTATGAAATTATGGATTGTATATACCACAACTTGCTCGGTCAGTTTATTTATTTGCCTATTCAATTATTTGTATCTGCTGTTGTCAAAAAAAAAAAAAAAAATCACCAATATGATTAAACAAATTCCTTGATTATTCACCATGTTGTTTACATATGATAAGTAGTAGAGTTTGATCTATATCAACTATGTGTGATATGCAAATGGTTAAATATTTCAGTGGATTGTTTTTTTTTATCATAATAATTGTTTCTTAATTATGTGGAAGTATTTTTCACATATTGTTTCCTAAAGTCAGTGTTATCTCTAATCCTTGGCAATAAAAAAATTGTAAAAAGGATATTGAATTCATTCTATTTTATTGCCAAAGAAAAGTGTAAGAGATTTTGATTATCCAGAAACCCATACAAGATAACTAGATTTTTGAGAGTATTAATCTTTTGTTTATGTTAGCAAGATGCATAAGCAATAAATTGTGGGTTTTCTGGTGATTTGATGGATAAGCAGGGTGTTAACTTATAAGTTTATACAAAGGATTTTCATGTTATGTGTTTTATTGGTGTTTTTTTTTCATGCTGTGTACTTTATTGGTATTTTAATTATATGAATGTAACTAATAAATAAATTTGGTGTTTAAAGAAATTATTAATATTAGGAATATATGTTTTCGTTCTAAAAAAATTAGGACTGAAATTTGATTAGTATTCTAATCTAATTTTTTTGGGATGGTTTGATACCTTATTTAGTAAAATCGTTTTCTAGAAACCAATGGAGTATTTTAATTTCAGTTTTCAAGGATATAGTACGTATGGGTATGTTTCAAGGCTATGAGATTGTTTATTTGTTTTTATTTTTAATTTCATCTTTCTTGATATATTTACCACATGAATCTAATTATGAATATTGTTGTGATAAAAGAAAACGAATCTTAGAGAAATATTGTTTTCTTATAACTTGTTCTATATGATCTCATGTAATAAGATTAGGTATTGTATAACTTGACTTTGTAATATGCATTATATGTTATCATTTATTTATTTAGAAAAGAGAATAAAATTTGTATTTTATTATCACTCTCATGAAAGATCATAAATATGTTTTAATATGACACCTAAAGCGTCATACTCACAGAATTTCATTATTAAGTTATACAAGGTCGTAAGATGTCAGGTGGTACTATTATAAGACTCAGACATATAATTACTTCTCAATCGATGGTATGTGAAGAGTAGTTTATTTATAAGGGAAATCGGATAAGACAACTTTTGTCTGTCAAATGCTATTGAAGTAGCAATATTATTAAAACGGTATGAAGGCTTGACATAACTTTATATCTGTATGTCCGAGAAATTAATGAAAAACCATGAATGGCTTGATATGATTATGGATAAGAAAATAATAAAACATCATGTAACTTGTTTGGTTGTACTTTGGCCCATGAAAGGAATATATATTGACCATTGTGATCGTTCACATAATTGAGAAAATTATAATGATGGTCATATTAAAATGAGACTGACCATCAGAAATGCAACAATGATTATGTAAATAATGAGATTGAACACCACAAGTGGCAAAGTGATTATATCATGATTGTTTGAACTTTATAGTTATGATATATTTTCTCTTATTTTACATTTGTATTACATACGAGCAAGTATTACATACACGATCATAAACAGAAGTTTATAGATCATAATTATTTAATTTATTGGCATGACCGGTTAGACCACACCGTGTCAATGATGATGTGAAGCGTATTGAAGAACTAGAAGATTCTTCAAGTTGGTAATAAACATGCAATATTTGCTCTCAAGGGAAGTTAAATATATACCAATAAAAGTAGGGTATGAATCCCTAAATATTCTGGAAATGATTAGAGGATATAATATCCATCCTGATATCATTTAGTGTTTTAAATCGATGCATCGTCTAAATGGTTATCATGTTCGCAATTTAAAGTTTGCGTGATTTATGGCTTAGGTAATAATATAGCAAGCATATTATTCCAGATTGGCTTGTTTATTGTGGTAATAACTGTAAATTTAATTGCCAATTATTAATGATCATTGGAATAAGTGTTGAACTTCATATAGTTTATGTTCATACACAAATTGATTTTTGTTGAGACGATCACTGGCGCCTACAATTAATTGCAAAGCTAATGATCATGAGAGCAAAAGTTTATGTTTGTATTTGGATACATGTGAGTTTACATATAATAACACAAGTTCACATCAAGCCAATAAGTTATAATACTTCATCCCATTATAGTTGGTTTCGGTCAGGAACCAAATATGTCCCTTTTAGATTTTTGGTTGTGCGCTATATGAAACTGATCCACCACTACGCACAAAGATGGGACCTTAAAAGATGGTTGGGAATATATGATAACGAATAAAGTCTTTCACGAGATTTTATTTACGACTCAGTTAATTGATATCCATCTCAATGGATTAACATTCCCAATATTAGGGGGGGGGATAAAAAGCAGTTGGAAAAGAAATGAGTTGGTATGAATTATCATTGATCCTCAAAACTAAATGTGTGAATCAGAAGTTCAAAGAATAACTCATTCACAAAGATTAGCGAATCTATTACCAGACACATTCACTGACCTTTAAAAGGTGACTATGTCACATATACCAACTGCTAATGCTCCAATTAAGATAAGCGTCCCAGAAGGACAACCATATGTTTGTAATGAGTCTATTGCACGTTTGAAGCGTGGTAGACCAGTCGATTCCAATAATAAAATTCCTCGAAAGTTGGAGCAACTAATTAAGATGGTCAAGTCGAGGTTATATTAAAAAGGTCTCCTAAAGAGACATTAGACATGAAGGTTCAAGAAGGACCTCAGGTACCTGAAAGTAAAGAGATCTCATTAAATTGTATTATGTCTGAAAGTACATGGAATCGAAATAAAATCGACGTCGTTATACTTTTGTATATAATATAGCGCTTGAAATGATGAAGTGACGAGGATCAAGATTTAAGATCTGCCTATGAATGAAAACATATAAATGATTGGCCAAAATGGAAAGACACAAATAAGGCAGAATTGAATTCTCTAATGACATGGAAAGTTTCTGGACCAACAGTCCATACAACTAAAGTTGTAAAATATGTTTAATATAAATGGGTCTTTTATGTGAATCATGTGAAAATTAAATAAAGTGATATTAGGCAAAATTGGTGGCACAAGTATTTTCACAAAGACCTATGACTGATTATGAGGAGATGTATTCTCCAGTGGTGGATGTATTGGTTTTCCAATATTTAATTAGTCTGGTAATATAAAGAGAGAATTGATATGCGTCTTATAAAAGTTATGAATCACTGGATACTAAAAGTTTACATGAAAGTCCCTCAAGGATTTAATTTATTAAAATCATGTAAAATAAGTTCTCGAGAACGATATGATTGTCGTATACAGATTCATATACGAATACGTTGAATATAATTGGAACTCCTGCTGAGTATCCTAAAGCATTTAAGTGCTTATAAGGTTAGTTGAAACATCTTATGGATGTAATTCTTGTGCACCAACAAACATACATAGAAAACCTGTACTTGGTGATTAGGGTATCTTAATGTACAGTGCATAAGCATGGTACAATATGTATTATACAAATAAAGCAAGTGTTCAAGACATCCTTGCATATGATATAGAAATCAATGAGGAGGTTTATGTAACAGAACTCCTAAAGAGTGTATGCACATACATTGTTTTTCAAAGTGGAAAGAAGTAAGTGAATGATTGTAAATGCCTGAAGCATTGATTTCAAAACCTGATGAATGTATCTTTATAAACTTAAAAAGATAGTATGGATAAAATAGTTGGGTTGAGTGTTGTACAACTCATGAGATATTCTGATAAAAGGGCAATATGAGTTTGATAATATCATCCATCTTTATCAAAAGTCCTCTCTTAAAAGTTCACTATAATCGCAGTTTACAGTGATGATGTCTAGGCACCATCGAGAGAAACTGTCGAGCTTCTAGAGGGGAAATTTTGAATGACCCTGGCTCAGTCTAGTTACTACTCAACCTAAAGTTCGAGTATATTTGTGATCATATTTTTATCCATTGATCAAACTACATCCAGGAGATGCTAGGACATTATAGTATGGATAAAACTGAACCTTAAAGTATGCTAAAGGTTGTTCAGACACTTTTTATAAGAAATGACTATTATCATTTCCTACCAAAGTAATGATTCTCATTCCAAAAGTACCATGGCTAAAGTGAAATTGTGCATTGATATTTCTTCCTAGCTATGCATGATTATATATATCTTTTATTTGAATTTATAAACATGATATAGCACATGTCCAGTGAGGAGACATTCGAATGGTAAAGAAGATATGTCGATACTCTAAAGGTAAGAATGATATGTGCCTAGATTTTACTAACCCATGAAAACTAGTTTTGTTAGTCTTGTAGATGTAAAGAATGTACCACAACATAGTTGTGGATCTTATGGTATTTGTTCGTAAGAGGAAGCACTAGAAGTCTCACAAGAAGATTTTACAACATTATTCAACATAAATGATTGCACTTCAAGGCATCAAGCGACAAGTCATTCTACAAAAGTTTTGAGCAACTTTCAAGGAAGATGGACACATGTCACTTAAAGGATGCATATTATAATGAGGGGGAGATTTATTCAAGTTGCACTCTTTTTCCCTCACTAAGTTTTGTCCCATTTGGGTTTTCTTAGTAAGGTTTTTAATGAGGCAACATATTTGATCCAGAAGTATCAGGAGAAGAAAATACGCGCTGCACTCTTTTTCCCTTTGCTGAGGTTTTGTCCCACTGGGTTTTCCAAAGCAAGGTTTTTAACGAGGCAGCATCTCAAAGCATACAAAGTTGATAACCAAGGGGGAGTGTTATAAATATATTATATTATGTGGTTATCAACTCCTTAAATAGATTAGCTTGTTCTCCAAGACTTCATCTCCTATATATATTTATTGTATTCCTTTGTAATACACACCTCAATCAATAATATCAATTGCATTCTCTCATGTTCTTTTGCTATTAGGCTAGTTTCACAACAAAAACATTATAATACGTACAAATAATCAATTAGAGTTGCATTTTATATTTTTATCAAGACGGGTCATAAATGGATGTAGGACTTTCTAAAGATAAAAAAAGAGAGCTTCTCTTCTTTTGTCCTGTTCCTTTCATATTTTCACTGTTTATCTTTGAAGTAAAAGATTAAATGTTAATAACAAAATTTGGATATTGAAATTAGTATGAATATACAATAATAATTGGTGAGTTGTGTACTAACAAAACCATCTAAAACCGACTATTTCTTTTCAAGATAAGTGACTTAGAATTGACTAAAGCTATCTCATATTCATCCCGAATATCATCTAGCTCTCATAACACCATCCTGTAGATCAAGTCTAATTACAATAAAATCTTGACTTAAAAGTGACTTAAATCTTGATTTAAAACTTACATATGATTTAATTTTTCCACAACCATTATTACCATTTGGCCAATTTGAAGCATATGGGATTCCAATACGGGGATTGAAACTAAGAGCATCCACAACAATAAATCTGGTCTAAAATGCAGACTACCTAGTTAGTGTACAGGGGCGCAGCTTAGAAGGGCTCCGAGGGGGCGCCCGACCCCTCGAACTTTTCGATGCGTAGTGTTATGAATAGTACTTTCCTATAGAAAATTTTTAGGTATATACGTAGTTAGTGTAAAATGCAGACTACCTAGTTAGTGTACAGAGGCGCAGCTTAGAAGGGCTCCGAGGGGGCGCCCGACCCCTCGAACTTTTCGATGCGTAGTGTTATGAATAGTACTTTCCTATAGAAAATTTTTAGGTATATACGTTTCCACCCCCCCGGTTTCTGAAAAATGGGGGGGGGGGGCGAAGCTTCGCCACTGTTAGTGTACCACATCATTTCAAACCATCACAATTCCAAACCACCATCATTCCAAACCCCCATTTTCCTCACAATTGTAAACTAACCCAAACATCCGCATCGCACCCCACTTTTAATACTAAAAAAAGGTTTATAAATAAGACTGAGAGAATTTGTGTTCTATTTTATTGATTAAAACCAAGATATAACAAATTAACTTGTAACCTTAGAAGATTAATACATAAATGATTAGCTTACTCCAAACAGTTAATATAATTCTATAAAATCATAAATCCCAAAGTATCTTAATTCAAAATTTTAATTATTATTCTATAAAACCGTAGATTCCCAAATCAAAATTTTAATTATTATTCTATAAAACCGTAAATTCCCAAATGTTAAATATTAAAATATAATTCTTTTATATATTTCTCTGTATATATTAATTATGGATAAGATCAAATAAAAAATTGATTTTGTCTAAGTAGGATAAGAAGAAATCTTGATCTTTTATTTTTCAAATTAACTGTTAGATGAAAGTGTATGAAAAATGATGGATGTAAGGGTATTTTTATAATAGCCTATTGGATAACTTTCTCTCTTAACATGCAAGTCACATGCCTATTCTCTCCTTATTTTTTAAACAGTTTGCACCATAAAATCGAACATTTTTTTATATTTAATTTGAACACCATATTCCTATAAATATGAAACAAAAAAAAAAACCCAAAAAAATTGTTTTAGATTTCCATTTGCATAACACTTTTGTGCTGGATTTTTTGAACTAGATTTTTGTGTTAAATTGTAGATTTTTTGTTGAATTTTTTTACTAGATTTTTTTGTGCTTGATTTTTTGTGCTACATTTTTTTGTACTAGATCTTTTGTGCTAATTTTTTTATAAAATAGTTTTTGTATTGTATTTAACTTGTGAAAACAAAAAGGTGAGAGTTTGTGTTATAGGACCAAAATACCCTTCCATCGGTAGATTTTTTAGTAATGTTAATACATACAACCAACTATATGATTTTTTTTTGTACATGTAGCAAGGTGCGATCGAAATCTTAGAAAAAAACTCAAATCTAAACACAAGATTAATTCTTTTAATTAATACTTATCTTGTAATTCAAAATCTTATATGATCATCATTCTTTTAATTAATACTTATCTTATAATTCAAAATCTTCTATGATCGTATAATAAATACTTATCTCGATTTTGAAGGAATACGTAAACTACAAGTTAGTTAGTTTTGTATATAAACTTCCCCATCCCGTCTCTTGTGTTTCAAATTTCTCCAACATATCATCACAACACACCATTTGTTCTAAGAAATATCACTTCACCAAGCTTTGAATCATGGATTACAGAACCCTAGACCTCACACTCGTCTCCGCAACGGGTTTAACGAAGGCAGGCAAACTGAATGTCTATGCGGTTGCATCCATCTTCGACTCCCGCAAAGTGATCAGCAAGGTTCAAAAGTTCAAAACCCCGATTCACAAAGACGGTGGTTCGGACCCCACATGGAATTTCCCCATGAAGTTCACCCTTAATGAAGCCGCGAGCCGCATGAAGCTCGTCGTAAAGATCAAGGGCGCGAGAATGTTAGTTGACAAGAATTTGGGAGAAGTTCGTGTGCCGATCAAAGAGCTTCTTGAAGGCGTAGATCCTGAAGGGAAGACGACGCAGAATGTGAGTTATCAAATGATAGGACGGGATGGTGAAGTGAAAGGTGTTGTAAGTTTTTCCTATAAATTTGGGGGGAAAACTTCCGGTTATCCGAGTGGTAAGGGTGTTAGATCCTCGTCGGCTTATGATCAACCGTTGGCAGCAGGTGGACATTCTAGCTCTAGTAATGGGTTTGGAACCGGTTTTGTTGGTGGATTGTTGATCAGTGATGTTGCTAACAACGCTGGTTGCGGTGGTGTGAGACGTGTCAAGTCTTTTCCTACGTTCTCCAAGCGTGTCTTCAGAAGTCGCGTCCTTGCGCCTTTAGTTCGTTAATTTCCATTTTCTATGTTTAGCATGTTACAATTTCCGGTTTATACTCTAAATGTTTATTTTGCAATGTGCATTAGATAGGGTTTGAATGTGCCTTTGCTGTTTGAAATTGTTTTGATCAATCATAGGTTGTTTGATGGTTCGCAAAATAGATTAACTAACACTTACATGGCTAAAATGACTTAGTGAAATCAGAATGTGTTTGTTTTTGCTACATGCACTATTGGGGTAGGCAATGTGAGAGGTGTTGTCCAGATAACGATTGTGAACAATGGTGAGAGTTAATGATGACCATTGGGATGTGTTTCTCTATGGGGTCTTGTTAAGACAAACGCTACTTTACTGATTACCAATTTCAAAATGCAATAAAAATCAAGTTGATTTGTAGATAGAAGCAATAAAAAATCAAGTTGATTTGTAGATAGAAGCAATAAAAAATCAAGTTGGAACAATCAGTTTGATTTGAAGATTCAAGCATAACTTAAATCATAAACCCCTCATCAATAATAGATAACTAGTAGGGCGCCCGCGCGATAACCACTGGGTCTCGGCTCAGTGGCCACCGACACCCGTGTTAAACCAGCCCGAGGGCCCTTGAGGTCGCGGGTTCGAAACCTGGTAACCCCAGGCTCTTCGTTCCCCTCGAGTTGGTAGGGTATTCACCGCCAGGCAGTGTTGTCGGGTCGCTAGCTTGGGAAGTGGGATCACTTCCGCGGTCAGGGGTACCGTGCATTTACCCTTTTTTAGGGTGCCCGCGCGATGCGGCGGGGGCGCACTTTGCATTGCGGCACTCGTTTCATGTAGTTTTCTTATTCGTATAATATTTATGATAACATTATTGTGGTGGATATATGTCATGAGTGTTACACATATGTAAAGTTTTGTTTTTTTATAAAAAGTAATAATCAAAAGACAAAAAATATTGTTTTTTTTTTACAAAAATTAATAATTAAAAGACAAAAAATAAAAGATAAATTGTTATAATTGTAAAGTATGTTTATTTTATTGGTTAAATTATAAAGTATAATTTTACTCTTTAAAGTTCATAACTTTTTTTTAAATATCCACATAGTACTCTTCCAATAAGCTTTAAGTTTAAAGTTTTCATTTTTATAAAAATAAAAAATAGTATTTGACTCGTAAATACGTTTTAGACCTTTAACTTAAATTGCTAAATTTCATTTTTTTTATAGATATAAAAAATTTATATTTTTATCAAAGTTCAAGAACTATTTTTATAAAAAAATAGGATGTTAAGAGTTTATATCTTTATTAACTTTACATCATACTAAGTTCAGATTTTTAGTTCCTAACTAATCTTATCTATATGAGTCTACTTGTAACTTATAATCACTAAACATATGCAACACAATCTACTATGTATCTAGTTAAGTTGGTAAAGAATTCATTTAAAACTGACTAATATTATTTATAACAATATAGTTGAACTTATAATTCCTAAAAAAATGCAACACAATTTAGTATTTATCTAGTAATGATTTTAAATTTCTGGAGTATTTTATTTATATTACTTGTTACAAAATATGTTTATAAAATAATTATTTTTTTATAAAAACAAAATGTTTTGTTTATAAATAAAATAAAAAAACTGTTTTACACATGTAAAGTTTCGTTTTTTAATAAAAATAATAATCAAATGACAAAAAATAAAGGATAAGTTGTTCTAGTTGTAAAGTAAGTTTATTTTGTTGGTTAAATGATAAAGTTTATAATTTTATTCTTTAAAGTTCACTAAGCTAAAACATGAGACGGTTAGATGCTAATGATCCGCTAATAAATCTCCAATGATAACTTTTATAGTATTGTTAACAATTTTTTTTAATAATAATAATTATAACTTTACCTCAGATAACTTTTATATTTATATACACTCTAATTTGCAACATTTGGGTGCAATACGAGTTGTACTTAATGCAGTCATGGTTGTACGGTAGTTTTGAGAAATCTGGGTTGTACCACGGTTTTGGAATGCAAGTTGTACCACTTGCTTAAACTGCTTGTCACCTCCTCTGTTTCTTTACTTTACTTTACTTTACAAAAACCATGCTACAGACCTCATCTCTCACACAACTCTCTTTTTTTTTTGTCGGTGTTTCATGGCGTGATGTTGCCGATGTCGGGAGTGGTTAACGATAGGATTAGGCTTTCGCCACATGAGGCGGTGAGGATGGTGTATTGTGGTGTGGTAGTGGTTTGAAATGCCATTTAAAATTCAGGCGATGTTGGTGGCGAATTGCTAGGGTTCCAAAGAAAGCGGTGATGAGGAAACAGGCAGGGTCAATTTTGGTGTCGACCACCATTCGTGGCGTCAGCGATGGCGGATGTCGGTGGGCGAGGAACGACAGAAATGATCGGCAACTGTGGTGGTTTTCATTAAAAACATCTGGAGAAAGAAAGGAAAAAAGAAACTGAGGGGCATATCGGAGAAATCGAGCTTTTTGTAGGTCCGTTTTTCTCGGAGGATCAATACGGAGACCTATCCTTGTTTATCACAAACATGGTCACGAGTGTGGAATCCACGTGAGGGTGCAAACCAAACAAAGTAGAGCGAGTAAATAACACACACGTAATCAAAGATTCACTTGGATTAAATCGATGAGAACAACATCAAACATATACACACAATGCTTGAAGATAAACTCTCAGAGGTTTCACTATGCTCTCATGACTAAACTGTTAAACATACCAAGCAATATATACTGTCCACTGGCAAACTCCTATGTGATGAAGGATGTGCATGACGAAGATTGATTCTTCACCATACACATAACACGCCGAACCATGAGAGTTCGCCAAGAATAAACATGACGAAGATTGGATCTTCGTCAATCATTGATCAAGATAGAATATATCACTAAGTCAAAACAGAAGACATAAGACAAGTCAAACTATATGTAAACACTATGCACACTAGCATATGTTTAACATACATTACAAGTACAGAGACAAAACGTCATACCAAGTAAGATAGGAGGATATCCAACTAGGTAGACTTGACGAAACTTACAGACTCGATAACAAAAGACCGTATAACATATAACGTAAACAAGACAAAGTAACAGACACATAAATGCACCAACAAACTCCCCCTTGTCTGATGCTTGGTCTTCGCTCTTTGAGTCTTCAATCTTTAGTGCTTTGCAGACCAGGTGCTTCCAGCATGAATTCCACGGTAAAAACAGAAACAGGCGACGCGTTGAAATAGTAACGCTTGATGTGCGTCCTTGTCTTCATAAAAGATATCATGTCGGAATAACTTGTTGATGTAGGCCGCATACATATTCACTATCCACATCGGTTCTAGCATGCGGAAATTCTCTTGATCGTCTTTGAACACAATAACTGCCTCGTGCGTATCGGAGTTATAACACCATAACGCCATGTTTCCCAAGAAGTTCTGCTTCATCGGCATCAGTGGGATCTTTTCCATAACCTTCGCCGGCTGATAAACGAGCTTGTATCTTGCCGTGTTGGTCGACGGATCCAAAGTATACTTTATCTGCTGATAAATTGGAAATTGAGGCTTGTACAACTTGTCTTTCCAGCTTGTCCTCCTGTTCATCTTTATCTTGTGAGCAAACAATGTTGCTCCTTCGAAGTTTGAGCGATTAATCAGCTCTAGCTTGGTTAAGGTTGCAACATCATAAAATGGTAAGGACAAAATGCTCAGCAACGATCTGAAATACTGAATGCCGTGTTCATGTTTGATGGCCATACAATGGATTTCTTTGACAAACATCCAGCAAAGTATCTTCCCGTGCAAATTTTCTTTCTCGTATTTCAAGTAATCGACTTGAGCTTCAGCTGGTGTAGGCTTTGTAACCTTGGACAAGAACTGTTTTCTCCATTCTGTGAACGCATCGGGTGGATTATCTGCAACATCACGATTTTTCAAATGTTCGTCGATGCCGTCCATATTTTCTTTCAACCGATCTTCATTGAAAGGAATGAACTCTGTTCCGTCTTCTCGCACATAAGTCGACTTCCTCGTTTCACCTTCAAATACTATTTCATCAAGATTTTCTACGTCTGCAGTTTCAGGTTCACTTGGAATATTTTCAATAGCAGCATCATCAATTGCTTTCATTTCATTCAATGCTAGCAACTGCTCATTCGAGAGTTCAGCAACACACTCTCCTTCTTCCAGAACTTCTCCAGTTACAGGATGTACAACCTGTAAAGCAAGATCAGTAGAGCTAAGAACAGAGGATGTACCAGCCAATGAGCTTTCAACGTAAGAACTGCTCTCTAGCTGTTGTATTTCTTCTATAGTTCCACCGGAGGTTCCTTGTGTAGATTCAATCTATGGAGGCTCGAAAGCAACAATATGAGTAGATGCAGTAGCTGGTGGATGTTCAGATGTAGCAGAAGGGTCTGGGTTACCCGGATCTTCAGAATCATGATCACGTTTCTTCAAGGCTTCCTGTTGTTTGCATCGATCAGCCCACAAAATGTTAACACGCTTTCTAACATTCTCGAAACCATCATTGATTCTCTTGACCCCATCTGTTATCATGGTATTGCGAGAGTTGTACCACTCTTTCATATCATCATGCTTTGCTTTAAGAGTTCCGGCCAACCTTTGAACCTCAATGCCTCTTTCAAACGGTTCATATCAATACCACGAACGTTATCTGCAGCTCGCATTTGCTGTAATTGACGTTCCCTTTCTTCATCAGCAGTCTTTAAACGTGCATTCTCAGCTTTAAGTTGTTCAATCTCAGCTTGTTGACGTGTAATCTCAGCTTGTTGACGCTAAACAGTGGACTTTAGCGTATTCATCTCCAAATGTTGCTTTATCACGTCGCTTCTTGTAACATTTATGATCGCCGATTGCCTATCAATCTGACCTACAGCAGCTTGCAATTGAGAAAACAAGAAATCTACCTTTTCATCTTGCTGCATTTCAGAAAATTTCCTTTGTCTGCGTTCTGAGCCGTGCTGAGAAGTAGTTGCTCGAATAGTGGATGCTATTGTGCGAGCAGGTTCTTGTGGTGTAACCGTTGGAGTTTCAGCAGCTGAAGTAACCACATGAGGTGGTTCAGTTGATCTGGGAGGAGACGATATAATAGCAGCAGCTTCATCGGCCGTTAGTCCAAAGTTCGGATTCATATCTGCTTCATGAACAGGCTCTTGTTGTGAAACGGGTTGCTGCACGGATGAAGTACCGATATACTTCCTGCTCTTTCTCTTCCTACGAATAACCGTTTGTTTCTTCTTTAAACGTTCAGCTTCAGTGTCATAAGGTACATAATCGACATCCTCCTCCTGTCTAATCCTTCTCACTTGCCTTACACCACGATCGTCGAGATAGAACTCATATCCTGGCTCTGGCTAATTATCATCAGATTCAGATTCCTCTGCATCATCTCCAGCTGAACTAGCACCAGTTGTACCAGCAGCAGATGCTCCAGTATCATCAGGTGCACTAGCTGCTGTAGCACCGACATTTCCACCATCACCTCCATCACCACCTTCATCATCATCATCACCATCGCTTTCAAAAGAATCCAACTTCTTGCGTCCAAACTTATCTTCCATCATCTTTTTCAACTTTGGCTCCTCGTCGTCCGATTGGCTGTCGTCGTGATGCCATTTATCATTTGCAGGAGCGACGTATTCCGTGTTTGCTAAGGCTCCAAACATCTTCCTTGGCAGATCAGATTCTACGTATCTCTTAGCAGAAAAACCCTTGAAAATCCCTAAAGACTGTTCGAACATAGCATCAATCTTGAGAATATCATTATCTGCCTTTGGAAGCCCTTGTCACAGCCCCCGACCCCACCCTGAGAGTGGGAGCCGTGAACCCGTCAGATGGTATCGGTGTTTATTAATTACGCAACCGAAAAATTTTCATCAGGATCGTAGTTAGGAAATAATTTCAGAGTTTATAAAATACCAACTTTTAATATTAAATAAATGGGCTCAAACCCATATTCAATTCAATTGTTTTTATAGGGATAAACCCAAATAAATAAAACATAAATTTCTTCTTTTATTCAGGTATTTATAGCCACTTTATTTAAGCCTTCAGTGCTCCATAGCTGGCTTCTATTATCTTTGAAACAAGTTACCTGAAACACGTTTTGAAAACATTTTATCAGTAATAAATACTGGCGAGTTCATTCCATTTTTATAAAAATATATTGTTATACTTTATAGCATTAAGAGTGTTTATTTTTGTTTATATTTACCCAAAACTAAATCAGTATTTGTCACATGGTGGCAGTTCCGATGTGACAGTGGTCATATCACCCATTGGCTCACTTTCGTCCAATAGTGAATTTATCAAGTAATAGATATATAGTATATCTTACTATTATATTGGTCACTAGGCGATTCCTATGACGGTGGTCAAATCACTGTTGATCATTCTCTCAACTAGTGACTCGGGTCATATTACTGTTGTGGTCATATCACTGTTGATCATTCTTTCAACTAGTGACTCGGGTCATATTACTGTTGATCATTCTCTCAACTAGTAATTGTGGTCATATCACTGTTGATCATTCTTTCAACTAGTGACTCTGGTCATAACATTGTTGATCATTCTCTCAACTAGTGACTCTGGACTTAGTAGTGTCCTGTGATATTACTTTGTCAAATATTTTTTTATGGCACAAATCCAATTAGCACAGAAAATGAAATATATCATTTTTTGTCAAATTAATAGTTATAACTTTATCAAATATAATTTATTAATTAAATAATTGTATTATTATTATTTAATATATTAATTGGGCTAAGATTTAAAATATAATCCCCGATGTATATATTAGTATATTAAAAGTTAAATATATAATTAACATATATCGTTTAAGATATACATTAACTAGGTTAGTTCCCCGTGTGTTACACGGGGTTGAATAAATAAATTTTATATACTAAGTAATAAAACAATATATATCTTTAAAAACCTCATTTATTGTACGGGTTGAATAAATGTAATTTTATATACCAAATAAAAAAGTTATATCTTTAAAACCACGTATATTACATGAGTTGAATAAATGTAATATTGTTTACCAAATAATAAAATAATACATCTTTAAAAAACCTCATTTATTACACGGGTTGAATAAATGTAATTTTATATACCAAATAATAATAAAAAAAATTACATCTTTAAAAATATGCGCATTACACGTTTTGAATAAATGTAATTTTTTGTACTAAATAATAAAAAATGTAAAGATGGAGAAGTTTATATACCAAATTGACATAAATGAGTTAATACAAAAATGATGTATGTTACTATTATAAAATTCATCTAAGAAACATGTAATCGTTGAAAATGATGCAAAAATAAATATATTATATTATATAATACTTATTATTGTATTTACGTATTACATTATATTAAATGAGAAATAAAAAGTTACAATTATAATTCGCACTTTTTCGAAAATAATTTGAATCCAAAAAATATTTACATAGTTATTAGATTTTTAGCTTGATTTTAGGGACGTATTGCAACATTTTGTTATATATATATATATATAGGGGAAGGTTCATTTGAGAAGAAATTTAATGTGAGAAGAAAAAGAAGAAATGACATATTAGTAAAATACTATTTCATTTATAACTCATATCATTAATTTTTCTCTCTTTAATTAATTAGTCAACTAATCATTAATTATCATACATGTAATCTACAAAACCTACACATATCAAAATTTTCCTACATATACCCTACACATTATAGAATTTTATCCTACATAGTCAAAATTTATCCTACACACCTCGAAATATATCCTACACAACTCGTAATTTATCCTACACAACTAGTAATTTATTCTACACTTTAAATTAAGTTGTTTTCTTAATTTGGAAAAAAAATATATATTTTGAAAAGAAGTTACAAATTTAATTTAGTTAGTTATTAAAGGGTAAGAATACAAATTAATGATTTATGTAAGTTTACCAATATACCCTTATATTAAATTAAATGCAAATATTAAATGAAGTAAAATGAAGTATTCTTATTGGTTGAAACTTCTTCTTTTTTCTTCTTACAAAAAAATTCTTCTCATTTGAACCTTTCACTATATATATATATATGTGTGTGTGTATATATATATAAAGTTAGATAGTAATAAATTATGAAAATAATATGTTGAGTAAACTATATGGATGATCCCTGTGATTTATCAAAATTTTGAATTTAATCTCTAATTTTTAAAAAATAAACGAACACTATAGGTGGTTACTAATAACAATCAAGTTATATATTTAGTTATAATAATATGACAAACAAATTAAGGACCTAAGTACGAACAATCAAGTTATATATTTAATTTAATAATAATAATATGACAAACAAATATTGAACCTAACTATGTATAAATTTCTTAAAATAAACTAATAGACAATAATTAAAATCCCCATAATAAATAAATAAAATATTTAGTGTGTTCCTTTTTCATCAAACGAATTTTAAAATTTATGGTTAGATATTTTATTAAAAAATATGTTTCGTTAATAAATAATTATGAATTTTTTTTTCTAGAAGAGATTAAATTAAAATTAAACTAAATAATAATTATCTATAAGAGATTAAACTAAATGATATTTAATAGGAGGATTATCTATAATTAATTGAAAGAAATTAAACTAAATAATAATTATCCATAAGATACATGGCTTAATATGATGACAAGTGTCCAAAAAATGGTTTCTTTTATTATATAGTATAGATATGTTTTAATATAGATATATAGTATCAACAATGGTTAAACATTGTTTAATATTAATAGCAAAGTCTTGTTCGTGTTCGTTCGGCTCGTTTACAGCTCTATTGGTATATGTTCAATTTATGATGATAAAAAAAAATCAACTAATAGAAATATTAAAAAGACTATACTACTACTAAAAAGAACTACCGTTCATGGAGTGGAAAAACAAAAGCATAAAGTGACAAAATAGAAATCCTTTATGTTCCCTAATAATAATCAACTAACTATCGTTCCGTTAATTCGCTATTCCTTAGTTATGTCAAATTAATAGAGTATATCAATTGTGTATAAAGTTATTTAAAATATGTTTAATATACAAAATATATTAAACACTGTTTAATAGATAACTATACGTATTTATTTATTTAAAACCCTATTTAAATAAAATGAACATCTATATTAAAACCCCATTTAATAGTGTATAAAGGGTTATATGTTAAAACCCTTTAAATAACATATAAATAACCATTTCACTAATATAATTTCGAATGTGAATAAACTATAAATGGTTATTTATAGTAAAACCTTTTGCTTGACTAGTAGTGTATACAAAACCTGACATCCCGGTGGCTATTGCAGAATATAAAAACTTAATAACTGTAAGTATATCTGATAAACATTTAGTAATAAAAAGAAGAATGACTCACAAACTGTGAGGAAAGAGAATGGACTCACCTTGTAACCTTAGGATTCAACTAGAAAGCCCCCTGGTATAAATCTTGGGTATAACTCCCGAGCTATTTTAAAATATATATATATAGGGAGCCGCTAAAATGAGAACCACCCCCAGTTGTAAGAACCGCGAGAACCACTTTCCACCAATCAGACTTTGCCAACATAAAGGGTAGTTAGGTCATTTACTCCATATGTCATTTCATCTACTCTCTTTCTTCATTTAATGTATCCTCTATCTCTTTCTTTATTTACTCCCAAGAAACGTAATCTCTCATCTCTCTCTTTTGAATTCTTTCACCCCATCATCTCCCCATATCTGTTCACCACCATTAAATCTTGAAGATCTGTTTCACCCACCATGAAATCTTGTTGCTGTCTCTTGAAGATCTGTTCACCCATCATTCCGCCGCCCACAACCACCCTTCTCCGCCGCCCACAACCTCCCTTCTCCGCCACCCACAACCTACCGCACCACCCTGCAACCGCCCCTAGATGTTCGACGGTCACCACGGTCGATGACGGCCGATGCCGGTGAGATGATTGGGTGTTTTTAACTAAAAATGATGGGTGTTCTTTACTAAATTGGTAAGAATTTAAGCCTTTGATTCCCCTTGTTGTGTTCAAAACGGAGATGTCTACGATGAAGGTCTCTGTTTTTGTTGTTTGAATCTTTGATTTGAGTGGTGGGTAGAGGTGGTTCCGGTGATTGGGTGGTGGGTAGAGGTGGTGGAGGTTTTGGGGGTGGCCCGACGGTGTTAGCGGCAGTGGTGTTGGAGGTGGTGGCTGTGTGACTGGTTTGATCTGTATGATTTATTGATCAGCGAACTATGTTCTTTGCTTTTTCTAGAGATCTGTATGATTTATTGATCTTTGCTTTTCTGTTTTGTGTGAAATTTTTGATATGTGGGTTTGATTTGTTTTGATATGGTCGATTGGGGCGGCGATGATGCAAAAAAAAAAAAAAAACGCAGATTTTGAGGACGATGGCGCGGCAAGGACGGCGGATGGTAGGTTTTTTAAACCTACAACCCCAATTTTGCAGCCTTTTGATTATCGGATAATCTGAGCCAAACCCCTTTTTTTTTCGAGATACACTTTGTGTTGATGTTGTTGGTTTTTTATTTTTTCCCCCTAGTCGAGGATGATAACAATATATCTGAGACGCTTCACCGAGTTTGCGATTTTCTGGGTGCGTTCGTTTTTGCGTAAAAAAGTTTTTGTAAAAAAAAAAAATTAAACCGTAAACTTTTTGACGTAAACCGTAAACTTTTTAACGTAAAAAGTTTTACGTAAAACGTAAAAAGTTTTAGGTAAAACGTAAAAACGTAATTTTTTTTAACTAAAACGTAAAAAACCTTAACGTAAAAAACCTGAATTTAAAAATGTTAACGTAAAAAACCGGCGCGTAAAAACGTAAAAAACCGGCGCGTAAAACGTAAAAAAAACGTTAACGTAAAAAACCGGGGCGGAAAACGTAAAAAACCGGCGCGTAAAACGTAAATAACGTTAAGGTAAAACACCGGCGCGTAAAACGTAAAAAAAAGTTAACGTAAAAAACCGGGGCGTAAAACGTAAAAAACCGACGCGTAAAATGTAAATAACGTTAACGTAAAAAACGGGGCGTAAAACGTAAAAACGACGCGTTGAAAAAACGAAGCGTGAAAAAGCCGGGCGTAAAAACGCTAAACGTAAAAATCTGTGAATAAATCTGAATTTGAAAATGTTTAATAAAAAAACTATGTTTAAAAAATAATACCAAAAAGTAATAAAAAATCTAATATAATAATACCAAAAAGTAATAAAAAACAATAAAGACAAAAAGACAAAATAGTGTAATTTTACTTAAATACCCTTTTAGATTAAAATATTAAAAACATAATAAGACAAAAAATATTTAATATTATTTTTAAATACTTTTAATCTTATCCATCCATCTACTTGATCTAATGGCTAGAAAGTGGTTTTCGCGGTTCTTACAACCAGAGGTGGTTCTCATTTTAGCGGTCCCGTATATATATATATATATATATATGCACTCATGTTAAGTATAGTAACCCTAATTCAACATTATCCCTACGTCACGAGACAGAACCCCAACGAACTTAGTCGGGCAGAGCCTTGACATGCGTTATGGGGCTCCAGATCAATCGGAAAGGGTATCAGTGATCGGGAGTTAAAACACTTAAAACGGGGCAGGGTTTTATTATTATTGTAGGTGAAAACTAAAAAGAATATGGAAGAGAGAGAGAGAGTTCGAGAGAGATAGGAGTTGAAGCCTGCTATTGCTTTGTATTTATAGTGAAGGTGGAATGGATGACTTTGATTCCTCCATATCTATGTAGAAGACACGTTCCATATCATTAAGTCACAATTCTATTTTATTTTTGTTTTATTTTTCTTTTTAATTGGGACACGCTGACAACTTTTCAATTACATATATAGTTAGTTATTATATATATATATTAATTTAACTGCTTCACTTATTTGGCGTTCATAACTTCTAAAATATGACGTTTTATCAAACAATGAATATGTCATTAGAACGAGAATATTTGTGTCTACATTTTGAACCAAGTTTCATTAAAAACGGAGTAAGTTCAAATAAATGTATTTTTATAGTTAAATTATTAAACGGTTCCTAGGCCCGTCTAGATACTTCATATTTCTAATTGTCAACTTACCCATAATCTACCCATTTAATAATATAACTTTTATATACTTTATTTTAATATAAAAAATAGAAATGTCACACATATATAAGCCAATTAATTAGTATAACATTCCAACCAAATATATATAAAATAGTTTTTAAAACTATTTGGGTCGAATAATTATATTAAAAATAAAACTAGTTACTAATGGTAAATAAATTTAAACAACCTATAATTCTTATATGATAAAAAAAATTGATATGTTACATCCTCCCCACCTTGTTTTAAATCTCGTCCTCGAGATTTGGGCTACGATGTCTCCTTTAGGGTTATGTCACATCTTAATCAATAAAAACAGTATTAAGGTAAATGACACATGATCAAGACATGTTCAAATGAATACGTGTTTTACAATAAACAGGGCTCAATTGTTCACTTGAATTATTTCTAGGAATCGATGTCAAACGAATGAGGTGAAATGATATAATTTCCAAGGTAGCTAGGTTCAAGCCAAAAGAGATATATGATTAAATTGATTGTTTACAAGTTGTAAATGACTTTAGAAACAATAGAACTCATTGTCAAAGGAAACTTACTTTGATTGTCAACCGAGGAAGATTTAGAATCAACAAGCTCAAAATGAAATAGAAGCACGAAAATAATTTGTCAACTATCAAACCATGATATGAGAAAAATCAGTGTGTTGAGATGATTGAATTGCAAGGATACACCGAGATACAACAGAGTTTAGTGTATCATTGTCTTAATACATAATTGTATCAAGACTACTTTTGAATGATGAATCAAAGGAAAGACATACGTGGTTTTGAATGATTCGTATGATTATGATTAGCCCAAACAACAAGTTTATACCGACGCCGCAAGGTGTCGTAATGATTGAAATGCTTTGATAATTACGGTGACCGAACAAATTCACCGTTTTTGAAATCAACTGAAAGTTTTAATGAAGTAAATTTGGATATTAATTTCAAATAAATATTATAGGATTTTCAATTGATGATGGAAGACCAATTGAATAGGAAAGAATCTTTAGAGGTACACCGGGATATAATACGAATTTGTGTACTCTTATCTTAACACATAATTGTATTAAGACTGTTTTAAGATAATGAACCAACAGAAATTAGATAAATCCGTACATCAGGTGGGCAAATGAGATTAGCTCAAGATTCAAGTAAATGAAAACGCCACCACAAGGTGTCATAACCAATTAAATGATTCAATGAAAGTGAAGACCAAACAATATTATGGTTCTGAATAGATGAAGTATTTGACATGATGCATTTATTTATAAACTTTTATTTATACTAGGGTCAAATAATAACTTAACTTAGATATTACATATCAGCGATTACGTCTGGAATCATTTCTGCTTCTTGCGTAGTAAGTACGAATGCTCGCGCGTTCTTCTTAGCTCCGTTTGTTGTTTTTGCCTGGTTGTCGGGTGCTTTAGTCAGTTTCGGGCAATATGGTTTGATATGTCCCATCTCTCTGCAATTGTAACAAATATTAGTCTTCCTTCTACACTCTTCCTCTATATGCCCGGTTATCTTGCAGAAGTCACAGTAGGGTGTTCTCCTAAAATGACATCTTCCTGAATGCTTTTTGTTACAGCTTCTGCAGGTAGGTTGCTCCAATGACGGTTCAGTTCCTTTCTTCTTGAATTCTTGGGAAATTTTCTGGGCTAACTCTTTCTTCTTGTTTTCTTCTCTTGTGCGGATTAGTCCATCTGTCAGGATGTTAGCTAGTTCAACTGTTTCTTCAATAGTCTGTGGTCTGGCGGCCTTGATCATGTCTCGGATTTCGCTAACTAATCCCCAAATATAACGAGAAATTAGTACGGGTTCTGGCGAAGCCAGAGTTGGTACCATTCTTGCATATTCGAAGAACGTCGTCGTATACTCCCGACAATTTACATCTATCATTTTATGATTTAGGAACTCGTTAGCCATTCGTTCCTTTTCATAAGGGGGACAAAATTTCCTTTCTGTCATTTCCTTTAATGTTTCCCAGTTCATGGCATAAGCCATGTCACTTCCTTTTGCCTGAAGAATTGCATTCCACCATTCTAAGGCTTCTTCCTTAAAGAGGTTGGACGCATACATCACCTTATCTTCTTCGGCACATTTGCTGGTTTTAAGAAGAGCTTCCGACTTTTCCAACCATCGCAGAGCAGCCGTGGCTCCTTCACTGCCTGCGAACTCAGTTGGTTTACAAGCTAGAAATTCTTTGTAGGTACACCCGAGAGTCATCGCCTTCTTTTCCTTGGGAAATGGGGTTTTGATAATATTATCATTGCCTCCATTGACACTATGGCTAAAACTGTCGTCACGAGTATGCTTGCTACTCGCAGCTTTGGTGGGTTCTACGGGGTTTTTTTACAGCTTTAATTATTAAAGGTAAAGCATTAGCTATTCCTTGGGCTATTAGATTTTCTATAGCATTTTTATCCAATGGATTTTCATTATTAGCATGAACTTCTGGATTATGTGATACTTCATTCGACATCTGAATGACAAACATTTTCAATTATTAATTTCACAGAATAATTAAAACAATACTTCCAGGAATCATATGTGCATATCTACATATATATATTCATATATTTAAGTATACAAAAATAACACATATGTTACTTTGTATTAATTTCCTAACTTTATTGTTTCAGATTAGGTATTAAAAGAACACCTAAATAGCTTAAACAAGTGGCTCTGATACCACCTTCTGTCACAGCCCTCGACCCCACCCTGGGAGTGGGAGCCGTGAACCCGTCAGATGGTATCGGTGTTTATTAATTACGCAACGGAAAAATTTTCATCAGGATCGTAGTTAAGAAATAATTTCAGAGTTTATAAAACACCAACTTTTAATATTAAATAAATGGGCTCAAACCCATATTCAATTCAATTGTTTTTATAGGGATAAACCCAAATAAATAAAACATAAATTTCTTCTTTTATTCAGGTATTTATAGCCACTTTATTTAAGTCTTCAGTGCTCCATAGCTGGCTTCTATTATCTTTGCAACAAGTTACCTGAAACACGTTTTGAAAACATTTTATCAGTAATAAATACTGGCGATTTCATTCCATTTTTATAAAAATATATTGTTATACTTTACATCATTAAGAGTGTTTATTTTTGTTTATATTTACCTAAAACTCAATCAGTATTTGTCACATGGTGGCAGTTCCGATGTGACAGTGGTCATATCACTCATTGGCTCACTTTCGTCCAATAGTGAATTTATCAAGTAATAGATATATAGTATATCTTATATTATATTGGTCACTAGGAGATTCCTGTGACGGTGGTCAAATCACTGTTGATCATTCTCTCAACTAGTGACTCGGGTCATATTACTGTTGATCATTCTCTCAACTAGTAATTGTGGTCATATCACTGTTGATCATTCTTTCAACTAGTGACTTGGGATATTACTGTTGATCATTCTCTCAACTAGTAATTGTGGTCATATCACTGTTGATCATTCTTTCAACTAGTGACTCTGGTCATAATACTGTTGATCATTCTCTCAACTAGTGCCTTTGGTCATGTCACTGTTGATCATTCTCTCAACTAGTGACTCTGGACTTAGTAGTGTCCCGTGATATTACTTTGTCAAATATTTTTTTATTGCACAAATCCAATTAGCCCAGAAAATGAAATATATCATTTTTTGTCAAATTAATAGTTATAACTTTATCAAATATAATGTATTAATTAAATAATTGTATTATTATTATTTAATATATTAACTGGGCTAAGATTTAAAATATAATCCCCGATGTATATCTTAGTATATTAAAAGTTAGATATATAATTGACATATATCGTTTAAGATATACATTAATATGTTTTAATATAGATATATAGTATCAACAATGGTTAAACATTGTTTAATATTAATAGCAAAGTCTTGTTCGTGTTCGTGCGGTTGGTTTACAGCTCTATTGGTATATGTTCAATTTATGATGATAAAAAAAATCAACTAATAGAAATATTAAAAAGACTATACTACTACTAAAAAGAACTACCGTTCATGGAGTGGAAAAACAAAAGCATAAAGTGACAAAATAGAAATCGTTTACGTTCCCTAATAATAATCAACTAACTATCGTTCCGTTAATTCGCTATTCCTTAGTTATGTCAAATTAATAGAGTATATCAATTGTGTATAAAGTTATTTAAAATATGTTTAATATACAAAATATATTAAACACTGTTTAATAGATAACTATACACATTTATTTATTTAAAACCCTATTTAAATAAAATGAACAGCTATATTAAAACCCCATTTAATAGTGTATAAAGGGTTATATGTTAAAACCCTTTAAATAACATATAAATAACCATTTCACTAATATAATTTCGAATGTGAATAAACTATAAATGGTTATTTATAGTAAAACCTTTTGCTTGACTAGTAGTGTATACAAAACCTGACATCCCGGTGGCTATTGCAGAATATAAAAACTTAATAACTGTAAGTATAACTGATAAACGTTTAGTAATAAAAAGAAGAATGACTCACAAACTATGAGAAAAGAGAATGGACTCACCTTGTAACCTTAGGATTCAACTAGAAAGCCTCATGGTATAAATCTTGGGTATAACTCCCGAGCTATTTTAATATATATATATATATATATATATATATATATATATATGCACTCGTGTTAAGTATAGTAACCCTAATTCAACCTTATCCCTACGTCACGAGACAGAACCCCAACGAACTTAGTCGGGCAGAGCCTTGACATGCGTTATGGGGCTCCAGATCAATCGGAAAGGGTATCAGTGATCGGGAGTTAAAACACTTAAAACGGGGCAGGGCTTTATTGTTATTATAGGTGAAAAATAAAAAGAATATGGAAGAGAGAGAGAGAGAGTTCGAGAGAGATAGGAGTTGAAGCCTGCTATTGCTTTGTATTTATAGTGAAGGTGGAATGGATGACTTTGATTCCTCCATATCTATGTAGAAGACACGTTCCATATCATTAAGTCACAATTCTATTTTATTTTTGTTTTATTTTTCTTTTTAATTGGGACACGCAGACAACTTTTCAATTACATATATAGTTAGTTATTATATATATATATATATATATATATATATATATATATATATATTAATTTAACTGCTTCACTTATTTGGCGTTCATAACTTCTAAAATATGACGTTTTATCAAACAATGAATATGTCATTAGAACGAGAATATTTGTTTCTACATTTTGAACAAAGTTTCATTAAAAACGGAGTAAGTTCAAATAAATGTATTTTTATAGTTAAATTATTAAACGGTTCCTAGGTCCGTCTATATACTTCATATTTCTAATTGTCAACTTACCCATAATCTACCCGTTTAATAATATAACTTTTATATACTTTATTTTAATATAGAAAATAGAAATGTCACACATATACAAACCAGTTAATTAGTATAACATTCCAACCAAATATATATAAAATAGTTTTTAAAACTATTTGGGTCGGATAATTATATTAAAAATAAAACTAGTTACTAATGGTAAATAAATTTAAACAACCTATAATTCTTATATGATAAAAAAATTGATATGTTACATCCCTGGATGTTGAACATTCATAACCATCTACATGAATTTGGGATACATCCAGAATTTGTTGCCGGAGGTACGATAACCTGTTCTTTTTAAGTTTTCTTTCATGTTTGCGAAGATGAACTTTGAAATACTGAAGGGCTTGTTTAACAACAACGCGACCATCAAATCAATGAGATCATTCCCAACCATATCATATCCAGCACGGCTTTTGCTTATACATTGAATAAGAACATGAAGTAAGAACTTGTATCGCAGTGGCAATCCGGCTTTGTTGATCTGACAGGCGAAGATATCACCGGTGCACTTCATTCTAAGTAGACAGCCACGCGTGTACATGATCGGAATAGCATCTGGAGCACTTGCATCATCTTAAAGTTCTAATACCGAGTTCAGAATCTCCGGAGATACATCCACATTCAATTGGTTAACCTGCCCCCGAATCAGCTCCTTTCCGTCAACTTCAATCACGTTCGCTGAATTCCAGAATTCTTTAATAAGAGACTTGTAAACCGGCGTTGAGAATGTAATTGCTTTGTTTATCCGTGATTCCCTCAACCATTGAGTAATCTCCTTGTATTCGTCAAGCTTTCCTTCAGGATCCAAGAATGCTACCATATTGTGTCGAGGTTCGGACATAATTTCTTCTTCAATTTTGTTAGTTTTCTTGGTGGCAGGTTTGCGTTTTTGTGCTTTCGGAGCCATTCTGTATACGACAAATACCCGCAATAAGACAAAAATACATAACACTTATAGAATATATACATGTATACACATTTAATGTACATTGTGAACATTAATCATGTATAGATACATATACTGTTAAAAGAGTTATACATTGACAATCTGAAAATTTTCTAAGTGATGAACTGACGAATAATGGTCCCTATGACGAAGTTCCCATTTAATGACGAAGATTGAATCTTCGTCGCCTTCGCCGACGAAGTTTCAATGGTCAAAGAAAGTCAACTAGAGTAAAACGAAGGCTGAATCTTCGTTGACAAAAGGAGAAGTTTGTCGCACATGTTATGACGAAGATTAATTCTTCGTCATGTTAAAGTTCGTCCATTAAGGATTTGTCATAAAGTGAGGTTCGTCATCAATTAGGGTTCGTCATTTCAAAATCAAATTGGGGGTTTCGTCATACGGGATTCTTCGCCGAACTGTGTTGAAACACAGTTGATTCCACATCAAATATCATCAAATCAACTACAAACAATCAATATAAGGAACCCAAAAACCCGACACAGGTGATAAAAACCATATCGATTCAAACAAGCCTAATGCCCTGTTCAATACCCAAATCAAAAACCCAGACAAATCAACAATATCCACACATAAGACATGTTACATTCTACCATATCAAAACATAAACAGATAAGAAATGTAAGAACATGAACAGTTGTATATGAGATATCATCAATCAACAAATTTCAGAGGGTTTCACAAGCATTTGGACAAAATCAAAGGGTTAAAAAGGTTCCGATTGTGTTTTTGATCCGGGAAAATACCTTGGATTACTTCAAAACAACTGAGATATCAAAGAATTTATGAGTCGGTTATGGTGGGTTTTTCGCCGAAAAAGATGATGAACAGTAAGGGTTTTTGAAAAGTGATTTTTGAATGTGATACCACTAATGCAGTGGGGTCCTTCTTTTATACCTGGACCCCTCAACGAAGGTTAAATGACAACGAAGAATGCAAATGGGCTCGACGAAGATTGTTGTTGGGCCATGGTGAATTAGCCCATCTCCGATCTCGACGAAGATTGAGTTGGGCTTCGACGAAGATTGTTGTTGGGCCAAAATGAATTAGCCCAACTCTGATCTCGATGAAGATTGAATCTTCGTCGAACTAGAAAGTTCGTCGAATACCAAAAGGGGTCTTCGTTGACCAGTCAACACAGGAACACCAATTGTTTGATTTTGAAACATTTTTCCATTTAGTTAAATTTACCAATTTGCAAAAAGGACATTTTTATGAAGTAATGAAATCACAAACAAGTCGGTTTCGGGCTTTTCGGCAGAAAACTTCGAGTTTCAACTTCGGCTAATCACAAAGAACTTTACAAATTACACTAAAACTGAATTTGAAATGCGTTAAACTAACGACAAACAATAATAAGCAGTAAAAAAACTGTACAAAAACAAACTTTTGTGAGTTTCAAGGTAAAAGAATCATACCAGCTTACGGTCTTTGTCAACATGGTTTTTGTTTCGGTTTAAAGCTATAGAAAAGTATACTACCACAATTATCGATATTGTTGTCCACATATGCTTAAACTGATCAGATGTAATCATAATTAGGAGATACGATTTACGGTATGAATTATACTTACAAGTCAATGTTCATCCACTCACGACACATTCCCGTATCAAGGTATGCACGAGAGTTCATCTTACCGGTGAGTATACCGCTTATCATATGTTTGCCCGTATAAAAAGATGTGAGATACTCACTTATCTATTTTTTTTATTGAAAACAAGCCCTATGTGATAGAATCACTTATTGATGAGGAACTTGATTTTCAGATGCATGAGGGCACAGGAGCAAGTCCGTGAACAGGTTAGTACCATCGTACAAACAAAGAGACGAACTTGACTCCCGGATAAATGTGATATTTTATCACTTATTTAGTTTGGACATGTGATTGTTGATCACTTATTGAGGTCGAATGCAATATGTACACGTATGTATAGTATCATGGAAGATTTAGACTTCGTCTCCGTGATTTTTCGGTAAAAGATACAACCATGATACCCAGATGATAAGACAGCATAAAGACCGAATATCTCTGAACCTCGGCAATCTCTCAAACGAAATTTCGGTACCAAGACCATATGCCAATGAATGGTTCCCACGTGACTTGAAGTCTGTTAGGTTTATATCATCCTGCACATTTTAGTCTGATTGTGAACCTACCGATACATCATTAGTAGAGATACTTATCATTTCTCAATTTTTCTTTTTACATTTTTGACCATGTTGACCGACCACACCAGTGAATCTCATCATTTTCCTTATCCAAGAAACTCATTTTTGATTTTCTAATTTTTTTAATTTTTGATTTTTCAAACGTAAAGACAGAAGGTAAAGACAGAAAGTAAAGACATATTTTTGGATTTTTTGACTTTTTCAAATGTTTTTGTATTTTCTTGAAAATTCTCCCCCTAAAATGCGAAAAGGTTACGAAAATGAAAATCTTTTTGTATTTTTAGAGTTTTTAAAGAAAATGTTTACAAAAACGATTAGCCAAAGAAGTTTTAATCGGGTTTCACCTTAATGCCATTGACCAAAAGAAGATAATCAAACCGTGACTTATCATAAGCTTTAGTGAAAAGGTCGGCACATTGGTGATCAGTGTGGACTTTAACAACATCGATGAGACTTTTATCAAAAACATCACGTATGAAGTGATATTTAATATCGATGTGTTTGGTCTTGGAATGCTGCACAGGATTTCTAGTGACCTGTAAGGCAGCATTGTTATCAACGAAAATAGGAGTAGATAGGAATTCAAAACCGTAGTCGCGCATTTGTTGTTGGATCCACAGAACTTGGGAGCAACAACTTGAGGCAACAATGTATTCAGCTTCACAAGTTGATGTAGCAACACATGTCTGCTTCTTGCACTGCCATGTGACCAGACGATTTCCTAAAAATTGACATCCAGCCGTTGTGGATTTACCGTCGATTTTGCAGCCACCAAAATCCGAATCACTGAACGCGATCAAGTCGAAGCTATCATCCCTAGGGTACCAAAGACCGGTGTCCGGGCAACCTTTCAAATAGCGGAAAATCCTTTTTACAGCTCCCAGATGTGAGGCCTTCGGGTTGGCTTGATATCTTGCGAGCAGGCACGTAGGATACATTTTGTCGGGCCTAGAGGCTGTGAGATACATTAGAGATCCGATCATTGCGCGATAATATGAAGAGTTAATGCTTTCACCCTTCAGATCCGGAGTAATCCCGTGATTCTGCGGAAGAGGGGTACCAATGGGCGTTGCATCAGACATCTGGAACCGGCTCAAGATGTCACCAACATATTTAGTCTGATGGATGAATATCCTAGACTCTGTTTGTTGAACTTGTAGGTCCAAAAAGAAGTTCATTTCCCCCGTAGCGGTTATCTCGAATTTCTCCTGCATAACACGCTCGAATTGCCTGCACAAAACATCGTTAGTTGAACCAAATATGATATCATCAACGTATACCTGTACCAACAGAAGATCTCCATCCTGTTCTTTGATGAAAAGAGTGCAATCGATAAGACCTCGTTGAAAACCATTCTCCAGCAGATAGTTAGATAAGGTTGCATACCAAGCTCTTGGTGCTTGATGTAAACCATAAAGAGCTTTATTGAGCAACCAAACCCGATCAGGGTGAATAGGATCTTCAAAACCAGGAGGTTGTTCGACGTGCACCTCTTATTTAACCACACCATGTAAGAACACACTTATCACGTCCATCTGGTAGACCTTGAATCCTTTAAATGAAGCATAAGCTAGAAAGATCCAAATAGCCTCAAGACGTGCAACCAGTGCATAAACCTCATTGTAGTCAATCCCTTCGATCTGACGAAACCCTTGAACAACTAATCTCGCCTTGTTTCGAATGACTACTCCACGATCATCCTTTTTGCATTTGAAAACCCAACGGGTGCCAATTTTCTTGTAATTTTCAGGTCTTTCAACAAGTTTCCAGACACCCAGCTTTTGGAACTGTTGCAGTTCTTCCTGCATAGCTTCCACCCAAGAATTATCCTTTAGAGCTTCTTTCCAATACTATGGTTCTTCTTGTGAAACATAACACGCGAAGGACCAATCATTTTGTAAACCGGATTCTCTGATAGCTGAGTACAAGCCAGCATTCTGGTTGTTTCTCAGCTGATTACGCGTCTGCACACCACTATGGACATCTCCAATAATATTTTGCTGCAGATGAGTATCATGAATTCTCGTTTCGGGAACATCAGGAACACGAGTATTAATACCCAAATTGTTAAGATTAAGATCAACAACCAAATCCACGCCTGGCATCGACGTAGATGTGGATGCATTTCCTTCAGCAGTGTCTACATTCTGCACATGAGTAGTTGCTTCAAAAGCACCTTGAACAGGAGCAACCGGAGTCGAAGAGTCTTCATTCGCATCGTGGAACTCATCATCTTCCGACGACACATTGTAATCAGCAGCATCTTCAAATTCCTCATTTTGAGCAATATTGTTAACCGATGTAGATGCTTGAGGGCTAACAATAATTGGTCTCACCAATGACGAGTCAACAACATTATCACTTTCCAGTAACAGTTGAGCAGCTGCAGATGCTTCATCAAAGGTTGGCAGATTAAAGGAGTCGAATAGACCATCATAATCGAACATCCAAGGATCACCCGGAGCTCTAACAGAATTAGTATACCTTTGAACCTTTACTTCACTCTATAACTCAATTTTTTTGGTTGCTAAATTCCATACACGAAAATTTGGAGTAGCATATCCAAGGAAGAAACCCTCGATAGCTTTGGCGCCAAACTTTCCGTGTGGCTCAATCATAGTGCATGGACCGCCAAAAGGTTCTAGGTGAGAAATGTCTGGTTTCCTTTTGTGTAACAGTTCGAAACAAGTCTTATCATGCCTTTTAACTATGAGAACTCTGTTTAAAGTGTAGCAAGCAGTAGCCACAGCCTCCCCCCAGAACTGAACAGGAAGCTCCGACTCTACCAACATCGTTCTTGCAGTTTCTATTATCGTTCGATTTTTCCTATCAGCGACACCGTTTTGTTGTGGAGTGTAGCGAGAACTGTACTCATGAAAATTCCCTTTGAAGTACAGAACTCATCCATTATGCGGTTTTTGAACTCAGTGCCATTGTCGCTTCGGATCCTCTTCACTTTCAACGTGTACAAATTCTCTAGCAAAGTAAGAAGATTCTTGAGGATTTCAGGAGTTTCACTCTTGTGCGCCATAAACGATACCCAAGAAAATCTAGAGTAGTCATCAGTAACCACCAGACAGTAAGCATCCCCAAAGTTTGTCTTGTGTTTCATAGGTCCAAAGAGGTCCATATGAAGACGTTCAAGAGGCATGCTGACAGTGTTGACTTTCTTAATCGGGTGAGACTTCTTCGTTTGCTTTCCTTTCTGGCATGAAACACTGACATCTTGTAGATGAAAATTCTTCACAGGCACACCATTTACAAGATTGTTTTTCACCAAATGGTTCATTTTTCTCAAGTGAACGTGCCCCATTCGTCTGTGCCAAGATATAGACTCCTTTTCTGTGGCTTTTGAGACAAAACATGTGACTTGCGCAGATGTCGTAATCGCTTGGCTCATGTCAAGAATATAAAGATCATTAACCCTTGGAGTTGATAAGAGAATCCATTCTTTTGGAATTTTAAACCCAGGCTTCAGCACATAACAACCGGCATCATCAAAATGCACGGTGAATTTCTTATCACAGATCTGCGAAACACTCAGAAGATTGTGATCAATTTGTCGTACAGAATTGATCTTATCGAAACACACAACACCATTGGAGATCATTCCTTCTCCAGTGATGTATCCGTCTTTGTCTCCAGCAAATGCGACATAACCTCCTCTAATGTTTTTCACATCATAAAGAAGCCGTAAGTCGCCAGTCATGTGCCTAGATGCTCCACTGTCAACAATCCAATGACTATTAACAGTTCCTCCTGGAACATCCTGCACATATCATTCAACAATCAGTTGGAGTTGGGGACCCAAGCCTTAGTGGTCTTGGGTCGACCCTGATCATCAAGAAATGTGATTTCGATTTCTTGATGATTTTGAAATATCGCGCCTCCCCCTGAACCTTCACCCATTTTAGGTTTCCAAGACTGATTTCGTTTACCAGATTGAGTTTTATTAAAAGATTTTGAAATTTCTGGTTTTAACGATTGTGATGAACTTGGTTCCCTTTTAACAGATTTGACTTCCGGTTTTAAAGCCTTTTCTATTGCCTTGACGTCGTTGTTTTGTTTCTTGTTCTTTAACAGTTCGCTTATCTAGTTTTGGTGAAACAGAACGACGTTTTTGGTGACCTTTTTCAGGAGGGGCTCTCTCAACAAACTTTTCTTTGGGAGTATTTGTACAGTTTTTGATAATGTGTCCAAACTCCCCACATTTAAAACAAGTTCTCCTTTCAACAAACTTAGGAGATTCCGATTGGCGACCAGATGTCAATCCTGTAGATCCAAAGGTACTTGTTCCTTCATCACACCCATTTGTGTGTTGGGTGTAGTTGTTTTGACTATTACGTTTTAAAATTCTGACTTGTTGAACAAAATCGGTATTTGATTTATTTTCAAAAGTCTCCACTTTATCAGTACCTCTTGATGCTACAAATTTAACATCATTGCTTTTCTTCTTGTAACGAGCTCCCTTTGTTTCAAACTTTGGTTGAGAAACCTTAGGCTTTTAAGCTCGTTGTTCTTGCTGTTTACCCTTAGAAGCAATAGATTGTTGCTTTGTCGGTAATCTTTGATTTCCATACCGTTTTCTAACTTCAGATTTTGGAATAGGATCACACTGAGTTACCACAACTCCCAGGATCGTCTTTCCCAAAAACTTACTGGTAGTATCTTCAAACACTTTATCAATCAAAGATGGATTGACGTTTTTAATTGGAAAATCTTTGTTTGAATAGATTTTAACATCACCGACTAAAGTATACAATGTTAAGGGAGGATTTTCCAATGATCAGTGATCCTCAATTATTGTTGGACATAAGGATCCTTGATTCTGTTTGAATTAGTGATCCTCAGAAAGTATTGTAGGATCAGGATCATGGATCATCATAAGGATCCTTATACTAACGATTGTCTGCTTTGAATATGATGTTGTTTTGCAGGAGTACGAGCTTGGACTTGGTCTTGGCGATATTCCTGGAGCATATTCCATCTTTATTCCGCACGTGCATGACTGAAGTGGACGTTATGGAAGTCGTGGAAGACTTGCACAAAATGCGGACAGTTTGTTAGCTTAGATATTTTCCATTTTTAAAAGGGGATAGCGAGCTAAATTAGAACACTTGGCTATTTTTAGCTTAACACACACACACTCGCAACTGCTCTCACCAGCTCTTGGCAATTCACTTGGCGATTACACACTTTTTTGCACATTACACTATAGTGATCCTTGTAACTAGCTCGCTATCATCCGAAGTTGTAATACATTTCTTGTTTAATTTGAGTTGGTGATCGGTAGTTTCCATCACCCGAGGTTTTTTATGTCGGAGATCATCTCTTGATCAAGGGCTTTTTCCTCGTATAAATCTTTGTGTCACTTGTTCATTACATTTCTGAGTGATCCTTAGTATTGTTCATTGATTCAAGCATCACACCTCACAACAGAAAGTTTGGTTGCATTATCATTGCTTGATTTTTGACCAAAACAGTTTGGCGCCCACCGTGGGGCAATTGGTGCTTCATTCCTAAGAAGATTCATATTTTTGTGGTCATTTCGGTTCGTTACAATCAAGCAAATGGCTTCCTCAGCAAAGAATACATCAAGTTCTATGCCGGCAATCAGTTCTTCACAAGGCGTTCCTCCTTTGCCTCCACCACCTTCTGGATCCCAGAAGAATGCTGAAAATGCTGCGAAGAGACAAACCCCCATTTTCCAAAAACCACTAACTTCTTCTGTTTCCACTAATCCTACTACTAATGATCTTTTTAATCTAATTTTGCAGATGAGGGATCGCATGCAAGAGCAGGACAAAACCAATGAACGGATCCTCCAAGAGATTGGTGATATCAAGAAACAGAAGAAATCAGTGGAGGATCACTCTCCTCTGATGCCAAGGTCATTGAATTTTGACACTTCAGTTGTAACTACCCTACAATCGGCAATTCCGGGCATCCAGTATCAAAGTGGTCCATCAGAAAGGAGTTATGGAACGGCAACTGTGAGTCAGGCATTTGGCTCTCAATTCCAGCCATCGGGATCCTCTTTTCAGCATCAGGGATCCTTCATCAGCTCAGGAGGATATTTAGGAATGCACACGGTCCAAGGATCCTCCATGGCTCCAGGATCCTTCCCGGTCCAAGGATCCTCCCTGGTCCAAGGATCCTCCATGGCTCCAGGATCCTTCCCGGTCCAAGGATCCTCCCAGGTCCAAGGATCCTCCATGGCTCCAGGATCCTCTCAGGTCCAAGGATCCTTTATGAATCCAGGATCCTTTCAGGTTCAAGGATCATCTCAGCTTCAAGGATCCAACATCTTTCAGGATCAAGGATTCTTAAGAAGTATGCGACCCCCGAGCACCGATGTTCATCAAGGAGATTTCATACCAATGCAGACCATTGCTTCCTCTGGTCCTTCAATCATACCAGAGTCCCGTCAATATGGATTCACATCTGGAATTCCAAACATGAATCCAATGGGAGGTAACACTTTTAATAATTCATATAACACTAACCATGGCTCAATGCAGGATACAGGTATCAATCAGGCTATGGCTAAGGAGTTACAGAAGCTTAAGGATATGTATCCAGTGTACCAGGAGTGGTTAAACCCATTCCTGAAATTACAGATGGTAGCCATAGGATATCTCGTTTTGCACCACCCTTATGTGATGCTGAGATACCCAAAAGGTTCCAGATACCATCTATGAAGCTGTATGATGGCTCTACAGATCCAGAAGAGCATGTAGCTCAGTACAGGGAGAGGATGGAGATCAATCCAATTCCTGAGAGGTTAAAAGAAGCAGGTCTATGCAAGGGATTTGGATCTACACTCACAGGATCTGCTCTTAAATGGCTGCTAAGTCTTCCCCCTTACTCTATTACTTCATTTGCTAATCTAGTTAATTTGTTTAATAGTCAATTCTCTTGTAGTAGAAAATTTGAACGATTAACTAGTGATCTATATAGGGTAACACAAGGTCAAAATGAATCACTTAGAGATTATATCACTAAGTTTAGTAAAGAATCCTTAGATATTCCTAACCTGGATATTGCTACGGCTGTAGAAGCCTTCAAATTGTGATTGCTTAGGGATTCATTGTTCTATGATGATCTTGTTATGACCCCATGCAGGAATCTTGATGAAGTAAGAACCAGGGCCCTTAGGTTCATCCGCCTAGAGGATGACAAAAGGATCCAGGAGAGATTGACAGGATCCTCAAAACAGGAAAAGCAAGGATCCTACTTCAGGAACAACAAATCAAAGTCCTACAACAAGTCTGATAACCAGAATGTGCATGCAGTGGAACAGGAAGAGGATGATGAGGATTATCCTCCCATTTCTGAATACTGTTTTTCTGTTGATAACAATGAACTAATCCTTGCAATGCAGAATCTAGGTGAGAAAGCTAGGTGGCTGAGAAAAAGTGATAAACCAGCTGCTACAAAAGATAAGTCCAAGTGGTGTGCATATCATGAGGATTTCGGGCATCTCACTGAAGAGTGCATTGCACTTAGAAAGGAAATTGGTTACTTCTTGAGCAAGGGGCATTTGAAAGAGCTTTTGGGACGAAAGAAGTCAAGGATCCAGGATCCTGAAAGGATCCAGGATCCTGAAAGGATCCCGGATCCTGAAAGGATCCCGGAAAAGGCTCCTGCTCCTCCAGCAGATGCACAAGTTATAAACTTCATATCCGGTAGATCAGACATTTGTGTTACTTCCTTTTCAGCAGCAAAAAGACATGCCAAGGAAACTAAGATGGATAATGGAGATAGACCCATCCGGACGTCCACTGTCACCCAGGATAAGATCATAACTTTTGATGAGGATGATCGTCTTGATGTTCAGGATCCTCATCATGATGGTCTTGTTATCACCCTGTTTATTTCTAATCATTTTGTTCGCAGGATCCTTATAGATGGAGGAAGCTCTGTGAACATCATTCAGCTTGATGTCCTCAAGAAGATGAATATCCCGGAGTCTGATATTGTCCCAAGATCCTCAGTCCTTGTGGGATTCAGTGGGGAAACCAAGAACACATTGGGGGACATCAAACTCCCTATCTATATTGAAGGACTCCATTCTTATCAGAAGTTTTGTGTTATAGATTGCTTATCTTGTTGCAATGTTATCCTTGGCAGGCCATGGATACATGACATAAAGGCAGTCCCATCCACCTATCATCAATGTGTAAAGCTTCCAAGTCCATGGGGAGTGGTGAAAATTGAGAGTGATCAACAAGAGGCTAAGAATTGTTATACATCATCAATGAAGCCAGCCTCAAGACCAAGGGAGCAATAGCAATTAAAGTATCCTTCAAGATATGTCTTGGAGGCAAGAGAGCAGGATGTAAAAGAAATCCTCATGGATCCTCATGATCCTGAATCCATAGTCTTCATAGGATCAGGGATCCTTAGCAACATTGAGCAGGATCTAGTATCCTTCCTTAAGAGGAGGAAATCCACCTTTGCCTAGAAACATGAAGACATGACAGGTATATCTAAGGATATAATTACTCATAAGCTTGGCATTGACAGGTCATTCAAGCCTATACATCAGAAGAGGAGGAAGTTTGCGCCTGAAAGGAATGCTATTATCCAGGAAGAGGTAGATAAACTACTTCGGGCAGGTATGATAAGAGAGGTTAAGTATCCATGGTGGCTAGCCAATGTGGTTGTTGTTTAAAAGAAAAATGGAAAGTGGAGGGTATGTGTCGATTTTACTGATTTAAACAAGGCATGTCCCAAGGATCCTTTCCCATTACCCCACATTGACTCCATGGTGGATGCTACCGCGGGTCATGAGTTGTTGACTTTTATGGATGCTTCATCTAGATTTCAACAAATTCAGATGGAACCATCTGATCAAGAGGATACAACCTTTATGACCCCAACTGGTATATATTGTTATATTGCTATGCCATTTGGACTAAGGAATGCAGGTGCTACTTATCAAAGGCTAGTCAATATGATGTTCAAGGAACAAATTGGACACACTATGGAAGTCTATATTGATGACATGGTGGTTAAGTTCAAGAAGGCTGAGGATCACCTTAAAGACTTGGAGGAAGCATTCAATATCCTTGATAAATTTAATATGAAACTAAATCCTTCCAAGTGTCATTTTGGTGTTAAGGCAGGTAAATTCTTAGGCTATATGGTTACAAAGAGGGGCATTGAAGCAAGTCCAGAGCAAATCAAGGCTATTGTGAATATCAAATCTCCTGCCAATGCTAAGGATGTGCAAAGATTGACAGGTAGGATCGCAGCCTTGAACAGGTTGATATCCAAATCCTCAGAAAAGTGCAAGGAATTCTATGACATCCTGAGGAAGAACAAGAAATTTGAATGGACTGAGAAGCATGAAAGTGCCCTCAAAGATCTTAAGGATTACCTATCCTCAGCCCCTGCTTTGATGAAACCAGAAAAGGGAGATATATTATCCTTATACCTAGCAGTATCCTCAAAAGCAGTAAGTGCGGTCCTTGTTAAGGATCACCAAGGTACACAACATCCTGTTTATTATGTAAGTAAGAGTTTACTTGATGCTGAATCCAGGTATTCACACTTAGAGAAACTTATCCTCGCATTAATTATGGCATCTACTAAATTAAGACATTATTTTGAGACTCATGCCATTATTGTTAAGACTAATTTTCCAATTAAGAATTGTTTTGGTCAAAAATTCTGTTTATGATATGCAACCAAACTCTTTGTTTCGGGGAATGATGCTTAAAATATGTAATAGCGATGAGGATCACTTCAAGGTAAATTTGCACAAACAACACAAGGATTTATACGGGGAAAAAGCCCTTGATCAAGAGTTGATCTCCGGCACAAAAAACCCCGGGTGATGGAAACTACCGATCACCAAGCTCAAATAAATGATTAAATGTTTACAACTTCGGATAGTATCGAGCTAGGTACAAGGATCACTATCGTGAAATGTGTATAAGTGAGTGAAAATGAATGTATGTTCGTCGAGAGCTTCAAGTGTGCGAGTATACGAGTGTGTGTAGCTGCAAAAATGGCTAAGTGTTTTTCTACTAGCTCGTTACCCCTTTTAAAATAGAAATCTAACTACCAAACTAACTATCCGACTTTCGTGCCATGCCTCCACGTTCTCCACAACGTCTATTTTTGGTCAAGCACGTGCAGAATAGTTTGGGAATATTCTCCAGGAATGTCGCCAAGACTTGGTCAAGCTTGTTATACCTGCGAGATAGTACAAAACATAAGTAAACAATCGTCAGTACGAGGATCCTTAAAGTGATCCATGATCCTGATCCTAAAGCTCTTCTGAGGATCACCACCTGTCACAGAAGTAAGGATCACTAATTAGGATAACGAATAAGGATCACTAATTGTTAGAAAATCCTCCCCTAACAATTGCCCCCAAAATATAAGGAGTAATTTGTAAAATTAGCGAGTTATATTTTCTTGATCTTATCCTCAACTAACTAACGGATATATAGCCGTTAAAATAGAACTAGCCGTTACGATCATGACGTCACGGAAGTGACAATCCTGCAGAATCATAATTATAAATAGAGATATAGATAGGATCATCATGCATTCAAATTCGAAAGAAACTCCCTTTAAATTCTCAGTCGACGATCAACCAGGTATTTCTTTCTCCTCTTTCTTCCTCTCTTACTCTGTTTTTCTTTCTCTATCTCCGTCACTTCGAAAATGTTGCTCCGAAGTTCTCCGGCCAAGGATCACAAAAAGGATAGCCCTTTGAAGAGTCAAAAGATCATCAAAGACTCAGTGAACGAGAGGTGTTGCTTTAACGATGCACAAGTAGATAACATCCGTCACCGTTTTCCGGCGAATGCCTTTTTCAAACCTTTCGATCCAACTGCCCTGAGCGACTATGTTTCAGAAACATGGGTTGCCTTTCCAGTTACTCCATTTGCCATAGGATACACCTATCCTTTCCCAGAATTTACACAATCCTTCTTTTCCCTTACCGGCATCTCTTACATCCAAGCCATGCCGATGATTTGGAGGGTTTTGTATACCCTGGAGAGGATCATCGAGCAGGAGGGCATTGATTTGGGCATGTCAGAACTGACACAATTGTATGATGTTACCACCTTTGGATCCCACCGTTATTTGTTCAAACGAAAACCCAGTGCAGAACACCCCCTTCTTAAAGTCACCAAAAATGACAAAGATTGGAAACGTCGCTTCTTCTTTGTAAGAAGGGATACCATTTCAGATGGAGAGCATTTACCAAGAACATGGTCCACCCATGGTAGGCCGGAGGATCCTGAGAAGGATCAGCAGGTAGTCTTGTTTTCGCAATAGGATCACTAACCCCTTTTTGTCTTGTGTTATGCAGCTATTTCTGTCTCACACATCATCACATCACCTCAAACCAAGGATAGACTCGCTGCTTTTTGGAAGCTTGATCCTGAAATAAGGACATTCAAGATAGACACCCAAGACTCACAAGAAGTATCCTCAGGTTCCATTACCATGTCAAGTAAGTATCCTGCCTTTTACATAGTTTAAATATTAAAATAAATAAATAAATTGAAATAGGATAAGGATACTCATCTTGCTTTAAATGTGTAGGCGCTGGAAAATCTGCCAAGCCTGTATCCCAATTCAACACGGCTGACCTTGATGTCGTACGATCCAGGAAGAAGAGGTCCACTACCAGTCCTAGCATCTCCATTCCAAAGGCACCCACTAAAGGAAAGGGTGTCAAGAAGAGGAAAACTTCTGATGCTGAGGATCTTCAAGGCCTACCACTGATCCGCCACCAGTTCCTTGAATACTTCAATGATGTAAGGATCCTTAATTCTGCCTAGGTATCCTACTCGTATGAGGATCACTTGATCTTGAACTGCTTTATCCTTTTCTTTGCAGAAATTTGCCGAGATCGAGGATTACGTGGGGAATGTTGAGGAGCAGGACAAGAAAATTGCTGATCTCCAACAGGTTGCCGTGCTCAAAGACCTTGCACTTGCTGATCTTCGGAAGGAACTCCAAGATGAGAAGACCAAGACGGCCAAACTTCTGATTGACCTTGACTATGAGAAGCATGATCTCATAGAAAATGCTAAGGTTTCTGCCGCCATCACGATGTATCAGACAAAATTGAAGATGGCCCAGGAAGCTCAAGATCCTAGTTTTGACAAAAGCAGCTGGGATGTTGAGGGCTGGAAGGCAAGGCTGGCTGATCTTGAGGATGATGAGGAGGAGGCAACTAAGGTCTTGGCAATTGAGGCAAGTGGCAGTGGAAAGGATTTGATGAAGGATACTGCAGCTGGAGGGGAAGAGGATGCAGCAAAGGCATAGGTTGCATGAATGGGCGATGAAGGACATTTCTAGACGTAGCCGGAGCCCATTTTTTAAGTTAGATAGTTTGTTTTGGTTGTGGTTTTTTTTGCTAAACAATGATGGGTTGTACTTGAACAATAGGTTTTAGGATTAAGGATCATGTATGATCCTTTGGACAATAGGCAGGATTGCATATGGTGGAGGGATCCTCTGTTTGGGGGATGAAGCCATTGTGATCCTGCCGCCTTTATATTCCTGCACTACTTTCGAACTTGTTATCATGGACACCCTTTACCTACCCCAGCGGACGGGCCACGTTTTGCTGGTAGATGCTCGGGTAGGTAATTTTGACAACCTTTAAAGGGTTAGTCTTTTGTTAATAAATAAAATCTTAACCTTTTGTCGCCTATCTTGTGTTGTTATCCTTGTGTTTCTTTGATTTTCCTTTATTTTGATGCATATTTATTAAACAAATAATTTTGAATAAGTCAAATTGAAAATACTTAGGATATGATCCATGATCAAATATCCTTTAGTTAAAGAATCTCAGAAAGCAATATGTTTTAAGTATCACAAGTCTAGTTGTCAAACTTTAAGGGTTATTCAAATAAATAATGAATAGAATTAAATATAGTTAAGGATCATACCTAAGGATCCAAGTTAGGATCCTAACCATTATAAGGATAACTACAAGATAAACCTTAGAATAAAGTAAGGATCGAGGATCCCTAGTTGCCTATCTTCAAGAACCTGAAATAGAGCATAACTTGGGACTAAGCCAATATAAGATAAGAGTTAGTAACTGGGGACAAGCCCAAGGATAACTGGGGACAAGCCCAAGGATAACTGGGGACAAGCCCAAGGATAACTGGGGACAAGCCCAAGGATCGTATGTAAACTGGAGTATGGCCCTAACTGGCGACTATCCAAACTTAGTGGCATGAAAATGCCAAAACCTTAGCTAACGTGAAAACGTTAGAAACCTTAGCTAACGTGAAAACGTTAGAAACCTTAGGAACGGATGTATGGTACGTCTACCATTATACGTAGGATCCTAAGCATAGCCAGAACAATGGAATTATCAGCCCCTAAAATGAGTACTGGTCCCAATGCCTTGAACTATACCAGGATCATCGTGCGCTACAGGCGGAACTGGGGTCAAGCCCAAGTAACTGGGGTTAAACCCAAGGAACGGATTGCTTCAGCAGATAACCAATGTTATGCTAAGGATACCTGAACTTTCAAAACTTGAACTCACGTGAGAGATGGATGAAGGATGCATGATCCTTATCCTTATATGAGAAAATAAAGAAACAAAATAGTTCAAGTTTAGGATATTACCTAAGTAAGGGTCACCAATACTTCGAGGATCCTTTGAGGATATCCCTATCGTGAGGATCATCCCTGCCATGAGGATCCTGCTCACATGAAATATTTCTTCAAGTGGACAGCATTCCAAGCTCTTGGTAGCAAATCACCTTCCATGGTTAGCAATCTATATGCCCCCTTTCCTGCTTCAGCTTCAATCAAATAAGGGCCTTCCCATTTTGGAGCTAACTTTCCATCAGCAGGATTGGTAGTATTCTGAAATGCTTTCCTTAATACCATGTCTCCAACTTGAAACCTCCTGATCCTGACATTTTTGTTGTAAGCACCAGCCATTCTTTGTTGATAACTGGCCATCCTTATCCTAGCCAGATCCCTGATTTCTTCAATAGTATCCAGGTCTTGAGCCAAGTTCTCATCATTTTCCTCAGGATCACGGGTACTTGTTCTAGCAGTTGGAACCACCATTTCTGTTGGGATCACTGATTCTGCCCCAAATACCAAAGAGAATGGCGTTTGACCGGTAGCATTCTTAGGGGTTGTCCTATCAGCCCAAAGCACATAAGGTAGTTCTTCTGCCCATTTCCCTTTCTTGGATCCAAGCTTCTTCTTCAAATTGTTGATGATGATCTTGTTGGATGATTCTGCTTGACCATTAGCTTGTGGGTGGACTGGTGTTGATGTTATCATCTTAATCCCCCAGCTGTCACAAAAGTTAGTAGTTCTGCCCCCAATAAATTGGGAACCATTATCACATATAATTTCAGAAGGAATACCAAATCTAGTTATAATATTTCTTTTAATGAAGGATATAACTTCCTTTTCTCTGACTTGGGCAAAAGCTTCAGCCTCTATCTACTTGGAGAAGTAATCAGTCATAGCTAGCATGAATACTTTTCCACCAGGTGCCTTAGGGAGCTTACCAACTATATCCATACCCCATCTCATAAATGGCCAAGAGGAGGATATAGGATGCAATAATTCAGCTGGTTGATGAAGGATATTGCTGTGTCTCTGGCAAGGATCACATCTTCTGGCATACTCCACAGCATCTTTCTTCATGGTTGGCCAGTAGTATCCTGTCCTCAGGATCCTTGAGAATAATGCCCTGCCCCCAGTGTGGTTTCCACAATCTCCTTTATGGAAGTCTTTTAAAACTTCTTGAACTTCAGGATCCTCAATGCATCTCAAGTATGGTCCTGCAAGAGATCGTCTATACAACATATTATTCATAATTGTGAATTGAGATACCTTAGATTTGAAAGCCCTAGGGTTTTCTCCTGTAGGAATCTCTCCATGTTGTAAGTATCTCATAATTGGTGAGATCCATGATCCTGATCCTGAATGGGATTGAGTATCCTCACAAGGGATAATTGCAGAATCATTTCCTATCTCCATAGCCTCGTGATCCTCGATAGCCGGGGTCAGGATATGGATAATAGGAATCTTGATATCCTCCGGGATCTTCAAGGATGATCCTAAGTTAGCCAATGCATCAGCTTCTGTATTTTCTTCCCTTGGTACCTGTGACAAACTAAAGGAAACAAAAGAGAGTGCCAAACTTTTGACTATCTCCAAATACTTGGTTAGCTTTTCACCTTTAACAGCATATGATCCATTAAAGTGGTTTGTAATCAACAAAGAATCTACGTGTACCTCAAGATACCTAATCCCCATATGCTTTGCAATTTGCAAACCAGCAATTAAGGCTTCATATTCAGCCTCATTGTTAGTGGTTTGGAACTCACAAGCTATAGAATGGGGTATTATGTCCCCCTGTGGCGATTTTAGTAGTATTCCAAGCCCTGTGCCTTTGACATTTGAGGATCCATCAGTATAAAGTATCCAAGGATCCTTGGTCTCTTCTAGCTGCTGGACTTCTAGCTCAGCTTCTTCTTGTAAATCACTACTGAAATCAGCCACAAAGTCAGCTAATGCTTGGGATTTGATGGCTGTCCTAGGCTCATATCTTATATCATATGCACTCAGCTTCACTGCCCACTTAGCCATCCTTCCTGACATCTCTGGTTTCCTGAGGACATTCTTAATTGGAAAATTAGTTTTAACAATGATAACATGAGTTTCAAAATAATGTCTTAACTTGGTAGATGCCATAATTAATGCAAGAATAAGCTTTTCAAGGTGTGAGTACCTTTATTCGGCATCAAGTAAACTTTTACTTACATAATAGACAGGATGTTGTATACCTTGATGATCCTTAACAAGGACCGCACTTACTGCTTTTGAGGATACTGCAAGATACAAGGATAACACATCACCTTTTTCTGGTTTCATCAAAGCCGGGGCCGAGGATAGGTAATCTTTGAGGGCTTTTAAAGCATTTTCATGCTTCTCCGTCCACTCAAATTTCTTGTTCTTCCTTAGGATATCATAGAATTCTTTACACTTCTCGGAGGACTTGGATATAAATCTGTTCAAGGCTGCTATCCTTCCTGTTAGCCTTTGAACATCCTTAGCATTGGCCGAAGATTTGATGTTCACTATTGCTTTGATTTGTTCCGGGCTAGCTTCAATGCCTCTCTTTGTCACCATATATCCTAAGAATTTACCTGCTTTAACAGCAAAGTGACATTTTGAAGGATTAAGTTTCATGTTATATTTGTCAAGGATATCGAATGCTTCCTCCAAGTCTCTTAGGTGATCCTCAGCTTTTAAGGATTTTACCACCATATCATCTATGTAAACCTCCATAGTTTGTCCAATCTGATCCTTGAACATCATATTCACCAGCCTTTGATATGTTGCACCTGCATTTCTTAATCCGAACGGCATAGCAATATAGCAGTATATACCAGTTGGAGTCATGAAGGCTGTATCCTCTTGGTCGGATGGTTCCATTTGGATTTGTTGGAATCCAGATGAAGCATCCATAATAGTTAACAGTTCATGACCCGCAGTTGCATCCACCATGGAGTCAATGTGGGGTAAAGGGAAAGGATCCTTGGGACATGCCTTATTTAAATCGGTAAAATCGACACATACCCTCCACTTTCCATTTTTCTTTTGAACAACAACCACATTGGCCAACCATCTTGGATACTTGACCTCTCTAATCATACCTGCCCGGAGCAATTTCTCTACCTCTTCTTGGATAATGACATTCCTTTCCGGTGCAAACTTTCTTCTCCTTTGATGGATTGGTTTGAAGGATCTGTCAATGCCGAGTTTATGAGTGATAACATCTTTGGATATACCAGTCATGTCTTCGTGTTTCCATGCAAAGGTAGTCTTTCTCCTTTTGAGGAAGGATACGAGGTCTTCTTTCATTTCGCCAAGGATCCCTGATCCGATATAGATTTTGGATTCAGGATCATCAGGATCCATGAGGATTTCTACCACATCCTGCTCTCTGGCCTCCAAGACATTCCTTGGAGGATACCTTGATTGCTATTGCTCCCTTAACTTCGAAGCTGGTTTCATCGATGAAGTGTAGCAATTCTTAGCCTCCTGCTGATCACTATCAATCTTTACTATTCCCCAAGGACTAGGGAGCTTCACACATTGATGGTAAGTAGATGGGACTGCTTTCATATCGTGTATCCAGGGCCTGCCAAGGATAACATTACAACAAGATAAATAGTCAATAACACAAAATTTTTGATAAGAGTGTAAGCCTTCAATATATATTGGGAGTTTAATGTCCCCCAGGGTGTTCTTAGTTTCGCCACTAAACCCCACGAGCACGGAGGATCTTGGTATGATCTCTGATTCAGGGATACCCATCTTCTTTAGAACATCAAGCTGGATAATGTTCACTGAACTTCCTCCGTCTATAAGGATCCTGCGGACAAAATGGTTAGATATGAAAAGAGTAATAACTAAACCATCGTGATGAGGATCCTGGATATCAACACGATCCTCTTCATCAAAGGTTATGACTTTTCCTTCGGAGACACTTGATGTTCGAACTGGTCTTTCTCCATTATCCATTTTAGTTTCCTTTGCATGCCTTTTAGCTGCTGAGAAGGATGTGTCACAAATGTCGGATCCTCCAGAAATAAAGTTTATCACTTGTGCATCTGCTGGAGGAGCTGGAGCCTTCTCAGGGATCCTTTCAGGATCCTGAGTCCTTGACTTTTTTCTTCCCAACAACTCTTTTAGATGCCCCTTGCTCAACAAGTATCCAATTTCCTTTCTTAATGCAATGCATTCTTCTGTGAGGTGCCCAAAATCTTCATGATATGCACACCACTTTGATTTATCCTTAGTTGCAGCCGGCCTATCATTCTTTCTCGGCCATCTAGCTTTATCACCTAGGTTCTGCATAGCAAGGATTAGTTCATTGTTATCAACACTAAAACAATATTCAGAAATTGGAGGATAATCCTCATCATCCTCTTCTTGATCAACAGAGTGCACGTTCTGATTATCAGATCTGTTGTAGGATCTGAATTTGTTGTTCCTGAATGAGGATCCTTGCTTATCCTGCTTTGAGGATCCTGCTAACCTCTCCTGGATCCTCTTGTCATCCTCTAGCCGAATGAACCTAAGTGCTCGGGTTCTTACCTCATCTAAGTTCCTGCATGGTGTCATAACAAGATCATCATAGAAAGACGAATCCCTAAGCAATCCCATTTTGAAGGCCTCAACAGCCGTAGCTATATCTAAGTTGGGAATGTCTAAGGATTCTTTACTGAATTTGGTAATGTAATCCCTTAATGATTCATTATGACCCTGGGTTATCCTATATAAATCACTAGTTAATCGTTCAAATTTTCTACTACAAGAAAACTGATTATTAAACAAGTTAACTAGGTTAGCAAATGAGGTAATAGAATAGGGAGGAAGACTTAGCAGCCATTTGAGAGCTGATCCAGTAAGAGTGGATCCGAATCCCTTGCACAGGCATGCTTCTTTTAACCTTTCTGGAATTGGATTGATTTCCATCCTCTCCCTGTATTACGCTATGTGTTCTTCAGGATCCGTTGAACCATCATACAACTTCATTGTTGGCACATGGAACCTCTTGTGTATCTCAGCATCACAGATTGGTGGTGCAAAATGAGATATCTTGTGGCTCCCATCTGCAATCTCTGGGATAGGTTTAACTACTCCCGGAACACTTGATATCATATCCTTTAGCTTTTGCAATTCTCTAGCCATGGCATGATTGATACCTGGATCCTGCATAAGACCATGGTTAGTAGTATGAGAATTATTAAAAGTGTTACCTCCCATTGGATTCAAATTAGGAAGAATGGATGTTAATCCATATTGTTGAGGCTCTGGAATGATCGAGGGACCAGTAGAGGCATTGGTCTGCATTGGAATGAAATCTCCCTGATGGACATCTGAACTTCCTGTTTGCAAACTCCTCAAGGATCCTGGCATCTGGAAGGATCCCTGAAACTGGGACGATCCTGGAACAAAGGAGGGTCCTTGAACTTGGGATGATCCTGGAACGAAGGAGGATCCTTGAACCTGGGATGATCCTGGAACGAAGGAGGATCCTTGAACCTGGGATGATCCTGGAACGAAGGAGAATCCTTGAACCTGGGATGATCCTGGAACGAAGGAGGATCCTTGAAACTGCTGCATTCCTGGATATCCTCCTGAACTCGTGAGGGATCCCATATGCTGAGGATAGGATCCCGCTGGCTGGAAATATGAACCTGATGCCTGGGTCATTGTTGTTGTTCCGTAGTGCACTCCTTTTGGTCCACCTACATATTGAATGTCTGGAACCACCGATGGCTGAGAAGTAATCACCAGAGTATCAAAATTCAAAGATCTGGGCATCAGTGGGGAACGATCCTCTGCCGTTTTCTTCTGTTTCTTAATTTCGTCAATCTCCCGGAGGATCCTTTCGTTGGTCTTATCCTGCTCTTGTGCATGATTCCTCATCTGCAAAATCAAGGCATAGAGATCATTAGTAGTAGGATTAGTTGAAACAGAAGAAGTAGGTGGTTTTGAGAAAATGGGAGTCGGTTTCTTCGCGGCATTCTCAGTGTTCTTCTGGGGTCCAGAAGGTGGTGGAGGCAAAGGAGGAACGCCTTGAGAAGAAGTGAATGAGGGCATCAAATTTGAAGCATTCTTCGCTGAGGAAGCCATTTGCTTGGTTGTAGTGAACCGAAATGAGCACAGAGATGCGTATTTTTCTAAGGACGAAGCACCAATTGCCCCACGGTGGGCGCCAAACTGTTTTGGTCAAAAATTCTGTTTATGATATGCAACCAAACTCTTTGTTTCGGGGAATGATGCTTAAAATATGTAATAGCGATGAGGATCACTTCAAGGTAAATTTGCACAAACAACACAAGGATTTATACGGGGAAAAAGCCCTTGATCAAGAGTTGATCTCCGGCACAAAAAACCCCGGGTGATGGAAACTACCGATCACCAAGCTCAAATAAATGATTAAATGTTTACAACTTCGGATAGTATCGAGCTAGGTACAAGGATCACTATCGTGAAATGTGTATAAGTGAGTGAAAATGAATGTATGTTCGTCGAGAGCTTCAAGTGTGCGAGTATACGAGTGTGTGTAGCTGCAAAAATGGCTAAGTGTTTTTCTACTAGCTCGTTACCCCTTTTAAAATAGAAATCTAACTACCAAACTAACTATCCGACTTTCGTGCCATGCCTCCACGTTCTCCACAACGTCTATTTTTGGTCAAGCACGTGCAGAATAGTTTGGGAATATTCTCCAGGAATGTCACCAAGACTTGGTCAAGCTTGTTATACCTGCGAGATAGTACAAAACATAAGTAAACAATCGTCAGTACGAGGATCCTTAAAGTGATCCATGATCCTGATCCTAAAGCTCTTCTGAGGATCACCACCTGTCACAGAAGTAAGGATCACTAATTAGGATAACGAATAAGGATCACTAATTGTTAGAAAATCCTCCCCTAACAAGAATGTTCTCAGGAAACCTGAAATGTCAGGAAGAATGGCTAAGTGGGCAGTGAAGCTTAGTGCATATGATATAAGATATGAACCAAGGACTGCCATCAAATCCCAAGCCTTAGCTGACTTTGTGGCAGATTTCAGTAGTGACTTGCAAAAGGAAGCTGAGTTAGAAGTCCAACAGCTTGAAGAAACTAAGGATCCTTGGATACTCTTCACTGATGGAGCTTCTAATGTTAAAGGAACAGGGCTTGGAATACTACTAAAATCGCCACAGGGGGACATAATACCCCACTCCATAGCTTGTGAATTTCAAACTACCAACAATGAGGCTGAGTATGAAGCCTTGATAGCTGGTTTGCAAATTGCTAAGCATATGAGGATCAGGTATCTTGAGGTACATGTAGATTCATTATTAATCACTAATCATTTTAATGGATCCTATGCTGTTAAAGGTGAAAAGCTAATCAAATATTTAGAGATAGTCAAAGAATTGGCACTCTCTTTTGTTTCTTTTAGTTTGACACAGGTACCAAGGGAAGAGAATGCAGAGGCTGATGCATTAGCCAATCTAGGATCATCCTTGAAGATCCCGGAGGATATCAAGATCCCTATTATCCACATTTTAACCCCTGCTATCAAGGATCATGTAGCCATGGAGATAGGAGAGGATTCTGCTATTGTCCCTACTGATGATACTCAATCTCATTCAGGATCATGGATCCTTCCAATAATGAGATATATTCAACATGGAGAGATTCCTACAGGAGAAAACCCCAGGGCTTTCAAAATCAAGGTATCTCAATTCACAATATTGAATAATATGTTGTATAAACGATCTCTTGCAGGTTCATATCTAAGATGCATTGAGGATCCTGAAATCCAAGAAGTCCTAAAGGATTTCCATGAAGGAGATTGTGGAAACCATACTGGGGGTAGAGCATTATTCTCAAGGATCCTGAGGACAGGATACTATTGGCCTACCATGAAGAAGGATGCTGTGGAGTATGCCAAGAAATGTGATCCTTGTCAGAGACATAGTAATATCCTTCATCAACCAACAGAACTTTTGCATGCTATATCATCTTCTTGGCCATTTATGAGATGGGGAATGGATATAGTTGGTAAGCTTCCTAAGGCACCTGGTGGAAAAGTATTCATGCTTGCTATGACTGACTACTTCTCCAAGTGGATAGAGGCTGAAGCCTTTGCTCAAGTCAGAGAAAAAGAAGTTATATCCTTTATTAAAAGAAACATTATTACTAGATTTGGTATCCCTTCTGAAATTGTTTGTGATAATGGATCCCAGTTTATTGGGAGTAGAACTACTAACTTTTGTGACAGCTGGGGGATTAAGATGATAACATCAACACCAGTCCACCCACAAGCTAATGGTCAGGCAGAATCATCCAACAAGATCATCATCAACAATTTGAAGAAAAAGCTTGGATCCAAGAAAGGAAAGTGGGCAGAAGAACTACCTTATGTACTATGGGCTGATAGGACAACTCCCAAGAATGCTACTGGCCAAACTCCATTTTCTTTGGTATTTGGGGCAGAATCAGTGATCCCTACAGAGATGGTGGTTCCTACTGCAAGAACAAGCATTCGTGATCCTGAAGAAAATGCTGAAAGCTTGGTTCAAGACTTGGATACTATAGAAGAACTCAGGGATTTGGCAAGGATAAGGATGGCCAGTTATCAACAAAGGATGGCTGGAGCCTATAACAAAAATGTCAGGATCAGGAAATTCCAAGTTGGTGATATGGTGTTAAGGAAAGCATTTCAGAATACCACCAATCCTGCTGATGGGAAGTTGGCACCAAAGTGGGAAGGCCCTTACTTGATCGAAGCTGAGGCAGGAAAGGGGGCATATCGATTGCTAACAATGGAAGGTGACTTGCTACCAAGAGCTTGGAATGCTGTCCATTTGAAGAAATACTTTATGTAATAAGGATCCATGATCCTTACCTGACAAGTATCCTTGAAGGATCCCTATAGGACAGATGATCCTCATTTTGGTAATATTCTAATCTCAAACTATTTCATTCTTTTATTACCTTATATAAGGATAAGGATCCTGCATCCTTTATCCTCCTTTCACTTGATTCTGAGTTTTGAAGGTTCAGGTATCCTTAACAAAGGATTGAGTATCCACAGAAGTATCCAGTTATTTGGGCTTGACCCCAGTTATTTGGGCCTGTCCCCAGTTTCGCCAGTAGCGCACGATGATCCTGGTATAGTTCATGGCAATGGGACCAGTACTCGCTTTAGGGGCTGACAATTTCATTGTACTGGCTATATTCATGATCCTACGTATAATGGTAGACGTACCATACATCCGTTCCTAAGGTTTCTAACGTTTTCACGTTAGCTAAGGTTTTGGCATTTTCATGTCACTAAGTTTGGATAGTCGCCAGTAAGGGCCATACTCCAGTTTACACACGATCCTTTGGGCTTGTCCCCAGTTATCCTTTGGGTTTGTCCCCAGTTATCCTTTGGGCTTGTCCCCAGTTATCCTTTGGCCTTGTCCCCAGTTACTAACTCTTATCTTATATTGGCTTAGTCCCAAGTTGTATCCTATTTCAGGTTTTTGGAGATAAACGACCAAGGATCCTTGATCCTTACTTTCTACTAAGGTTTGTCTTTTAGTTATCCTGATTATAAGTGTTAAAGGTTAGGATCCTAACTTGGATTCTCAGGTATGATCCTTAACTATTTTGATTTTATTCATTATTCATTTGAGTGACCCTTATCCTTTGACAACTGAACTTATGATCCTTAAACTATATTACTTTTCAGAATTTGTCAACTATAGGATATGTGATCTTTGATCATATCCTAAAATTTTTTAGGGTATTTATTAAATTTTTTTCTTTACTTGATAAGTTTAGACAAAATGAATATCACAGCAATTGAAAAGTAAAGTACTAACAAGGATAACAACACGGGAGATAGCCAAAAAGTTAAAGTTATTTTATTCACAAAACATTAAACCCTTTAAGGTTGTCAAAATTGCCAACCCACGTTTCTACCAGCAAAACATGGCCCGTCCACATGGGTTGGCAAAGGGTGTCCATTGTTTACGGGTCTTTATAGTGCAGGAAATAAAAGACGGAAGGATAACGAGTGGCTTCATCCCCTAAACAGAGGATCCATCCACCACCCATTATCCTACCTATTGTCCAAGGATCCATGATCCTTCACCCTAGAAACTATTGTTTAAAGTTATTACAACCCATCATTGTTTCAAAACACCATAACCAAAATAAAACTACCAAATTCTAAAAAATGGGCTCCGGCTGCGTCTAGAAATGTCCATCATCGCCCATTTCAGCAGCTCAAACCTTGGCTGCATCACCACCAGCATCATTAGCATCAGCATGATCCTTACCACTTCCACTCGCCTCAATTACCAAGACCTCACCAGCCTCTTCTTCGTCGTCCAGCTCAGCTAACCTTGCCTTCCATCCCTCTACGTCCCAGCTGCTCTTGTCAAAGTCAGGATCCAGAGCTTCTTGGGCCATCTGCAACTGGGTTTTGTACATAGCAATGGCAGCGGAGACTTTAGCATCATTTGTGATCTCATTCTTCTCTTGGTCAGCAGTGATGTGAGCCAGGACGAGTTCCCTCTTGACCAGATTGACATCATTTTCAAGGAAGGCAATCTTCTTATCCTTGGCCAACATCATCTTTTGGAGATCCACGCACTTTTGCTCAATCTCTTCAACATTGCCTACGTAGTCCTCGATTTCAGCAAATTTCTGCAAAGAAGACAATGTGAAGTTCAGGATTACATGATCCTCAAGTGGGCAGGATAACTAAGCTAAGTCAGTGATCCTTACATTAGCAAAGTACTCAAGGAACTGGTGGCGGATCAGAGGCAGGCCTTCTAGAGTGTCAGCCTCAGAGGCTTTCCTCTTCTTTCCTTTGGAAGCAGTAGGCTTGGGGATGGCAGTACTTGGGCTAGCAGCAGCTTTTTTCTTCCCGGACCTGGGACCAACAGTGGTGAGATCGGTGACACTGAAGCGAGTAGCAGACTTCGATGATTTTCCAGCACCTACACATTCAAAAATAGATAAGTATCCTTATTTCATTTCTAATTTAAACATTTATTTATGTACAAAATGGGATACTTACTTGACATTGTAACAGAACCTGAGGATACCTCTTGAGAATCCTGGGTATTTGCGTTAAATGATCTTATTTCAGGATCAAGCCTCTGAAAAGCAGTAAGCCTTTCCTTTGTGGCAGGTGTTGTAATGAGGTGTGCGACAGTGATAACTGCAAAATAGAAACAAAAGGATGTTAGTGATCCTCAGCAGAAACAAGGTCATCTGGTGATCCTTCTAAGGATCCTCTATCCTACCATGGGTGGTCCATTTTCTAGGCAAATCCTTTCCATCAGGGATGGAATCCCTTCTGGCAAAGAAGAATCGCCGTTTCCAGTTGGTGTCATTCTTAGTGGCTTTGAAGATGGGGTGTTCTTCACCAGGTTTATGTTTGAGTAGATATCGGTGGGATCCATGGCTAACAAGGTCATACATCTCTGCAAACTCCGACATTCCCAGATCAATTCCTTCATGTCCAATGATCCTTTCAAGGGTATATAAGACCCTCCAGATCATTGGCATCGCTTGAATGTAGGAGATGCCGGTAAGAGAGAAGAAGGATTGGGTGAAATCTGGAAAAGGATACGAGTATCCTATTGTAAATGGTGTGACCGGAAAGGCTACCCAGGTTTCAGAAATATAGTCACTTAGAACGGTGGGATCAAATGTTTTGAAAATGGTGTTCGTCGGGAAGCAATGTCGGATTCTGTCTATCTGTGGATCGGTAAAGCAGCATCTTTCTTTCGCAGAATCTTTGATGATCCCTTGGGACTTCAAGGGACTGTCCTTACGGTGATCCTTAGCCGGCGAAGATCTCAACATCATCTTGATCACAGATAAAGATGAGGAAAGAAGGAACAGAGAAAGAAGATGAAGAGGGAAAGGAGAAAGAAGTACCTGATCAAGTCTTCGAATGAAAATTTAAAGGATGAAACGCACGGATTTAAATGCCCTCTAACCCTTATCTCTAACTTCAATTTATAATGATGATCTTGCAGGATAGTCACTTCAGTGACGTCAGGATGGCAACGGATAGTTCGGTTACAACGGCTATATATCCGTTAGTTGGTTACGGATAAGAACAAGAAAATATAACTCGTTTACAAATTACTCCTAATATTTTGGGGGCAATTGTTAGGGGAGGATTTTCTAATGATCAGTGATCCTAAATTATTGTTGGACATAAGGATCCTTGATTCTGTTTGAATTAGTGATCCTCAGAAAGTATTGTAGGATCAGGATCATGGATCATCATAAGGATCCTTATACTAACGATTGTATGCTTTGAATATGATGTTTTTTTGCAGGAGTACGAGCTTGGACTTGGTCTTGGCGATATTCCTGGAGCATATTCCATCTTTATTCCGCACGTGCATGACTGAAGTGGACGTTATGGAAGTCGTGGAAGACTTGCACAAAATGCGGACAGTTTGTTAGCTTAGATATTTTCCATTTTTAAAAGGGGATAACGAGCTAAATTAGAACACTTGGCTATTTTTAGCTTAACACACACACTCGCAACTGCTCTCACCAGCTCTTGGCAATTCACTTGGCGATTACACATTTTTTTGCACATTACACTATAGTGATCCTTGTAACTAGATCGCTATCATCCGAAGTTGTAATACATTTCTTGTTTAATCTGAGTTGGTGATCGGTAGTTTCCATCACCCGAGGTTTTTTATGCCGGAGATCATCTCTTGATCAAGGGCTTTTCCTCGTATAAATCTTTGTGTCACTTGTTCATTACATTTCTGAGTGATCCTTAGTATTGTTCATTGATTCAATCATCACACCTCACAAAAGAAAGTTTGGTTGCATTATCATTGCTTGATTTTTGACCAAAACATACAACACATTATCACTTTTAACGGCAGACACATATTTCTTGACAGGATCTATCACTTGTTTAGCAACAGATTGCACAGAAGGAGTAGGAGGATCACACAGAATATGATTCTCAATAGGAATTTCTACTCCTTTCATCTTATCAAGAGATTTATCCTGATCACTCACATCTGATTCATCATCAGACAAATCATAGTCCTCAATAATTGGAGCACTTTGTTTCGTTGATGTTGAATTTTCTGTTTCTTCAGATGAGCTACCCGAGGAACTGTCCGATTTGAACCCTAATCCTGTAGTAACTTCCTCATAATCAAGAGGCACACTTGGTTCAAAACGAGGCATTTCCTCTTCATCGGGCATTCTGGTATAGTTGTGTCTCAAAGGGGGCGGACACGACTTGTACCCAACGCCTTTCTTATTCCCTTTCAGTTGTTGAGCGTCTATAATGTGATCAAGCACATATCGGGAGTTAGAATAACTCTCCAATTTGAGCTTGATCGCATCATGCTCGCATTTTGCCATGGCTAGCTCTTTCGTTGTTTCCTCAATGATATTAATGTAGTTATTAATACCAGTTTGTTTGTTAAAAACAGTTTTTGTTAATTCGGAAACACTTTTCTTTAAAGTTTCAATTACTGATTTGATTTTTTTTTCATTTTGAGCTAAAGCCATGTTTGCCTCTTTGCATTTTGACAGCTCAATAACCAAACTCTGATTGTGACTATGAATCTTTTCTGATTCATGTTTCAAATCTGCACAATTACTACATACACTAGGAGTAGGAGGGTCGGAATTTACCTGACTTGTCGAGGCTGCGACATTTTCCATAAAGGCAGTCTGATAAGAAAAAGATCCATCTTCAGAGAAGAACTTCTCCATTTCTTTCGATGCAACAACAACCTTCTTTATCAGAACAGATTTCTGACACTTTAACTCCTCAGCTTCTTTTAACAAACTATCAACATCAGAATCCATTTCCTCCTTCACATCCAATTCTAAATTATAACCTCCCACACTCGAGCTTTCTTCATCCGAACTGCCACTATAACCCGAACTATCATCACTTTCAGAAAACTCTTCTTTGTGCACATGTTTGATGCGATTGATAATCTTGGCATAACATGCAGTTCCTCCTTCTCCTTGATCACCACCTCCAAACTGTACTGACCAGTCACACCCTTCATCAGCTTGAACGACTAATGCCTGATTGGTGTTTGAAGGCCCAGACTGGTTTTGGTTGGTTGTGTTGTTCACAGCTACTATCCCTCTTTCACGGTTACCTTGATTTGTGTTGGAAGTACTTGTCTGATTTCGGAAGGGATTTTGGTTGCCTTGTCTGCTCGGTCGAGTGCACTCACGCTTGAAGTGACCCTTTTCGCCGTAATTAAAGCACGTAACTGCATCCTTGTCGAAACCGTACTTTGTATCCTTTTTGCTTTCCAAGGTAGTTATCCCAGTTCGGCTCATATAATCCTTAGCCCTTCGAACAACACTCGCAAACGCCCACTTAATGTCCATTAACTCCATTTCATCATGGTCAATCTGTTGATAATCTTCATTGGTCAAATTAATGTTTCCAATTTGACCTGCAACCAGACCGCAGTAGGCACTGACCATTGTATTGATAAGTTCCATAATGTTCCTTTGTAACTTCTATACTGACTTTTGAAAGGTTTGAAGTATCAACTCTGACAGTGTTGGGGTTTTGGGGTTGAAGGTTGTTACTGTAACATGCTTGCTGTGGTTGGGCTTGTGGTTGAGGTGTAGCAACTGGTGGTGGTGGAAGATAGGCATTTGGATCAAATTGAGGTTGAGTTGTGGAAACTTGAGGTTGATGTTGAGGTTTAGGGAACCAGGCACTCGGATCGAATTGAGGTTGTGATTGGACCTGAGGTTGAGGTTGAGGTTGAGGTTTAGGGAACCAGGCACTCAGATCGAATTGAGGTTGTGAATAAACTTGAGGTTGTGCAGCAGGTTGTGGTCGTGGAAGATAGGCATTTGGATCAAAAACCTGAGGAGCTGACTGGGGAAAGGGGCTTGTATTGGACACAAAAGCCGTTTGTAGTATTGGTTGCTGACTAGAACTAGATGCAGGATTAATCCCTCCAAAGTACATATCTGGATTTTGAGGAACTGTGATGCGTTTAGCCTTCCAGATTTCCTCTTCATTCTTGTGTTTCGGTACTGGCAGGGGCAATTACCATGTTATTAACCGATCGAAACTTTAATACAACCTTTTCCAACTTTTGAACGAATTCATAGATACTGACAGTATCCAGAACACCCATATGCTTTAACAATTCAATGAATGGACTCCACTTTGGGGGTAGTGCATCAGCAAACCTTGCAACCATTTCCTGTTGAGTTACAACAACATGATAAGAAAACATTTCACTAAGTAAATGATAAAAACGAGTTGTCATATCATTTAATGTTTCGTTTTCCATGAATAGAAATGCTTCAAATTCCTTTTTCAACATATCATGGCGTGTCTTTCTTGTAGCCGCATTTCCTTCTCCTCTTGTTACCAAGACATCCCATAGGGCTTTCGTGTTAGTACAATAAGCGAACTGATGATAAATGTCTTTGTGGAGTGCTTGTGTAAGGATAGCAAACGCCTTCTTTTCCAGATCATATGCCGTTTTGTCGCTTTCCAACATATTTGCCAAGGTCGTTGGATTTGATCCTGCTTCTTCAAGAGCTGTGTTATATGGCGTAGTGAAACATGTCCATAGCTCGGTGTTTTGCCCTAGAACATAAGTGTGAAATCGACCTTTCCAAGATGGATAGTCGTTCATATGATTTAGCTTTGGCGGGCGATTGTTGCCACCCGTTTCACTTTCACTTAATAACAAATTCTGAATGCTTTGATTTTGATTCGTTACGCATGCCCATTGACTTGCAGTAATGGTTTGTTGTGGCATCATATTTTTCATCCAAGCCACTGCGGAGGTCGGATCTTGAGCCGAGCTTGAGCCACTGCTCCAGTCCCATGGACTAGTACTCATATTTGATGTATGTATGAGTGTATCTGATCAATACTAGAAAAGAGATGGTTAAGATGATTATGCAAAGCTTCTGTGTAAAATGACAAGTATGTGCGACGAAGATTGGACACGACGAACTATATACTTCGTCAAAGACAAAGTGCGACGAAGACTGTGAATATTCGTTAAAGACCAAACGACGAAGATTGGGAGTTCGTCAACGACGAAGATTGAGAGTTCGTCGATTACAGCAAATGACGAAGAGTGATAAACCTTCGTCTAAAACAGTTGGACGAAGACTAAGGAGTTCGCCGAGATGATTCTTCGTTGACAAAGGGGATCACAATAACTGTATTAGATATTTTGCAAAAAACAAATCAGATCTTTCTAACACAAGTTGGTGACACTATTTTAAACAGCATCTTACCAAGACACCTTGCTTACCAAACCATCATCATACTCTTGTACACAAATGTCAGACAATTATATTATAATTAACAAACACAATAATTCAATTATAGATATAGATCAAACATAGAAATATTATGAAGATTAACCAAGAACACTTTGAATATTTGATGAACAATATGATGATTCCGGCCAAATTCTTACCGGAGAAATTTTCCGAACACGAAACTTTGCAAATACTTTCAATAAAAACCAAACTTTAAACATGCACCCATGTGATATAGCAAGGTTTTCAATTAAACTATAGCAAAATAACACGATTTTAACAGATTTTAAAGACCTTTTCTGTAGGATCGTTCTGTGACCCAAACGAGTCTATCAGAAGAGTTCTCGGTCTAATCAGAGGCGGAATTCATTGATTAGACTTTGTAACAGCTCTATTCACACTTAATTGTCTTGTATTATTGATTTGACACGTTTACAGATCAAATGACACGTCGGCAGCACTTCGGTACCGGAATCACGAACCTTACAAATGAAATCTCATCAAGGGTATTTATAGGGGTTGTAATTTCGCATGGAATTAACAACTGCTATTTCGTACGAAATAGCAGATTGCTATTTCATGCGAAATTAACCTTTCACACACAAACCCTAGATTTCTCGAACTACGTGCCCTGATCTAATCATTCTATTACAAGACTCGATACAATACGAAGTCGACAGACGTAATGCACCAACAGACTCCCCCTCGGATGTTGATGAAGTCTTCGGTGTCGAGTCTTCACAGTCTTCAGCCTTGAACAGTCTTTGGGCCTTTTTCCGAATTATCTGACAGTGTAAGTATCCTTCATCTTTAACCCTTCTGAATCTCAATCTATCTCTTCACATTCTCTTGATCAGATCTCTTGATTCCTTAAGCTCTTCATCATCAGACTCCCCCTTAAAGAATGCTTGGGATCGTAGTCTGGCTTTCACAAATTCTAGAATTGCAACCTGGCTCTCTCATAGCCATAACCTGCACATTCTCTACCTCAAAGTAAATTTCACAAATTTAAAATTTGACAAATGTAAACTTTCTGCTTACCACTTGAATAATTAAATTCAAAACATCATCTTGTAATAATATGACATTTCACAAATTCTCTTAACCACTTGTATATGACACATTCAAATTTGGTTTCAACTGAATGAACCATTTAATCATTTCAAAAACATTTTTCATATCAACATACTTTCCCAACCATGTTGTTCATCATGTTTAGCACTCGGAATTTTGAAAATCAGCTTTTCAACATCAGTTGTCTAAAATCTTTTTGAATTTTTCAAAATTTATGCTAAAACACTCCGAAAATCTTTTTGGATTTTTGATATTTAATGGAAAGCAGTAAAGAAATATTTACACACCATATTTTTTGTGAGTTTGTGTAAGAGGATCATATAAGTTTTTGAGACAAATCACCAACACCGATAAGCTTTAAACATTTTAAGTTCTAAACAATTCACTTAGATTGTCAGTATACTGATCCACTTTAAATTTTCACACAAAGTTCAACTGTTTTGAGATACGAGATTAATATTTTAGAGACTTAAACTTATTCGCGTGTTCCACCTCAGAATATACTCCCGTATCCAGATCCCAATATTCAGTCTTACAGGTGAGTATACCTAAATGATATCTGTAAAGGGTTAAATGCGAGGGCCATGAGAGCTCAGGCTATTGCTTCCGCCAAATCAGAGAGATGATGGCTTCGACTTTAGGTGTGTTCCCTTTATAGAATCTTTTCTTCAACAGCACATGATTAGCATTTTGCAATGTTTCATCATTTTTTATGCTGAGGGTGGTGCTTTATTTCAAACAAGCGAAAAGTATTATACGGGGACTAGGCCATTGCTTCCGCAAAATCAGAAGTCCCGGGATAATACCCCAGATATCACTAAGCATAAAGACCTAGTATCTCAGAAAGAGGGGTCTTTCAAACAAGATTTCGGGGGTTACCCATATATCCGAGAGATGTTCCCCATGATATAAGTAAGTTTGAAATTTAGGTTTATATCTCGATACAATCTACTAAATGTGCAAAAACCTACTGGCACATCATCAGTGAGACTGTTTATCACATTTTATCTTTCCAAATCTTTAGCGTGCTGTGATAGTCCACTGATGTACTATCATTTCCTCTTTTTACAACAAAACTCATTTTTGATTTTATCATGTTTTTGTCTTTTTCAAAATTTTAAATGTTTTTGGATTTTCTGAAATTACTTACTCCCCCTAAAATTCAAAATCATTTAAAGAAAATTTGAAAACAAACTATACAAGTAAAGTGACAACTGAATTTCAAGCTTCAATTCGCCATCCACTTGGCATAAACAATCAGAACTCCCCCTGACAACAAACTATTTTCCCATTGTGATTTCAAAACACTTAAGTTTGTTTTAATCAAAAAATGGTTTTTCCTGAAAATAAGTTTTGTTGATTTACCACTTGTAAAATAGGGGTTCATCATCTTGCTCTTTCAACCATTTGAAAAATTTAACAATTTTAGGTTCCAACAATTACCATTTGTAAAAAATCAAGTACAACTTAATGTACTTGTAGATCGAAATATCACAGTTACCAACCTGTGAATTTCTCAATAAAGATGCCGATTCCTACTCCCCAATTACCAACTTGGGAGTTCCGGCAAGTCAGGATTTTAAGTAGAAAATGCAGTCACCCAAGCTTGACCAGCCTTGGGTGATTTTGATTCAACTCTATCCCAACCTCCTTTTGATCTGTAAAAATCTTTTGCACTTTTCACTTTCTCATCTACCATCTTTCTGAAAATATGTTTGACTTTCCCATTGAAAACTTTTTCAGCATCAAATTCTCCTTTACCAGCAAAGAATTGATTTGAAATATCAACTTTACCAACTTTCAATTTTAAGTTTTCTTTTAACAATGGCGGAAAGTTTTCATCGTTCAACTCTGGAACGGAATTCTCATTCTTTTTCTCAATAGATGACTCCTCTGATTTTATGGAATCAGATTCATTGTCAGAACTACTCTCAGATTTTACAACCCATCTCTGTTTGTTCAAATCGACTTTTCTTTTGTAAAAATGTTTTGAAACATCACCAGTTTCAAAAGTCGAATTTTCAAACACTTTAGATTTCTCAGTTGGTTGTTTCTTTTCATCAATATGTTTTTCTTTTAATTTTGAGTTAAAAGAAATTCCCTGTTTTGTGTTGAACTGTTGGCAATTCCAAGCAACGTGTCCAACTTTTTGACATTTATAACAGGTTCTTCTGTCAACTCTTGGTGCGGATTTATTCAAATTCTTCTTTCTTTCTGCAAGAAATTCTTGATTTGACTGTCTCCAAAATGATTTCTTCTGCTCTTCTTCAGAACTTCCTCCTGCAACAAATTTTGTTTTTGGTTTATAATTTTTCTCATTTTTATAATTTTCTGAAGAACTAAAACCAAGACCTTTCTTTTTGAAATTACTGTTATGGTTTGGTTTCTTTTGAAAACCATAACCAGAACTGTAACCCTTTTTCTTGTTCAATCTCTGTTGAACTCTTGAAGTGTACTTTTTAGGTTTTTCATGAAGATTTAAATCTTTTATTTCAAAAATATTAATTTCTGTTAATTTGAAAACATGTTTGATCATTTCAGATTTGACACTTCTTATTGGAAATTCCTCATCAGAATATAATTTGTCTGAATCATTCAAAGTATATACCACTTTGATTGGTCCGTCATTCAAATTAGATTTTGATAACATGAATTCTTTATTGTAAACACGTTTGACAGGTGAACTCGGACTCTTTTCTGATGAACTCGAACTTTCAGATTTAGACTCCGACTTTGACTCTTCATCCATATCCAACACCTGATCGACCACTTTCTTTAACAATTCAGACTCATGATCGGTGTCAGACGCTGTGAATGTGACATCAATATTGTCTGGTAACTCATCAATGGTTTCAGACGTTAACTTTATGTTGAGTGCCTTATTTAAACGCTCCTCATTTGGTTTTCTGGGAGAATAACATTCGTAGATCGGGGGCGGACACTTGTTATATTTGACACTTTGTTTCTTACCAGTATCCTCTTCCTTCTCTTTATCTTGAAAAGCTTCAAGACCTGCAACGGTAGGATAAACTCGATCAATCAAATAATCACAAGTTGTATAACTCAACAGTAATCGTTTGATTCTTTCGCTTTCAATCTTTTCGAGTTCCAAATCCTGCTTCAGCTTTGCACGGTCTTCAATATACTCATTGATGACCTTTTGCTTTGACATTAAAGTGGAACTCAACATTGTCATAGCAGCATCAACTTCTGAATTTGTCTTTTTCAGACCATCAACTGTTCTGTTCAGCACATCATATGATTCTTTTACATACTTCACATCAGACAACAAATTCTCTTTCAGCTCTTCCAGTTCACGAATCTTCTTGTCTTTCTCCTCACAATGTTTGCATGACTCCAAACATTTCAGACAAGGTTTAATGACCTCAACTATCTTTTCAACCTCGACAACCTTCTCAACTTCAACAATTTTCTCGACTTCAACGACTTTTTCAACTATTTTTTCGACCTCAACAATTTTCTCCACTACCTTTTCAACAATATCCGGTTCTTTATTAAATTCTAACTCTTTTTCCCATCCTTCAACTACGACCTTCTCTGTTGAACTTTCTTCAACTTCTGCTTTCTCAGCTTCCAATTTTACCTTTTCTTCAGCAATTCTTTTTGTCTCCAATTCTTTCAATTCTTTCTCAACCATCTTTCTTGCTTCCATTTCTTCCAATTCTTTCTTCAGACGAGCAGCTCGTTTTTCTTTCAGAACTTCAATTTTATCTGCAAAAAACAAATTAAAACTGAATGAGTCTAAATTTTTTCTAGCATTATTAATGTATTCTTCCTCATCATCAGTATCTTCGTCACTCTCTGATGATCTGAAAATCTTTGTTCTTTTTGGCTTAGTTTTGACTTCTCCCGCTTCCAAGATTTCAGCAACAAGACCTGAATTAGCCGAAATGTATTTGTCCCAGCTAAATCCCTCTACAACTTTTTCATCATCTTGATTTACAAGATATGCTTTCTTCTTTCCATCTTCAAGAGTACGGGACGATGACGGTTGTTGTTCAATTTGATGAAATATTGATTTTTGATAATAATTGTTCTTTCCAGACTGATCTTGTCTTTCGTTTGCTTCTTTGTTTTTGCATTCACGCTTAAAATGACCTTTTTCTCGACAACGGAAACACGTAACCTTTGATTTGTCAAACCCTATCGGAGATTTAGACAATTCACTGAAATCATCTCTACCAGTGATTTGTTGAAACTTTTCTGCCCTTCTAACAGCACTGGCTAAACACCATTTGACATCCATCAACTCAAGTTCCTCCGCATCAATTTGGTCATAATCCTCTTTGGTAAGCATCGGATTTCCAATTCTGCCAGCAATCAAACTTTCATATGATTCCAACATAGCAACGAGTGATGCCATGTGTTGCTTAGCTATTTCCGGAGAAAATTTTTGACCATTTTGAATGTTCAAGGTGACATTGCATTGCAGGTTCGTTGAATTCTGTCGTTGAGGACTTGGTGTAGTATAATTTGGATCAAAGCTTGAATACGAAGATGAATGTCCACCACTTTGAGTCACAGTACTACCTTTTGTTCCAGAAGAACTATCAGCACTGAAACCAGTCTGAATCTTTGGACTCGGAGTAGTTTCAAATTTATTTTCTCTATAGTATAAACTGACATCTTGTTGAGCATTTGGATTATTCATGATTGCCGTTTTCTGGATATCCAACTCATGCTCTTCAATCTTCTGAATAAACTTTGCCAGATTCATATTTTCAGACTTTCTCATGTGCTTTAAGATCAACAAATAAGTTCCCCATTTCTGCTGTGGTAATGCATCAGCTAACTTATCAACCCATTCTTCGTCATCTTTCTTTATATCCAATCTTCCCATTTCCAAAACCAAATGACAATATCTATCAATGGTCTTTTTTGTTGTTTCACCTTCTAAGGCTACAAACATATCAAATGATTTCTTTAGTAAAGCCTTTTTGTTTTTTATCATATCTGCACTTCCTTTAAACTTTTGAATCAATGTCGTCCAAATAGATCTAGCAGTACCCTCATGTTGGAGCAAAACAAAGATATATTCTTTAACTGCTTGTTGTAGAATACTGATCATCATTTTTTCACTAGTATATTTCAATTTTTCAATCTCTGAATAGTCACTGAAAGCTTTTTCAATCCCACGTTCATTTTTCGGTTTCTTGTAATCTTTTTCTAATGAACACCATGCGTCAAACTTATAAGCTTGCACCCAGTTCTCAAATCGATTTTGCCATCCTCTAAAATCTTCGATGTACATAAGCTTTGGCGGCTTTTGATAAGTTCCCGTCTCATTCTCACTGTAAAGAGTTTCAGCAGCTGTAACAGGAGCAACTGGTGTAGCAAACACATTGTAGAATTCCTCTTCCATGATTCAGTAATCTGTATCACAAAGTCAACAAAGTTCAAACAACAATGAAGGTTCACACGAAATAAGAATTCAAACGAAAACACTTGGTGAGAAATAATCAGACTCAAACGAAACCAGAATCAGTGCGAAATATGAATTTCAAACGAAATCAGTTTTGGTGCGAAATAAACAATTTCACACGAAATACAACTTTTGGTGCGAAATAACCTCTTTCAAGCGAAATCAATTTTCACACGAAATACAGCTTTCAAACGGGATTACTATTTCGTGCGAAATCAGTCACGCGAAATAACAACTTGGTGCGAAATAGTCTATTTCATGTGAAATAAGGTGATTTCGTGCGAAATTAAGGGGTTGATTTCGTATGAAATGAGTTTCAAACAGATTATTCCGTACGAAATAGAGCTGACGTCACTTAATCCGAAACCATTTTCAAGCGAAATTATCAATTTTATCACTTTTAGATCAAATTTAAGTCCAATTCTTTCAAAGATTCATTAAAACACTGTTTCGCATGATATGTTTGAAATTCAATCCAATTTAACCGTGAAATCTTGTGAATTTTGTAAAAGAAGGTGCAGAAGTCAGATTTTTGAAGAAAAAAAGCTGATTTTGGTAAGAACTCTTCCTCCTGAGCTCTGATACCACTTGTAGGATCGTTCTGTGACCCAAACGAGTCTATCAGAAGAGTTCTCGGTCTAATCAGAGGCGGAATTCATTGATTAGACTTTGTAACAGCTCGATTCACACTTAATTGTCTTGTATTATTGATTTGACACGTTTACAGATCAAATGACATGTCGGCAACACTACGGTACCGGAATCACGAACCTTACAAATGAAATCTCATCAAGGGTATTTATAGGGGTTGTAATTTCGCATGGAATTAACAACTGATAGTAGATTGCTATTTCATGCGAAATTAACCTTTCACACACAAACCCTAGATTTCTCGAACTACGTGCCCTGATCTAATCATTCTATTACAAGACTCGATACAAGACGAAGCCGACATACGTAATGCACCAACATTTTCAGAAAAATATGAAGTTTTTCAAGAACACAAATATGAAAATCACAAACAACACTTGTTTCAAACACGACAATGTTTGGTTTTAAACAAGGAAAAGAGCCAAGGCTCTGATATCACTTGTAGGTCCGTTTTTCTCGGAGGATCAATACGGAGACCTATCCTTGTTTGTCACAAACACGGTCACGAGTGCGGAATCCACGTGACGGTGCAAACCAAACAAAGTAGAACGAGTAAATAACACACATGTAATCAAAGATTCACTTGGATTAAATGGATGAGAACAACATCAAACATATAAACACAATGCTTGAAGATAAACTCTCAGAGGTTTCACTATGCTCTCATGACTAAACTGTTAAACATACCAAGCAATATATACTGTCCACTGGCGAACTCCTATGTGACGAAGGATGTGCATGACGAAGATTGATTCTTCGCCATACACATAACACGACGAACCATGAGAGTTCGCCAAGAATAAACATGACGAAGATTGGATCTTCGTCAATCATTGATCAAGACAGAATATATCACTAAGTCAAAACAGAAGACATAAGACAAGTCAAACTATATGTAAACACCATGCACACTAGCATATGTTTAACATACATTACAAATACAGAGACAAAACGTCATACCAAGTAAGATAGGAGGATATCCAACTAGGTAGACTTGACGAAACTTACAGACTCGATAACAAAAGACCGTATAGCATATAACGTAAACAAGACAAAGTAACATACACATAAATGCACCAACACTTTTCTACTCAGTCAGTTTGTAATTGTCATTATAAACCCTATGAACAACTCTCGACAAAGAAAGGAAGAAGAGATGGCAAAAATCGAGGTAAGCTTTTTCTCTCTTGGTTTGTGATTTTTCATTAACATTGGTCGGATAGATCGATTAAGGATTCCACTGTTAATTGATTTCAAATATATGATTATGCTATAGTTTATTTATACATTTAAGTGGTGCTATGAACGTGGATTTCTGTTAATGAAATCCTTATTTATTTGCTTATTCTATAGCAACTTTCTTTAAAAGAAATCGAGGTGAATGGTTTGCTGGAACAATATAATGGTTTGTCGAAACAATATTGATAAATTGCCTCATGATAAGATCAGATGAAGACATCATAATTTCCTGAGAACCTTGAGGCCCTATGCGGTAATTAGCAAATCTCTTAATTTGTTTGTAGCTATTTTTTTCTCAATCTGTTATGAGGTATAGATTCTCGGTTTATGGTTAACAACTGACTAGTTTTCCAAATCACCAAAGACACTTTGAAAAGGCACACTTGGATGGTTACTGAGTAATCATCATCAATCTATTAAAAACAATACGAAATAAATAGTACCAACTGCCACGTTTTCTGCTTTTATTGGGTGCTATTAGCACTTAACGGTGAGTTGGTTCGTTGTAGAACCATATACGGAGGACGACATGGCGGGAGGAGAGTTCTCTGGCGACGACGTCAAAGAAATTGGTGTCTTTGTTGTGTGTTCTGACGGGAAAGGGGCGATGTGTACCCTGACTTCTCAAGCTCGAACTTTGGCGGAAGAGGTGGACCTGTGATGACTGCTCAAACGATGGTAGGTGGCTAGCTACACAACATCGACGTCGATGAAACCAAGAACGAGATGAAATAAGGTTGATAATGACGATGAAGACGAACTGATTAGAACCTTTACGACATTAAGGGTTGATGATTTGGAGCACCGACAGGTAAAGCGTAACCCTAATATTTGGAACCCCAATTTTACTTTTGTTTATTATTTTTGATTGTTCGTTAGTTTTTGGAGTTCTATAAATCTTAATTGTTTGAAAAACATCCACCTATTAGGGATTTGTCGAGTTAAGGCAAACTAATTGATGACTGATATCACCTCCTCTTCTTCCACAGAGTCTTAAAACCTGGGATCAAGAAACGAAGGGCATGGTGGAGTTTCGGTAGTCTAGCCGCCACCTCGGGCGATGGCGGCTAGGGTTCAGGCGAGATTTTGGAGAAACTCCGACAGGCTCGAACACACATGCATGTTCTATTTTCATGGAGGTCGGAAACTCTCAAGGTTAGATTCTAAGTTTGGGGATGTTCCTTCTATTTTTCGGTGACCTGTGTAAGCTTCATGTAGTTCAAGTTCCGAAACATGTTGAATATTGGTGACGATCAGGTTGGAGGGTTGTACGCACGCCCAGGGGCCATACATGATCCCAACAGGCGAAAGTGGTGGGGAACAACGATGACGCGTAGCGGAGGCTGGTTAAAGCTGGTCAGCTTCACTTTTTGCAGCCAAATACCAATTAAAGATACAGGTTAATACTAAATTTCATTTATTGATTAGATGCATACTCAGTATAACACAGTGATAAGTTTTGTTCTATATACAAACTGTAGAGGCGGCTAAAGTGGCAGAGATACTGGCGGGGTATGGGGTGGATCCACATGCGTATGGGCCGGTAGTGAATTCTCTCAGGAAGGACTCGAAACCATGGCTTGATTTCATGATGAAGTAAGTTTCTACTTTGAGCCAATTAATATTGGATTCTTAATGGGCCAAATTCTTGGTAAAAATAGATTTCTTGAACAAAGTAATGAATTCTCCAGGGCTATAATGAAACAAAAGGTACAACCAATATTGCATAAGGATGGTTACTAGGTGGTTCAAAGTAGTGCTTAGTTCAAGGTGTGAAGTGAACTATAATCTGGATGATTATGGCTGCAGTATCTGGTATCCATCAAGATTGTTAAGTAATACCATTTGATAATTTAAAAGAGTTGGTTATGTCATAAGGAATTCTAACCAAGTGGTTATTATGAGGAGATAATGGTTGCGAAACACATTTAGAATGCATCCTCAATTTTTGACATTCAAGAATTTGGGTAATCTTCTTATCTACAATTTTTTTATTATAGTTTCAAGTGTTGCCATTTTAGTTCACTGTGTTAACTCCGTCCATTTTTTATGTTAGCTATAAGGGTAATTCAATCATTTTATATGGTCGAATTCCCCTTCTAGTTAACAGAATTACATTTAAAATGACCGAAATGCCCTTCTAGTTAACAAAATGAAAGGATGAAGTTAATCCAGTGGACTAAAATGACAACGTTTAAAACTATTTGAACTACAATGACAACATTTCAAACTTTTAAACTAAACTGACAAAATTACACAAATCACAAAGACTAAAATGATATTGAACTCCAGAATATATTGAGACTCTCTCTCTCACACACATCTTTACAATTACTTTCCCACAAGCTTTGATGATATAACTAGCTAGGCCTTTGACTTCTATCAACTTTAACAGGAACCCAAAAGTATTAGGCGTTGTCAGCTTTAGTCCCTAAACTTTATTAACTTCATGAAATAAGTTTTATTAAACAAAACAGTATTTATTTACAAATACTTGCAATTTTATTATTTATCATTCAACAGTTTAACTCATTATAATAACTATATTATAACCTTACTTCTACACTTAAATATTGACGAACACAATATGTAATATTTTGTCCTTTTAATAATTTAATCAATAAACAGAACTTACATAGCTAAGAGAAAAAAACCGAGATTTTATTATAAAAATAAAAATCAATAACAGATAGGCCTCTGGTCATCTTCCTTTTTTTTCCTTGAGAGCATAGCGACTATGGGAGATGAACTTTTCTTGGAAGAATTCTAGTATCTTTGTAGGTTTGTAGCCCATGGCGTAACTTCGTCGTCCCTGAACAAGTAATAAAACTTTTAAAACCAAGTCAGTGCATAAACCTCGAACAATTCTTCTTCAATGAGTTGTAATTTTGACAATGTTTTTACATTTGTAACAATGAAAATGCTGTTTTTATATCATGTGAAATCTGGTGTTTTTTAGTCCAGGAATGTACCTTTTCATCAGAAAAAGTTCCTCCTTAGCCGAGCAAGCTTTAATATAATTAATACACTCAGCCAACGATAAGCATTCTCAAGAATCTTGAAGTAAAACAACCTCCAAGTCCTGATGAAGTACAGGCTGCCTACGAGTCCCATAAATCCTACTACGAAACCTGACCCCATGCCACTACCAAACCACAAGCCTTCATTATCATCTTGACCTTCATCTTCACCAACATGATTATGTGATGAGTTGTTTCCATTGCAACTCCTTGATACAGGTGGTCCACATAGTCCATTGTTCCCTTCATAAATAGAGGGGTCCACAAGAGTCCGGAGCTGATTTCCAACCGGGATTGCACCAGATAAGTTGTTAAACGACAGGTTCAAATAGCTTAGAAAGTTCAAGCTAGTCAAACTTTGAGGAATCCGACCAGACATGTTCATCGACAAATCTAAAGATTCAATTTGACTTAGATTTCCAATCGTCCGTGGAATCTGTCCTTTGAGCTTGTTTCTTGAAAGATTCAAGTTCTTCAATCCCACAAGGTTCGTCAAAACATCTGGAATTTCTCCTGTAATGTTGTTGCTTGAGAGGTCTAAGGTTGTGAGAAACTGTATTGTCTTGGTGTACAACAACTCAATTCCCTTCATGGAAGCCAAAATATTTTCTTCATAGTAATCCACGGTGTTTCTTATCTTATCTTGATAGGTGATCATACCACTCAAATTCCCAAAGCAACCAGGGATCGTCCCAATTATGTTATTGTGTGCCAAGTTTAACTGTTGAAGAGCATTGAGTTGACAAACTTGTATTGGAATTTTGCCTGTTAACTTGTTTGACTGGAGATTCAAAATTTTAAGGTTAGATAGCTTTTCACCAATCCAGGAAGGGATATTACCAACGAAAAAGTTGCTTCCTAAATCCATGGTGATCAGATTCGTCAAGTTTTGAAAGGACACTGGGATATCCCCCTCAAATCTGTTGTTGTGCAAGTGTAACGAGATTAGCTCTTTTAGAGAACCCAATGAGCTTGGAACAACACCGGTTATGGTGTTATTTGAAAGATCCATTGCTCTCAAACCATTCAAATTCTCTAAGCACCTAGGAATCCGTCCATAAAACTTATTATTAGATAAATCCAAGACCCATATGCTAGGAACCTTGCATAAGTGTACTGGAATTGTTCCTGTGAAGCGGTTTTTTGAAAGATTAACAACTTCCAGAGATGGGTTCACTGTTTCATCAGTTTGAGGAACATGTCCTGATAGTAAGTTATCTGAGAGATCCAAAAGCTGCACATTTGAGGGAAATGTAGTTAATGATCCCTCAAATTTGTTCGAGTTCATCTTCAGGAACCGCCCCCCATACTGGTTAATACTATTGCAATAAAATTGCGGTAGTTTTCCACGAATCTGGTTATTGGACAAATCCAAGTCCTGAATATGAGACACGATGTTCTCAAACCACTCTGGTATTGTATCTCTAATACTCGAGTTAGAAAGATCTAACCTAAGAAGATTTGTCTGTGTTTGTAACCAATTCGGAAAGTGGGGTCCGATGTTACAGGAACTTGCAGCAAATATATGCAGTCGGAAGGGAGGAATCCATTGTGAGCTGACATTCAACACTAATGAATTCCTTGATAAATCCAAACGATTTAGATTCTTTAGGTTGGTGAAGTGAGCTTCAGAAACAACCCCATCCAATGAATTATTGGATAAATCCAGATTCTTGAGCTTTGAAAGTTTCCCTAGACTCATGGGAATGTTCCCACTCAACTGATTATTTTGAAGATATAGGTCTTCTAGCCTCAAGTGTAGTCCAAGGCTTGTAGGAAGAGGACCTGAAAGTATGTTTCCTGAAAGGTCCAGATGGACAAGGCAGTTGGAATCACCTAACAGATCTAGATTTTTAGGATGTGAATGTTGCCCAAGACTCATCGGAATGTTCCCACTCAATTGGTTATCACCAAGATATAGGTCTTCTAGTCTCAAGAGTCGTCCAAGGCATGCAGGGATAGGACCAGAAAACTTGTTTCCATAAAGGTCCAGATGAACTAGGCTGCTCAAATTACACAACTGATCTGGCATCGAAGTTTCAAAGGAATTGGTCGAGAGGTCAATGGAAACAAGAGCGCTGAACATTCCAATATAAGCAGGAATTTTACCATGGAAGAAATTACTAAAAAGGTTTAGATGCATGAGGCCAGTAAGGTTTGATAACCAGAGAGGAATTGTGGAATTGATTTCATTGAAAGAGAGGTCGAGGGAATTAAGAGAGGTGAAATTGACAAATGTAATGGAAGGGATATTTATGATATCAGACATTGCAAGGTTCAGTGTAAGCAAAGAAGGGAGCATGTTAACTGGATGCAACCAATCAATGTCTTCACCAATAAGTATCCCAGATAAATCCAAGTACCTTAATGACGATAGCGAAGACACCCATCCCAAATCATCAATTGTAAGCCAATTTAATCTTTGACGTTCGATACTAGTCTGATCGTAGTAACTGCCTTCTTGGACAAAATAATTTTTAAGATCAAGATATTGCAACCTTGAGAGATTTCCTAGATGATGAGGAACTGGTCCCTCAAAACCTGAGGCTGACAAATTGAGGTATTCCAAACGTTCAAACGATCCTAAGAATTCAGGAATGTTTCCTGAGAAACCGTTCATGCTCAAGTCCAAGTAACGCAAATGCTTCAAATTCTTTAATGAGTGACTCAGATTACCTTCAAGCCGTAATTTATCGAATATTAGCGTGTCCAACGACCCTGTAGAACGAAGATCAAGTTCGACAACATGACCATTTTGACTGTCACATCTAACTCCATGCCATACACAACAATCTACTCCTCTCCAAGTTGACAGAAGATTAGATGTGTTTGTGAGGGTTTGTTTGAATACAAGAAGGGATTGCCTCTCCATTTGGTTACATGATGTAACATTTGAAGAAGTAATGACTCTTAAGCAAAATGTTTGGATGAAGAGGAATGTAAAAAGGAGAAGAAAATTGGATTCCATTTTGAAGAAAGGTAAAGTTCAGTCTCACAAGCAGGGGAGGATATAATAAAAGTTACAAAAAATAAATAAAAATTAAACAAAAGAGTAATGTTAGATATCAATTCTGATTTTCCAAATTAAAACGTATACTTTGGTTTAGACCTACTCAGTCCACAAGACTTTGATAGGATATTTAATGCTCAAAGTCTTTCATGTGTTTCTGGCCATAATCATTATGCTAGTTTACTGCGGTTTTTGCACGTCAACTTTCCCATTAGTTGGTCTTGCTATTCACACACCCCCACCTACCCTTTTGTCTATTCACACACCCCCCAGTGTCAAGCTGTGGCTAGAGTGCGGCGTTTTGGTTTGGTCAACCAGACAAAAGACTGACGGGTGTCTGACGGGTTTGTTGACCTGACCAAAACGCCGAGCTTTGGCCGGGTGTCAGTCTTTTGTCTGGTTGACAGGACCAGAACGCGGCCAAAGTTCGGCGTTTTTGTCCGGTCAACAGACCCGTCAGACACCCGTCAGTTTTTGTCTGGTTAACCGGACCAAAACGCCGCGCTCTGACCACAGCTCGACACTGGGGGGTGTGTGGATAGACATGCCCGTTTTTTTTATAGGATATATCTTTTTTGAAAAAAAGTAACTCTGCTAAATGGGTGGGTCGGGTCGGTTTAACGTCAAAATGATTCGAGCTAGGTGACACTTGTTTTATATATATATCAAAAGTGTAAAATACAATATCCCTTAATATACAATATGTACGAGATAAAATTATAACATGCGTAATTAGTTTTATAACATGTGTAATTAGGCTTTTACCCCATGCGTGATTTCTAATTTTGTACATGTGTGATTATGGTTCCCAGCATGCGTGATATGCTTTTTCAACATACGAAATTAAGGTTTTTGAGTTTTATAATGTGCATAATTTCATCTCGTACGCATCGTATGTTAACCCACCCTCTCTCTCTCTCTCTCTATATATATATATAGAAACGGGATCAGGAGAAAATGTTCAAAAGTGTGAGAACGGTGAGAACGCATCCTGGCCCAACACGTGTCCCGCGACATAGAGAAGGGCGGAGGGGGTTTTTTGTCTTTTCATTCTTCTTTTTATTTCCCAACGCGGTATAATGTTTTATGGCGTCTAAGTTTTTTTTGGCGTTAATTGTATTTTTTTAATCTTTTTGGCGTTGAATTAATTTTTTTGTGTCTCATATATAATTTTTTTGGCACTATAGCGTTTTCTGGTTAATTTTTTGGCGTTATGGCGTTTTGTATAATAATTCACTACGAGTCACTATTATTTGCATAAGATTACAATAAGACCAATTTTTTTGGCGTTTAGTAAATTTTTTGGCGTTTAATACCCTTTACAAGGTGTTTTGCCAGCAGCTGTTCTCCCAGTTTTCATACTTCTAGCGTTTTGGTGTTTGTAGTTTTTGGCGTTTTATATAATAATGTATTTTATTTATAGAGAATTAGATAACAAATCAACATATAACTTGATATGAAAACAATATAAAATGAAAACATAAATAATAAAAAATGGTAATCTAATTTCTCTTCTGAATCTTCACTGTCATCAGCCTCTATCTTCTTGAATTTGTTTTGGCGTTCTGAACCTTTTTTGAATACTTTAGTTAGATGCAAACTTTCCTACATAAACCTCATCTTTTTCAGAAGAAGCTGCTTAGTGGCATCCTATTTTTTGGTGTGATATTCTTGTTTGGTGGCATGTCATTGAAGATCAACTCTTGCTTGATGCTATTTGTAATAATGTGGTCTAAAATAGCATTTTACAGTTGTGTTGAACCCTCTCTTCCATGTCTATAATCATCAAGAACAAAGCTCACATGATTGCATATCACTGTCATCAGTTTTATAGGTTATAGATGTCCCATCTTATAAGTTTAGCGTTTTTTTTAAATGGACTTATTCAGACCAACATGACAAAATACAATAACGGAGTAAATAAAATATTAAGCAGGAAAAATATTTTTTGTTATTTTTTTCGTTTTGTTAGGGTTAACCATTTTTAGTATTATTTTGGCGTTTTGCTAATAAAGATAGAAATATATCATTTAATTATCTTTAAAAAAAAGATTACATAGAAGAAAAAAAAAAGGAAACAAAAATTAAAATCCTTCGTTAGAAGGTACTTTATCTGAATAGTATCCATCACTTGTGTCATCTTCTTCCTCATCGGAGTCTTCATCTTGATCTTCTTCCTCATCGGAGTCTTCATCTTGATCTTCATCCATGTCATCACATTCACCTTCATCAGCTTCTTGGTCCTGAAGATTCTGAACCCTCCACCTGAACATGTCTTGCATTAACTCCAATTTTGAGTCTATTTCTGTGTTGGTACAAGTGGCGTTATGCAATTCTTTCATGAAACCCAGTCGCTGCTTTGTCATGATGTTCTCTAGCCAGTAGACTTCCTCCTCTCCGCTGTCGTATGTAACTGTCACCATGTCTGTTTCATCATCAAAACGCCATGATGTCATGACAGGGTCTGGCTTCACATTTCCTTTGATTGGTCCAAATTTGTTGGTTAATGCTTTCATAAGCATATGTGTTTCATGGCATTCGTTGTCTAGAGCGACGCCAATGGATAAGATTTGCCTCTGTATCTCTTCTTCCATTTTCAGAATTGCCTTGACCGTCTTAACATACACCCTCCTTCTGTTGTCAAAATGGAGGACGTATCGCCTGATTCCCAGAGTGTATCTCAACGAAACGATTGTTGCCATTTTTGGCGTTTTGTTTAAGTTGGCGTTTTGGGTTAAAGATGTTTTTTGATAGAAAATGGATAGATTGAAGTGATTATGGAAGCTATGTTTTTACGTTTGTTTATATAATGATGTTTTTGGCGCGTAACTTAGGAGGGAATTTCTTGTAATAAATGTTAATAACTAAAATTCATTTATTTATGTTGTTTCATCTTCCTGTAATATTCAACACGTTTTAATTTTAATTTTTGGCGTTTTGTTTTTAATGCCGTTTTATTTTTTGTATGACGTTTTATCATTTGATAGCGTTTTAAATCTGAGCGGTAAAAGACCCTTTTACCCTTAATGAAGCGCGTCCCACATAATAATATTGATGTTATTTACGAAAACGCCACCGTGTAATCTAGTCCATTGATTGTTTTGATCGGACGATCCATAAGCGTTCTCACCGTTCTCACACTTTTCACCGTTTTCTCTAAATCCTGACCCTATATATATATAAAGATCAAATGAGACGAAAAACAATATAAGGGTGGAAAGGGTGGTCATCATCCATCACACTCCACACCCAATCAACAATTGACACCTCACTCCATCACAATCTATCACAATTCACTCCATCACACAAGAGCTGACATCACACACTTTTTTTTTATTTTTTTAATTAAACAAATAAGATATAAGATTAAAACAAATAAAAACCAGCATTTATAAAATGCAGTAAATTTAAAAAATACAACCAACAAGAAAAATAAATATTGATACTTAAAAATTAAAATAAAAATCTACTCTTGGTCAGAACGAGAAATTGGAAATCTAAACCACCAACGTGTTCAGATAGCTCAAATCGTAGTCGAAAATATGTATGTTCGTTTTGTAACTCTAACCAGATATCCTCGCTAACGGGTCTGGCGATATCGTGTGCCCCTCGTCCTTTATGATCATATTATGCAATATGATACACGCGTACACCACACTCTTAAATGTTTGTGCTTTAATTATACGCACCAGTCGATCAATTATACGCCATTTACTTTTCAAACACCAAACGCTTGCTCAACGTCTTTTCTCGCCGACTCCTGTAACTTCTTTAACACTTTTTCTTTGGGTCGATTGGAAACGAATACGCCTTTACAAAACAGACCACAACGAGTAACTACCATCAATAAGATAGTAGTAGCGTCTATAATTTCTCCCGTTGACCGTAAACGCACACGACAGTGCAGTTCCTTCTAACACGACATCTAATAGCGGTGATTGATGTAGAACATTAATGTCGTTGTTTGAACCGGGAACACCAAAGAACACATGCCAAATGCATAAATCATTTAACGGCAACGCTTCGAGCATGACTTTCGGTTTTTTATGGTCACCTTTGATATACTGTCCACACAACTTAGTCGGGCAACTTCTCCAAAGTATGTGCGTACTGTCGATGCAACCAAGAATCCCCGAAAAGTGTCATCTAGCTTCATGTGCACCTTACAAAAGTGATATATCACTACTAGAAAACTGGAAAATTCTGACCACAGTTTCCGACAAAACATATTTGGTTGGAAAATTCCGACCATTTTTCGGCAAATTACCGACTAAAATTAATACCTGGTTTTTGCGACCAATTTCCGACAATTTTCCGGAAAAAAAAATTACGGTCAGAAATTTGTAGGAAACTTTCGACTAAGTTCCGACAAAAATGGAATAAAAGAAAAAAAATGTTTCTCGGAAATTGGTCAGAAAACGTAGAATGTGATAAAGAAAATTATTTATATACTACCATTATTAAATGATGCTTGTCATCCTTAGTTAATACAACTTTGTTATTTTTACTAGGGAAAAAGCCCGTGCGATGCACGGCATGCATAATAGCTATTGTTTGTTCGTGGTAAGACGTCTGACACGGCCGGTGCATAACATGTAAGACAATACGCCTACAAAGGGGCGTGCTTAAACTTTATTAAACCATGTACCATAAGTTGTTTCCTTGGCAAAACTTGCCGGTCAAAAAGAAGTGAAAAAAGATGTCTTCCAAGAAAAAAAAAACATGAAACAGAAAAAGGAAAAACGCATAAACTCTCGCACGCCTTCCTATCTTATTGGATAACACATAGACCAAACTTTAGCTAACGCATGTAACCGTCATCCCCAATCCCATCACCAGCCAACTGGCTGTAGTGAAATAACAAAAAGAAAACTATTAAAAATGGTATACTAAAACAAACATTGCTCTCTGGAAGACAACGGGGTTTTCGCACCCATCACACCACATATCGTTGTCTTCACGCCCCACACCTTTCATGCAATTCCCACCGCCACATGTCAGCCTGAACCACTCTTGGCTATTGCGTATGCGTTTGACTTCAACACGACAGGTGAATTCAGCACTCTGCATATATTACCAGCATAACTATAAACTTTAACCATTTGATTCAAAAATGATAACCAATATTGTGCTTATCCAAAATGACATATCCTAAGTGTATATTACATTCTAATGCAAACCTGATTTGACCTTAACCAAAATGACCAACGTTTACATATGCTTGGTTCGCCACGAACTACGTACACTCTTTATCTACCCAATATTTAAATTACATTTTATGTTTTCAATAAATATTTATAAACGTGAATTCGGTATTAAAAAAAACATTACTTTTTTTTCTGTATTAAAAATGTGAATTCGGTATTAAAAAATATTTATAAATATTTATAACTGTTAAAAAATATTTATAAATATCTATAAATGTGAATTCCGTATTAAAAAATAGATTTCGGTATTAAAAAAATTAATTTTTTTTCAACCGCAATATAGTCCTCCTATGTGATGTGGATACAACCAACAATCGTGTGGGGTCAGCTTGGTCGTCACAAACTATACGAATTTGGATTTGGTTATTGCCTGTCAAACTCGTAAACTGACTGTTAGGTTTTAACATACGTATGTAAGTCCAAATAGATGTCTGATTTAATGTATTAAAAAATAAGCTTGTGCCTTCATATAACAATCAACTCATACATGCATATGAAAATTGTATGATCATATGTAATAACAATCAACCTGTCACGAAGTCATTTCTTGATTTATAATAATACCATAAAATGATGAATGTATATATATATTGAACATATGGTTCTTTTTGAGTCTTAACTAATAAAAAACATCCATATTTATTTAGTGGCAATCTTGCTGTCTAACCCAAAATGTATGATAGAAAATCTAGCACCAAGATCCCACTAAATGCGTTTTTGGTTATTGGGTTACCTTTGTAAATAATCCTTCAAGTATCCTTTTAACACAATTAAATTAATTAACTTAAGATCAAAATAAAAAATATATAAACTCATTTGGGTAATCATATTATAATTATCCATAATTAAATATTTAGCATATATAGTTAAGTTAATATTAAATTTAAAAGTATATATTTCTTTAACATTATAATTTTATAAAAGAGACGGTCGAGATAACAAATTACGGAGGCTGGAATTGTGTCATGCGTCCTCCATAATATTATGTGTAGAGATAGAGATATATTGTCCTTTACTCTTCGATTTCGATAAAGATACATAATCTAAAATGAATATTCTATATATACAATGTAGTTTGTAGGGGGCATACCATGTGATGCTTGTTTCTTCTACCGTGGGTCAAGATGGCTTCTGGTGTGGTCCATTTTTCTGAATACCCAGCAACAGAATCGTTCCTTGCCATGGCCACACGTGTAGACAGAGCGGTTATAGGTTGTTGGAGAGAAGGCGGGTATGGGCTGCAATATGGACAAAGATTTATAATGTCATTTAGATGGTCTTTTGGAATGGACAACATTAATTAACACAAAATTAAATGATGATTATTATGGGAAAATGATAAGTCACTTACTTTTATTAGAGTGAAACCGAGAAGTTAGGGGTTTGCATACAAAGGGACATAACAATTATAGACACATTAATATAATAAAGTAGAATTAAAAACATCATTAAAGCTGTATTTATGAAGGTAAATATGTAGTTAGGGTCTGGAAACAATGTCCTTTAATTGATGTATGGTTAGAATATAATTTAATGTCATGTTAAATTAGAAACCATACATACTGTAAGGAACATGTATAACAATATATCACTAAGTAACATTAACTATTGAGTATTTTTAAAATATGGTTAAGAACACATAGTAAATTAGGTGACATATACAATTATTATGATTGTCTCTTATGTTATAATTATTAACAGTATTATTATTGTTACTACAGTTACATGACATCATGTGCATACACACATCTTATCTATACTAACATCACAGGAACTTAATTTATGGTTCAGTTTCTAAATGAAACTCTACTCATGTGATTAAGATTCTATATAAAATAATACTTTAAGTTTAATAGTAAAAATATAGTAACCCACACACACATGGAACTTTCAAGGAAGTTGGTATACACATGTGGCTTGGCTTTATGTAATTATTTATTTTCAATTTATACTTCATCTTCCTCATGCTATAAACCAGTTAGTGGGCTTTTGTGTAAGAATGTACATTAAAACCTGGTAAACACAAAGTGAATTTTATGAAACTGGATTCATGTGTCAAGTTTTAACAGAGAAAAAATGCTTAAAATAAAAGGAATGGCGTGTGGGTTGAACTTGTGGCCATTCAAGGTTAACAGGAACACCAACATATGCATCAACCAGTAAGCTTGGCTCGCTGTTTAGTGGTTATTTAGTTTTGTTCGATATAAAAAAAACATGTTCAATAGGACCCAAAATTCTCAATTTACTCTATGAATCCTAATTCCTAATGTCCAGAAATAAATCATGAATTCTTTATTACTGATAACATGATTAATTGTGGGGATTTCGTACAGAAAATAAAAGCGACCAGAATAATTGTAAATATGGTACCGATGTTGACGGGAGGGCGATGATGCGACCGTAGTCTAGTGTCGTCGGAGTTCCGTATCAGGTTGCAATGGTAGTCCGTCAGTTCCGTCAATGAGGAGGGTGACGGTTTAAACAATCGGCGGCGTAGACAATGGTTTCATTTGAGTAGCGTCGGCAGCGAGTGGCGTTGAAGCGATTACGAATGTCGGTGGCGGAACATAAACGTGGTATGTGAGGTGGTGATTCAAGTTTGTGCGGAATTTTGTGTGTGTGTGAAAACTTGTTTCTCTGTGAATAGTTCATCACATATTGTCAGTTATAGTATAAATAATAGAGATAATAGAAAGGCCTTTGGTTTCCTCAACCGTTACAAATGAAATTAATGTTTGACAAATGAGAGGCTCATCACATATTGTCAGTTATAGTATAGATAATAGAGATAATAGAAAGGCCTTTGGTTTCCTCAACCGTTACAAATGAAATTAATGTTTTGACAAATGAGAGGCTCATAACGAAGGTTGTAAAATAGTTGATATAACTAAATTTTTAAGTAGAAAAAAACAACTTTGAATTATTTATACATATAAATGTATTATATGGGCCTTCTTCCCCTCTACTCAACAACTTTGAAGTACTTCTTAGCCTTTGATTACCTGGTCATGATTCATAGATTAGAAAAAATATAAGCCAAGAAGATCTCAACCATCAAAATACGATCCAAGGGCTAAAAAGTGGTTCCTAATTATGCAATGGTTATCATTTGAACCTTATTCCATGAGACTTGAGGTAAGATGCAAGGAGCATTCTTTTAAGTTTTAAACCATCTGTAATTAAGTTCATTATTTAATCATTATTGTTGCAATTATTAGGTATTATAGATAATAATACCCCATGAAATTACCTTCTAGTAATTTTCGTTTCTAATTGGTTAGCATCTTTTAAGTTTTAAAACCATTTATAGTTATAATTAAATTCATAATAACGTTGATTAAGTTTTTTTATATTTAATTATTATTATTATTATTATTATTTTTATTTTTATTTTTATTTCATATGATGTTCATCAACTATGTGATAAAATTGCAAAAAAAGGTTGTAACCTTATTTGTATGATGTTTAGCAATTACTAAACCAAATAATAATGACTTAATTATAAAATTCAATCAAGTAATCGGTTACGGAGAAGTTGAAACGAAAAAGCAATGTAAATATGAGGAAGGTGATGATGTTCAACTAAGTCAAATGATTTAATTCTTTATCAAGTATTTAACAATACTTAACTTATAAAGTTATCAATTTAATTGTATTTATCAATTTATACTCATGTAGAAAGACTAATTTGTCCCTTTACTAACTTCATTGAGTTGTTGTACTATAAGCATAATATGTTGCAATTATTTAAATTTGGTTGGAACCCTTGTGAAATGCTTTATAAGATAGTATAGATAAACGCAATCAATTTAAATCTTTTGCGCGGGTTGAAAACATCCGAGCCCTTAAAGTTTGCTGCCCAATCCTGTCAAACAATACCTCCTCAAATATTTCCTCTGCATCTATATTGCCTATATATAGTATCAATTAAATCACACAAAAGCATCATATGTTTAAAAAAAATAGTAAAGTAGAAATTAAAAAAGGAAATACCAATAGGCCAAATAAATGTTATCTCCAAATGAATAACTTTTCTCGTACCCACCCTTTTACACCTCCATATACATGAAGCTGCAAAAAAGGAAAAAGACTATAAATTTATGAACAATTAAACAATACATTGGTAAATGGTTCCAGATACTATAGTCATGCAAGGGTACCTTGATGAAGTATGAAGTGTCTGTCTTTTTGTATCCAATAACCTGTGTGTATACTTTATATGTAATATAAAATCATAATTTGAAAAAAAAAACCACTAAATCACCACAAACATAATAAAACATCAATATAAACTCATAGATTATGTAAAAGAAAACTGTTATCCCATTTGAATATTTTAAGAAACAAACCAAAGTTTTTTCGAATAAATGTTGAAATGGGTATAAAAGAACACACATTTCCACCAAGATAAATAAATTTCATATCAACTTATCTCTTTCTTTTCGACTCTAACTCGCACAATAGTAGACAAAGGAGTTGATGTTGAGTGAAATGGTGAATTTATAGCAATGATAGGAGATTCCTTAATCGATCAAATTTATTACATATTGATTGAAATTGGACCTTTGGAGTGCTTTTGCGGTTTATCCCAATAGGTTTCGTTTATTAATTGCATTTAAGTACCGAACTTATTATTGTATTATTATAATTAATTGTGATTATATTCTCATTTAATTATTTTTTTATTTTTTAATATTAATGTAGAAAGACCATTTCACCCATTACTAACATCATTAAGTTGTTGTACCATAAGTATAAAAGATTGTAATTACTTAAATTTGGTTGGTATCCTTATGAAATGCTTTATAATATAGTATAGATTAGGTTCTAGCATTAATGTACTGTACTATATGTTAATACGGTGTTTCATGCATTGCTTTGTTGCAAATTGTGTTGTTTTATTTGTAAATTATTATTATTATTTATAATAATCTAATTAATTTAGCCAAAATCTTGTTAATAATATATTAGAATATATTAGAATATATATATATATATATATATATATAGTTATTTTAGTACTTTTATTGTTTTAATATTATAATAATAATTCCTTTTTTTTTACTGTTTAACTTTAATTTAATGATTTTTAGTATCACGGGGTGGGATAAGCTTGGTGTCAACCGGTACTGGTATCGAAAATACCGGTACGGTCTTGTTTGGTATCGGTACAAATAGTAATTTTAATATTTTAATAATGTATATAGTTTTTTAAATATTTTTATTATTTTAATATTATAATAATAATTCTTTTCTTTACTTTTTAACTTTAATTTAATGATATTTTTATGATACTTATGATCTTTCGGTTTAAATTTTATCTTAATCTATTAAATTCTGATACTAATATCATGGATAAGTTCTTAATATTTGATATCATTTGGATCCCTTTACCTATTTTTTTTATTATATGTTTTCTTTGAAAATATATTGTTGTGTTTTTATTACGAATTATATTTGAGCTACTTTTAATATATTAGTTACTTCGAAATTTAAATTTATGGTTACCTTGTCAAAGATCATTTTATAGAATAATCATAAGTTTTGAATAATTATCTTTAAACCAATTATTAAAAAAAATTAAGATCAAAGTTAACTTTAAACTAATCTACCTTTATCTATAATATATTATTTAGTATAATGTGTTATTGATTGATATTAATTTTAATGATTATAGATATATAATTATTTTATTTTATTTTTTATCTTATCTCTTATTTATTTAATGTAAATTAAATGCAATTAATAGGATTTTTATAGGATGATGCATTTAAAACAACCATAAATTTTGGTTTTAAAATAGAACATATAACTAAACTTTAGAATATATATAGATACTTCAGAAGATAATAACATGTACTTCATAATATAATTAATAAAAATATGAGTACATCTAAATTTTTATATGTTTACAAAATATTAATCTACGCTAGATATGTGACAAAAACTAGCATATATTCATCTTCATTTGATATATTTTTGGCCTTAATATGCATACAATTAATAATAATAATAATAATAATATTATTATTATTATTATTAATACTTGAGATTATAACTAATAACTAATTAATGTATAATTTTATTCTCTTTTCCAGCAAAAGCATGTTTCTCAAATTCCCGCCCAAATCCCATGCGCCTTTCCAATTTTTTAGACTTATCCCAATATCCCAAATCTCACCTTTTTACACTTCCTTTATTCTTTAACCAAATCCCAAAACAAACCCTAGCCACCACCAAAGGATTCTCTCTGCCGCTCCTCTCACCACCGGAGAATTGAAGCCAACGCATACATCTCTACCACCGGTTACAACACTAGAGAATGTAGAAGGAAATTACTAACAGTTTGCGCAGCGGAGGTGTGGGTTATTTGCATCAATTCTGTAAGATAAATCACAAGAACCCTCTTTCAATTCCCCTTTGTTTAAGTGAATAAATATGTATTTGTATGTACATATTTTAGAAACCCTCTTATCTGCTGCAGGACATCATCTCAAATCACTTTGGCTATACTTTTAACATCTTCACTGTCTTCTTCCCCAACCTTATTTATAAAGGTAAACCCCTAAGTTATTTTTTGCTTTAAAAAAATATTGGTTTACTGTTTGTGTGTTTATCTTCATTAGAAGCGTTTGTGTATGTGTGAATGCACAAAGAACAGTTTGATTTAATAGTTAAAAATTGAGTAAATTACAAAGTTCGTCCTTTATGTATGTCATTTATTACAAAGTATGTCCTTTATCTTTAATAAGCTCAGAAAACATACTTAATGTTTGAAAAACCATTCAGGTTATGTCCTTTACCCTAAACCTAGTTTGTTTTCCCAGTTAAGTCAGGTCATGTGAGAAGCACATGAGGGCATTAATGTCATTCTACCATACACACATTACACATACACAGACAACTCACTTAGCCACCTCCACCACCACTCCCTTTACTCTCACCACCATTCCCACCCCAACCACCGTCCACGGCCACCCCCTAGACACCACCATTTCACCTGCAATCTATGGCAACCTCCGGCCATCACCACCCGCGCCTGCCGGAAATAAACTCAAGCAACAACAAACCATCAGAACCACCACCACCGAGCCTGCAACCTCCGGCAATCTCTAGCCATCATCACCCATAACCACCCGCCGGACATAAATCCAAGCAACAACAATACAAACCTCAACCAGTTTTAAATCGACCTCTTACCTTTCTCTTTCCAAAATCAAATGCAATTACAAATCTCAGGCTTCAATTATAGATCTCAAACATCAATTACAGATCTAGGGCTTCATCATAAGTTCCGAAAATTTCAAGTCTTCACTTACAGATCTAGATCTCAGGCTGGTCACAGCGGTTAGGGTTTCAATCACTGAACAGATCTCCGAAAATTTCACTGAACAAATCGTGTGCTGGTCACAGTGGTTAGGGTTTCCGAGTTCTGGTTGCGTGCTGATATGAATCGGAAGCGTGCTGGTCGCGCGGTGGTGGTTAGGGCGGTTGACGACGCCGAGGAACTCTGTGTCCATGGAAACCATGTCGATGCTTCAAGATGGTGGTTGCTGATGGGGTGGTGGTGTTGTTGGTGGCAGGTGGATGGTGGTGACGGCGGTTGTGGTGGGAGACGGTGGGAGCAGGTGGTGGTGGTGGTAGGGGAGTTAGAGAGAGATAGAAATGTGATAGAGAGAGAAAAATTATGTCTCTATATATGTATAATTAGAGAGAGAGAAGAGAGAGAGAGAGAGAGAGTGTGTGTGTTCTAGAGAGAGAGACAGAGTGTGTGTGAGAGAGATGATGATGGTAGAATGACATTAATGCCCTCATGTGCTTCTCACATGACCTGACTTAACTGGGAAAACAAACTAGGTTTAGGGTAAAGGACATAACCCGAATGGTTTTTCAAACATTAAGTATGTTTTCTGAGCTTATTAAAGATAAATAACATACTTTGTAATAAATGACATACATAAAGGACGAACTTTGTAATTTACTCTTAAAAATTGGATGAAGTTTTTGTATAGTAGTTGGGACTCGTGTCAATCTTCTTGATTTTTCGGTTTTCCAAAACATATTTTTGTGGAAACATGTTATTCTAGAAAGAGGCTCTGCTTTTATTCCTTCATGATATTTTTCTGAAAAAACCATTTAGAAAAATAAAGAAGGCACATAAACACGTGTTTATCTTTTGCTATATATTGACCCATGTATGTGTGATTACATGTGATGTGGATTCAATTCGTAAAACACATCATAACTTCATAACTAGTCATTCAAACAATATAAAACACCACACTGTTATATAAAAGGCCAATTGGATTTTAACACCTTTAACTTTGAAGAATTGGCCGATAACACCCGCAACTAACACTTTGATCTGTGACACCCCAAACTTTTAATTTTGTTTGTCATTTCACCACTCAGTTAAAAAATCGGTAACTGAGTTAGTCTTCCATCCTAGCTGGCATCTTACATGGACTATTTTTTGCAGATGTGGCACATGGACTATTTCTGGTCCTACGTGGCACATACTTGATTAGGTGGACACGATTATGTGGCATTATATCCCTGTATAAAAAAAACCCTGCATTGCTCATATGAATATCTTACCCCTTATTCAGTTATGACCACCACCGTCTCCCAATACACCTCCCTTCTCCTCTCATTTCTCTCACCGTCTCCCTCTCTATCAACCCTAACCACCGTCAAAATTATCACTACTACCGCAGATAAATGACACAACGACAACAACAACCGGAACAAATCGACGACCTAGGCTTCTGTCCTAGCTTCAGCCGCTGAACTCAAAAGCGAGCCCTAGATCTAAACGTTCAACCAATTGGTCGTGTAATCAGCTCTGTTAATAACAGAGGGTTATTACTTATATGAACAAAAAGCTTCATGTAATTACTGAATTAGCGGTTGGACGGAGGGGTTCGAGCGATGGTCGGAGATAACGTATTTGAACAGGCATGATTTGAGTGAAACTGAAAGTATTGTTTTGATAGGAAAAGTTCAAAAGTGAGTTTGGAGGGTTTGATTTATACCATTTCGCTGATTAAAGACCTTTAATCGAATTAATGCTTCAACGTTTTCGCCGGTTCTTAATTCGAGTTAATTGGGTGTAATTGCAGGTTTGAAGTTTTTGTTATGTTTGCTCATGATTAAGATTCATCAGTCGCATTTAACCATGTTGGTTTGTTAAGCAAAATTAAAAGTCGATGGTTGCCGGAATAACATGTGTAACCGCCGGATGCGAGTTCAAGTTAGTATTTTTACTGGATTCGGAAATGGTTACACTCGGAACTTAACTGATCGTGGTCGTCTGATTAATGGTTACACTCGGAACTTAACAGATCGTGGTCGTCTGATTAATTGGGTGGATCGGTTAGATTGTTATGGTTTCTGGTTGTCGCCGGCCTGGTGGTGTGTCATCGGAATCCGGTCAGGGATAATCGAAGAAGAACAAGTGTTTTATACCCATGAATGTGCCACATTATCAACAATCGTCCATGTAGGATGCCAGCTAGGATGGAAGACTAACTCAGTTAGTCATTTTTTAACTGAGTGGTGAAATGACAAACAAAAATACAAGTTTGGGGTGTCACAGATCAAAGTGTTAGTTAGGGGTGGCAGCGGCCAATTCTTCATAGTTTGAGGTGATAAAATCCAATAGCCCTATATAAAACACACCATAACTAGTGAAACAAATCAACTAGTTGAAATGTAAATTTTTAATATATGTAACAATATGGTACTCATAATAAAGATAAAAAACGATCGTTTTTATGGTGTAACTTTTTTTTTAAATAAATTACATATAAAAAGGTTATTGGTGTTTTAAAAAGACGGGAGAAGTTGCATGTGACTTGCATGTGGGTTCCTAAATTTAATGCGCGTTAAATTTACTTTTATACCCTTAATCTAAGAAATCAATCAATTTAATTAAAACAAATATTACAATTTTACCACTCACTTAATCTCATCCATCAATTACTCTAATCTAATGGCCATGATCACTTCTTACACTTTTTAGAAAAAAAACACACTTTGTAGAGGAACCCCACCCTACACACACACATAAATATATATAGTTGGAAAATGGGTATGTAACACCTCGCAAAAATCATGTCAAATACAGTAATGACACGTGTTATAAACCCTGATCATGTTAAAAGTTAACTTGAGGGACTAAAGTTGTCAAACAATGTAAAGATGTATGTGGAAGGACTAAAATGCCCCTACGGTGCATAGTTTGGCCATAAATGGTAAACCACACATATGTATGATATCCTACTGTTATAACTTTATAAAATAAATATTTTTACTGAATGTTTTAGACCAGAACCTCATTTTACTATTAAACCTCTTTTATATATTTTAAAATGACCAAATTACCCTTTCGGGACTTAATTTGGTTTTAAATTCTTTTGGGGCATAATTGTTGATATCCTACTGATATCATATCATATTTAAAGTATAATAACTTATGGAACTTGTATATAACTCATCCGGTTACCCGTTATGCTTATACGCGTTCGGTACGGTTTATGTAACTAGTTTGCATAAATTAGCCGAAACGGGTCAAACCTTATCTTTTTACTTCAAAATCCAGAATGTATTTAGTTTACCCATTTTATACAAGTCTTCATACTTGTCGGGTCTAAATCACATTCCAATCCGGTCACAGCTTAATCTAGTGTTTCGTGCCGTAAACCTTTCTTTAAACTAACCGGTCTAAGTTTACAACTTAAATAAGACCCGTTAGGAATCTAATAGGTTAATAAAACCTTTGTTCCAGACTATGCAGTCAATCTCGGCGATATATCGGTGATATCTCACCGATATATCGGTTATCGGACCTTGGCTGGCATATCGGTTTGAAAAATCGGTAATAATATCGGTGGCGATAATATCGGTGATATATACCGATATATCACCGATATTTTGTAATTCTGATATCGGTAATCTCACCGAGAATATCGATAGGCCCAACAAAGAGGTGAAAAATGAACAAATAAGCTGAAAAAAGAAGAAAACACATGCCTGTTGCGACTCCGACGACGATTTTCGGCGAAAAATTCTGATTCCCCTGATGTTTTCTGTTGGAAAGCAGGAAGAAGAAGGTGAAGAAGAGAGCAGCTGGGTGTTTTATTTTGTTTTAGGTTTAGGGTTTCTGGAAAGCAGGAAGAAGAAGGTGAAGAAGAGAGCGGCGGGTTTTTTTAGCGTGTTTTAGGTTTAGGGTTTTATAAACTTAATGTATTTTGACAATTAGCCCCTTTAACTTTTACCAGTTTTCATTTAGTACCTAAAAGTGGTAAAAAAATTACATTAAAAAATGTAAAATTAGTTTGGGTTTGAAAACAACTTAGTTTAACACTAAATATGGCTAAATTGTTGCACTAATTAGTTCTAGATGTTAATATAAATATATTATATAGGTTCTAGATATTAATATACATATATTATATAGGTTCTATATATATATATATATATATATATATAGGGGACCGCTAGAATGAGAACCACCCCGAGTTATGAGAACCGCGAGAACCACTTGATTCCGGGCGAGGTGGAGCAATTTTTTTTTTCAAAAACGTAGGTGCATGTATTAGAAACACATTCGTAAAAAAATAATTTAAAAAAAACGCCGTGTGGGTAGTTTTTTACACCACAAAAACGTGGTTTACGAGTTCCGTAAATTTAAGGAACTCGTAAACCACGTTTTTGTGGTGTAAAAAACTACCCACACGGCGTTTTTTTTTTTTTTAAAATTTTACGAATGTGTTTGTGATACACTAATCTACGTTTTCGAAAAAAAAAATTGGTCCACCTCGCCCCGTACGGAGTGGTTCTCGCGGTTCTCATAACTCGGGGTGGTTCTCATTCTAGCGGCCCCCTATATATATATATATATATATATATATATATATATATATATATATATATATATATATTTATTTATACATTATATTATAAATTACCGGTATCCCACTGATATCCCACCACGATAACCGATATCTCAAATATCGGTCATTGACCGATATCCGATATTTTTCCGCATTAACTGCATAGGTTCCAGATTAAGAGCCCCGGTAGAAGTTATTTGCACTTGTTTGAGTAGACCATACGGCTGAGTATACAAAATTTACATTTTAAGCTCAGGTTAATACTTTTAACTTATTTTCCCTTATACGGGCTTGGGATACGGTAAAATATTACCACTTGGTCGGGTGTAGAAACCTTTTAATCGGATATGGTTAAATTGCATAATCCCGCTTTAATCAGTGTTGCTTGATAACAAATAACATTGGGGGTTAACGACCGTGTCCTGGATATCCTCGGCTCATTTAAAAAGCGTAAATGGTCACAACTTAAGCACGGGGTGTAGGCATACACCTGTCGGCTGCGTATGTAAAAGATATACTCATTTGTTGGGATGACCCGCCGTGAGTTTATATTTGTGGTGTGGCGATTAATCTTGTTCAGTTTTTATACCGGCCCTAATTGTTGGACAAACATGTAAATCTGATATAAGATTGTAATTAATATAATTGTCCCAAATTATAAAAATATTTATCCCTTGTGCATTTAGATCAATTTTCATAAATGCTTTCAAAAGAGTCGGTTAATTGTATTTATCAGTGTAAACTGACGTATTTTTCAAAAAGACTAAGTGACAGGTACTGTACGAAATTAGCTGGGAGCTCTGGGCGTTAGTTAAAGAATCTTGCAAGTTCTAAACGCTTATTTAATTATACTTTGCATTTCGGTTTGTGATAACATTTTCTACCAAGACTTCCGCTGTGCATTAAACTATGAATATTTGACTATGATGATATCAACTACGTCATGATACTCCCGCCGGGTCCACCGGTAATACGTGGAAATATCGGGGTGTGACATGGTAAAAATAAGTATATGTTCACCAAGTGTAAATGTGTATTTTTCCCAAATATATTTATATTATACTTTGGTTAATATAAGTACTATTTTATGGGTTTGTTATCTATGTTGTAAGGGTTATAACGAACCAAATCACATCCAGATCAGAGCTAAGGTTAGTGAGATATCAATTCTCAAAGTTGGATCTAAACAAAGGAAAGCTGAGAAAACGGGAATGAAAAGGAGTAAGAAAAGTGGGATCTTGTCTCGCGTAGAAGGAGGAAAGGAAAGGAAAATGGAATGACTTATATATAGAAGTCTACTTTCTTTATAATTCACAGTACCTCACACAAGCACATTCGCAAAGGGTGCAGAACACTTGCACACATGCGTGTTTGAATGGGCGCAATGTGGCGTGCTTTGATGGTGCCCTTCGCACACTCGCATCAACATGAGCCGCTTGAGAGTTGCCTTTTTATTTTTGACCGCTTGTGCATAAGTATAGAGATGGTAAGGACCAGCTGGCAGGTTCATGTGTACACAGATGACATGGCATGGCGCGGGTTGCGGATTGGACCGCTTGAGAGTTGCCTAACGTGAACACTATCAATTAAAAAGGTTTATTATACTAACATAAATGTAAACATTGAAGAAAGATTCTTAAATCTTGAATTATACTTTTTATTTTGAATCTTACGTAATTTTGTTCTAAAAATCGAGAAAAAATGAACCGAACCATTGCTAAATCCAAAAAAAAAAAACGAAACTTAAAAAAACCCGAAACCTAATGGTTTTCAAAATCCGAAAACCGAATATTTTGGTTATGGTTTTGCCATAAAATCGAACCGGATCGAACCAGGCACACCCCAGGTGGAATATGTGAAAGTGTAAAAAAGACGGCCTTAGTACTTCTTAAGTTTTATGGTAATTCAACATTTACTTCTAAGTTCGAAAAAACAAAAACTCTAACAAAAGATAGAAAAACCTATCATATTTACGCATAGACAGGGGGGATCGATGTAAGTCTAAATGAATTAATTATTTATTGTTTAATATTTATAAAATATTAGGCAATTTCCGCATTCACGCTGGTTCGCATGTGTTGCAGTGATTGTGGCCCCACTGTTACGATGGTAGGGCTTAACGCCCCTTCACATGTATCCTAACACATAGCTTTAGAGGAATTTACTTCTTTTTAACTTGTGAAAATACGCATTTTCTTTAGAACACAATATTAAATGTATAATGTACAGTATATTTTAAGGAAAACTTAAAATGGGATACATGAAATTGTTAGAAACACAAACTTAAGTACATTTTAAGTTTTATGATAACTCAAAATTTACTTCTAAGTTCGAAAAAACAAAATCTCAAACATAAGATAGAAAAATCTATTATCACAATTCCATATAATAAACACAACACCCTGTATTCGAATTCTCTGATCAACCTTGGCGAACACACACACTTTCACATTAGAATTCATTGTATTGAGCTTATTATCATCCAAAGTTGTAACCTTTCTTTGTTTAATACATTTGGTGATCGGTAGTTTCCATCACCCGAGGTTTTTTATGCCGGAGATCATTCATTGATCAAGGGTTTTTTCCTCGTATAAATCCTTGTGTTCATCACTCATTTCATGTATTTGTTGCTCATACATTTGACCCTTTAACCAAGCATCATACCTCACAAAATCAGATTTGGTTTCATTATCCTTGTGTAATTTTTGACCAAAACATTTGCCAATTGAGACTCATGTAATTTTGTTAATGATGGACATCTGGTTGATGATTGAGACACTCGAAAAACGATGACGATGATAGTGGTTGTATCAGTGGCAGGGATGGTAGTGACTGGTATTGCTATTGCTATACTTTCTATTAAAATGTAGTATGCATGGTTTTCTAAGAAATGACCCGTGTTTGCACACGGGTCTTACCACTAGTCTACTATAATAAAATAAACCAAATTTTGGACACGTGTCATTCATTGAAGGTATCCTCAAATTTATACTTATCTTATCCTCAAATCTAAATTGCTAATTTAATATATTTTTAAAACAAATACCTCTTTTTCCAACTTATCTTATATTAAACATATAAATAATAAATTAATATTAAATGTTATCCTAATTTATTAAAAATATAATTTTTTTATTATTTGGTATACAAAATTATATATATATTTTTTTTTTGAACGGTGACTTTCTTTTTGAGTGACCCAATGTCACACCGCCTAATCGGCGGCCCTAGCCAAGTCTGCCCAGACTTACGTTGTCTTAACCTGGCCCGCGCTGGGTTGGCCAGACTTGGTTACAGCGTTCCCCCGGAAACCGTACTGCCTCCACACGAGAAGCCTCACTAAAGTAACACCTGGATGAAAACTGGGGTGCGGCAACTCGTGTAAAATGCGGAGTTTTTAAATATATAACTTTTTTATTATTTACTATACAAAGTTACATTTATATAACCCGTGTAATACACGAATTTTTGAAGATATAACTTTTTTATCATTTGCTATGTAAAATTAAATTTATTCAACACGTGTAATACACGGGGTTTTTTAAGGATATAACTTTTTTATTATTTGGTAGAATTTTCAACCCGTCTGTACACGGGTTTTTTAAAGATATGACGTTTTCAATATTTAATATACAAAATTATATTTATTTAATCTGTGTAATACACATGGTTTTTAAATATATAACTCTTTTTAAGATCTATTTAACACGTGTAATATACAGAGTTTTTAAGGATTTAATTTTGTTATTATTTGATAGATTTATTCAACCCGATTATACACGGGTTTTTTAGAGATACGACGTTTTTAGTATTTAGTATACAAAATTACATTTATTTAATCTGTGTAATACATATGGTTTTTAAATATATTAGTTTTTTTTATTATTTGATATATAAAATTATATTTATTTAACCCGTACAATATATGATGTTCACAAAGATATAACTCTTTATTATTTAATATATAAAATTGCATTTATTCAACTCGTGTAATACACGGGTTTTAAACTAGTGTTGATACATACAACCAACTATATGATTTTTTTTACATGTAGCAAGGTGCAATCGAATCTTAAAAAAATTCAAATCTAAACAAGATTAATTCTTTTAATTAATACTTATCTTGTAATTCAAAATCTTATATGATCGTTCTTTTAATTAATACTTATCTTATAATTCAAAATCTTCTATAATCGTGGTGAATCGATTTTGAAGGAATACGTAAACTACAAGTTAGTTAGTTTTGTATATAAACTTCCCCATCCCGTCACTTGTGTTTCAAATTTCTCCAAAATATCATCACAACACACCATTTGTTCAAGAAATATCAGTTCACCAAGCTTTGAATCATGGAGTACACAACCCTAGACCTCACACTCGTCTCCACAAAGGGTTTAACGAAGGCCGGCAAACTGAGTGTTTACGCCGTTGCATCCATCTCCGACTCCAGCACAGTGATCAGCAAGGTTCAAAAGTTCAAAACCCCGTTTCACAAAGACGGTGGCTCGGACCCCACATGGAATTTCCCCATGAAGTTCACCCTTAACAAAGCCGCGGGCCTTCAGAACCGCATGACGCTAGTCGTAAAGATCAAGGGCGCGAGAATGTTGGTTGATAAGAATTTGGGAGAAGTTCGTGTGCCGATCAAAGAGCTTCTTGAAGGCGTAGATCCCGAAGGGAAGACGACGCAGAATGTGAGTTATCAAATGATAGGACGGGATGGTGAAGTGAAAGGTGTTGTAAGTTTTTCCTATAAATTTGGGGAGAAAACTTCTGGTTATCCAAGTAGTAAGGATGTTAGATCCTCGTCTGCTTATGATCAACCGTCGGCAGCAGGTGGACATTCTGGCTCTAGTAATGGGTTTGGAACCAGTTTTGTTGGTGGGTTGTTGATCAGTGATGTTGCTAACAACGCTGGGTGCGGTGGTGTGAGACGTGTCAAGTCTTTTCCTACGTTCTCCAAGCGTGTCTTCAGAAGTCGCGTCCTTGCACCTTTAGTTCGTTAATTTCCATTTTCTATGTTTAGCATGTTACGATTTCCTGTTTATACTCTAAATGTTTATTTAGCAATGTGCATTAGATAGGGTTTGAAGGTGCCCTTGCGCTGTTTGAAATTGTTTTGATCAATCATAGGTTGTTTGATGGTTCGCAAAATAGATTATCTAACACTTATTACATGCTAAATTGACTTAATGAACCTCTGAATCAGAATGTGTTTGTTTTGCTATATATGGGAGTGTAATTAAAAAGGGAATGTGTTTGTTTTGCTATATATGGGAGTGTAATTAAAAAGGTCTTGTTTTATTAGTTATGTTATGTTGGAAATTTTAGTGAAAATGAGTTTTTCATTAAATATTTTGGACATTAATAATATTTATATATGTGTTGTATAAATAATTATTTATGGTGTTTGTTCAAACTATGTTCAAATAGAGCTAAAATGAATGAGATATCGAAGCTTGAAGTTGTCTGTTTGGAACAAACAAAGATGAATAAAATGGATTAGTTTTGTCAATTTGTCCCACATAGGTGGGATGACAAAACTTAAAGTGGTTTATAAGGAGGAGCATTCCTTGTATATTGTTTCCTTAAAGGCAAACATTAGTGGGGACCCTAAAGGGTGCGGAGCAACCTTACTCGTGCACATATGCGCGCGTGCCGTGGGCTATAGGCCCTATGTAGTGCGCTTTGAACTTCGCACACTGCCTTTGTATTTTTGTCTATGAGCGCGTGGTCAGATACATGGCGGGTCCGCTTATGGTGCACCCTTGGGTGGCGTAGTCGGATGCCATGGCGAAGGCTGCAAATGGCACATGAGTTTGGATGGCGCATGACCAGGTGGCGTCCTGGTATGCGTAGTAGCATCCGTGTGGCGCGCAAGTATAGATGGCACATGACCAGGTGGCGTCCTGGTATGCGCAATGGCATATGTGTGGCGCGCGGGTCCATATGGCGTGGCGTAAGGTCCATGTAGAGTGTTGCATGGATTTGAGGATCAGTTATGGCGCGCGCGCAGGTTACAGTAGTAACTAGGAGCACTGGTCTGCACACCATGCGCATGCGCGGGTTCCATACAATGTGGCGCACGGACTGAAGAGACACTTCAGGCGCACGTACATGTCTGCAACGGTAACAGAGCAATTGGCAAGACCTGGTCAAGCTAGCTGTTACAACCCGTTAATTGCGTGTCATGATGAATATGACCCGTTTTTGTCTAACCACTTAAGTCCATTAAAGTCATATTCATTATCTTGTTTATTACAAGATTAATGTTATAGTTATGACAAGATTAATGTCTATTTTATTACTAGTTTTATTGAGTTTAAAACTATAAGTGTATATATATGAACTCGGTGGTTCATATTAGACAGACGAACAAAAATTAGACATTCTCTTGACTCTCGTTTTTCCTTTGAGAGGAGTACTCTCATATTTACATACTTCATCTTTTTTTTTAATTTATAAACACCAAATTATACCCGGTGTAATCTCGGGCGTGAGTGCCATCTCCGGCAGTACACATATTGTTCCGGTTGTTGTACCCTAGGAGACAGACCGTCTGAGAGGAGGCGCGGAATCTGTTTTAAGGGAAGCGTGTTGAACATGTACCTCAACCAAAAACCGTCAACAATTTTGCTTGTCTTGCAGCGGAGTTTCGATCTCGTAGATGCGGTTGAAGTTTTCAATGACAGTGGCTTTGAATCAAGATTGGTACAATTTAGTTGTATGTTATATTCATTTATTTAGTTTTTGTAATCGGTATTGTACTAATCGAATTTCCCACGAATAACGAGAGTCTCGTTATTATTTATTTTATTAATATTTTTAATAAAAAGTGAACCTAATTCCTACATGTTATTGATGCATCCCATTAATGAGCACATGCAGAAGTAGAATTTAAGTTTGAACATCTTTGGGTGTTGCTTATTTGTGGAATTTCATAGCTTATTGCTATACCAAATGTTAAGATGCAATGAGAAGATATTTATTATTAGGATACATGGTACGGTGTCCGCCACCTAGGTGCCACATCATAGTTCTCTTAAGGATGGTTCATCCCACAAAAACAATGGAATTGGGAGGATGATCCTACCCCACTATTTAAGTTGTTTTTTTAACATTCTCTTTTATAACATTTAACAAATAAAATAAGAAAATATTTTCATTAATATTAAAAAACATTACATACACTTAAAAAACATAAACTTTAAAAAAAATCCTAATAACTTAAAAAAAACATAAACTAAAAAAAACATAAACTTAAAAAAATCCTAAGCATTAAAAAACCTACTAGTCTTCATCTTGCATGTGGTCGTCTGGTTCGTTTTGAGCGTTGTTCCAAATGTACTCTACCAAGTCCGCTTGTTATGATGTGTGTACTCGTTACGTAGAGAGAACATGTTCAAATCTTGTTGTTCCAAACTAACTGGAACAGAATTCGCGTTAGACGCGTTTTTGTCGTACTCGCATATCGCTCTACCTTCGTTTTCAATGACCATGTTATGAAGGATGATACAAGCGTACATAATGTGTCATAACCTCTTTGATGTAGCAGAACATGCTGGATGTTCAATGATATGCCATTTTTTTGTAGAACCCCAAAACACTGTTCAATATCTTTTCTCGCACCCTCTTGATGCTTCGCAAATTTCTTTCTTTTATCGTCTGCCGGGTGCAGAATAGTTTTAACGATTGTCGAGTACGTTGGGTATATTCCATCTGCAAGGTAGTAACCCCGCCTGAATTCCACCCCCGAAACCGTAAAACTTGTGTCTGGATCTGTTCCCGCCACTACATCGTCAAATATCTGTAACTGGTATATGATGTTAAATTAAGCGAACAGGTAGACCAAAAAAAGCATGCCAGATCCAGAGATCCTGTTACGCAATAGCCTCTAGAATAATAGTGGGATGACCCTGATCTCCCCGAGTATACTGACCTTGCCAGGCAGTAGTGCAGTTCTGCCACGGCCAGTGCATGCAATCAATGCTCCCGAGCATTCCTGGAAAACCATGTCTTTGTTCGTGCGCTTGATATAATTTTTGAACGTCGTTTGCGTTTAGTTTCCGCATGTATCTCTTGCTATATAATTTGATGACCCATTCGCAAAACCTGTGCAAACATTCACGTGTGGTTCTTTCGGACATCCTTAAATACTCGTCCAATGCATCGGGTGCGTACCCATATGCCAGTTGGCGAATGGCCGATGAACATTTTTGTAAAGTAGTGAAACCCTTTTGCCCCTAGCGTCGTATCGCAGTGTGAAAAACATATCAGATTGGGCCATGTCGTCTGCGATACGTAAAAAAAGTCGACGACTCATTTGGAACCGACGTCGAAACATCTCGTCCGTGTACACGGGTTCGTCGGCAAAATAATCGGCCACTAGTTTATCGTGGGCGGCTATATATTTAAAACAAAAAATAAATCAAATTCATTTAATAAATTTAAATAAACATTCGGTAAACAAAAAATTAAAGTACCTTCTTTGTCTCGGTTTAATTTTGCTCTCCTAGTTTGCCGTTGGGACGATGCTTTAGAGTTTTCATCCTCCACCGTGAAGATCTGAGCCGCGTACATAATCATGTTTTCGAAAATGTGTCATTCTAGCCCGAATATGACGAATACCACGTCTACGAAGAAGATGAAGAAAGTGAAGAAGGTGAAGACATGATTAATTTTGAGAGAGAGATGGGGTGGTAGCGGGTAAAAAATGGTTTTAAATTGGTGATTTTATCTAAAAATTGGAAGGTTTTGGGTGGGTTTTGAGAATGTAGCCGTTTATTTAAAATAAATGAATTTTTTTTAATTACAAACGGTCCCAAAGGGGCATTGAAAAGGGTGAGATTTTGTCATTTAGTGGAGCGTCTCCAACGTCTCCTACTCGACGTAGACGACGAGGACCGGGGGTCTTAACTATCTATCCCAATTAGCTTCCAAGAAAGAATGCAATAAAAAAAAACAAGTTGAAGATGATGAACTTGATAATTAGAGAGGGTGATAGAAATTGTTTGTGTAGAGATATAGGTTGAATAGGTTGTTGATAAAACGTGTATATATAATAGAATTTTAAGGATTTTTTTTAAATACTAGTCGTTCAACGGCTGGTTTTTTTTTTTTTTTTTTTTTTTGAAAAACCCTCAAAAGTAAGAATCACATGCCCTCACGCCTCGTGAGAAACTTGTTGCCGCCAAGGAGCAACACCGACGATGATGTTTAACGAGGTGGTGTGTGGGGTGTGATATGATCCCCCCCCCATCTTCACGCCTCCACACCGAGTAGTCTTACAATTTCATATATAGAGTTGAGTTATCCTACACAATCTTCTAAATCTTAAAAGGATACAAAGACATAATGGATCGTAAAATATAACACAATGCTGACCAATATAACACAATGCATAGGAAAAAGGCACTGAAGAAACACTAGTTAATTGACCGGAATCAAATTACCTAGGCGGTTTGGATTTGCATAAAGGGGGTTGTTTCTCTCATTTGATTCGATATGACTGGCCTTCTCCTCCGGTAAACTCTTCAAAACAAAACACTGTTAGCCTCGTCAAGGGGAGAAGGGGGTTCTCTCCTTGACCCGACTCCGGCGTGAGAATAAGTAGGTGTTTTTGGAGAAGAAGTAGTATTGAAGAAGTGTGTGTAACTTGAAGTTCATACCTGAATTATCCTCATATTTATAGCTGGGAGTTTAGGCGGGAAAACTCGTTGATGAAATGTTAACGGGAGATGCTAACCCCGTAAGCGGTTACATTTCCTTCCGTTAATCTTTATGATCCGACGTGAGAGCACACGGATCGCTCTTTTGATCTATGGCTGGGGAATTGCCATGTGGTAAGTGGGCAAGTGGAGGTTTTCCTCCAATTCCATGCCATCATCGTGATTTTCAGGGAGTCCTGAGGTGATGACACGTGTACCAGACGGTTACAACCGTCTAGTGCTGCACGATTGAGCCTTCTAGAAAGCTTCTGCCATGATTCGGTGTAACTCCTTACCGTGTGGAGTCAGCTGAATAAATAATTCCCAAGTCTGGGTATTATGAAGCGGAAAATGCCTAACTCAGGATTTTCATCCTTTGTTTATGGAGGAAAGCGCAAGGCTTTATGATTTTCCTTTCGGCGCGCAAGTGTTATCTGCTATCTGTCTTTTAAGCCTTCTTTGTAGAACCAGTGCGCAGCCGCGCAAGGTGAAAAAGGGCTGAAAGAATGAGGTTGTGATATGGTCCCACGTATTTATTACGAGGTTGTTGGGACCTTACCTCTTCAAGTCCCCCCAGTCTAGTGTTGCTCTTATGCAAATAAGTGGAGCACTAGACTATTATGAGGGAAATGCTTTTTGGCGCGAAAGTAGGGGATCTTCCATAAGAAGATTTATTTTGCTTATTATGAAGATTTTGAAAATCTTTGACTTTGGGTAGAGACGGTACAGTAAGGACTGTGTGACAGGCTGTCACTGTCAGGTGCTCCTTACTGACTGTGTTATACACGCGCGCGTGGGCTCGCGTTTGTGTTAATTCCCACTTGCCTCTGTTGCTTGGGTAACTGTGATACCCCGAAAAAGGTGTTGTGGCAGTTACCATTGCTATTTATGGCGGTGAGTATATAAGTTTGTTTCAGTTCCCATTTTTGTTAATCATTACTGTATTGAAAACCTTTCTCCTTCCTGTCTTCGTTATTCGTTAAGAAAAGACTTGTCAATTCTTCCTCCTATGTCAACCGGAGAACATCACGAAGACTTATCTGAAGAAATGTCTGCTGAACTTCCACCGTTGAAATGGCCTAGGGCAACTTTTGATGGCTTGATTCGAAACCTTAGATTCTCGGAGAACTGGGGTGCCCTGTACCCTGAGGAGGGTCAGACAGCAGCAGATGCTCCGGCCGGGTATGTCACTCTTTTTTGGGATTTCTTCTGTGAGGGCAACTTCCGTTTGCCTTTAACAAAATTTTTCCTCGAAATTCTTGGGTATTATAAGTTTCACATTTCCCAATTGCACCATATTGGCATGGTTAGGATTCGGCACTTCGAGTTTGTGTGTCGGACAATGCATATTGATCTGACGGTTCCTTGATTTAGGGTTTTTCACCAAATGCACTGCACCCAAGGGTTTTACTCGTTTGTCCAAAGGGCGTCTGCCAAGAAAATTTTGCAGCATCCTCCAAAATCTTTCCACGATTGGAAGCAAAAAAATTTCTTTATTAAGGCAGGGGTGATTCCGATGAGGATGATTTTTAGGGGAAAAGAGGATGTCCCTACTGAAACCCTTCAAACCTCTGTTGACGAAAATTGGTACCAGGATCTGAAAGATGTTCCTAACATTGCTTTGCCAGAGAAAGCTCTTGTTGGTGCCGGTATGAGTTTGAATTGGAAGATGGACCGGGAAGACAAACCGGTGTATACGGAAGATAGTCATGGTAAGATTGGGGTTTTACCCTTTTTGCCTCCCCCCCCCCCCTCTTCTTTTTTTTTTTCTTTTTTTTGAACTTGTTCCTCCTCTTTTGCAGTTGTTTCACTGTATGTAGTTGCATTTAAGAGAGAGGGTGGAAAGATGGGTACCATTCAGAAGAAGCCTGATGAAGAGCTTTGGTATCATCGAATTGTGAAGAATTTTGTTCTTCAGCGAGATGCGGATTTGTCTGTTCAGCCTGCTGCTGGCGCTGGTAAGCCATTATCTTGTTTTTTATTATCTGCTTCTTTTTGCACATCTGAAAAAGTTTCATTCTGTACTTCTGTGCCGAAGAAGAATGAAGCTGAGAAAGCCCAATCTTCGAAGGCAAAAAATGTTGGGGGAGAGAAAAAAGGTATGCGCCGTTCCTCTGACTCCTGGTGTAATTATGTGGTGGTTTCTGACTCTCTGGAAGGTCTTGCGCCTGCAGTTGTTATTAGAAGGCCAAAACCGGAACCCAAAGATACTGCTGAGATCCCTCTATCCAACCCAGACGATCCTATTGATTTGGAGTCGATTCCTGAGCATTTGGTGCGGACTAAAGCAGGAAAAAGAAAACAGACTGGTACTGAGGCGGAAGGTCAGCCTGCAAAGAAAATTCAGAGGAAGAAGATCACCAGGAAAGGCAATTTGGACGCCTTTATCTCGGAGTCTGCTCCAAGTAAGTGTTATCTTTACTGTCATCCTCTTATGCGCATTGATTATTTATAGGTTTAGATTTTGCAGCTATTCCAACTTCTCCTATTCCCACAGAGTCTGTGCCTGTGGTTAATGAAAAATTCCCACCCTCTCCTCCGCCTGATACTGTTGCTGATCAGTTAAAGGCAACTGAGTTTCCTGAGGGTGGTGTGGAGAAGGTTGTTGATGCTGACAAGCCTGTTGATGTTGCTGTGGAAACCGAGAAGGTTGTGAACTCAGAGATTGTTGATGATGCTGGTAACCCCCAGGTCCCTGAACCTGTTGTTCATGAGAAAGAGAAAACTGCGGAAGAAATTCCTGTTATGGCGTCCCCTTCTAAGGCTTCTGGTTCTATGCCTGAGAATACCGAGAAGGTTTCTGCTGAAGATCGAGGCTCGTTCTCTGATGTTGACAAAAATTCCCCGATCCGCCCAGATGAGACTCTGGGGGATTATTATTATAGAACTTATTCAGAGAAAGATGCTTCTGACATCCATTGTGACAACCCTCACTAAACCAGGTATCCGTACGACTTAATTAATAATTAATTAGTGCTTAATTACTGTGCTTACTTGAACTTGTGGATAAACTGCTACTTGAATACTGATACATGTACTTACTTGCATCATACTTTACTTGCTGTCACTCCATGTTTTGCTTACAGCACCTTTGTGACAACCTTGATGCACCAAAAGCACAGTAGCACAATGAACGGATAACCTATTAAACGTGCTGTCATAACTAGCACCAGGCAGGTACTGCCTCTAAGGCCTGTAAGAGCCCGAGATAGTTTGCTACACTAGTGGTGAGTGTAGGGATATAAGAGTTGTAGAACTGCGTCACTAGGAATGAGATTACAGTGACCGGATGTGCCTAAAACGTACTTTAAGTACAAAATTCAGCACTTTAAATAAAAATTCAGCATTAAGCTACTTAATAAAGTGCCAAAACATGAGAAAAATGTTACTAGACACTTTCCAAAGTGTCGGGAATAAGTTGTGTCACTAAAAATAATAATAACGACACTTTAAAGCTTTGTTAAGCGCTTTAACGGATTAATATCCAATCAAACAACCGGACTTTACCCGGAACATAAAAATATTGCCATTTACATTGTTTCTCTTTTTCTAAGCCAGTTAGGGTCCCCGAGTACCCTAACACCCGTTACAACTTACTACATGATAGTAACCGAGTTAATCCTTAACTTAACTAACTAATACTTAACTAATCGTTGGAAACCAACCGGATTACCCCCCCCCCCCCCTCAACCAAACCGTCCCCAAGGGGGACACCCTTGTACTTTTTGTGATTAAATTAATCAAGCTTGCATAACACATGGTCCAATGGTTAATGATCATACAATTGTCTATAAGTTCAAGACTTGGCACACCATAACACACACTTAACAAACATCACAACACACACACTCTCTCCCTCTCCAAAGCTCTCGGCCGAACCCCCCTACACCATCCATCCATTTTTCGGTTTTGATCTTCTCATTCCAAGAGCATACAAGTGTTGAGGATCACATACGAGGAGGCTTGGTGCATTCGGAACGCGAAGGACCTCTTCTCATTTCTTTTATCCACTCATTCTTCGACTAGAATCTTCCCTAGCCTCGAGCTAGTAGTAAGTTGCTTGAAACACCCTCTCGATCTATTTTAAAGTGGTTAAAACGGTATATGATGGTTAAAACTCATGAACATACAAGATGATATGGTAAAAGTCTACTAAAATGATGAATATGATGGTTAAAACTTAAAAGCTAAGTTGTTGTGTAAATCTTGTAAGATTTGTTTTGTGTAATTATTTAGTGCCGATCTATGTTGTGGTAGCTCGGATCATCGTCTAACCCAGATTGGTCATGATCATGGATCATGACATAGAGTTTGTTTAAATGTAAAAAGGGTTAAGTGATGAAACTCTACCACACACCAAACATGAACTTGTGTAAAATCGATTTTACTTACGAAATAGTGTTTAAAATTAGTAGATCTATGGATCTACAAGTGGTATTTACAAAGAACCAAGTGTCAAAGAAATCATACTTTCTAAAACCAGATCTTTCATGAACGAGGATGATTTTTGTAAACACACAAGTGTGTAAACACTTGTGTAACACTAAGTTTCGACAAAGGACTAGTTTTGTCAAATTTTACAAGAAGTTGTAAAGATGGAATTTCTTTAAAAGCGAGGCTTTTACGAAACCGGATGGATTTATATAAAGATACACTAAAAGTAAGGAGCTTTACTACATATTTTTGGAAAAACTACAAGTTCATGTAATTCTTGCGATTTACATATATATTGACTAGTTTGATGCTTTGAACATTGTTTTGATTGAATAAGGAAATTGTTGGTTTGATTTGTAAAAGAAAATGATACGCTTGAAAGCGTGGCCACCTCCAGTTACAGAGGAAACTCTGGCGAAATTTTTTCAAAAACCTAACACTTAGAAATATTTTCACTACAAATGTTAGAAATACATTTTTAACGTGTTTTCGAATTATAGATTTCGCCATGACTTTATTACAAAATTTCTAATTATCGGAGGTGGGATTTTCACAAAATAAAAACTTGCTAAAATATATATTTAGAATATATGTTTTTCATAGCGTCACTTGTAAAATGTTTATGATTATTTTGTGAAATATACGAATATTATTTTTAGGGTAAAAATAATATTACCGAATGATAACGATTCCAAAAATAATACAAACGCCTTCATAATTAATTACAACGGTATAATTATTACCACCCGATCTTTAAAACGTAACTTACGCATCTTAAGAAAATATTTATGAGCGCGTTTTTTTGTCAAAGTATTATTTTGGGAAGAATATTTACATTTTGAAGTAAGGAATAAAATATATTAAGTGAGACTTAATAATGTATTTCGAATTTTACGAACACGCATGTATTAAATCCCCCATCCTTGGGAAGGAGAATAATTACCAAGTATTTACAAAAATATAAACACGAAATAGTTGTCTAACTATTTCCCAAAAACTTAAACCTTAAGCTAAGGCACGGCCGTCCGTCTAATAGATTTAGTACGTGTAGGTCGTCGCACAGCTGCTTGATCAGGAGATATACTTGGTAGAGACGCACCACTGTGAGTTCATGTCCCCCTTTTCTCTAACTGTTTTCAGTTTTCTAAACTGCGGGGGTGAAATACATGTTACTATGATTACGAATAATTCTTACATGGTATGGTTAGCGTAAGGAGGGTTATTATTATTCAGATCATGTGAGTGGGTAGGCAGAAACTTGAGGCCATTAATCCTTAGGGTAGGACCGAGGGGCAGGAGCGGTAGATCTATCTGGGTGTAGCGAGCCCAGCCCCAGGCCCAAACAGAACGGACCTCGGGGTGACTTTGTACCCAACGCATAAATCTGCTAGGTTTGAGTCTTCCTACTTGCACTTCACACATATCAATGGCCTTGCAAACCATTGGTGATCTCTTTTTCCTTATATGCTACATACCAGGGTTTTTATACATACAAAGGTTTATTTACTCACTTACACATGAACTCGCTCAACATTATTGTTGATTTTTCAACTTACATGTATTTCAGGGAATTAAAGATCTGGCGCGGTATGTTGTGTCTTCCCGCTGCATATGGGTTCCGAGGTCATCCCGGTTTAGGAAATGTGACTTTTTCCTGGACGAGTCACAAATCTTAAACTGCGTTTTATTCATGTTGATGTTTATGTCTTTCAAAACAATGTTTTATGTTATGGTGTTGTAGTCCCTAAGACAATGTTATGTTACTTTGGTTTTAAAACTTAAATCTATGGATGATCTTGCATGGTTTTTATTTCATATAGCTTGTTGTGATTAAGCTATGGTATTAAGAAGTCACACCAAATTAACCACGCTTCCGCAAAGCCAGGGTGTGACATCCATGCCCCTGTTTGGAATCTGAAGAAGGGTGATATTTTTTTAGATTGGCGCGTGTGCCGGGACTGGTTGCAGGGGATATTCCCGCCAGGGGAAATTAAATTTCAAGAAAGCCGGTCTCGCGAGCAAACTTATCATTCTTACCTCGAGGAAGCTGCCTCTCATGCATCGACCACTCATCGTATAGTGCGTGAGTGGTATAGTATGCACAAGAAGTGGGATGCTTTCAAGGTGTCCAAGAAAAAATTTGTTGATGAAGAGAACCGAATTTCTCAGTTAAAGGCTAAGCTGGAGGCTGATCAGGCCAAATTTGAAGCTGAGCGAAAAACCGAAGAATGGTCTGTTGTGGGCTGGAAGAGAAAAGCGGAGGCCGAAGCTGCTCTTCTTTTCGAGGAGTGCAAGAACTGGAAGAAAATATGTGAAAAAGACAACTCCGAGAAGATGAACCTTCGTAATGCTATTAATAATCTCAAAGCTGAAGTTGAGAGATTAAAAAAGCAGGATACGAGATTGAAAGGCTGAAGAAAGAGAAAGCTGAAGCTGAGGCTGCTCGTGATGTGGCGCGTTCTCACCGGGAGCGGAGTGAACAATGAGAGGTACAAGCTTGCGCTACCCTTGCTCTTAGGGATAAAGAGTTAGAAGAACTCAATGCTTTGCTTTCTGACCAGGAACAACTTAAGAAAGACCTGGAACTTGCGCATACCGAGAAGACTGAGACCTCACGCCGCTTGACTAAGACTGAAGAAAAACTTGAGGCTTCTGAAACGGCGCGGGCAACAATAGAGAGCGAGTTGGAACCTCTAAAAAGTGATATGCTGTGGTTAAAAGAGCGTGGGATTGCCTGTGTGAGTTATCTTTTCCTTTTGTGGGAATGTTTTGCGTCTTTCTTTTATTTATCTTTTTCTCTTTGCAGGTTGCTGAATCAGTGTTAAATTCTGAAGAACTGGACAAGGCTGTAGCGCGTTTAGTGGTTGCCGCGCGAAAGGATGGATATTCCCAAGGCTATGCTGAATGTTCTCATAGTGCTCTGAAGGTTGATTGGGATACTTCCAAATCTGCTACTTATGGTGTTAATACCGGTGCGGCGTTTGCAGCCTTAAAAATAGAATTTGATAATTTGCAGCTTCCCGTTATGGACCTTATAAATGTTGCACTGCAATCCGAAGATCATGTAGCGCAACTGAAAGAAATCTTTCCTGATGAAGGTGAAGATTTATCGTAGAATTTCTTTTTTGTGTAATTGTTTTGAACAATTTTTTGTAATATTTGGGATGTGTATCCCCTCTTTTGTTGATGCGCTGCTGCACAAGTAACTAAAACACTGCCGTGCTTGATAGTTTTTGAGGCGTATTTGTACGCCAAGAATAATATGATGTTTTGTGTTTTTTTTTTTTACAATATTTTGCATGGGTACAATTACTTTGATTAGGTAAGGCGAATGAAGTTGATATAAGCTCATGTGTGAACGTATAGTCTTGTGTGATATAATCACTGACTGTTCATGAGACTCGGTTTTATGTTTACCATAATGTTTTTACGCTTACCAAAAGGAAATGCATGCACTTTGTAAGGAAAACATAAGAATAACAGAAACCTTGCTGTTTATTTGGGGATAAGGCGCAGAGGCCATTACAAAGTTTGCTAATATAAATAAACGAAACTTAACTTACGCTCTATTTTCCAGCTGTCTTGATAAATCGTGTTTTTCCGCGGGGAAGTCATAGAGTTGCTTCTTAAGTTCTCGTCTTCTTGCTCGGGCCCTCCTCACCCCGAGTTATCTGCTTTATTTCCTTGCGCACATTTTGTAGCAAATGTGTGAGCTCGCCACTTTTGAGGGCTTTTTCTATTTCGGTGCGCAAGGAAATGCAATTGTTAGTGGTATGACCACTGTCCTTGTGGTATTCACAATACTGGGCTGGGTCTTGTCCACGCTTGTTTTTCATGGGGATTGGAGGCTTGAACTGGTAATATTCGGTGCTCAAAACTTCCGCCGGGGTCTTAGTTAAGGGAGTCCATTGTCTCCCCCTATTCTCCTGTTAGGTTTCCCTCTGCGCGGTTGTAACGCCCTGACACGTTTTAACCAAATTTAATGCAGCGGAAATACGAACTTAAAAATTTTCTTTCATTATTTTCATTCTAACATACTTAGAAATACATTAAATCACTCTTTTACATTAAATACATTAATGCTTTCTATAAATTTATAAAATCTGACAAACTTATATCAAATTACGTGACCCCATACATACCCACGTACAATCCATGTCTTGACTCGATCTTCAACCGCGTGCACTTCTTGATGAAACATCCATAACCTGTACAACCTGCATACACCACGTACATTCACATCATTAGCAACCGGTGTCATCATATATAAAATTTAAACATACATAGTTAGGCGTCAACATAACATGCTTTCGCTTATGTTAGTTCATTCATCCATCCATTCAAACCACCTGCATTGGATTTCGGTGTCTACCTTCAACTTCCATCACTAGTATACCTGCATTCTAATTTCATTCTCAAAAGGAAAACGGTAAGCATCATTAGATTTCATTCATACGAACATATCCATGTATACGCATAACAAGTCTCATTCATTTGTACATATAACTAAATTCCAATTCATGCATACATATCCTTTCAATTTGTACATGTACCTATAACTTACATTCTACCCAATATTACTTACAAGTCCTAAACACACACGTCTATACATGAAATTTGTATACACATAATTCTCCATACTTACGAGTTTATAGTCATATTCTCCTATGAGTTTCAATTACTTACTTACAAACTAACCCATACCTATGCGTATAACTACTTATTTCATCTTTATGCATAATACCATCATGTAAGCTTCTTTCTTATCTATACTTAATAGAAACTATTTCTTAACCACTTTCGACTCATTTACCGTAAACTTACCTTATTACTTCCATTGTTTCCTACTTTCTCACATGATTCACAATAATCATTATACTACAATACATTTTACATCTAAAGTGTAAGTCCGAGATTCACTTACCTTACGCGTCCGTATTTGCATTCACCTACTTGAGTCTTCTTGGCCCGTTAGCCTTCCACGCTCCCATCCATCTTGACATGATTCCTATACTTTCATGTCATTACATTTACATCCTTATTAGCATACATGATTATTCATATGAACGATCATATCAAGTTCATATCTCACATATGTATTTCATTAGTCGATTCAAACAAGCATATAGCATACTCAACATCATCATAACATAACCTTCACATATTATTGTAATTTGGACATTTTATCAAACACGTGGTGTGCGTACTACTTCCTAGGCACCATGTACAACTACTTTATGCATAATCTTCCAAGTTCATTCATATTTCATCAAATCTTCTTACTAATCAAGAAGTATTATTAACACATAACATCAACATATCAACACCCCATTTCTTTCAATTCATCTAACAATAGTTCATCATAACACAACATAATTCATGAATATTTAACAAGAATTGGACATGATGAACACCCATGTCATCTTAATCACCCAACTAGTGGGTTTACATCCTTAAACATCAAATTAGTCAAAATTATGCATAACACATGTTCCCTATGATGATGTTAACACATATTCATGCTTAATTTCATACAAATTCGTGGATTGGTCATAACCCACTTCATACAAGATCATCAAATCTTAAATTACAACTTACCACATGTTTGCTAGGGCTAGATCATCAAGAGAACGAGTTCATGCATCGGATTTGAGCCTAATCTCCTTGTCAATTTGAAGCTTTCTTGTGAACTAGGGTTTACACCCATTCCCTCTTCCTCCTGATCGATCTCACGCACACACACCTAGTGTGTGTGAGATTTTTGTTTTAATTAAACTAAGATTCAAGTTTGGCAATCTTAGTCCCTCATGTTCTCTCTCTTATTTATAATTGGCACAACTCTCATTCTTTAATTGTTTCTACCATACTTTTAACTAGGATAAATAACCTATTTATTTATTTCTTGATGTGCCATATCATAACATTTAACAACTATAAACATTCGGGTTTTGGGGTGTTACAGCGGTAAGTTTATTGATTGTTGCTCGAGCATCTTCAGATGAATGGTTTCCCGAGCCGGAGTCACGCCATCCCTTCTTGAATTTCCTTCCGCCACTTGAGCCTAAGTCGGAGGGTCGGTTATGTGGTGGTGGCGGCCTATTAGTGGTAAGGTTCTTTTCTCTTTGGGCGTAAACCTTAGCCGCTGCCGTCACCTTCTCCCAGCTCTTTGGGAGGCCTTCTGTCCCAGACAGGACCTTTATGATATCATCGCATCTGACCGCATATTTGAACTGTGCGCGAATCAGCTACTCATGGACTCCTCCAATCTCCAGTACTTCCTTGTTATATCTGGTGATAAAGTCCTCCAGACTTTCGTCATCATGACGCCAAATGTTCAACACATCTGATGTGTCTCGGATAGATCGTCGTTGCTGGCTGAAATGAGAAAGAAATTTTTCGCGCAGATCTTTCCACGATGTGATTCTCCCGATTGGCAAGTTATCGAACCAGATTCTTGCAGCGCCAGTTAGGGTCTGTACGAATAGGTGGCACCATAATGGTAGGGTCCAGCACCCAACCAGCCTTGCGCTTGTAAACACTCTTAAATGATCGTCCGGGTCTGTCAGCCCGTTGAACTTTCCCACATTAGACGGCAGTTTTGCTTTCTCTAGCAGGGCTAGAGCTATTTCCATGATGAATTTTGAATTTTCCGCTGCTTCCGCAGGGCGGTAAATCAAATCGTAATTGTGCTCAGCCTCAGGGTTGTAAACCGCACGAGGTCTGCACTTGTTGTAGTTGGGCTGCAATCGGTTAAACACGCTGGTGCTTTCGCCTATACGGTAAGTCGGATCAGACTCATTGGTGTGGGTGTTTCGTTGAGAACCCAACCTGGTGTGGACTGATTGTCGTCGGTAAGGATGTGACTCGTCTCGATATTCTCTTTGATGACTTCCTGACTGGGTATACTCGTATCTTGATGTAGATCTGGAGTATTCTTCTGTGTCTTCGATGTGGGACGGGCCCTCACGTTGAGAAACATTAGCACGGGATCCTGGCCTCCGTGATTGAGTTAGGGGAGCAGTTTGTGCACATAACTGTGTGTATACTGCGTTTAGTGCTCCTTGAGACCTAACATACCAGGAGATTGGGGTTTCTCCTCGGGGTAGAATTGAGTGCGCAGGGTTCTCTGGCTGTACCCCTGGAGTGACAGGTTCGTTTACTCGATTGGATTGAACCTCATTATCATCGGAGGCTTCCTCCGAAATTCCTTCAGGCTGGACGTTGTTAACAAAATTCGGCCGAGGGCCGGTTTGTCGATGAGTTGATGTTTCTTCCATATGCAAATGGAATCAACGAAGTGAATCGAAGAACGAGAGAAAATTGGATGAAACAGAGAAAACGGTGGGCGCCAATGAAGAAACACTAGTTAATTGACCGGAATCAAATTACCTAGGGGGTTTGGATCTGCATAAAGGGGGTTGTTTCTCTCGTTTGATTCGATATGACTGGCCTTCTCCTCCGGTAAACTCTGCAAAACAAAACACCGTTAGCCTCGTCAAGGGGAGAAGGGGGTTCTCTCCTTGACCCGACTCCGGCGTGAGAATAAGTAGGTGTTTTTGGAGAAGAAGTAGTATTGAAGAAGTGTGTGTAACTTGAAGTTCATACCTGAATTATCCTCATATTTATAGCCGGGAGTTTAGGCGGGAAAACTCGTTGATGAAATGTTAACGGGAGATGCTAACCCCGTAAGCGGTTACATTTCCTTCCGTTAATCTTTATGATCCGACGTGAGAGCACACGGATCGCTCTTTTGATCTATGGCTGGGGAATTGCCACGTGGAAAGTGGGCAAGTGGAGGTTTTCCTCCAATTCCATGCCATCATTGTGATTTTCAGGGAGTCCTGAGGTGATGACACGTGTACCAGACGGTTACAACCGTCTAGTGCTGCACGATTGAGCCTTCTAGAAAGCTTCTGCCATGATTCGGTGTAACTCCTTACCGTGTGGAGTCAGCTGAATAAATAATTCCCAAGTCTGGGTATTATGAAGCGGAAAATGCCTAACTCAGGATTTTCATCCTTTGTTTATGGAGGAAAGCGCAAGGCTTTATAATTTTCCTTTCGGCGCGCAAGTGTTATATGCTATCTGTCTTTTAAGCCTTCTTTGTAGAACCAGTGCGCGGCCGCGCAAGGTGAAAAAGGGCTGAAAGAATGAGGTTGTAGTATGGTCCCACGTATTTATTACGAGGTTTTTGGGACCTTACTTCACCTGCCCATTTGAGGATCACGGATCCTGGACTTTACCTTGTCTTTTTTGCAGAAATTCGCTGAGATCGAAATGTTGTTTGAAGATAATAACATGTAAATGTACATCCATAATATAATTAATAAAAATAAGAGTACATTTAAATTTTTATGTGTTTACAAAATATTAATCTACGTTAGATATGTGACAAAAACTAGCATATATTTATCTTCATTTGATATATTTTTTGCCTTAATATGCATACAATTAATAATAACAATATTATTATTATTATTATCGTTATTAATACTTGAGATTATAACTAATAACTAATTAATGTATAATTTTATTCTCTTTTCCAGCGAAAGCATGTTTCCCAAATTCCCGCCCAAATCCCAAGCGCCTTTCCAATTTTTTAGATTTATCCCAATATCCCAAATCTCACCTTTTTACACTTCCTTTATTCTTTAAGCAAATCCCAAAAAAACCCTAGCCACCACCAAAGGATTCTCTCTGCCGCTCCTCTCACCGCCGGACAATTGAAGCCAACACATACCTCTCTACCATCGGTTGGCACCGAGCTCATCCCTACCCTTGAAACTATAAAAAATCATTAAAAGTTGAAGAAAAATCAACAAAAAAAAGTTGTACGATACCGTTGTTGTTCGTACGGTGCTCGTGATCAGGGATAAGCAAATGGTACCGGGTAGCAGTACCGAATTTCCCAAACTAAAAGATTATCAATATCAATTCGGTACCGACTTTCGACGTTTTCTGTACCAGGTTGGTGACGGTTTTTACATTCATGTACCGATACCGAATCGGAGCGTACCGGTATTTTCGATACCAGTACTGGTTGACACCAAGCTTATCCGACCCCTGATACAAATTTAAAATTATTATAATATAAAATGCACTATTCATAAGGATGTCCAACTTAAAAAATAAAGAAAAAAATGTATATATTATTATAATATAAAAAGTACTATTCATAAGGTTGTATTATTAATATACTAGGTTAGAATCTCGTGTATTACACGGGTTGAATAAATGTAATATTATATATTAAATAATAAAAAACTTATATATTTATGAACCTTGTATATTGTACGGGTTAAATAAATGTAATTTTATATATCAAATAATAAAAAAGTTATATCTTTAAAAACCATGTGTATTACACAGATTAAATAAATGTAAATTTTATACTAAATACTAAAAACGTCGTATCTTTAAAAAACCCGTGTATAATCGGGTTGAATAAATCTACTAAATAATAAAAACTTACATCCTTAAAAACCCCGTATATTACACGTGTTGAATAGATATAAAAAAGAGTTATATCTTTAAAAACCATATGTATTACACAGATTAAATAAATGTATTTTTGTATATTAAATACAAAAAACTTCGTATCTTTAAAAAACCCGTGTATAGTCGGGTTCCAAAATCTACCAAATAATAAAAAAATTATATCCTAAATAAAGGTAATTTTGTATATTAAATACTAAAAACGTCGTATCTTTAAAAAAACCGGTGTATAGTCGGGTTGAAAAATCTACCAAATAATAAAAAAATTATATCCTTAAAAACCTCGCGTTTTACTCTAGTTGAATAAACGTAATTTCGTATACCAAATAATAATAGAAAGTTATGTTTTTAAATAAGTAGGATAACATTTAATATTAATTTATTATTTATATATTTAATATAAGATAAGTAGATAAGAGAGGCATTTGTTTTAAAAATATATTAAATTAACAATTTAGATTTGAGGATAATATTTTATTAAAGTATGATTAGATTTAATATTAATTTATTATTTATTTATTTAGATAAATATAAATTTGAGAATACCTTCAATGAATGACACGTGTCCAAAAGTTGGTTTCTTTTATTATAGTAGTTAGATAGGATAATTATAATATAAAATGCACTAATGATACCGAACCGGAGCGTACCAATATCTTCGATACAGTTGCCGGTTGTCACCAGTCTTATCCAACTTAAAAAATAAGGAAAAAAATGTATGTCTTATTATAATATAAAAGTACTATTTATAAGGTTGTATTATTAATATATAGAGTAAAATGTCCGGATAGTCCCTGTGGTTTGTCAAAATTTCACCTTTAGTCCCCAACTTTACGAAATGACACTCATGCTCCCTGTGGTTTGCTTGGTTGTTACTCGGATAGTCCCTCAAGTGGATAGATGTTAGTTTTCTTAGTTAAGTCTATACGAAATTACTAAACTACCCTTACTTATTATTAAACAAACCACCCTTATCATTAAAAAAAATTAAATAATAGGTGAGGTCTGTTTTTTTTACTTAAAACACGAAACAACCCCTAACCCCACTTCTCAATCCTTGTCCCCCCTCAACTCTGTATCCCTGTTCTTTTTCTTATCTCCAACCACCCAACAAGACTTTTCCATCGCCAAAGCTTTTACCAAATTTATACTGTTAGATCTATGCGCATCCACCGGGAAAATCCTTATCAAAACTCTTGCACTAAACAAGAATCATGACGTAAAATTTACAATTTATCTGAAACAATTTACAGAAATAGGTAAAGGCGCACTTGAATTTTAGGGAATTTCGATATTTAGTCTTGGTGTTGTTGTTTCAGAAGTTGCCATATCAAACCCCAAGAGTAAGTTTTTTCTATGTGGTTGTAATGGAGCCTGAGTTGAACAAAAATCAATGTAAGTTTTCAGAGGTGACATTTATTAATGAGAATTTTACCAAAATAGCCAAGACATTTGTCAACTTACCAAAGGGTATTGTTAAATACACCCAGACAGTCAAAGTTTTTTTACTTTTACCCACAAGTCAGCCATTAAATACATTCAAAAAGTCAATTTTTTTACTTTTCCCCATGAGTTGTGTTAATTACATTTCAAAGTCAACTTTTTTTTTTTTACTTTTTTCCCATAAGTTAACTTTTCAAGTTTCCACGAACTAATAAATTCTCATTGCACTCTTCAAGTTTCCATATATCTTTTAACTTTTTTAAACAACTCTTCTAATTTTTTTAAACAACTCTTTTAATCCATATGTTAGGTGTATTTATCACACCTCTATAAAAAATAGAGTTTTTTCCCAAACTAGTGTTGGTGGGAAAAATATTTACTAAAATAGTGTTCTTGAAAAAGTATTTACCAAACTAATATTAAATTTAAGACAATTAATTTTTTTTTAGTAAGAAAATAGATAAATAAATATATGCAAAAAAATTTAGTAAGATAATAGATAAATAAATATCTATGGAAAGTGAATTCAATATAACATTTGGATATCACACATATTTTGTAAAATCTGTAGAACGATTATATTAAAATCACTCCATTTTCTTTAGTAAGAAAATAGATAAATAAATATATGCAAAATCTGTAGAACGGTGATATTAAAACATTCCATTTTTTAGTTAAAAATAAATATGACCAACTGTATAGAATATTAATTATCAAATAAATAAATAAATATGACCAACTGTATAGATAAATAAATATATGCAAAATCTGTAGAACGATGTTGCCACTTGCCCGTGACTTAAAACATAATACAATAAAAAAGTTTTTATATAATTTTTTACATTTTTTATATTACTTTGTTCTGGTATGACAAACTGGTTGAACTAATGAATCATCATGCTTGTGACTTAAAACATAATACAATTAAAAAGTTATTGTTTAAACCTTCTAAATATATAAAGTTAAAATTTAGATAATATTAAATTATTATAAAGAACGTATTTTTGTTTTTTTTTTTTTTTTTTGAAAATATTAGATGTCACAGCGACAAGAAAGAGAAAGATTAGTGGCATGGCGCCGTTTCCGGCAGCCGCAGCGGCGCTCAGGGATGTATAATAAAGTGTTTTGATTATTTATTTATTAATATTGATATTAATACTAATAATAATATAACAAAATATAAAAAAGTAACAAAAGTATTATAAAATAAAATAAGATAAAAAACATAATTATTACTTTTAACTTTATAATAAAACATAATTATTACTTTTAACTTTATAATAAAATAATATAATAAAGTAGTTAATCATTACTAAATCATTACTAAATTTGACTTTTGGGTATATTAATCTTTAATTTGGGTATATTTATCACACCCCCTTACCAAAATAGCCTTGTCATGAGTCCTTGGAAGGACCGTCACTAATCCCAAGGCGGTTGATGCCTCTTCTTGTTCCTTTTTTGCGTCTGCCACTCTCCAATCGACACGTGTAGCAATGATTGATTACATCCAGAGTGACGCATGCGAAGCCTCTCATAAGAGGCAAGGTATCCGGCTTGTGTCGGGCTTCCAGAAGCCTCCTAAAAACTCAGCTTTTAATGCGTCCGTACAAGACCCGTCGGATGAGTCCGTAACGCAACAAAAAGTCAGTTTTCAGACGCATCACATGAGTCGGCGACGCATCCTTCTCGTTTTTGTCAGACCCTTTGTAAGCTTTTGCCAGACGCATCACATCAGTAGTTAAAGGTTGGATTGAAAGAGTTATGGCGGCTGGTTCGTGCATCTGTGAGACTCCGGCGACTGATAGTGGTGGCGTATGGCTCATAATGGTGACAGTTATGGTGATGTCGTGATTGTTTGCTGAATACTGATCGGTGTTTGTTTGTTCAAAAATCTGGTTTGTTTACCGGTGATTTTTTTCAGTGGGTTGCGGCTATGAGAGGTGGTCTCCGGTGAACTGGGTAAAAGTGGCGGAGCATGGCGGTTGATGACGGCATTACGGTGGGATGTGGTGGCGGCGGAAGTTGGATACGATCAGAATATTATTATTCTGATGATAGTTGTTGGCTGGAGTACTGTTGTCGGCTAGGGTTGATTAGGTTTGAGGTGCATGGGCTTATTGAAAGTTGGGCCATATGATGATTACATGATGAAAGTTGGGCCAGCCGCAAGCCAGCCACACAAGCCAGCCGCAAGCCAGCCGCTAGGCTGATCAGTTTCAATGTCATGCGTCCTAGACAGACGCAACAAGCTTACTTTTTCGTCTGATGCGTTGGCTGCCACCGCTTCCACAATATTCTACACACGTGTCAGCATTTTACTGGCGGACGCATCCCAAACCTTAAGGGGTCTTCCAAAGACGCATCACTTGGCTAAATTGGTAATTTGACTTTATTCTTGGCTAGAATAGTAATTTTCTCTTTATTAATTCATGAGTTATTTGCAAATTTAATGGACTATGGAATTTGGCTTCTTTTATTTGCAATTAGCTTTCTGTTAATGTATTGAAACAAGCAACAGAGGTGAAATTGAAATGAAAGAAATGGTTTAGGTGACTAATTTGTTGCAGGTGTGTGTTTGGGTGGTGGTAGAAGTGTGTCATGGTTGCAGGCTCGCCGGGGAAGACGGCTTGCGAGGGGAGGGTTGGTAGGTGGCTTGCAAGGGGACGGTTGGAAGGTGACTTACCGTGGTTGTAGTTTGTGTCGTCGCCGGGAAGACGGCTCGCCGGAGAAGACGACCTGAGCGTCGTCGGAAAACTAATAGATGAGATCTTCTATGTTAGTGGTCCCACTAGTTGGTATATTATATTATTAATTATATAAATATAAATTAAAAATAGGTCCCACTATAAATTATTTAATTTAGTATGTTTTATCATTAAGGGTAGTTTAGTAATTTCGTATAGACTTAACTGAGAAAACTAACCTCTATCCACTTTAGGGACTATCCGTGTAACAACCAAGCAAACCACGGGGAGCATTAGTGTAATTTCATAAAGTTGGGGACTAAGGGTGACATTTTGACAAACCACAGGGACTATCCGTGCATTTTACTCTAATATATAGGATAATGGAAAACTTAAAGTAGGATACATGAAATTGTTAGAAACACGAACTTAATTACATTTTAAGTTTTATGATAACTCAACATTTACTTCTAAGTTCGAAAAAACAAAATCTCAAACATAACATATAAAAACCTATTATCACAATTCCATACAATTTCTAGTAGGCTGGGGGTATGTTTTAAACCCCGCCCTTAAGGGTTTTGTCACGTCAGAGTCACATCAACGTCATGTCACATAAGGGGCTTTAAAGCTCATTCATTTAACTTCAATGCAATGGCTTAAAGTCCCCGATTAAACAAAATACAAAAAAACAAAAATAAAGAGAAAAATTAATTCGCTGAAAACACAATGGGTCCCACATGTAGTTGCCATTAGCGCTCGTTACTAGGCTGGCGGAGGATCGATGGATCCCCCCTTTGGCGAGCAAGGGATGGGTAGGGGACGCTAACGAGGCTGAGGTGGCCAACTATATGATTTTTTTTAAATGTAACAAGTTGCGATCGAAATCTTAAAAAAAAAATCAAATCTAAACCAGATTATTTCTTTTAATTATTACTTATCTTATAATTCAAAATCTTCTATGATCGCGGTGAATCGATTTTGAAGGAATACGTAAACTACAAGTTAGTTAGTTTTGTATATAAACTTCCCCATCCCGTCTCTTGTGTTTCAAATTTCTCCAACATGTCATCACAACACACCATTTGTTCAAGAAATATCACTTCACCAAGCTTTGAATCATGGAGTACAGAACCCTAGACCTCACACTCGTCTCCGCAAAGGGTTTAACGAAGGCAGGCAAACTGAATGTCTTTGCGGTTGCATCCATCTTCGACTCCCGCAAAGTGATCAGCAAGGTTCAAAAGTTCAAAACCCCGTTTCACAAAGACGGTGGTTCGGACCCCACATGGAATTTCCCCATGAAGTTCACCCTTAATGAAGCCGCGAGCCGCATGAAGCTCGTCGTAAAGATCAAGGGCGCGAGAATGTTAGTTGACAAGAATTTGGGAGAAGTTCGTGTGCCGATCAAAGAGCTACTTGAAGGCGTAGATCCCGAAGGGAAGACGACGCAGAATGTGAGTTATCAAATGAGAGGACGGGATGGTGAAGTGAAAGGTGTTGTAAGTTTTTCCTATAAATTTGGGGGGAAAACTTCCGGTTATCCGAGTGGTAAGGGTGTTAGATCCTCGTCGGCTTATGATCAACCGCGGGCAGTGCATGTAGCGGGTGGACATTCTAGCTCTAGTAATGGGTTTGGAAGCGGTTCTATTGGTGGATTGTTGATCAGTGATGTTGCTAACAACGCTGGTTGCGGTGGTGTGAGACGTGTCAAGTCTTTTCCTACGTTCTCCAAGCGTGTCTTCAGAAGTCGCGTCCTTGCGCCTTTAGTTCGTTAATTTCCATTTTCTATGTTTAGCATGTTACAATTTCCGGTTTATACTCTAAATGTTTATTTTGCAATGTGCATTAGATAGGGTTTGAATGTGCCTTTTCTGTTTGAAATTGTTTTGATCAATCATAGGTTGTTTGATGGTTCACAAAATAGATTATCTAACACTTATTACATGCTAAAATGACTTAATGAACCTCTGAATCAGAATGTGTTTGTTTTGCTATATATTGGAGTGTAATTAAAAAGGGAATGTGTTTGTTTTGCTATATATGGGAGTGTAATTAAAAAGGTCTTGTTTTATTAGTTATGTTATTGATGCATCCCATTAATGAGCACATGCAGAAGTAGAATTTAAGTTTGAACATATCTTTGGGTGTTGCTTATTTGTGGAATTTCATAGCTTATTGCTATGCCAAATGTTAAGATGCATTGAGAAGATATTTATTATTAGGATACATGGTACGGTGTCCGCCACCTAGATGCCACATCATAGTTCTCTTGAGGATGGTCCATCTCACAAAAACAATGGAATTGGGATGATGATCCTACCCCACTATTTTAGTTGTTTTTTTTTAACATTCTCTTTTTTAACATTTAACAAATAAAATAAAAAAAAATATTTTCATTAATATTAAAAAACATTACATAAACTTAAAAAAAAACATAAACTTTAAAAAAAATCCTAATAACTTAAAAAAAACATAAACTTAAAAAAAAACATAAACTTAAAAAAATCCTAAGCACTAAAAAACCTACTAGTCTTCATCTTGCATGTGGTCGTCTGTTTCGTTTTGAGCGTTGTTCCAAATGTACTTCACCAAGTCCGCTTGTTATGATGTGTGTACTCGTTACGTAGAGAGAACATGTTCAAATCTTGTTGTTCCAAGCTAACTTGAACAGAATTCCCATTAGACGCGTTTCCGTCGTACTCGCATATCGCTCTACCTTCGTCTTCAATGACCCGCTTGTTATGATGTGTGTACTCGTTACGTAGAGAGAACATGTTCAAATCTTGTTGTTCCAAACTAACTTGAACAGAATTCCCATTAGACGCGTTTTCGTCGTACTCGCATATCGCTCTACCTTCGTCTTCAATGACCATGTTATGAAGGATGATACAAGCGTACATAATGTGTCGTAACCTCTTTGGTGTAGCAGAACATGCTGGATGTTCAATGATATGCCATTTTTTTGTAGAACCCCAAAACACTGTTCAATATCTTTTCTCGCACCCTCTTGATACTTCGCAAATTTCTTTCTTTTATCGTCTGCCAGGTGCGGAATAGTTTTAACGATTGTCGAGTACGTTGGGTATATTCCATCTGCAAGGTAGTAACCCCGCCTGTATTCCACCCCCGAAACCGTAAAACTTGTGTCTGGATCTGTTCCCGCCACTACATCGTCAAATATCTGTGACTGGTATATGATGTTAAGGTCATTAAGCGAACATGTAGACCAAAAAAAGCATGCCAGATCCAGAGATCCTGTGACGCAACAGCCTCTAGAATAATAGTGGAATGACCATGATCTCCCCGAGTATACTGACCTTGCCAGGCAGTAGGGCAGTTCTGCCACGGCCAGTGCATGCAATCAATGCTCCCGAGCATTCCTGGAAAACCATGTCTTTGTTCGTGCGCTTGATATAATTTTTGAACGTCGTTTGCGTTTAGTTTCCGCATGTATCTCTTGCTATATAATTTGATGACCCATTCGCAAAACTTGTGCAAACATTCACGTGCGGTTCTTTCGGACATCCTTAAATACTCGTCCAATGCATCGGGTGCGTACCCATATGCCAGTTGGCGAATGGCCGACGAACATTTTTGTAAAGTAGTGAAACCCTTTTTGCCCCCTAGCGTCGTATCGCAGTGTGAAAAACAGATCAGATTGGGCCATGTCGTCTGCGATACGTAAAAAAAGTCGACGACTCATTTGGAACCGACGTCGAAACATCTCGTACGTGTACACGGGTTCGTCGGCAAAATAATCGGCCACTAGTTTATCGTGGGCGGCTATATATTTAAAACAAAAAAATAAATCAAATTCATTATAAAATTCATTATTAAATTTAAATAAACATACGGTAAACAAAAAATTGAAGTACCTTCTTTGTCTCGGTTTAATTTTGCTCTCCTAGTTTGCCGTTGGGACGATGCTTCAGAGTTTTCATCCTCCGCCGTGAAGATCTGAGCCGCGTACATAATCATGTTTTCGAAAAATGTGTCATTCTCGCCCGAAGATGACGAATACCACGTCGACGAAGAAGATGAAGAAAGTGAAGAAGGTGAAGACATGATTAATTTTGAGAGAGATATGGGGTGGTAGTGGGTAAAAATGGTTTTAAATTGGTGAGTTTATATAAAAATTGGAAGGTTTTGAGAATGTAGCCGTTTATTTAAAATAAATGAATTTTTTTTTAATTACAAACGGTCACAAAGGGGCATTGAAAAGGGTAAGATTTTGTCATTTAGTGGAGCGTCTCCAACGTCTCCTACTCGACGGAGACGACGAGGACCGGGGGGGGTTGTTTGGGTCGGCGGCGGGTGAGACAGTCCAGGGGACGTTCCCCATACCGGTTAGCCTTAGGTATCTCTGCCATCCATATAATTTTTATACAAAGCTCCTAAAAAGGTGTTAACTAGTTAGAGGCCTTAGTTTGAGAGGAACTTCATTTTGGGTTGGTTCAAAGGTCTTAACTATCTATCCCAATTAGCTTCCAAGAAAGAATGCAATAAAAAAAAAAACAAGTTGAAGATAATGAACTTTATAATTAGAGAGGGTGATAGAAATTGTTTGTGTAGAGATATAGGTTGAATAGGTTGTTGATAAAATGTGTATATATAATAGAATTTTAAGGATTTTTTTTTAAATACTAGTCGTTCAACAGCTGGTTTTTTTTTTTTTTTTTGAAAAACCCGCAAAAGTAAGAATCACATGCCCTCACGCCTCGTGAGAAACTTGTTGCCGCCAAGGAGCAACACCGACGATGATGTTTAACGAGGTGGTGTGTGGGGTGTGATCCCCCCCCCCCCATCTTCACGCCTCCACACCGAGTAGTCTTACAATTTCATATATAGAGTTGAGTTATCCTACACAATCTTCTAAATCTTGAAAGGATACAAAGACATAATGGATCGTAAAATATAACACAATGCTGACCAATATAACACAATGCATAGGAAAAAGGCACAATGCCAAATAAAAAGACACGACAATCTAAAACAAAAATTCTAAAATCTAATATCGTAGAGTTGACCGAGACGGTTACAATGTCTCTAGATGAGTTCAAACAAAATCCGTTTCATACAACTTCTTAGTTTTAAAAGACATCTACTTGAACCGAACCTTCATGTATATACTCTAAATGACTCAATATTTTTTTTTATCAAATTACATATATCCAACTCACTTTAAATCTCGTATTTATTATTAATTAAACAAGATTTATTCGACCATTCAAGTTTTATATTTATCTTTCATTAAATACAATTTATAAGATTGTAAAACACGTATAACATTTCATTTATAAGATATCGTCACAAATCACCATTTGTTGAAGAAACATCAGTAGTTCTTCAATACTCAAATCATGGATGACTACAGAACCCTGGACCTCACTCTCGTCTCCGCAAACGGACTAACGAAGGCCGGTAAACTACAAGTTTACGCTGTCGCATCCATCTCCGACTCCCGCATAGCGATCACAAAGACGGTGGTTCAGATACTACAAAAATAGGTATTTGCTACGGTCAAATCCGTAGCAAATCCGTAGCTAACACCCGTTTTGCTATGGATTTGCCACGGATTTGGTCCGTAGCTACAAGTCTCGTCGCGAATTTATTAGCTACGAACTTTAGCTACGGATAGTAAGCTTGCTACGGCTTTAGCTACAAAGGGGGCGTCGCTATTTTAGCTACGAATTTGCTACGGAATTCCGCTATGGTAATTTAGATACGGAGATTTTTAGCTACCTTATTTTGCTATGAATTATTTAGCTACAGAAATCATATTCGCAACAGTTTTAGCTACAGAAAGAGATGTCGCCATTTAAGACAAATTTTGCTACGAAAATCTTTTGCTAGGGATTTTGCTACGCTTTTTAGCTACAAAATAGTAGACTTTTAACTATGGGTTTTTAGCTAGTAAGTTTTATACTTTTAGCTTTAAGTTTTTAGCTATGAAATTATGCTATGGATTTAGAGACAAAATTTCAATACGAATTCTAGAATATATTAAAAGCATACATTTTATATTATTTTTCTATTTATAAATACATCTCAAATCACATAAATTTACAAACACAAATTAAACTATATTTTATACAATTTGACACTTATAACATAAACCAATGGCAAACAACATAGTTGCGCTTGAATGACAAACATGCTCACATCTGCAATAGTAACCACATCAAGAGAGAGATTTTTATCATCATTTTTGTTGCACATCTTCTCACAAATATTGAATGTAATCTCAAGTGTTATGTCACCTAAAAACGTGTTGAGGTGGCCTGCAAAAACAAGATGAAGATATCACCAACAACTAACAACTGTATAAACTCAAGAAGAGACTTGTATATTAATAATACATTAACAACTCTGTTATATCTTCTCTTTTGTTACTGGTGCATTTCCAATTATATTTCATTGACTGACAAACCTGCAAATATATGTTTTTGAAATCAATTAGTAACAACTAATAACATCAATGGAAGTAGATACTGAATAATATTTTTTTCATTTACGTTGCATTACATTCAGGGCCACAATAGCTTGAGTAACAAAACGCCAATCAAAGTAATTGAAGAACCTATATGCTGACTTGAACCTAAATTAAAAAGAACAAAGACACAACTAATAATAAATAATAAGACTAGAGAAATATGAGATTACATCTGTTTGTAAATAGTGAATTAATATTAATCAACTTGTTTTTTTTTTTCTAAATAGTTTGCACTCTTCAAGGACACTGACACAAACAATTAAAAAGGAATAAACATTAAGATAAGTGATGAAGGAATATAAAGTGTGTACAAAATAACATCATAAAGAAGAAATTCAAGACATATCAGTAAAATGAATTGAACAAAATGCTAAGTGAATTCTAAACGTTAATTAACAACTACAATGAAACTGTTACCTATTTTTTCACTTGATTCACCAAGTTTCCTACTTTGGTGTACACCTCGGCCACACAAATGAAAAAAATGAAAACGGAAGCAACCGATAGATGACAGTCTTCTTTCTTTGCCTCAAAGCCTCAAGTTGGAGGGAAATTCTTCGAACAATCGGTGGGCGTCTCACTCATAAACAAGTAACCGAATCACATTACCCATAGAAGTAACAATGAAACTAACGTAATGTAAGTACCTTTCAGATCTTAGAAGCAATTTTATACCTGTGAACATACATCACTACCACCACTTCGCCGCTGAGCACAACCGATAAATAGATATCCATGAGAGGGCGGAGATGAGGATTTCAGAGAGCTGAGAATCAAGAGACGTAGAATGAAAGTAACCTCATATCATCGATGTATATAGGGGAAACTGGGAAGCAACAAGAAGAGAATTGGGAGTTATGGGAGCAGAATATGAACGGATTTTAGGGATATGGAGGAGTGATGGATCAGTTGGGGGCAGAGGGGCTAAATTGTGTTTGAAATTGGGGGGAAATAAAATAGTTTAAAAAGAAAAAAACAAACGTGAGAGAGGGAAACAAAATTTTGGAAAGGTAAATAAAATTATTTTATACAAATGTTACAAATTAAAGTAATAATATTTATATTTATATGTAAAAATAACATTACATAAAACTAACACCAATAAAAACAAATAAATATTTAGATATAAAAAATAGTATTAAAAATGCAACACATATAAAGTATAGTAGTATACGATTGTATATTTTATTTTATAAAGTTATCAAAAATAATATAAAAACCTATAGTGTTTTAAAAAAGAGTAAATTACCATTTTAGTCCCTGAGATTTGACCAAAATTGTCACTTTAGCCCAAATAGTTTTTTCCTTGCCATTTTAGTCTAAATAATTTTGTTTTCTGCCATTTTAGTCCAAATAATTTTGTTTTCTGCCATTTTAGTCCCTGACTTTTGTCATTTTTTGCTATTTTCATCAACCACCACCACATCCGGTGACGGATCTAGAAAATCCTTATAGTGATAACGTTTAAAAAAAATGGGTAACAAAATCGAAAAAACATCAAAAAATCATCAAAATTTACACTACCGCTGGAGCATTAAGGGGTAGCGGGGGCTACCCCTTATTATGACATAGATCCGCCCCCGACCACCTCCCACCACCCACCCCATCACAACCTTCTATCATCGTCACCACCCACCCACCCACCCCACCACCATCACCACCCACCATTTCCACCACCACCGGCCACTTTTTCGCCACCCACGTCATCAACCAACACCACCGCCATCATCTTCACTGTAAACCGACACAACACCATCCCATACCATCGCACCTAAAAAAAAGAAAGAAAAATGTGGTTTGACCAAAATTCACCTAAG